>OZ010592.1:81931995-82334495 GCA_963932145.1 Acanthosepion lycidas | reverse complement strand
GTGGTGGTGATTAGAGATGTATTTATATCTTCCCTAAAGGTATTTGCAAGTAAATGAATGTAATGAACCTGACTGGAAATTGATCTTGGTTCTTTGATTTCTCATTCCAAACTGTTATCCACTACACCACCTGCACATCTACTGTACAAGTAAGAAGGTATACAAATAAGCTAGTACAACAAATGTTGTCAAAGAATGGCTTCCATATTTAAATAATTTTGAACTTACATTTCATTTATTTTTGGCACGAGCAATATAGGATTTTTTTTTTTTTTTTTAGCCATTTTACCCAATCAAGGTAAAAGGCCACTAAGATACAAACAAGAAAAACTGCAAGTGCAAAAAAGAAAAACATTATTAATTAGAGAGAAAAATAGAAGAACAAGAATTAAAAGCACATTACTTACATTTGCACTGGTAAAAATGGTTGTTGAAGACATTAGGTTTATAATACCCAGAAATTCATACACAGATGTCCTCAAGGACACATGGCACAGTGGACAGGACTCAAAGAGTGTGAGTTCAATACCTGGTTAAGGCAGTGGAGAACTTTCAGAGGGAAATTAACAGGAGATAACTGATAACTGACATCCATTAAACATGGCATGTGGAACTAGAACAGTCTACCCCAGTGAGCGAAATAAAGGGTTCAGTTTGATATTCCAACCACCTGAAGAAGGCTGGAGTGTACAATGTCCAAAACGTTGTAATAAATATGGCGACAAAGATGAGGACAATAGTCCGAATAATGTAAATAATGTACATAATACCTCATCTCAGAAATATAGACTGATACTGAAGAATTAAAAGATAGATGATAATGATTGATATTACATTTAAATTTCTGAAGATCAAAGCTAACTTGGAAAGTGTTCCACTAGTGAGAAGTGCAATAGAAGAAACTGTTAGTATAGAACTTATGATTGCATCTAACATTTTCAACTATAAATGATGAGACCTACCTGACAATCTAGTACTGTGCTTAAATTCATAAAGTTGAGGTATGAAAGAGGAAAGCTCATCAGAACAATTACCCTGAAAATATCTACAGAAAATTAATTGCTTTGTCTGTTTAATGACATATCAACTGATTCCTTATATGTCATTTAATGCCAAAATTTTCTTGGGAGCTTAGAAGTAATAAGAATGTCATATATATTATTCTGCTTTCACAATTGAATACATGGTAGATGATACTCAGGTTTTATGTATACACATATTTGTTTGGGCATGATTACTAGAGGCAATGATATGTTTGTTTTATGTTGTAGCTTTGTTGAAGTAATATTTTGGGATATAGTTTGATTTAAGAAATTGTCAGATATTATATGGATTACTGTCATGATATAGTATTTCAAATGGATTTGGGTGAAGTCATTACAATTTGTTAGTATGTGCATATTGTTGGTAATTTTTTTTTTATATAAAAATGCATTGCTGGTAATTTTTTCTTTTTTTTTTTTTTTTTGCCCATGGATAGAACCCTAACAGGGGCGGTAGCACCTGTCAGCGTGAACCTGGGAACAACAGCAATTAAGAGGGGGTTCAATACTCCTCAAAACCTCATTGTTGCCGGTCATAGTTTATTGTCATACCCAGGGCTAATTTGTAGAAGTCATAAGGAAGCTACATTACAGTGGTGGGAAAATTATTGAAGCCAAGATGCCAGATCAGGACCAATAACATTGCTGATTCTTCATTGTATTTTATGAAGAATCTCTAAATACATAGCAGGAGCACCAGACTAGATATGGCAGCAATATTCAATGCATGAGTTGACTTATAAAGGTGTAAGATAGATTCTGGTGAGAAAATTGTCTTGCATTACATAGTGACCCAACTTTATTAGCCGCAGACACAGTAATTGATTCAGTATAATCTTTTCACTTCATATTAGCCTGAGAAGGCGCAAGGGGTCACTCTCCTGGTGGTTAACATCAGCCATACTGATGGGAGGCAGGAAGGGGTCTCTCAGACAATTAAAAAGAGAAGTTTCATTTTTGGGCCATTAAAATTTACAAGCCATTTCCTGCCCCAGTTAACAACAGAATGTAAATAATTTTTGAGATCAAATGACAATCTGACCTTATCAAACCAATCATTACTATTATAGGGATATATAGGATAGATAAGTCCCCCAGACTTGCAGGGGTTTAGATTGTAGTGATCAGGGTAACATCTTCTCAGGAGTCCTGGATGTCCATTTTTGTGTAATGCATAGTGACTTAGAATGAGAAATCTGAGAGCCAAGATCGAATTTCAGTTCAGGTTTGTTATATTCACTCTTTTTAGGAAAATCTATGACAAAATGGAAAATCTATTTCAAGTGACATGTTTCATTCCTTAAGACTTATTTGGACTAAGGTAATTACACATAAGCATGAAGGCAAAAGATATGGAAATTTAAATTCAATTTTTTTTTTTTTTTTTTTTTTTTTTAAATATGTGTTTGTATATGATGTATTCAGCAGAGGAGGGGTGTATTCAACAAAAAATTGAAAATTGCTTTTTTCACTGAAAATTATTTATTATATATCCAAGTATTTTACAAAAAATTACAGCTGATTACACAATATTTCAAGCTCAATTTAAGTTTGTAGTTTGTAACCATGCAATAAGATGATGCAACATAAACCGTAGATTTATCTGCGGAATATTGTTGTTACATAATTATAGTGAATTCATTAAGGTTTTTTTTTCTCTTTTATCAAAAGCATTTTAATTTTGGTCGTATTTTAATTTAAAATATTCCTTTTTGCAGGTTCCATTTTTGAAATGGAATAAGATCATTCTAAATTTCAGAATTCAGCTATTGCCTATCAAAATGGAAGAAAGCATTCTAAAAATAACAATGGAAGAGAGGGGTAACAAAGCGTAAATGAAACATTTCCAGTTTCTTCAACTTAGGGAACTTAGCATTGCAATCAAAGTATTATAATACTAAATATAAAATATATATTAAAATACTACCAGTAACAAAGGAGAAAATGAAAAATACCTAACAAAAAATCAATTATAACATCAAAATATATATTATTTTTATCTATTTATGTAACTAAATACATAATTGTTGCTAATGTTTCTGTAAAAAATTTATGTAATAAAGTCTTAAGAAATATTATTATTATTATTATTTTACTTAAGTATAAGATAGTCCTAGATTTACAATTCCTTACAGTTAACCATGAGAAGAAATGTTGATCAAAACATCTTTAAATGTATATTAACACAAAATTATCAAATGTTGAATATGACCCCCCTCTACTCCACTGAATGCATCTAGCCAATTTTATTTAGTTTCTTTTCTGAAGGTCAATTTTGAGATCAGCTGCCAACCATTGGTCAAATTATCAAGCTTTTGTGGGTTAATTTCCAGCTGAAACATGGTTTTGGTTTGGAAGAGGAATTCTTTTCTTTTGGCTTAATTTTTTTTTTTTTTTTTTTTTTTTTTTTTTTGTGCGGGAATATTACATTAACAATTTTTTGGGAGATAGCTAATTTTTTTCAAAAATTCAGATTAACTTATAGCTGCTGTTGAAGAGAATAGATGGATTCGTCCTTGACTGGAATTCGAACCTGCATCTGTGATATATATCCATTGCACCATGTGCATATCCCATTACAGTAAGAAGATAACCAAAGAAAGCTAACACTGTGCATATTGTCAAAGAATGACAATGGTATTTAAATAATTTTAAAATTACTTTGCATATATTTACAGCATGAATAATATTGGATTTTTTTTTTTTTTTTTTTTTGTTAAAAATTTATTCCTGTTGAATTCATTCAGAATAAAAGGATTTCTTTACCAGGATTTTTCTGATGGGCAAGAAGAGCTGGTTGTGTGATGAATATATTTGTTAGTTTTATTATTGTTGATGGGTACCAAGTCTTGCATGGGGCAGGTAAACTTGTAATTTTATTTTTAAAAATTGAATTGAATAATCTAGATTCACTCTATACTTGGATTATTGTCCTTATCTTTGTTGTTTTTATCACAACATTTCATCGATTTTAGTTGTGTTACCAGTGAGGAAAAATCATACATATCTATCTATCTATCTATCCATATATATATATATATATATATATATATATATATATATATATATATATATATATATATATATATATATACATACACATATATATATTTATATATATGTATATGTATATACATATATAAAAATTGAACTCCACAAAATAAATTATAACCTGGCCAAATGGATTTTTTTTTTATTTTGTGGACTTCAATTTATTCATACACAAGGAAAAGGAAAAGCAGAAAATAAAAGAGGAAGAAAAGAGAAAAAATTTTAATATTAAAGGGGAAACAAAAAAGGGTGAGATTTTAATATGAAATTTTTTAGCGGGAAGGGAAAGATAGATAGACACCAAGTGTTATATATATATATATATATATATATATATATATATATATATATATATATGTATATATATTTAGGCAGCAATTTTTTTTATACCAAGGGCTTCCCATACTTAATACTTCTTGTTTTTCACTCTCGTGTGGTCATGTGTAATGTCACGAGCTGCGACACGATTTTCGCTTATGTGTCTCGTATATACGAGTTGGTCGTTACTTGGAAATTTTAATGCAGCAAGAGCGGACTATCCTTGTTGTTTCGTCCGTGTGTTGTTTGATTTATTGAAATTGTCATCTTTGATAATGGCTTGTGTAAGCCAAAAGCTTAGATTGGATTTAAACGTGTATCAATATGGTGTTTTCCTTTCATCTTTCAACGATAATGCGATTAAGTAGCTTCATGTCTTCATGTCTCGCACCTCTCGCCTGTGGAACTCCCTTCCCTATTCCTGTTTCCCTGAGAGCTATAATCTCCAGCTATTCAAGTGTAATGTCAATCGACATCTCCAGTTGCCTTGATCGATCCACTATCCTCATCCTTTCTTCTATCACTGCTATCTGATCTTGCTCTAAATTTTCTGTAACCCCTTGCATCCTAGTGGCTTCCCTCCTTGCTTGGGGTGAAATGCTTTAAAAAAAAAAAAAAAAAAAAAAAAAAGAAGCTTAGACAATATGAAAAGAACTTAAAATAAATAGACAAAACTTGTCTATATTATTTAATGAAACATGCATTAATATATATATATATATATATATATATATATATATATATATATATATATGATGGATTAAATACAAGACCTAAATTCCTAAAGTTTAGGTATCATAGTGACAAGCTCATCTGAACAATTACCATGAAAGTATTTATAGAAAAGACACAGGGAGGCAATCTGTATGTATCTCCCAAATTATGCTGTCCTGTTTTTACGAAAACTTGATCTTCATTTTACCCCTGACATATTATTTCTTTTTTTTCTTTTCTAGGAGAGCGCAAGCTTTAAATGGCACCTGTACAGGTGAACATGGAATTGGCCTTGGAAAGCGGCATCTTCTCGTTGATGAGGTTGGGAAAGAGGCTTTTTCAGTTATGAAACAGCTGAAGGCTACACTTGACCCAAACAATATTTTGAATCCGACTAAGGTTTTATTGTAAAGTTTCTAAAAAAAAAAAAAAAAATTCTTCAAAAACAACAACAAAGAAAAACAAATCTGTTTTCATTATTATTTTTCTTACTAAACCAGATCCTAAAATTATTTCCTGCCCATGTTAAATTTATTTTTTCCTCAGCCAATGCTTGTGAATATTCTTATGTCGAGCAGAAATTATAGGATTGTTTATGTATAGATTGGCACTTCTGCCATGGATCAGAGTATCATTGTCTTCTGGCAAGGATCCAAGGAAATGTATCCCATTAACCTGTCTTAGATCAGTGTAATATATATGTAATCTGTGAGAAGTGTTACACACGTTTATATGTAAGCAAATATATGGATATAGATCCGACAGTATGAAGAAAAATATACGGAAAAAACAAACAAAAATCCTAATATGCAATTATGCTGTTTTAATGTTAATATAATGTCAACGTCAGATGTTTCGGTCTAGTTGACCATCTTCAGTACATATTCATAAAACATAATTAACATTAGACTATATTCAATTCAACATGAAAAGACGATGGACATAAGAGTAAGACTGATTGAAACAGATAACTGAAATTTTTCAAGATCAGCGTTCCGTTTCAATATGATTGCGTCACGTCAGCGATGTTGTGAAAACGTATTCCTAAAATAGAGTATTTTGAATGAAAAATGAAAAGAATTTTATTTTAATCTAAAACTTATATGTATGTTTGTCGAGCCTTTATCTTGCTAGAAAAGGGGAAATATTAAAGAAGCCGGGTCTTACTCTTATTTGTTATTTAGTCTATGTTTCTGGGATGAGGTGTTATAACTATTTACACTATTTGCATTATTCAGACTGTTGTCATCTTTGTTGCCATATTCATGATGTTTCAACTGTTGTATGCTTCGGAACTTCTTCAGGTAATATATGTTGGAATTTTTTACCCAAATCCTTTATTTAGTCCACAGGAGTAGATTGTTCTAATTCCACAAGCCATGTGGATACCTCAGCTTCAGTTAATTCCCTTTAGTAACTCATTTCTCCAAGTTTTTGTTAACCTCTGCTGTGGTCTGGTATTGAACTCCCAACTCTTTGGATAAAGTCACTTTTTAGATTACTCAACCAAAACTTTTATTCACTGAGCCATGTGTTCTTGTAGAACAATTTATATCACCTGAAGAAGGCTGGACCATACAATGTCTGAAAGGTTGCGAATATGGCAATAAAGATATGGACAACAGTATAAACGATGTAAATAGTGTAAATAATTACAGTATCTTAACTCAGAATTATAGACAGATACACACACACGCATACATACTCTGTATGGCAAAAGTTTTGTGCCACATCTAATAATTAGTAATATTGTTTGGTTTAACTAACTTCTATTAAGCTAGTGTAGTGAAACTATGTTACCTGTTATTGCATGGTGTTCAATTTTTTAGAGGGGTGGTTACCTAAAATTTAAAAATAGCCAACCCTAAGATTAACATCAGTGAACAATGTCAATTTGGGAAAATGTAATAAAATATTAAGGAAACTTTATGCAGTAATTAGTCAATTTTATTATTATCATTATTATTGACTTTTTTGATAAAACCCCTCAGGAAAGAAAAGTCACTCTGACCTTAAGTGAGCTTGTAAACTAGTTTTGAAAAAGGCACACAAGCTTGTCTTTGAACAATTCTTCAAATCCCGATGTCTGGCTTTTGGCTTAAAATAGACGCTCACACACACACACACACACACACACAAAACAGAAGCTAAACAAATAATAAATTACGGTGGAAGCTCGGTTCATGAATTTAATTCATTCCTGAAGGCCGTTCGTAATCTGAAACTATTTTTCCAATAGGAATCACTATAGAGAAAAAAAGTCACAATACAATGAAATCGGAAAAGAAAAACTCGGCACAACACATGAGTTTATATAACACAGCGGTCAACTCAGAAATGATTCCGTTTGGGTTAACTTTGTTTGGCAGTGTTGTTTGATAACCAAAATTTTGTTTGAGAACCGAGGCATTTTCATCTTGAATTTTCTATTTGAAAACCAATTTGTTCTACATGTGAGACATTCAAGATCCGAGGTTGCTCTGTACTTGATTGAAATATGATTTCAATTAAATGCAGTTTGTTGGGCTTTTTTTCTGCATTCAGTGCTCAAAATTCTGGGTATGCAGCCAGTTGTATTGTAAGATTATGTTTTTACATAATTCTATATCGGATAATGAAGTGTGTCTAAAAAAAAAAAACTATGTAAAAATTCACTTTGACTGTTGCAAATGATAAAAAAAAAAAAATGGCTTCACTGATTTTGAAAGGCGTGGAAAGAAAAGGAGCTGGGGGGTGGAGAAGGAAAGAAATTAAGAGTGGGGGGTGTGCGGAAAACAGCTTTACTGATTTGTAGTCCTTTTCTCATCAGAGATCAGTTAAGGAAAATACAATGTAGGACACTAAGAAAGATTTGTGGGGGGAAAAGATGAAAAGAATGAGCGAGAAGAAGGAGTTGGGTGCAAAAGAGGGAAAGCAGGAGAGAGGGGGAGGCAGGAAAGAAAGAGTGGTGAGGAAAAGAGTGGAAAGAGAAGGAAATGGGGGGTGGAGAAGGAAAGAAATTAAGAGTGGGTGGGGGACAGCTTCACTGTGTTGTAGTCCTTTACTCATCAAAGTTTAATCAGGATGAGAAATGTACACGGATGTAAATTTTATTTTTTCTTAATTTATAAAAATTGATATGTGCTGTATATTGTGATTTTTTTTATTTTATTTATGTGTCTTTTAGCAGTGATTTAAATGAAATTGTTAATTTTACACTCATAATAAAATTGTCCATGATTTGAAAATTATTTTCAGCATTTTGGCAGGATGAAGATGAAATCATAAAATTTCATTTAACTTGTGCTTTATCATCTTTCAGCAAATTAAAAGGATTTTTTTTTTTTTTTTTACCGTAAATGGAATTTTTTTTTTTTTTTACCTTAAATGGAATTTTTTTTTTTTTTTTTTTTTTACCTTAAATGGAATTTTTTTTTATTTTACTTTAAATGGAATTTTTTTTTTACCTTAAATGGAAATTTTTTTTTTTTTTTACCTTAAATGGTTTCTTTTTCTTTTTTTTTTTTTTTTTTTTTACCTTAAATGGAATTTTTTTTTTTTTTTACCTTAAATGGAATTTTTTTTTTTTTTTTTTTTACCTTAAATGGAATTTTTTTTTATTTTACTTTAAATGGAATTTTTTTTTTACCTTAAATGGAAATTTTTTTTTTTTTTACCTTAAATGGTTTCTTTTTTTTTTTTTTTTTACCTTAAATGGAATTTTTTTTTATTTTACTTTAAATGGAATTTTTTTTTACCTTAAATGGAAATTTTTTTTTTTTTTACCTTAAATGGTTTCTTTTTTTTTTTTTTTTTTTTCCTTAAACGGAATTTTTTTTTTTACCTTAAACTGAATTTTTTTTTTACTTTAAATGGAATTCTTTTTTTTTACTTTAAATGGAATTTTTTTTTTTTAACATGTAATTTTTTTTGGTTTTTACCTATTGGTGAGAAAAATAAATATTTTAATGGAATTTGCAAAAAATTGTTTTGTCTTCTGAACTCTTTGTCCTTTATTTCTTGAAATAAAGTTACAAGATCACTGACTGGATTTCAAGGTCTTTCACGGAGACTCAGCTATTGGCTTGCAAGTTAACCTGGCTTCTGTTTTTGAAAAGGACCTTCAATCAGTGGTTAACTGGGGCAAGAAATGGCTTGTAAACTTTAATGCCTCCAAAATTAAACTCCTCTCATTTAACCACCACAGAGAAACTTCCCTGCCCTCCTCCATCAGTATAGTTGATGTTTGACTCTGTGTGAGCATCTCACCGTGCCACCTTGACCTCATGTTTTCCAATGACTTGTGGCAGAACAACTACATTGAATCAATAGCTGCATCTTCTGCAAGGAAAGTCGGTTCACTGTGTCATGCCAAAAAGTTTTTCTTGTCAGTCCATCTTACAATCTACCATTTGCCCATGCATTGAATATTGTTGCCATATCTGATCTGGAGCCCCAGCTGTTCATCTTGAGGTTCCTGACAAAATCCAAAGAAGGATCTGCAATGTAATCAGTCCTGACTTGACATCTCGACTTTCTCATAGACATGATGTGACCTCCCTCTGTCTTTTCTACAAATATTTTCATCGCAATTGTTTTGATGAGCTATCTTCCCTGATGCTCGAACTACTTGTGTGCTACTAGACTGGCATCTAGGTTCCACACTTTTACTGTTGAAATAGATGCAACCACCACTTCTACTCCAACAGTTTCTTTTCTTGCTCTTCCTGACAGTGAAACTCCCTTCCTCTTACTTGCTTCTCTGATAACTACAATCTCCAAAAAATGAAATGAAACTTCAACTTCCATTTTCTGTTGCCTTTGATCCTCTTTCTTCTTTTATCCTTTCCTCACTTTCTTCTATACACAGTCTTTTTCTTCACTTTCTGTAACCCCCTATGTGCTAGTGGCACTCCCACCTTGCTTGGGGTGAAATATTTTAAAAAAATAAATAAACCAAGACCTGTGGAGGGAGCTGGTCACCTGCACAGTGACCTTATGACCACACCCACTAATGATGATACAACGGTCAACTGGGATAGTTGTAATAAAAAAGTAAGACTGTGTTACACCAAGCTTACAAGTGAGGAAAACTTTATTGAAAATCTGCATTCGAATCATATGTAAACTGTATCACAATGCCATGCAGGATACCATCAAACAAGAACCAGACCATTGAATTCGGCTTAAAATAAAATCACTATCAAGAAGAGAATATTGAAATGGTATGGACATTTCATAAAAGCCAATAACTGTTCCACTACCATTGTATAAGGTGCCCCCCTGAACAAAAGAAGCAGAGAGAGGAAGTAATTGGTTGACAACATCACTGAGTTGACTGGAAGTACATTCATAGAAACTCGGATATTGGCATGCACAGGAGACACATGGCAGGAGCTGGTCAGCTGCTCAAATACATCCTATGACTAAAACTGATCATGAGGCTAATGATGATAATTTACTGTTGAATAAAAATCCAAGGTGGCTCCAGAAGATAAATAATTTCAAAAGCAGTACAAAAAATGGCGGATATCATGAAAATAACAACCACCATGTCACAGTCCCAAAGGTCATCAGTGGTATATTTTTGGAGTCTTTTATATTCAATGTGAGATCCTTTTATCAGTCTGTTATCATGTCTGGTTTGTACTAATACTAAATAAATAAACAGCAAATTCTGTCTGTGTGTTTAAAACCCCTCTAACTCAGCCCACACTTGCTCTACATAGACATATTATAACTTTTTAGAATCAGGGTAATCTCGAGATTGAAAATCTGCCCTTCATCTGGTGCTTGAACATTCAGCATTGGGATTTATATCTGGATGAGGAGGGAACAGTTAAAAATTCAAATTTTAAAATAACTGAAAAAAATTTACCGATTTAAAATTTTTTTAATTTATATTGAGTTTAAAGTAAAACAGAAACTGTAAATTTAAAAATTTTTGTTTTAAATTCAGTGTAAAATATCTCCAAAACTTTGTGGTTTGAGGAAATCAATTTTATTTCTTCAAAATGCCAAGGAATCATAGTTAAAGTGAGAGGTTTTGTGACGTGTGGTTTTGAAGTTCCACTGAGTTTATGATTTGAAGAACATGATTTTTCGACTGAATTGGAATTTCTGTCCAAATGGGAGTTTCAGCATAAATTGGACTTTTGGTCCAAATTGGTCTTTTGGCCAGAATTGGACTTATTGCCCAACTCTGAGTTAAAGTGAGGTTTTCAAGTTGAGGAATTCAAAGTTATTTCTTCAACATTATCATTGCTGTTTGTTTTAATCTTAACTAGAGGTCTCTAGTTTGCATGGCGTGCGGCTTTTAAGCAAGTTTTGAATAATTTTGTATTTCATTTAGGAGATGAGTAATTGTCAATGTACTGTTCTTTTTCAAATTATAAACAACAAATGTTCCATATCAGCCAAACAATAGAATTCTGGTGATGGCCAGATGGTACTTGACCATAATTTTGTCTCTTTCATAACATTTATGACAGTCAAGTTAACAGCTTGAAATAAAGCATATTGACAATTAGTCATTTAAAACAAATGAAATGTAAAATTATCTGTTTCTGTTTTTCATGTTGAAAACAGGTTCCTGTACAATCACCCAAGTTAAGCAATGTATATGGGTAACTGGGAATATCAGGCTTGGATGCGTGGGTAGTGTAATGGATTATGGCTCGGAAATTGTTAATCAAACACCTGAGTTTCAATTCCAGTTGATTTTATTATATTCACTTATGAGCAAATACTCTTAGATAAGATATGAATCCACCTCTTCTCCCTCCCCCCAGCTATGGGTTAATTAGTAAAACTTGTATCAGTAAACCACTATTATCTCCAAAAAATGAAATTCTTACCATCTCCACCGCAAGGAAAGTTGGTTCCCTGAGTCGCACCAAAAAGTTTTTCTCATCTGAGTCCATCCTTCAAATCTACAAATCAACCATTCGCCCTTGCATGAAATACTGCTGCCATATATATATATATGGTCTGGTGCCCTTGCTGCTCACCTTAAGGTCCTCGACAAGATCCAGAGACAGATAACCAATCTGGCTGGTCCTGATCTGACATCGTCTTCAGTCGCTCTCTCACAGACGTGCCGTCACCTCCCTCTGTCTTTTCTACAAATACTTTCACGGTAACTGCTCCGACAAGCTACTTTTGCTAGTTCCCAGACTGCATGAATTTAAGCATGCTACTAGGCTGGCATCACGGTCCCACCCTTTCACTGTTGAAACGGTTAAATATGGCCATCTCTTCTACTCCAATAGCTTCGTGTCTCACACCTCCCGTCTGTGGAATTCCCTTCCTGTTACTTGTTTCCCTAATAGCTTTAATTTCCAACTGTTCAAATGTAATGTCAATCAGAATCTCCAGATGCCCTGAACTATCCCCTGCCATTCTCTACATCCTTTCCTCCATCACGCCTCTTTACTCTTGCTCCCACTCTTTGTAACCCCTTGCGTACTAGTGGCATCCTGCCTTGCTTGGGATGAAATGCTTAAAAAAAAAAAAATCTAAAAAAATATTTTCTATTTTAAATAACCTGCAAAAGGTTGATAAGCTGTAAAAAATGAATCCACCAATGTTTTCTGTTTTTTCTTTTTTTATTTAAATGAATCTTCTATATGGCATGTACTTCAAGACATTGGTGATTATGGCTCTCCGCAATTACTTTTCCTTAAGTATAAGCGTCCTTTTTGTTTCCATTTTCTGTGAAACGTTGTTGTTGCTAACATGTTTATCTCATGGTATTCTCAGCATCCTCCTGTAGAACCACATTTCTACTGCCTTAAATTTCTTCATCTATGAGGAGACAGTCCAGTATTTACTTGCTGCACTTGAAAAGATTTAAAGAGATGTTCAGTTTGTCTCTCCTCTCCAAAGACTTTCATGTACAAAACCTTCAAATTTGGGGTGTCAAATTATTCAACATTTATTTGTGGGATGTCTACTATTCTGTTTTACAGAAATATTGGAAGAAGAGATTTGAAGCAACAAAAGTGTTTTTCTACAGAATACCATGGATGGAACATGTGAGCAATGAAGAAGTTCTTGAGACACTGGCAGCAAAAAGGACACTTATACTTAACATCAGGAAGAGATGCTTGAAATTTCTGGGATATATAATGAGGAAAGAGGGTTGGAAAATTTGATACTGACAGGACAGACAGAAGGTAAGAGGACCAGAGGAACGTAATGCATAACCTAGCTGGTGAGCTTGAGCAAATATTCTCAGCATCCTCCTGTAGAACCAGATTTCTATTGCCTTAAATTTCTTCGTCTATGAGGAGATGGTCCAGCATTTAGTTGCTGCACTTGAAAAGTATTAATTAAGGGAAAAATTGTATTTTTAATCATGAATTAATGAGGTGTTATTTCATTGTAATGGTGTGACTAACACTAATTGTGGTTTGTTTGCCTCATGCCGCCAAAGCCTTCAAATTTAGGGTGTCATATTATTGGACATTTCACAGAAATATTGGAAGAAGAGATTTGAAGCAACGAAGATGTTTTTTTACAGGAGGATGCTGAGAATACCATGGAGCGATGATGAAATTATAGAGACAATGGCAGCAAAAAGGACAATTTACATCAGGGAAGAGATGGTTGAAATTTCTGTGATACATGTGTATCAGAGTTAAAGTGCCGTGAGGTTTGGAAGTTTCACAGAATTTGTGATTTGAAGAACTCAATTTTTGGTCTGAATTGGAATTTCTATCCAAACTGGAGTTTCAGCACAAATTGGACTTTTGGTCCAAATTGGTCTTTTGACCAGAATTGGACTTATAGCCTGAATCAAAGTTAGTGAGGTTTTGAAGTTGAGGAATTTAAAGTTATTTCTTCAAAATTATCATTTCTGTTTTCTAATCTGAACTAGATGTCCCTTTAGAAGAAGAGATTTGAAGAAACAAAAGTGTCTTTCTACAAGACGATGCTGAGAATACCATGGACTGAACATGTGAGCAATGAAGAAGTTCTAGAGACAATGGCAGACAAAATGGACAAAATTTCTGGGATACGTAATGAGGAAAGAGGGCTTGGAAAATATGATACTCCAAAGGAAAGGAATGCATAACCTAACTGGTGAGCAGAGTTTGGGAGTGATGGCCAGAAGACAAAATTTATTAAGATCTTACAAAGGACAGGAAATTGTAGAGAGCCATGATCGCCAACGTCCAGAAGGGACACGGTGTATAGAAGAAGTAACAACATTGTCTGGTATAAGATAATATTTTTTTTTATTCTTAATGTCTAGACAAGAAACATATTTGTGGTCTAAAAAAACTATTTTCCTATATTTAATTGGAATTTACCAGGAACAAGTGAAATCCATTTTATCTTTTGTGGCACAACTTAAGTAAACTGGTCCCACTCATAGATAGGAGGGAAACATTTTTAGGGGATAAATTTTGTAGATTAGCATTCCTTAGACCCTTCTCAAAAGTCTCTCGGCAGGACTCACGGCAAGCAAAGTTCTATTTTCACATTTTAACCTTGCTGGACGTTCTTCGTGGCTGAACGGTGAAGGATACCAGGGAAAAACGTTTGTTTCCTCTACAAAAGCCGATGCAGGTTATATCTCTGCTGGAGAACGCATTTTCTTTAGTAAGATTTCTCAAAATGCCCAGACCGGTAATATACACTGTTTAATAAATAAACAAAATGGGCCGTCTATTTCAAGTACGAAGTGTCATTTTAACGTTTTAAGTAATAAAAATGTCACATTAGAAATGAATCCATATATATATGTATATATATATATATATATATATATATATATGTTTTGAACAATAAAAAATATTAAAAAAATAAATCTTCAGACACATTGGGTAGTATTAGGTTGGTGCAAAAATAATGACGTAATAATGTCGTTTTTTGACGTGAAAAAATACGTCAAAAAATGACATTATTACGTCATTATTTTTGCACCAACCTAATATATTAATATTCTTTCGTTTTTATTATTTCAATTAGATTCCTGGACTAGATTCGGCCAGCATGGCCATCATCAGGAGAACAAAAATCTGCTTGTTAGTAGCAGTGAACTACAGAAATGAATGAATTGATGGAGAAAATGTAATTTTGTCTGTATTTTGCTTCTTTTTTTTTTTATCGTGAATTTTGGTCAGTCCTTGTGTTGTTCAAACAGTCTCTTTTAAGTTGTCATTTAAGATAAGGGCTGGATGGATTCATGCTGCTCTGAATTCTCTTGGTCATTTTGACAGTTTTATTAGTTCCTGGAAAAGGGGTGCGTCTTTGTTAAGTGTGTGTGCTATTTGGTTCTTAGGGAGTCAGTGAATGAGTATGATGTGTGTAAATGTGTATATTAGTATGGGTGTGTGTTATCGTTTAGCTCATCATTATATATATATATATATATATATATATATATATATATATATATATATATATAACGAAGATGAAAATATATCGGATGAATAAATAAAAACAATCCATTACTTCTTTAGAAATTTGCTTTGTTTACGTCTGCATACGCAACTTAGCAGATATGAAAATTTCGAGGAATCCATGACGAGAAGAATTTCGCTTAAAGACACCATTCAGCTTTACTTAATCAGCAAAAGTTCTTCGTAGCTGAGTTGGTCTAGAACACGTGGGATCGAACGACATCGTAGAAAAAAACCTGAATGAGAGACCAGAAATAATGACACGATGCGCACGCGAACACATAGACACACACACACATAAAATCCATTTCAGTTCGTTTGAACCAGGATGAAAATATGTACATTTCATACACCCCCGTCTCCGATACAATTTTACTTTTCTCCTCCCTTTCTATATCGCTTCGCGGTGTGAGTTTATTTATTTTTAAATAAGAAAGCTTTAGGAAATTATTTAGTCCGGATCGCCTGAAGATACCTAAAGATTAAAACCAAGGTAGAGAGATCGACTAATCTCCTAATATTTTTAGATTTAAAAGCTCTATATGTTAAATTTTATTTTTATCATAATTTTTCTTTGTACGTGTATTGAGCACTTTTTTAATACTACTGTTTCTTGGTCTAATTCAACTCTGACTTTATATATATATATATATATATATATATATATATATATATATATATATATATATATAAGTACACATTGAAGTCAACACCCAGAGGTATGCATGATGGTTGCGTTGAAGCATGAAACACCCTGTCGCAGCTGGGTGTTGACTTTATATTTATGTCCACTTTATTTTTACATACGCTCTGTCCCTGATATTGAGCACTTTAACCCATAAATATAACATACAAAACTATTTTTATCATATATATATATATATATATATATATAAATGGATAGAGAGAGAGAGAGAGATTTGCGTACATATAGATGAACGTATGACAAACAAATATTAGGACTAGTTAAATTTTAGTAGAAAACAGTAAAAATCGATATAGGACAGAATGAAAAACTGAATTCTGGAGGCTGTTGTAATAAAAGAAAAGCAGCCAATATTAAATAAGGTATCTTTCTCCATAGGTGACCTTATATTGAAGTGTGTTTAACAGATCGTGACCTCTGTCAGAGAGATGAAAATTATTTTTTTTATTGTTGCATTATTCCAAAATTTTAACACATCAGCAGATAGCTATTAATGTCATTAATTCATTTTTTGTATATTTTTTGTTTAGTTAACATGTTGGAACTCAATAAATATTTTGAAAATCGTAAACTCTTCGATTCCTCCAGCAACCTTCGTCAGTGTGTCAATTTTAAATTAATTCCAGAAGAAGGTTCTTATGAAGTAGATGATAAGTTTCCTATTGTTCTTACGTAATAACTGATCACCCAATGAATTACAAGATATTTCTTTAATTATTTCACACCAACCAGGTTGATAAAAACCGCTAAGACTCAATGAGTTACTGAGAGCGAAAGAAACAATGTGGACAATAAAAGAACAGCATTTAAGGAGACAGAAGATGATGGTTGACGTTGCGTTCGTTGCAAGTGAGAAGTGCGGGAGAAGAAACTTTTAGCATAGAACTTAAGGTTACAAATTGCACTTTCAACAGTGAAACATGAGACCTAACCGCCAATCTAGTGCTGAGCTTAAATTTGTGAAATCGAGAAAGCAATTACTGTGAAAATAGCTGTGGAAAAGGCATAGGGAATATACGCTGTGGCGGTGGAATAATTCATAATTAAAAAATACGCTCTGAAGTAGGCGCCCAAGGGGGGTCGTCAGTGATGTTTTGACTTGGTTCATCACGGATTTTCGGGTCTTTCAACATCATACTCCCCATCACCAAATCGACCCAATCAGGGGAGATCAATACTTGATTCCCCCTCACAATCAAACGCTAACATCTAATCTGGCCTTTTTAAATAATTAGACGAAGAAAGACCACGTATTCCGCACATCCGATTGAATATTTGTAACAACCAATCCGAAAACATGAGACCTAACCGCCAATCTAGTGCTGAGCTTAAATTCATGAAATCGAGAAAGCAATTACTGTGAAAATAGCTGTGGAAAAGTCGCAGGGAATATACACTGTGGCAGTGGAAAAATTAACCTGGTCGCGGCTCTTGAAAAGGACCTTCAATCTGCGGTTAACTGGGACAGGAAATGACTCATGAATTTTAATACCTCCAAAAACGAAACTGCTTTCATTTAACCACCATAGAGAAACTCTCCTGGTCGCTATCAGCATGACTGATGCTAAACTCATGGAGAGCAACACACGGCGCCTTCTTGGTCTCACGTTTCCAACTGACTTGAAGTAAAACGAATACATCGAATCAATAGCTACATCTACTGTAAGGTAAGTTGGGTTACTTTGACGTGTCAGAAGGCTTTTCTCGTCAAAGCCCATCTTGTACATTTACGAATTTGCCATTTGTCCGTGTGTTAGATACTGTTGCCATATCTGGTCCGGTGCTCCTGCTATTCGTCTCGAAATTCTTGACAAAATCCAAAGAAGGTTCTGTAATGTAATCAATGCTGAGCTGTCATCTCAACTTTATTCATCCGAGCATTGAATACTGATGACATATATGGTCTGGTGTTCCTTCTATTCATCTAGACATTCTTGACAAAATCCAAAGAAGGATCTGCAATGTAATCAATCCTGACCTGGCATCTCGACTTCATTCAACCAAGCATTGAATACTGCTGCAATATTTGGTCTGGTGTTCATCTCGAGATTCTTGACAAAATCCAAAGAATGATCTGTAATGTAATCTATGCTGACCTGGCATCTCGATTTCATTCTTCCGAACATTGAATACTGCTGCCATATCTGGTCTGGTGCTACTGCTATTCGTCTCGAGATTCATGACAAAATCCAAAGAAGGATCTGTAATGTAATCGATCCTGACCTGGCATCTCGACTTCATTCATCCGAGCATTGAATACTGCTGCCATATCTGGTCTGGTGTTCATCTCGAGATTCATGACAAAATCCAAAGAATGATCAGTAATGAAATCTATGCTGTCCTGGCATCTCGACTTCATTCATCCGACCATTGAATACTGCCGCCATATATGGTCTGGTGTTCCTTCTAATCATCTCTAGATTTTGACAAAATCCAAAGAAGGATCTGTAATGTAATCGATCCTGACCTGGCATCTCGACTTCATTCAACCGAGGAGTGAATACCGTTGCCATATCTGGTCTGGTGTTCCTGGTATTCATCTCGAGATTCTTGACAAAATACAAAGAAGGATCTTTAATGTAATCGATCCTGACGTGGAATCTCGACTTCATTCAACCGAGCATTGAATACTGCTGCAATATCTGGTCTAGTGTTCTTCTCGAGATTCTTGACAAAATTCAAAGAATGATCTGTAATGTAACCTATGCCTACCTGGCATCTCGACTTCATTCATCCGAGCATTGAATACTGCTGCCATATCTGGTCTGGTGTTCAACTATTCATCTCCAGATTCTTGACAAAATCCAAAGAAGGTTCTGTAATGTAATCAATCCTGACATGGCGTCTCGACTTCATTCATCCGAGCATTGAATACTGCTGCCATATCTGGTCTGGTGTTCCTTCTAATCACCTCCAGATTCTTGACAAAATGCAAAGAAGGGTCTGTAATGTAATCGATCCTGACCTGGCATCTCGACTTCATTAATCCGAGCATTGAATACTGCTGCCATATCTCGTCTGGTATTGTTCTATTCATCTCGAGATTCTTGACAAAATAAAAAGAAAGATCTGTAATGTTATCGATGCTGACCTGGAATCTCGACTTCATTCACCCGAGCATTGAATATTGCTGCCATATATGGTCTGGTATTCCTTCCATTCATCTCGAGATTCTTGACAAAATCCAAAGAATGATCTTTAATGTAATCGATCCTGACCTGGCATCTCCACTTCATTCATCCGAGCATTGAATACTGCTGCCATATTTGGTCTGGTATTCCTTCTATTCATCTCGAGATTCTTGACAAAATCCAAAGAATGATCTATAATGTAATCGATCCTGACCTGGCATCTCGACTTCATTCTTCGGAGCATTGAATACTGCTGCCATATATGGTCTGGTGTTTCATCGATTTATCTACTGATTCTTGACAAAATTGAAAGAATGATCTGTAATGTAATCGATCCTGACCTTTCATCTCGACTTCGTTCACCCGAGCATTGAATACTGCTGCCATATATGGTCTGGTGTTTCATCGATTTATCTACAGATTGCTGACAAAATCCAAAGAAAGATCTGTAATGTAATCGATCCTGAACTGGCATCTCCACTTCATTCATTCGAGCATTGAATACTGCTGCCATATCTGGTCTGGTGTTCGTTCTATTCATCTCTAGATGCTTGACAAAATCCAAAGAAGGATCTGCAATGTAATCGATCCTGACCTGGCATCTGAACTTCATTCATCCGAGCATTGAATACTGATGCCATATCTGGTCAGGTGTTCCATCTATTCATCTCGAGATTCTTGACAAAATCCAAAGAATGATCTTTAATGTAATCGATCCTGACCTGGCATCTGAACTTCATTCATCCGACCATTGAATACTGCTGCCATATATGGTCTGGTGTTCCTTCGATTCATCTACAGATTTTTGACAAAATCCAAAGAATGATCTGTAATATAATCGATCCTAGCCTGGCATCTCGTCTTCATTCACCCTAGCATTGAATACTGCTGCCATATATGGTCTGGTGTTCCTTCTATTCATCTCGAGATTCTTGACAATATCCAAAGAAGGATCTGTAATCTAATCGATCCTGACCTGGCATCTCGACTTCATTCATCCGAGCATTGAATACTGCTGCCATATATGGTCTGTTGTTCCATCTATTCATGTCGAGATTCTTGACAAAATCCAAAGAATGATCTGTAATGTAATCGATCCTGACCTGGCATCCTGATTTCATTCATCCGAGCATTGAATACTGCTGCCATATATGGTCTGTTGTTCTTTCTATTCATGTCGAGATTCTTGACAAAATCCAAAGAATGATCTGTAATGTAATCGATCCTGACCTGGCATCTTGATTTCATTCATCCGAGCATTGAATACTGCTGCCATATATGGTCTGGTGTTCCTTCTATTCATCTCGAGATTCTTGACAATATCCAAAGAATGTTCTGTAATGTAATCGATCCTGATCTGGCATCTTGATTTCATTCACCCTAGCATTGAATACTGCTGCCATATATGGTCTGGTTTTCCTTCTATTCATCTCGAGATTCTTGACAAAATCCAAAGAATGATCTGTAATGTAATCGATCCTGAACTGGCATCTCGACTTCATTCATCCGAGCATTGAATACTGCTGCCATATATGGTCTGGTGTTCCTTCTATTCATCTCGAGATTCTTGACAATATCCAAAGAATGTTCTGTAATGTAATCGATCCCGATCTGGCATCTTGATTTCATTCACCCTAGCATTGAATACTGCTGCCATATATGGTCTGGTGTTCCTTCTATTCATCTCGAGATTCTTGACAAAATCCAAAGAATGATCTGTAATGTAATCGATCCTGACCTGGCATCTCGACTTCATTTATCCGAGCATTGAATACTGCTGCCATATCTGGTCTGGTGTTCCTTCTATTCATCTCGAGATTCTTGACAAAATCCAAAGAATGATCTGTAATGTAATCGATCCTGACCTGGCATCTTGATTTCATTCACCCTAGCATTGAATACTGCTGCCATATATGGTCTGGTGTTTCTTCTATTCTTCTCGAGATTCTTGACAATATCCAAAGAATGATCTGTAATCTAATCGATCCTGACCTGGCATCTCGACTTCATTCAACCGAGGAGTGAATACCGTTGCCATATCTGGTCTGGTGTTCCTGCTCTTCATCTCGAGATACTTGACAAAATCCAAAGAAGGATCTTTAATGTAATCGATCCTGACGTGGAATCTCGACTTCATTCAACCGAGCATTGAATACTGCTGCAATATCTGGTCTAGGGTTCTTCTCGAGATTCTTGACAATATTCAAAGAATGATCTGTAATATAACCTATGCCTACCTGGCATCTCGACTTCATTCATCCGAGCATTGAATACTGCTGCCATATCTGGTCTGGTGTTCAACTATTCATCTCCAGATTCTTGACAAAATCCAAAGAAGGTTCTGTAATGTAATCAATCCTGACCTGGCGTCTCGACTTCATTCATCCGAGCATTGAATACTGCTGCCATATCTGGTCTGGTGTTCCTTCCAATCACCTCCAGATTCTTGACAAAATCCAAAGAAGGGTCTGTAATGTAATCGATCCTGACCTGGCATCTCGACTTCATTAATCCGAGCATTGAATACTGCTGCCATATCTCGTCTGGTATTGTTCTATTCATCTCGAGATTCTTGACAAAATGCAAAGAAAGATCTTTAATGTAATCGATCCTGACCTGGCATCTCCACTTCATTCATCCGAGCATTGACTACTTCTGCCATATTTGGTCTGGTATTCCTTCTATTCATCTCGAGATTCTTGACAAAATCCAAAGAATGATCTATAATGTAATCGATCCTGACCTGGCATCTCGACTTCATTCTTCGGAGCATTGAATACTGCTGACATATATGGTCTGGTGTTTCATCGATTTATCTACTGATTCTTGACAAAATTGAAAGAATGATCTGTAATGTAATCGATCCTGACCTTTCATCTCGACTTCGTTCACACGAGCATTGAATACTGCTGCCATATATGGTCTGGTGTTCCTTCTATTCATCTCGAGATTCTTGACAAAATCCAAAGAATGATCTGTAATGTAATCGATCCTAACCTGGCATCTCGACTTCATTCCTCCGAGCATTGAATACTGCTGCCATACCTGGTCTGGTGTTCGTTCTATTCATCTCTAGATGCTTGACAAAATCCAAAGAAGGATCTGCAATGTAATCGATCCTGACCTGGCATCTGAACTTCATTCATCCGAGCATTGAATACTGCTGCCATATATGGTCTGGTGTTCCTTCGATTCATCTACAGATTTTTGACAAAATCCAAAGAATGATCTGTAATATAATCGATCCTAGCCTGGCATCTCGTCTTCATTCACCCTAGCATTGAATACTGCTGCCATATATGGTCTGGTGTTCCTTCTATTCATCTCGAGATTCTTGACAATATCCAAAGAATGATCTGTAATCTAATCGATCCTGACCTGGCATCTCGACTTCATTCATCCGAGCATTGAATACTGCTGCCATATATGGTCTGTTGTTCCTTCTATTCATGTCGAGATTCTTGACAAAATCCAAAGAATGATCTGTAATGTAATCGATCCTGACCTGGCATCTTGATTTCATTCATCCGAGCATTGAATACTGCTGCCATATATGGTCTGTTGTTCTTTCTATTCATGTCGAGATTCTTGACAAAATCCAAAGAATGATCTGCAATGTAATCGATTCTGACCTGGCATCTCGACTTCATTCATCCGAGCATTGAATACTGCAGCCATATATGGTCTGGTGTTCGTTCTATTCATCTCGAGATTCTTGACAAAATCCAAAGAATGATCTGTAATGTAATCGACCCTGACCTGGCATCTTGATTTCATTCACCCTAGCATTGAATACTGCTGCCATATATGGTCTGGTGTTCCTTCTATTCATCTCGAGATTCTTGACAATATCCAAAGAATGATCTGTAATCTAATCGATCCTGACCTGGCATCTCGACTTCATTCATTCGAGCATTGAATACTGCTGCCATATATGGTCTGGTGTTCCTTCTATTCATCTCGAGATTCTTGACAAAATCCAAAGAATGATCTGTAATGTAATCGATCCTGACCTGGCATCTCGACTTCATTCATCCGAGTATTGAATACTGCTGCCATATATGGTCTGGTGTTCATTCTATTCATCTCGAGATTCTTGACAAAATCCAAAGAATGATCTGTAATGTAATCGACCCTGACCTGGCATCTTGATTTCATTCACCCTAGCATTGAATACTGCTGCCATATATGGTCTGGTGTTCCTTCTATTCATCTCGAGATTCTTGACAATATCCAAAGAATGATCTGTAATCTAATCGATCCTGACCTGGCATCTCGACTTCATTCATTCGAGCATTGAATACTGCTGCCATATATGGTCTGTTGTTCCTTCTATTCATGTCGAGATTCTTGACAAAATCCAAAGAATGATCTGTAATGTAATCGATCCTGACCTGGCATCTCGACTTCATTCACCCTAGCATTGAATACTGCTGCCATATATGGTCTGGTGTTCCTTCTATTCATCTCGAGATTCTTGAAAAAATCCAAAGTATGATCTGTAATGTAATCGATCCTGACCTGGCATCTTGACTTTATTCTTCCGAGCATTGAATACTGCTGCCATATATGGTCTGGTGTACCTTCTATTCATCTCGAGATTCTTGACAATATCCAAATAAGGATCTGTAATGTAATCGTTCCTGACCTGGCATCTCAACTTCATTCATACAAGCTTTGAATACAGCTGCCATAACTGGTCTGGTGTTTCTGCTATTCATCTCGAGATTCTTGACAAAATCCAAACAATGATCTGTAATGTAATCGATCCTGACCTGGCATCTCGACTTCATTCATCCCAGCATTGAATACTGTTGCCTCATCTGGTCTGGTGTTCCTGTTATTTCTCTCGAGGTTCTTGTCAATATCCAAAGAAGGATCTGTAATGTAATCGATTCTGACTTGGCATCTTGACTTCAGTCACCTTCTCATCAACGTGACGTAGCTTTCTTCTCTCTTTTCTACAAATATTTTCAGGCTACTGCTCTGATGACCTTTTTACCCCCAAGGTTTCTGTAATACATGAGTTCAAGCTTGCTACTAGATTGGCATCTAGGTCCCACCTTTTTACTGTTGAAATAGTTAAATGTAACCGCCACTTCTACACTATCATTTTCATTTACCGCACTTCCCGCCTGCGAACTCCCGTTTCCTTGCTTTCCTGGTAACTACAATCATCCAAAATTTAAATGCAACATCAACTGCCATCTTCTAACTTCTTGGACCCAATTCATCTTTTATCCTTTCCACAGTCCCTGCTATACCTCAATCTTTTCTCTTACCTTCAGTGTCTGTAACCCTCTGTGTACCTGGTGAAATGATTTAAAAAAAATTTAACTGAAGCCGAGATGCTAGGTCAGGACTGATAATACTGGAAATACTTCTTTGGATTTTGTCAGGAATCGCTAGATGATCAGCAGAAGAATCAAGCCAGATGTGGAGCCTCATTCGTCGGGCGGAGAAATGGCAGGCTGATGTGCCAGACAGATTCAAGCGAGAAAAAAATTGTCCGGTTAAACACAGCGAACCGACTTTCCTAGCAGAGAAAATTATATTTGAATAATACAAACACCTAATAAGAGTAACGACTTTATAAAAAAGTGCATTTTTTCCGCATGTAAAGATTAATTATTATAAGTTTCTCAAACATAAACTGGGTGAGAAGTTTCCTATTCTTAATAAGTAATAAGCTAGTTACCCTATTATAAAGAAATAAATAATAATAATAATAATTATTATTATTCTATTATTCCTCCTCCTTCTCCCCTCTCCTCCTCCTGATGTGTACTCATTTCTTTCTGGGACCCGACCAGAGACCTAAGGTCAGAAATGTCATTGTGACATTACCCACTGAGCAATTTTGAAAAAAAAATCACATATCTTGTACATAGATAAAGCACTTCGTAAAGTGTGGTCTGTACCCGTGAGAATAATCTATTTGTATTTCTTTAAGGCATGGGCCACCAGGAAACCCTTCAATGAGTCTACTGGAATCTTTTCCAATTAATCCGAAGGCTACACAACTACAACAGGGATTGTTGATGTCATCATGTGCCACATTTTCGAGATTTCGATTTCAAGGTCCATATAGTTTGATAGTTTTTTTGAAGATCTGCAAAGATACATTGCAGTCTGCAAGGACTGCTATACGTGTCGTGCAACAAGCATTAAAACAATTCAGGACTTCCATTCATTTGTTGGTCGTTTGGTTGGCTTTGTTTAGTGGCCTACCAACCTCTAAGGTTTACTTAATGCCAAAATCTAAATATTTTGAACATAAGGTTATGCAGTTAGCTCCACTTATACGCTGAAAAAACAGCATAGCATTATGGAAAATAATGGCGCCAAACTTAATAAAAACAAAGTTCAATCGTCAAAATGTTTGTTTTTAAGTGGAAAGACTAAAGTATTTGTATTATTTTATTAAATGCTTTTATCCTTTGTCTCAGGTTCGAAATTTTGGTTAAAATCTTTTATTTTTTTGCGTCAGCGGTCGGCCTAAATTTTACCATTGGTGTTTTAGCCCCTTTTTTCCGGTGGACAACACATTGATTTGGAAATTATAAAGTACGGAAGACCAACCAGAATACAATTAAGTTGCGTTATTTGAGTTAAGCATTGTTCTCCGCTGTTAAGGCGTGTGGAGAAGTGAATTTGATTTTTCAATTTCAACTGAGAAGGGTACCTACAGTATCAGTATCATCTTATGAAATTTATATGATCTTATTTTTATATTAATCTCAGTTATGAAATTTTTCCATAAATGAAATATCAAAATTAATAATAAAATGAATGGAAATACAAATAACACAGTAAAATGTAATAAATGTACATAAAATTATAGTATTTTATGTACAGTTCTGATAAAATTTCATAAGAAAGGTACCTATAAATTAATTAGATACCTTTCTTATGAAATATGAAATTTAATTTCACTCTTAACAGTCTTATTTTAATTTCTTTAGTATATATTTTCCATAAAGCATCGTAAACGTAAAGGTGAAAGTTAAGTACAAAAAAAAATAAAAAATAAAAAAATAAATTAGGGAGCTGAGTTTTCCTTAAAAATAACGAGGTAAATAATTTGTTCATTTAAATCTAAATGACTTCACTTTTCGTCTTCCATAGAACAAATTCTGTCTATATTTCTGAGATGAGTTACTGTATCTATTTACACTATTTACATTGTTCGAACTGTAGTCCTCATCTTTATTGTTATATTTACGACATTTTGGACCTTGTAAGCTCCGGTCACATGACCCTGTGGATAAAAGCGTTGGTTGAAGTAATCCAGTGACTTGACCCAAAGAGTTGTGAGTACAATACCTGACTACAGCAGAGATGGACAAAAACTTGTAGGATTGAGTTACTAAAGGAAAATAACTGAAACTTCGATATCCAGAAAAGACATGTTACGTTGAACTAAAACAATCTACCCCAGTAGACGAAGAAAAAAGGTTTCGGTTCGAAATTCCAACGTATATCACCTGAAGAAGGCTAGGGCGTACAACGGCCGAAACGTTGTGAATATGAGAATAAAGTCGTGAATATGACAATAAAGATGAAGACAACAGTCCGAACAATGTAAATAGTATAAATGATTACAATACCTCACCTCAGAAATATAGACAGATACTGAAGAAGGCCGGATCGTACAATGGCCGAAAAGTTGTGAATATGACAAGAATGATGAGGACAACAGTTTGAACAATGTCAATAGCGTGAATAGATTTAATACCTCATTTCAGATCTTTAGACAAACCTTGAAAACCTGGGCTTACAACGGCCGAAATGTCGTGAATATAACAATAAAGATAAGGACAACAATCCGAACAATTAAATAATGTAAATAGTTACAGTACCTCATCTCAGATATATAGACAGACCCTGAAGAAGGCCTGATCTTACAACGGCCGAAATGTCGTGAATTTGACAATAAAGATGAGGACAAGATTCCGAACAGTGTAAATAGTTACAGTACCTCATCTCAGATATATAGACAGACTCTGAAAAAGGCCTGATCTTACAACGGCCGAAATGTCGTGAAATTGACAATAAAGATGAGGACAAGATTCCGAACAGTGTAAATAGTTACAGTACCTCATCTCAGATATATAGACAGACCCTGAAGAAGGCCTGATCTTACAACGGCCGAAATGTCGTGAATTTGACAATAAAGATGAGGACAAGATTCCGAACAGTGTAAATAGTTACAGTACCTCATCTCAGATATATAGACAGACCCTGAAGGAGGCCTGATCTTACAACGGCCGAAATGTCGTGAATTTGACAATAAAGATGAGGACAAGATTCCGAACAGTGTAAATAGTTACAGTACCTCATCTCAGATATATAGACAGACCCTGAAGAAGGCCTGATCTTACAACGGCCGAAATGTCGTGAAATTGACAATAAAGATGAGGACAAGATTCCGAACAGTGTAAATAGTTACAGTACCTCATCTCAGATATATAGACCCTGAAGAAGGCCTGATCTTACAACGGCCGAAATGTCGTGAATTTGACAATAAAGATGAGGACAAGATTCCGAACAGTGTAAATAGTTACAGTACCTCATCTCAGATATATAGACAGACCCTGAAGGAGGCCTGATCTTACAACGGCCGAAATGTCGTGAATTTGACAATAAAGATGAGGACAAGATTCCGAACAGTGTAAATAGTTACAGTACCTCATCTCAGATATATAGACAGACCCTGAAGAAGGCCTGATCTTACAACGGCCGAAATGTCGTGAATTTGACAATAAAGATGAGGACAAGATTCCGAACAGTGTAAATAGTTACAGTACCTCATCTCAGATATATAGACAGACCCTGAAGAAGGCCTGATCTTACAACGGCCGAAATGTCGTGAATTTGAAAATAAACATGACGACAAGAACCGAACAATGTAAATAGTGTAAATAATTACAGTACCTCATCTCAAAAATATAGATAAAACCTTGTAATATTAATAACTTCGCAAAATAGGTCGTCGTTGATTTTTACGACATCGATCGACCACTATTACTATAAGGTTCTATGGAAAATGAAGTGTGGGAACAGTTTCCAATTCTATTTAAGTAATAAGCTGATGCCTTACTAAATTATTGCATATTACTCTAATAATTAAAAAAATGTTTAAAGAAGTCATAATAAAAATGGTATATCAAAATAGTCTGCCATTTTTTTAGTTTGTTTGCGATAGATTAGATAAAACCTGTATTTTGTAAAATACACGATACCCTTCAATTATATATGACATTAACACGCCCCCCCCCCCAAAAAAAAAGAAAACCCCTTCCTTTCTCTTGCCAGAGATCGCCCGCTGAACAATATGGCATGATATTTTTTCCGTTGTTTGTTCTGCTTGACCGGATTTTCTCATCACAGTCTCAATTGACCGACTTCGTCGTGGACCCCACTCCCGATAACCCTTGCGCACGTGCATTGGAACAAGAGGAATTTGCTGCGGGGTTGAAAGCGGGGGCGGGTGTGAAATTGCTTGACAGTAGAACGGTTAGCATTGTTCGCAACCTCACGTAAAAAAATTATAAAAAATCTTGGCGCGTACATTCCGAAGACAGGCATTGTTGACATATACACAATGCAATGCTTGCATTATTTTCTTTCTTTCTTTTTTTTTAAAAACAAACTTATTAACCATTCGTAGTTAGCCATTTTGTTTGCTATAAGCAAGTAGTTCTCTATGAGATCCAGGTTCGAATCTCACTATGGTCGATTAGTTGACTTATTATGGTGGATATCTTGACGTTATCGGCCTGGCGATGCGATCACAGCGCACGGCAGCGTTAGGAAGTGTCTGAAAACTATACCACATGGTAGTCACCTTGTGAGTGAAATTGGGTCGATGGAATTGTTCGTCGATATTTGGGCTAGCAAGATGTCACAAGTCATGGGAACCAAGAGTTTGATGCCAGATGATGCATTCTCTGTTCAGAAACGGAAACTAAGATCCGGCCAGCAGGGATGCAGTTGGACAAAACACAAATGTGCCAGAATAAGCGTCTACAAAAGAATTCGAAATATATGCATTTCATCTTCTTGCTCCTCTTCTTGTTTCTTTCTTTTTTTCTTTCTTTCTTTCTTTCTTTTGCTTCTTCTCCTGGCTTTTTTTTCTTGTTTGTTTGTTTGTTTCTTTCTTTCTTTCTTTCTATTGCTTCTTCTCCTGGTTTTCTTTCTTTCTTTTGCTTCTTCTCTTGGCTTCTTCTTCTTCTTCTTCTTCTTCTTCTTCTTCTTGTTTCTTCTTTTTCATGCTTCTTCTTCTAGCTTTTTCTTCTTGTTTTTTCTTGCTTCTTTTTTCTCTTGCTTCTTCTTCTTACTTCTCTTTTATTTGTTGTTCTTCTTGTTTCTTCTTCTTACTTCTTCTTGTTTCTTTTTTCTTCTTCTTCTTTCTTCTCCCACTTCTTACTTCTTTTTCTTCTTTCTGCTTGTTTTTTTTTTCTTCGACACCTCGTTTTTTCTTCTTGTTTCATCTTCTTGATTTTTCTTGTTTCTTTTTCATCTTTCTTCTTCTTTTTTCTTATTTCTTCTTTCTTCTTCTTTTTTCTTCTACCTCTTCTTGCTTCTTTTTCTTGTTTCTGCTTGTTTGTTTTTCTTCTTCCGCATCTCGTTTTTCTTCCTGTTTCTTCTTCTTCTTTTTTCTACTTGACACTTCTGTCCAGAAAAAATGTCTAGCATAATTTTCCGAGCAGCAAACATAGCAAATTATCCTTTCACCTCATATCAGCGCAAAATCTGAATCCAAGAAGGTTCAATGAATCACTCTCCTGGAGGTTAGCATCAGCCGTCCTGATGGAAGGCGAATAAGAGTCCACTGAGACGATTAAAAGTGACCAGTTTCCGTTGTGGAGGCGTTAAATATCATTTATTTGTTCAGAAAAACTGTATAAGACTAAAAAAAATCATTCCATAAATAAACAATTTTGTGAAGAAGACCAGGATATTAAACACTGTCCACTGCCTTCGAGATATCCAAAGTAACAGCCTGGGCCTCACCATTCTTATCTAAAGTTTAAATTCATCAAATCTAACTAACATAGAGTTTATAAAATCTATTAGGTTGGTGCAAAAATAATGTCGTTTTCTCACATTTGTTACTATGTGAGAAAACGACATTATTTTTTGCACCAACCTAATAGCTTCCACAGAGAACAGTCCACGAGAACAATTACCATGAAAGTATTTATAGAAAAGGTACAAAAAAGCTACGTTACGGCGGTGACAAAGTGACTGTAGACGAGATGCCAGGTCAGGATCAATAACATTGCAGATTCTTCTTTGTATTTTATCTGGAGTCTTTAAATATATAGTAGGGACACCTAACCATTTGTGGCAGCAATATTCAAAGCATGGATGAAATGTACACTTATAAATACGTCAGATAGATTCTGTCGCGAAAAAATTTCTAGCTTGAACCAAATTTCCGAGCAGCAGAAACAGCACAAGATGCAATATAATCCTTCCACCTCATATCAGCGCAAAATCTGTATCCAAGAAAATGCAATGAGTCATTATCCTGAAGGTTAGCATCAGGGGCATTAATTTTAGGAAGGGAGTTCCACTGTTGGGAAGTGCGAGAGAAGAAGCTGTTGGAGTAGAAGAGGCGGTTACGTTTAACCATTTCGACAGTGAAAGGTTGGGTCGGAGATGTTAAGAAAATCTAAATAACACTAAAAAGTCCTTCCATAAATACTATACCCTTTCAAATTGCGAAGAAGACCAGTATAGTAAACTTTGTCAAATGCCTTCAAGATATCCAAAGCAACAGCCCCAGCTTCACCATTCTTATCTAAAGCTTGGTAGATTCTTTCAGGAATTTAAGACAATTTAAGAGCTATGGAAGCTTTATTGCTTATCTGAAAGAAAGAGAATGCAAGCTGAGATGCTTAACCAGTCCAGAGCTGATTAGACACTTGCAAGCAAGACAATAAAGCCACTAAGATGCAAGGGGCTACTGCGTGTTATAAAATAGCAGAAAAATACTATTAAGAATAGAAGACAACAAAGATATAAGAAAACGGAAGATAACGATTGATATTGCGTTTAAATTTTTGAAGGTCAAAACTGACAGGGAAGTAAAATGCCGGAAGCGAGTCCCTCAAGAAGAAACCATTAGCATAGAACTTACGGTCACATCCAGTCATTTCAACTGTAAAACGATGAGACCTTACCGCCAATCTAGTACTGTGCTTCAATTGATATAGCCTAGGTACCACAGAGGAAAGTTTACCAGAACAGTTACCATGAAAGTATTTATAGAAAAGGCACAGGGAAACTATATTATATCTGTGAGGAAATGAATTGCTTCGTAAATTGCAAAAATGTCAGGAAAATTTTGTTTTTCTTAATGACCTTGTGCCTGACATGATATACTGGAGCCAGGACAAAAAAAAAAAAAGAAAAGAAAAGAAAGTTGTGCTTCGCTGGTGCATGGTATAAGGTATTCGGCAAATATTCTGAAACGGAAAAAACAATCAGGACAGGTGCTGACCCCCATAAGTACACCCTCCACCAGTCATTCCTTAACAACGAGACGACGCACTTTTGGTTGAGCAAGGCAATGGACGAGTTTCTTGTGGACACCTCGAGGAATGAGTGGGCGGTTGACGAAGCTGCCGGTACCCGGCTTGTCGGTCCATTCATCGTCATTATCCGGTCAGATTCTTGAACTGTGTTCTTTCGGCTGGGGCTCAGGGTGGAAGGCATGATTTGGGGGATAGGAGATTAAGGTGGACAGGCCGGATGTCCGGTGTTTTCGACTGTTTTTTTTTTTGTTTTTTTTTTTTGCTCCTCTCTTCGCTTCAAAGACCTCCCGACCCACCCCATCATTGCTGCAACGACGACGGGATGTCCGTTAACCTCCCGAGTTACGATCAATAATCGCTATAGAGAAAGCACCTGCGATACAATTTAACACCTGACCTCTGCAGGCTACAATCTGATACCTGTCACCATGACATTCTTTGACTCTTTCTTTCTCTGTTCTGTTTCTTTCTTTCTTTCTTTCTCTCTCTTTTTTTCTTTCTTTCTTTCTTTCTTTATTGGATTTCCCTATATTGTCTTTGTTCTGTTTTCGTTTTTACATTTCTTTCTTTCTTTCTTTCTTTCTTTCTTTCTTTCTTTCTTTCTTTCTTTCTTTCTTTTTGTTGATGTTTCCTTTTCTTTCTTTCTTTCTTTCTTTCATTGATTTCCCAATCTTAAATTTTCCTGTTTTTTCATTTCTTTCTTTCTTTCTTTCTTTCTTTCTTTCTTTCTTTCTTTCTTTCTTTCTTTCTTTCTTTCTGTTGATGTTTCATCTTCTTTCTTTCTTTCTTTCTTTATGTTTCATATTCTTACATTCTTTTTCCCTTTTCTTTCTTTTTTCTTTTTACTCATGTTTCATCTTCTTCCTTACCTTTTTCTTTCTTTCTTTCGTTCTTTCTTTCTTTTGATGTTTCATCTTCTTTCTTTCTTTTTTCTGTTTCATATTCTTTCATTATTTTTCCCTTTTCTTTCTTTTTTCTTTTTACTGATGTTTCATCTTCTTCCTTACCTTCTTCTTTCTTTCTTTCTTTCTGTTGATGTTTCTTCTTTCTTTCTTTCTTTCTTTATGTTTCATATTCTTTCATTCTTTTTCCCTTTTCTTTCTTTTTTCTTTTTACTGATGTTTCATTTTCTTCCTTACCTTTTTCTTTTTTTCTTTCTTTCTCTCTTTCTTTCTTTCTTTCTTTCTGTTTCATCTTCTTTCTTTCATTCATTCATTATTTTTTTTATTTCTTTCTCTCTTTCTGTTGATGTTTCATCTTCTTTCTTTCTTTTTTTCTTTCTTTCTTTCTGTTTCATATTCTTTCATTCTTTTCCCCTTTTCTTTCTTTTTTCTTTTTACTGATGTTTCATCTTCTTCCTTACCTTTTTCTTTCTTTCTGTTTCATCTTCTTTCTTTCATTCTTTCTTTCTTTCTTTCTTTCTTTTGATGTTTCATCTTCTTTCTTTCTTTCTTTCTTTCTCTCTTTATGTTTCATATTCTTTCATTCTTTTTCTTCCTTTTTTCTTTTTACTGATGTTCTTCTTCCTTACCTTTTTCTTTCTTTCTTTCTTTCTTTCTTTCTTTCATTCTTTCTTTCTCTCTTTCTTTTCATGTTTCATCTTCTTTCTTTCTTTCTTTCTTTCTTTCTGTTTCATATTCTTTCATTCTTTTTCCCTTTTCTTTCTTTTTTCTTTTTACTGATGTTTCATCTTCTTCCTTACCTTTTTCTTTCATTCTTTCTTTCTTTCTTTTCTTTCTTTCTTTCTTTTCTTTCTTTCTTTCATTTTTGTTTTTTTTTCATAGTCTCTGTGTTTTCACACTTTATTTATTTCTCATGTCTTTAGCTCAAAACAAATGATAATGTCCCTTCCCCAAATTCCCTACATTTAATGTTGGCACTTGGTAATCGATTTTTATCGTGTTTATTTCATGTCGAAATCTAAATATTTTTAGCACAATTTTATGTCTTCAGCTGAAGATATTTTGTATATCATTTTAGACTTTCAAGGAAAACATATGTTTTATAGATATATATTTTGTTTTTAATCATTTCACCACGAGGAAGCCGATAATGCCACTGAAACGCTGGAGGTTACAGGGATTGAAAATGAAAGTGAAAGTGAAAGAGAACGACTAAGAAGTGGGAAGATCGAGGAAAGGACAAAAATGAACATGGTTCAAAAAGCCAGATGATGACGATTGACGTTGCATTAAATTTTTGGAGATTGTAATTATCATAAAAGAAAGAAATCAGAATGGATTTCCGTAGGTGGGAAATGCGAGAAAAAAGTCAAAGTGGTGTTTGCATTTAGCTAGCAAAACAGTAAGAACTAATTACCAATTTGGCACCACATTTAAATTTATGTAGTCGGGTTAGTTGCCATGGAAATATTTGTAGATAAAATATACTGTTGCTAATTTTTCAGTAAAAATATATTACAGTAGAACCGGGCAAAAAAAGCCTTCCGGATATTAGGAATTGGTTACAAAGTCCGGACATGAGGGATTCCGGATATGAGGAATTCCGGATATTAGGAATTGTTACAAAGTCCGGATATGAGGAATTCTAGATATGAGGAATTCCGGATATTAAGAATTGGTTACAGAGTCCGGATATGAGAGGTAATCTTAAAAGATTAAAACAAAAGAACTGAAATCAGGTTTAACATTTATTTTCAGTGTTTTATAGTAAACAAAATAAGCTAATGGTGAGTGAAGTATAATGGAATTGATTTTAAGGAAAAAGAAATAAATTATGTAATGTTAATGAAAATTCATTAAATCAAGTATGCCACGTATACAAAACAAATAATGTAACGAGGATTTTTTAATCACTGTTGCTTGATGATTCTTTCTCTTCTAATGTCATTCTCAACTTTTTCTGCATTTGTTTTGTTTTTTCTTTCCAAGATTTTTAAACGAAAGACACGTTTTAACTCTGTGTGCGTTATTGCAATCGTGATAGCTGAATGCTGGCTTTCTTTCCATAGAACTGACAACATTTCAATAGCTTTTTCAATTTCAGTCCAGGTTTCATCACAATCATGCATCTCGTCGCTATCTTGTTGCAGATGTGTCTCATTGTCATCCTTTCCTCTTATTCTCATCATCTTTTGCATCAATACAAGTCATTAGGGTGAAATAAGCAATTACCCAAATTAAATTTCCTGAAAAACAGAAATTTCAAATCAGTTACATATCACCCAAATAGTTCAAATATACACATGAAAATCATGTCGGGATATGAGGGATTCTGGATATGAGCGATTCTACTGTACTAGTATTTGTATTATAAGAATAAATTTTATACTTTCCTTGTGTTTTGATTTTTGCTTAGGGGTTCACTATTTGCCCATATATATATATATATATATATATAAAGAAATATAGTCTTAAGGTGTGCTATATTTATGGAATAAAGTGCTCAATATCAGAGATAGAGCGTGTGTAAATATAAAAGTGAACATAGAAGTCAACACTTAGAGGCGACAGTCTGTTTCATGCTATATGCAATCGTCAAGCCACTATATATATATATATATATATATATATATATATATTTTTTTTTTCTTTATTTGTTTTTTGTAACGGTTAATTTATTGGGATCGGATTGTTAGTCTGTTTATTTATTTGGATGAATTTAAATTAATTTATTTTACTTGGCGTTTTATTATTTATTTATTATACTGTATATTTTTATTTACTCTTTTCGGTTTTCGATTTTTAAGTAACGTAGTATCTTTTATCGTTATATAATAGTTATAGCTATATTTTTCGATTTTTTTTGATTTTTATAGTCTAACTAATATTTTGGCCATAATGGTTTATTAATTTGTTTATTATTTACTTTATTTATTTGGGTTCATTGATTTTGTTTTTTATTTTTTATTTATTTATTCTATTTCGTCTATTCTAACGGGTATGATTTGACAATTTGTTTGGGTTAATTTATTTTACTTATTTTATTGTCATTTTGTTTATATATTTTATTTTATTTATTATATTTTTTCAGTTTTCGATTTTTAAGTAATGAAGTAAAAATTTGTTTTCAAGTCTGCATTTTGCGATGAGCTCGGATCTTTTATTTAATAATTTATTTTGGTCCGGGGAGGTAATGATAGCTATTTTTTCCTCCAAGCAAATTTTGCAAGTTTTTGATTAGTTGTTGTAGGCTGATGAACTTTTTCTTATTTTCCAAGATATTTTTGGTGTGATGTGCGTTTTGTTTTTAATTTTTAATTCCCCAGATATACTTAGAAAGCATTACTGCAATATATATATATATATATATATATATATATATATATATATATATATATATATATATATAGTCTTAAGGTGTGCTATATTTATGGGATAGAGTGCTCAATATCAGAGATAGAGCGTGTGTAAATATAAAAGTGAACATTGAAGTCAACATTTAAAGGCTACAGGCTGTTTCACGCTAGAATATATATATATATATATATATATATATATATATATATATATATATTCTTTAACAAATGTATTTGCATTGACAGGTACTAGAGAGAATCTCCCGGCGACGAAATGACCATCTGAATGGGGTAATTTGACTTTTTTTTGCAATTCATTTATATGATCTATAATAAATATATTGAGCTCCTTTTGTAGATTAGTTTTAATTTTTTACATTACTAGGATCTACTCGGATTACTTAACCACAGATTTTTACCTGTATGTATATATATATATATATATATATATATATATATATATATATATATATATGAGATAATGATATATATTTTTATATAACAATATTGGGGAAAATGTATGACAACGTGGAAAAGTTTACTTGTGACGCGTTTCGTCCTTTAGGACTTCATATATATATATATATATATATATATATATATATATATATATATATATATATATATATATATTGTAATGGACAAAGTCTGACAATTATTTTAAGACATTTTTACATTCCTTTTATGGATACAAATATTTAAGTAAATGCTCTGTTTATAATAAATATATAAAAAGAATGTATAAACATAAAAATGTCTTAAAATAATTGTCGGACTTTGTCCATTGCATGACATTTGTTTACATTTGGATACGCTTTGAGCAGAAATTCATGGAAGATTGAAGTTTAAAGAACAGTAAAATCAACCTCGCTAATCGAACGATTCTCTCTGGCTCGATCGGTTAAGGCAAGCCAGGTTAAATGATGATTTCGTATAGGATACAGGTTCGATTCCTGTTGGAGGACGAATATTTTCTATGAAAGTTTCTCGGACATTCAGTCCGGTAAATGTTATTAATACTGTTTATTATAAAATAGAGCATTTACTTAAATATTTGTATCTATAAAAACAATGTTTAAAAATGTCTTTATATATATATATTTTCGATTTCATTTAGTTTCTTTTACTTTTTCTGACGAACACTTTTGTTAGTAGGTATCGCACACTGTGATAATAGAAGTTCGGCCAGGTATGGCGAAATGTTGTACGAGCCAGGGCGTTAATTTACTGTAGATGACCTCGCGATCAAGGCACTATCTAGACATTTTCGTCAGAGTGAAATGTTTTCTCTTTTGGTCAGGGTAGCATTTTTTAGCATGTGTAGTCGCAGCAACATAATGTTACGTGTTGATAATTGTAACAAAGGAAAAAAAAATGATTTACCACAACACAGAGCTAAGTCACAAACAAATATTTAATTTACTAAGACAGAACATAAAATATATACAGGATAAACAATTGTGGCCTACAAAACAGAAAACACAGAGTTACTGGCGAAGTGTTACGAGGGAGAAGGAAAGGGAGTCAAATATCTTTATCACTTTAGGGCTAGGGAAGTAATCTAAATGCTATATTTGGAAATCCACAAAGGTGTCTAAATAAATATTAATTTTTAGTTCGGTCAATGAAAATTAGTCAAAATTCTACTTACCAAATTTGTTCCATGAAATTCTCTTTTGGGTTTTGGTTGGTCGGCAACTTTTTATAGAGATTCTTTCGTCTGGATATAATAGTCCTTGAATCAAAAGCCGGAGTTGATAACAGCAGAAATTTCCATTCATCAACTGACAACCCTTTTCTAAAATCCCATTTTTATAGGGGCTAACACTTAATTTGTATATTTCTAGATGTTTCTCGAATCATCTAGATTTTTCTCGAATATACTAGAATGATCTAGAATCTTCCAAACATTCTATTTCTAATTTTTCTATTTTACAACTACTTTCATGAATGAAAACTTTTTTGTAATAACAAGCAGAATAAGTGGAATCCCTTATTATAGAAATGCATCCTCGTAACGATAACAAATTTAGTCCGATGAAACATTTACCACTTTGTCATATTGTTATGGCCCAAGGTTAGGACCATGGAAGAACAGCACAAAACACAACAGTAGAAATAACAAAGAATATATTACACAAGAAATAATACAAGAAGTGAAAGGGTTAGTAAGACTGTTCGATTGGTTTGGCGTGAACTACTACCAGCTCGACTCGATTCAATACCGTCCCAATACCGAATCCCCTCGCCTCTCTTGAAAGGCATAGTATATATATCGTTCGGAAGAGTTCATTCTGTCGGTCTAGGTAGGCACCATGTGTGTGTGTGTCGGGGGGGGATGAAGAGCTGTGATGCAGCAAAACAGTCTGTCTGTGGATGACTATATATATATGTTTTCGGGAAATCCGGTTGAGCTCTCTGGAGAAAGTAATTTTAAAAACAGTGACTTCTACTGCTATTAACGCATTGCTCTTCATCCATGAATTGAACTCTCCGTATAGAAAACATTAAAATTTCCCATTCTACCGTGCCAAATCAGTCGTCTAGCCACACTGAAGAGCTGTGATACAGCGAAACAGTCTGTCTGTGGATGACTATATATATATTTCTCGGGAAATCCTGTTGAGCTCTCTGGAGAAAAGGGTAATTTTAAAAACAGTGGGTCTCCGGGCTACTGGAGTATTTCGTATAGAAAAAGTTAGTTTCCCTTTCTCTCTGCCGTGTGACGATAGCCTAGTTGTAGGCTGATTCTAAATCGGTCGGGTTTCGATTTCGGCTTGAAGCAATCGGACGTCTAGCTACACTTAAGAGCTGTGACACAGCGAATATCTGTCTGTGGATGACTATATATATATATATATATATATATACATATATATATATATATATATATATATATATATATATTGCGTATTTAGACCCTCTTTTATACGTTTCATTAAATGTACTGAGACTAAGCTTTTTATTTAATTTTTCTTGTGTTCATACAAGTGTTTTCTTTTCTAGAGACAAAATGTGTAAAAACTGTCTAAAATTTTTCCTTATCTGATCACTTTTGGCTATTCTTTTAACCCTTATCAAGGGCGTTTTTTATTTTTTTACTTTTAGCTAAATGTGTGGGATTGTTTATGTATGCCTTTAAGGTCATAGATATAGTTATCTTCTGAATACGGTAAGCAAATTATGGCCATGTTCATAATGTTATTGAGCTCTTTTCCTATTTTATTTTTTGGGCTTTCATTATTTTAATCGTTTTTATATGTGGATGAGGCTATTATATTTTTATTCTCTATTATTATGTTTCGGGTGGATTTAGGTAGGTTTTGTGTGTTTAAATGTCCTAATCAAGCTATGGTCGGGTAGATGTAACGTAAGTCGTCTAGATAGGCATGTAGTAGTATGACCAATGTAATTATTTGTGAGTTTACTTTGATCAAGAACACAGTTCCTTAAGGGGCATTAGAACTCGTAAATAATGTTTCTTTGTAGCTTTGGTAAGTTCGGTTTTCATCGATTCCAATAATCTATAAAAGAGTAAACAAAATAATTATTTATTTTTAGTCAATACGAACCGGATAAAAAAATTTAACAAATTTTAAATTTATGTTACGTTTCGCTGCTACAAATTCCAAAAAACCACATTATACACGAGTAATGATAGCAAAATCGATTTTTCATAGATTCAATTAAACTGTATAAATGTAAACACTATACATTCTTCATTTTAGTTGGTACGAACTGGGTAAAATGTTTAACAAATGTAAAATTTAGGTTGAATTTAGTTGTTACAAATTCTCAAAAGACACTGCGAGTAATGATAGCAAAATCGATTTTTCATAGATTCAATTAAAACATATATATATATATATATATATATATGAGGAATAATGACAATAGTTTTAATATATTTCCGTAAACTATATAAATATAAACAGTATAAATTTAATTTTTAGTCAATACAAAGTGGAAGAATTTTTTAAAATGCTAAATTTAGATAAATTTATCTCCTACAAATTCTAAACATTTAGTGCGTATTATACACAGTTAATGATGGCAAAATATGTTTCCATAGATTTTAATGTACAAGTTAAAAATATAAACCTTTATTTTTAGTCAATACGAACCCAATAAACAGTTGAAAAAAGTTTAAATTTATATCTAAGTCAGTGCACATTATAAACAACAGATGCTTTTTTACCAGAATTTCATGGCCTGAGTGGCGAATATTATCCGCGAATGCGTATTATACACGATTAATTACAGTATGTCCGTACCCCAGCCAGCCAGCCAGCCAGCAAGTAGGCCCTTCTCTCTGACTATACATGTAAGTGTTTATGTGTATGTCGGCTCTGTACCTTTGTAGTTTTGTGTACATGTATGTACATCTCTGTACCTTGGTGAACAGTCATGCGCATTTCTAAGTATGGATGTATGCGTGTGCTCGTGTATGTGCGTCTGTAAAAATGTACATGTGTATGTATGTGTACGTAGCAGTGTGCATGCTGGAACGTGTGTGTGTGTAGCTTCGCTGAAGTGTGACACGTGTTTACACAGCTGGGACGAACCAGGATAAAGTTATCAATGCCAGACAATGGCTGCCCCGCTGCAACATGTCAACGCCATCATGACATGTTAGTATTTCAAGTTTGTTCTCCGGCCATAATACCACTTTCTTTCTTTCTTTCTTTCTTTCTTTCGTCCACAATATTCTTTCTTTCTTTCTTTCTTTCTTTCACAATATTCTTTCTTTCTTTCTTTCTTTCTTTCTTTCTTTCACAATATTCTTTCTTTCTTTCTTTCTTTCTTTCTTTGTCACATACACCGTAATATTCTTTCTTTTTTTCTTTCCATTTTAACTTCAAAACTTTTCTTTCTTTCTTTCTTTCTTTCTTTCTTTCTTTCTTTCTTTCTTTCTTTCTTTCTTTCTTTCTTTCTTGTATGAGTAACTGTAAAATTTAAAACTAGGCTCGTCAATTCTATCTCACTACAACTCAAATATGCAACAACTCAAATATTAGGTATAAAAATTTTATTTCTATTTTAAAAAAGAATTAAAAAAAGAAATGTCAAATTAAATGTAAAACCGTCTAGGTGTTGTTTTTTTTTTTTTTTTTTTTTTTTGTTTATTTACACGTCGTTTGAGAACGGTGTATTTTTTGTAAGCCGGACGGTGTGTGTAAAAAGAAAAAATCTGTGCGAATTTTATGACTGTTTAGGATCAGGAATTTGCCGCCAAAATTGTTTGCCAAACTCTGATTTTCTTGTGTGAAATTGTGTAATATTTATGACCATTTTGGATCAAGATTTGCCGCCAAAATTTTTTGCCAAACTCTGATTTTCTTGTGTGAAATTGTGTAAAATTTATGACCCTTTCGGATCAGGAATAGCCGCCAAAAGTGAAATTTTTGAAGGGCCTTTTTCATATATTGGCCAATGAAAATTAAGTTTTCGAGACCCGTAGAAATTCTGGATGGCCCCAAGTCGAGCCGACTTTTTCAAATAAAAGAGAGGGCATTAAGAAACGAAATCAGTAGAAACGAAAAAATAACGAAAGGGAACCGAGGCAGAGATCTGAGACGACACGCTGTTCGCAGACCACTTAAAAACACCCTCTCTCTACATTGACCGGCAAGTGGGCCATAAATCAGCCTTTCTTCAAATACCAAAACCAACCTTTTCCAAAATTAACCTTTTCCAAAACCAATCCGGCCTGCTCTCAACGGAAATTCTTCCAAGAAAGGAGGTGGGTGTTTTTGTGCGTACTGCTAAGTGTTGGTCTCTCTAAAAACTTTATCCCTTTTTTGTATTTTTGTAAAGGGTCTAAAAACTTTATCCCTTTTTTGTATTTTTGTAAAGGGTCTAAAACTTTATCCTTTTGTATTTTTGAAGGGTCTAAATTTTTAAAAAACCGGAGTTGGACTAAACAATTAATTTCATAGCTTGTTTCTGTGGGTATTTTCTTTTTAGAAACCCCAGGAAAATATTGTTATCCTGCCGTGTTAGGCGCACAGAAGGAAATTTTTGTGCAACCTTTCTTGTTCTTGTTCGTACCTTTGTGCTTATTGTAAAATATTTGTACAATAAATGTTTTTCCTGTTTTTAAAATTTTACGCAGTGGTTTGTCTTGTATCTTTAACTCGCGCTTACTAACGGCAGCTATCGTTTCTTCTGCCAACTAAATTTTGTGTCTGGCACAAGGAGTTGGTAGGAGAGTGAGAAAAAAAGAAACAAACAAACAAAATTTTTATAAAGGATCGTATTATTCAAGGAATTGATAGTAAATTAATGTCTCATTAAGTGTTTTTAGCGAAATAATTTCACCATTAATCTCATCAACTTTGCCAATTAATTTTTTGTATAAATTCTTTATGATATAATATAAAACTGCACATTCTAATATATTTACGAAAATAAGATCCGTAGTACGTAAGTTCAGAATCTTAAAATCTGCGGAAAAAATACTTTAACCGAAAAAACATATATAAGAACAAAATTTTTTGGATTTATCATATCACAAAATTAAAACTAATTTCTCACTTTATTGATTCGAACAAGAACTCTAGCGTTGCATGCTCCAAAATAATATAACTATCAATAAATAGCATATTTTAAAAACATCTTTTGGTCTGCACTACACATATTTCGTCTTGGTGTTTCGGCTGTAAATGGGGAAAAAAAATGCACCCTGACGATAACAATTTTAAATTGTCGAAAGTACTAGGCTCGTCATTTCCATTTGACAATAACTCAAAGATACAACAACTCAGATATAAGGATTGTATTATTCAAGGCAAGTTAATGTCTCATTAAGTTTTGTTAGCGAAGTGATTTCGCCATTAATCTCATTAACATAGCTAAGTAATTTTTTGTATAATTTTTTTATGATATAACATGATAGCTGCTCATTCAAATATATATATATATATATATATATATATATATATATATATATATAATTATTTATTTAAAAATATGATTCCAACTCGCTACATAAGAGGTCTCATGTTTCAAAACAAGAGCCGAAAACTTCAAAATAATATTTGAATTAACTTGAGTTAAAGTAGGCTCTGTTCCATCTTCAAGCGAAATTTTTTTGGGAATAACTTATTTCTGAAATTTACGAGTTTTAATAGTATATTCAGAATTGAAGTCAAAATTTCCATGGTAACATCAAGGGCGGATTGTTTAGAATAGGCAGAGGTGGGGTGTTAATAATTTGTATCAGTATAGAGTTACTTTCATAGATGCCGGGTCAGGGTAAGGTGGGGGTGGCTAAATTAACGACGGAGGAAGTTTTCGCATAGTCTGGCTTGAGCGTCTATGGAGATTTATTTATTTTTTTTTATTTTATTCTTTTATTATATCTCTTTATGAAAGGGATTTGTGTATATAAAAAGCCGTAACGTTTGTTTTTTGACGACTTCATAAAGGGTTATCATTTTTTGTAGGGTATTAAAACTATGTATATGGGCTATGGATTTTAAAGTTTATTTTATTGTATGCGTGTTTTTTAGCTAGTTATTCAGAGCGTAAGTTTGGTAGTGTCGGCAGAAAACCGTTAATTCATGCCTGTTGTTTAATAGATTTTTATTGTTTAGAAGCTTAATAATGTGTAGTTTCTCATGGAGGCACAAAGGTCATGGGTCATCCCAAGTTTTGCAAGTTCTAGTCCTGTTAATGATTTTCCATTTTACTTTAGGTGTCCTATTTTTTTCTTTCAGGTGCCAAAAATATTTAGAGAAAGAGGTCTGATATCTTTTGTTTATGTTGTTGAAGGAGCATTTATGCTGCCTCCATCTGGTTTTAAAAGCATTTTTCGTGGACCCAATGTATATCATATTATTGTTAGGGTTCTCAGTGGATGATATAGTGCATTGGTATACCACAGATTTGATGCAGCACTTATTTTCTAATGGGCAGTCTTCTGGGTTTCTACAATCGCATAATTTTTCCCTATTATTATCTGATTTAAGTGTAGAGTTTTTATTAAAACTATTCAGGTATGGGGGTTTGTTCAGGATTTTATTATTGTGTCTTCTTATTATACCTTCTAGATTTTCAGTGCAGCAATAACTCAATTTTAGTGTGTTCTTATTGAATATATTACTAAGCCTACTTTTGGTGGGAAAGTGTTTATCGATTAGAGCTAAGAACTTCTGTCCTAGTTTAATACTAACCATTTGGTTGAACGGAGGTGTATACCAAATGATGTTTCTTTTCCTGTTTTTTTTTCCTTTGGTTATTGCAATTGTCCTCATATTTAACGTTAGCATTTTTATAACCACTACTTTTTAGGGCAGTGTTATAGAAGTCGTTATGTTGGTGGAGTATTTCTTTGTTAGCGGAGTTACTGCTAATTCTATTTTCTATTGATGAGGGTATATGCTTAATTGTGGATGGAGGGTGGTTAGACTTCGGGTGTATATATAAGGGGTTAGCATTTGGTTTTCTATAAGGTTGGTACGTGTTGCTCGGTAAGTCTAGGGTTACGTCGAGGAAGTTTACCTTTTTCAATTTAGAAGAGACTGTTATCTTTAAGTTTAGATTTTTAAATTCACTAAACATAATTTTTCTGATCTTCTCTATCTTAAAGCTAGTGGAACTCCTCACTACCATGAGCCCGTCATCTCTATACAGTCCGATGTCCTGGATATCAATCTCGCGGTGTGCCGTTAGGTTGTACAATATTAAAAGACCAACCAGGTCAGAAGATTTGCAGAGTCTAATGATCCCATAGTGATGTCAAACAGGTCGTTATTGTTTTTATCCATTGCTCCTCATTATGAATGAGGACGGATTTTTTTGCGCTGAGGATTATGTCGGTTTCTTCCTTTGTCAGGTTAGAATATACAGCAGCAAAGTCCAGGGCAGTCGTAAATTGATGGGTAGTAGTCCACGGTATCGAACTGTAGTAAGGTGCAATTTGTTTTATCATCAATATGGTTGAACCAGTTGATGACATCTTTAGTATTGATCCATAATTTTAATTTAAGTTGTTTTTTAATTTGGTAAGTAACATAAAATCATATTTTTAAATAAATAATTATATTTATGCTCTACTTTCGTATCGAGCACTATTTTTTAAAAATAATAACAAAAATACTAAGGAACTTTGGATTATTTACCAAACCAGTTTCTTTCCTATTTTCTATAATATTTTCACACACACACACACACACACACACACACACACACACACACACACACACACACACACACAGACATATATATATATATATATATATATATATAAACAAATGTTTACAGGTACAAAATTTATATACAGTTTTAAAAACAAGGAATTTATTGATTTTAATTTTATTAGTCTCTAAGGCCCTTTCAAACAACATCTCATCAGAAGACAATCATTGGATCATTAATTAACGAAAAGAACAGTAACGAAAATAAAGAGCAAAAAAAAATTAAAATCAATAAATTCCTTGTTTTTAAAACTATATATATATATATATATATATATATATATATATATATATATATATATATATATATATATATATATATATACGTTATTTATATAGACACAAATTTTTAAGTCAGGCCATATGACGGTTCAGTGTAGGATATCGGTTCGATTTCTGTCGGAAGATAAATATTTCCTATGAAACTTCTTGGACATTCAGGCCGGTAAATGTTGTTAATACTGTTTATTATAAACAGAACATTCACTTAAATATTTGTATCGAAAAAAATAACCTATAAGCAAAAAATATATTAAAATAATTCTCGGACTTAGTCCATTTCATAATATATGACGTCATTTGTTTACGTTAAGATACTCTTCGAGTAGATATGAGCGTTCGATAAAGATCATGGGAAATTTGTAATTTAAAAGCAGTAATTCGACCTTTCTAACTAGGCACTTTCTTCGTAGCTAAATGTTATAGCACGTCAGGCTATATGGCAGTTACGTGTTGGATGCAGGTTCGATTTCTGTCGTAGGACGCATATCTTCTATGAAATTTCTCAGACATTCAGGCCAGTAAATGTTGCTTATACTGTTTTTTATAAACAGGGCATTTACTTACATATTTGTATCTATGTAATATTCATGTTTATTTTGGCGGCACCCTTTCTTTTAAACGTCTTTCACTGAATGCAGCCGACAAGTTTAATTAAGTATTTCCAGCATCCTAACATTTTTTCATTCAATCTTCCTTGTCAGGCGTATTCAATGAAAGATGTATACATACATACATACATACATACATATATATATATATATATATATATATATATATATATATATATATGTATATATATATATATATATATATATATATGTATATATATATATATATATATATATATATCAGTATTCAATGTAAGATTACACACACACACACACACACACACACACACACACACACACATATATATATATATATATATATATATATATATATATATATATATATATATTATATGCGCAGTACTTAGTTGAAAGCGCTCAATATCAGTGATAGAGCTAGCACATTCAGCTATATGGATATGAGTTTTTGATCCTGCGTGTGTATGTATGTATGCCCGAACATATGGATGTTTATTTGCACCTAGCCTTGAATTGCTTATATATATTTCCCCACCCACCACCAAACACAGTCAAACAAGCATAAATAGATCCAATTTTTAAAAAAATATGCCAGTTTACTGATGATAGCAAAATCGTGATACCCAGGATCACATACAACTGAATATACATACATATACATATACTAAAAATCTTAGCATCGCTTGAAAATAGAACGAAACTCTGTATTTTAAGTTTAATTTTTAAATTGAATTTGGAATTGAAGTTTCAGTTTTGAAACATAGAAATTTCTGTGTCGCGATGGAAACATATTTTTAAAAATATAGTTAAAATATTATGCTCTACTGTTGTATTGGACACTGTTTTTTTTAATAAAAATAAATGCTAAGTACTCTGTATTATAAATCTCACTGTTCTTTCCTATTGTTTTAATATATATATATATATATATATATATATATAATATAAAAGTGAACATAGAAGTCAACACTTAGAGGCGACAGTCTGTTTCATGCTAGATACAATCTAGCATGAAACAGACTGTTGCCTCTCACTGTTGACTTCTATGTTCACTTTTATATTTTATATTTACACACGATCTCTCTCTGATATTGAGCACTTTATCCCATAAATATAGCACACCTTAAAACTATATTTTGCTATATATATATTTAAATATGTGTGTATATATATAAGTCATTTTTTTATGTTTATACGTTCTTTTATAGATACAAATATTTAAGTAAATGCACTGTTTATAATAAACAGTATTAATCGGCCTGAATGTCCGAGAAATTTTCATAGAAAATATGCGTCCTTCGACAGGAATCGAACATGTATCCTATACGGAACCGTCATATAGCCTGACGTTCCTTACCGATTAGGCGACAGAGGAGCGTTCGGTTAGCAAGGTCGATTTTCCTTTTTTTAAACACAATTCTCCATGATTTTCTCTCATTCATTCATATCTGCTCAATGCGTATGCAAATGTAAACAAATGTTTAATGCTGTTTATTATAAACAGAGCATTTACTTAAATATTTGTATCCATAAAAAGAACGTATAAACATAAAAAAAAAAGTCTTAAATAATTGTCAGACTGTCCATTTCATGATGTATGACGTCATTTGCATAAAAGTTTCGTACCCTTTTCTTTTGCTTTTAACGAGATTTTCCTGTTTCTTATTACTTTGTTGAGCTTTGGGAAGGCATCTTTCGCTATTGCAATTCATCTTCAGATTTCGGTGTTGCATTTTCCTACATCCGTTATAACAGGTCCTAGATAATTAAATGTTTGTATCTGCTTGATTTCACTTACTCCAATTCATAGTCCACAACCCTACATTATATCTTCTTGCAGTTGTATACTTAGTAAATTATTCTCGCTTTCCAGACGAAACGTCGTAAGTCTCTCGCTACTCTATCGCTATTTCCATGGAAAGTGTTCAGACGAAATACATTCCTTAGTCCCATCAGTTCGAATCTTCCCTGCTAAGATCCACTATGCCACGCCCATTTCAGTGAAGCACCCTCATTCTTTTTGCATTCTATTGGTGAGATGTAAGTTCCACTCGTGCAGCTTCTTCCCACGAACCGCTGCTATGTGTAACTGACTCCCAAGAGGATGCTTCCCTGTCTAGGCCTGTTCAAGTCTAGGGTCAGCTGTTATATTCCCCACATATCCTCAGAAACTGTGCCTCTTACTCTGTAACCCTCTACCTCGAGTGGTTCTTAGGCCCTGTATAGGACGCTCCAATCATTTGGACCGATTTTAAATGTGGATGAAGTTTAAGCGTCTAATAATTTTTTTTCTTTTTCTTTCAGATTTAACAACTTAAGTCTTTGGCAATTTCAACCGTGGAAAGATTAACAATCAAACAACGTGTTAAAGTTATCGAAGCCTATTACGAAAATGGACGTTCAAATTTATAATTATACGACGCAATGATTCCGCTAGCAAAAAATGCACACCAAACAGTGACCTTTTGTGGATGCAGTGGCTTTTCAACAATCTTCTTTGGATTTTCCTAAGCACAAATGCGACAATTCTGCTTATTAACGAATGGGCTTCCTCACTAAAGAGGGTTTTTGCGAAAAATCTTCATCGGCTTGTCTTTGCTCGTGCATCTAATTGACGAATGTACGGCGCTCCAAATGGTCAGAAGGTTTCAGTTCTTGTATCAATTTAATTTTGTAAACGTGTAGAGACAAATCTTTTGTCAAAATTCGATTTAACGTTGTTGTGAAGAGGTTCAATTCCTGCGCGTGATGACGAATAGAGGTGTCTGGATTTTCGGTCACATTCTCGTGCACTGCAGCAATGTTTTCAGAAGAACGGCGTAAACGAACCCGCAGTGATATTTTCACATCTGCCACCGAACCAGTTTGTTTGAATTTACGAACAATTTTCCCAATTGCACTCTCGGTTGGTCGATTATGTTGACCCAAAAAATCGCGATGTGCACGAAATGCATTCCTGTTTGAACGTCCATTTTTGTAATAAGCTTCAATAACTTTCATACGTTCTTTGATTGTTAATCTTTCCATGATTGAAATTATCAAAAACTTACGTTGTTAAATCTAGGGCCAACTGTTATATTCCCCACATATCCCCAGAAACTACGCCTCTTAATCTGTAACCCTCTACCTCGAGTGGTTCTTAGGCCTTATATATATATATATATATATATATATATATATATATATATATATATGTGTGTGTGTGTGTGTGTGTGTAAGGGGAAAGTCATTGTCAAAGATAAAAGAAGTAGGTGAAAATGTTGATTGCTCTGGTTTGTTTTGTTGTGCTTTTGGTTAACGGCATATCAACATCTTATGGGTCATTTAACGTCGAAATGTTATTCTCTTGTGATCTTTGGTAATTTGTTTTCAAAAATGTATTGCTGGTGATATTTTTTTCAATAATAAATTGCTTTTAATTTTAAAATTTTTCTTTTTACTGTGAAAATATATTGGGAGAGGCATGAATACAAATTCCTGCATTCTGTTCCATAGTCAGCTGGGTGAAGCTGTCTATGTTCACTTAGAAATAATGCAACAAAGTGATAATTACCTTGCATTTGATAATCAATCAATGTCCTCCCTTGATATGGCCCTTAATTATCGCACCTGGTTGATTAGTGACCTTGTAAAATCAACGATGCCAAGTGCAAAAAGAACAGTTTGCGTGTAGATGTTTAGGCACGGTGGAGTAATGGATAGCAATTCGGATTGGGGTATTGGAGAGCCGGGTTCGAATTCCAGTCGTTTGGTTGATTTGTTTTATGGCATATCAACCTCAGTAGGTAATTTAATGTCATCAAAAGTTTTGAAATAGATTTATAACGATAGTTTGTGGAAAAAGGTGTGTGTGTGTGTGTGTGTATGTGTGTGTGTGTGTATGTATGTATATATATATATATATATATTGCTGATAATAATTTTTCCTTCAAAATTATTGCTAGTAATAATTTTTTTATTACAAAGTATTTCTGGTATCAAAACCTATTTTACACTAGTTTGGGTGTTAACTATTTACCCATAGCTGGAACCCTAACAGGTGCTACCACCCCGGTCAGGGTAGACCTGGGAACTCCAGCAATTAAGAGGTGGTTCCACGCTCCTCTAAACCTTCAGATCAGAGGCTTTGCTGTTGGACGTAGTTTATCATCATACCCAGGACGGGAATTTCAATCGAATCCATTACATTCACTTACGTGCTAATACCCTTGGGAAAGGTATGAATTTCCTTCTTCTCCTCCCAGTTATGGGTAAATAGCAGGACAGACTGGGTTCTATAGCCTTGGATGGCAACTGGTCTACTGCAGAAAGAAATGGCAAAATACTGCAGGAAAAAAATCTGCCTCGTTAGTCATGTATCGAAAGCGTGTATCAGGCATGGCATATGTGTTCATTTTGTTAATTTCACAACAAAGTAAAATGAGAATTCTAAATTTCAAACACTGATTAATGCTTGAGCGTTGTAGACAACAGTTTATTCATTTAAATCTACTTCTCTTATTACATTTCTCTGATAAACACCCCCTTCCAGGACGTGAGCGATCATGATTTCCCACAGATTTCTTGTTTCTTTATTAATTCTGAATTGCTATGTATTGTTGGGAACGATAGGGGAATAGTTTCCCGTTACTTTTTTCGCGGTTGGGAATTCAGAGATTTCCTTCTCTTAGATTGGTTGTTACCCGAAATTAGATGGCTCAGCTAATTGATTCAGGGCTGGGAAGAGAAGAGAAAGAACATTTGGCGAAAGTGAACGCAAAAGACAAACCCAGAATGTGCAAATAACTCGTCGATACCGCTTCCACCTTGCTGTTAAATGGGGAATAGATGTTTCGTTTCCAAGCTAAAGTCATAGCTGATCCCATGCTTTGCCTGTCGCTAGTGGGTATTTTATGAGCGTGATGGTTAAGAAGCTGATTTAACAGGTCACTGTTTGTCAGATTTCTCACTAATGAGGGCCTCCAAAATACGGACTAGTGATTGGAAAGACGTCACCTATTATAAGTTCATTATCCTTTGAGTGTCTACAAAATGAAGCATTGTTAGTAGGTATGAATAATAATTTCTGACAATGATTCTTGTGAAAAAAAAAATGGAGATGAAAGCAAATACGAGTCGAATTAATAATAATGGCTGACAAATCTTCATCAAATAAAAATGAAGTAAATACTAGTCAAAAATTAATAATAATGGCTGCCAATGCTTCAACTGATAGAAAATGAAGATGAAAGTAAATCCTAGTCAAATATTACTAATGACTGACAATGCTTCATCTAATAAAATATGTGGATGACATGAAATACTAGTCAAAAATTAATAATAATGGCTGATAATGCTTCATCTAATAAAAAATGAAGATGAAAGTAAATACTAGTCAAAAATTAATAATAATGGCTGACAATGTTTCATCTAATAAAAAATGAAGATGAAAGTAAATACTAGTCAAAAATTAATAATAATGGCTGATAATGCTTCATCTAATAAAAAATGAAGATGAAAGTAAATACTAGTCAAAAATTAATAATAATGGCTGACAATGCTTCATCTAATAAAAAATGAAGATGAAAGTAATTCCTAGTCAAAAATTAATAATAATGTCTGACAATGCTTCATTTAATAAAAAATGAAGATGAAACTAAATACTAGTCAAAAATTAATAATAATGGCTGACAATGCATCATCTAATAAAAAATGAAGATGAAAGTAATTCCTAGTCAAAAATTAATAATAATGGCTGATAATGCTTCATCTAATAAAAAATGAAGATGAAAGTAAATCCTAGTCAAAAATTAATAATAATGGCTGACAATGCTTCATCTAATAAAAAATGAAGATGAAAGTAATTCCTAGTCAAAAATTAATAATAATAGCTGATAATGCTTCATCTAATAAAAAATTAAGATGAAAGTAAATCCTAGTCAAAAAATAATAATAATGGCTGACAATGCTTCATCTAATAAAAAATGAAGATGAAAGTAATTCCTAGTCAAAAATTAATAATAATGGCTGATAATGCTTCATCTAATAAAAAATGAAGATGAAAGTAAATCCTAGTCAAAATTTAATAATAATGGCAGACAATGCTTCATCTAATAAAAAATGAAGATGAAAGTAAATCCCAGTCAAAAATTAATAATAATAGCTGACAATGCTTCATCTAATAAAAAATGAAGATGAAAGTAAATCCTAGTCAAAATTTAATAATAATGGCTGACAATGTTTCATCTAATAAAAAATGAAGATGACAGTAAATACTATCTGCCTTTAATTTGCCCAGTTGCGATCAGTACTTTTCAGAATTAACTACTTCTCAATCGTCCCATATGCTTAACATGACTTTCTTAGGATGAAGACATGCTTTTGAAGTGGCTAAGTTGGCTCATGTTGCTTACCCCAGGATCTTTATCGCTGATCAGTGTTGTAAACGATCCATTTCTCATTACCCATCACAATTTGCTTAAAATAAGTACATTTTCACCGCGTTTATACAGCAAATAACAGATAAAATGCGATTCAAAAGATTTCTGTCACTCAGATCATGTGGTACCCAAATATCGTAACGATTTATGTGCAAAATCTTCACTAAGTGCTCATGGATGGTGGATTTTAATAAATTTAGTGTTTCCATCAATTTCCGCGTTGTGTAATGTGGGTTATTCTCAATCAATGCCTTTATTTGGTCATCATCTGTAGTAGTGAAAGCGTTCTTCATCAATAAGGCTACAATCACCAACTCTAAACTTTGCGAACCACTTCCGTGCAATTCTCTCAGCTAAGGTACGTTTACCATACACAGCACATATCCTTTTTGTTGCTTGCGAGGCATTTTTGCTCTTAAGCTAAAAAAAAGCATCAAGTGTCTAAAATGCACCTTATAATCTTCCATTTATATAGGGATGCAAAATTGACACGAATTAAGTGATTTTAAACCTTCTTTCTCAAGAAATAGCTTGAAGTGTGCTCTAGTCTGAAATGTAAGCATATTATATCTGTCGATAAATTTAACGTGTTCTAACGTGTTGGAACATGTTTTGGAACATGCACGGTTAAAATACGCATGAACTTTCGGAACAAAACAATAACCACAATGGCTGACAATACTTCATCTAATAAAAAATGGCAATAAATATAAATACTAATCAAAAGTTAATAATAATGGCGATAATGCTTCCTCTAATAAATAAATAATGATGATGTGGCCGTGTGTGTTTCTTTTTATGTGTCGTGTCCCATTTCAGGATATAGGCGATCACGGCTCTCCACTTCTTTTTATCCCTTGTAGCTCTCAATAAGTTTTGACCCTTTGCTACTTCCCACAGGCCATGTTCGGTCATCCACTTGCTTAAGCCCGTTAGGTATGTCATGCGTTTCTTTCCCTTGTTTCTCTTTCCCTCTTTTCGACTTGTGAGTATCAGATTCTTCAAGCCCTCCTTTCTCATTACGTATCCCACAAATTTCAGCTGCCTCTTTCTGATGTTAAGTATAACCTTCCTCCTTGTTTGCATCCTTTCCCAAAGCTCATCATTGCTCACACGCTTGCTCCATGATATCCTTAGAACCTTTCTGTAGAACCATACCCCCACTGCCTCGAGTCTCTTCTTCACCTCTGAGGAGACCGCCCAAAATTCGCTGCCGTAAAGGAGGACAGATGTCACGTAGCAGCTCAGTACTCTTTTCTTTTTTACCAAAGAAATCCTCCTGTCTCGTAATACTCTGCCCAGCTTTTGGAATGCGTCTTTGGCCATCCCCATACGTCTTCGGATATCAGCGTCGCACTTACCGTGCTCCGTCAAAACGCTTCCCAGATATTTAAACTTCCGCACCTGCTTGATTTTAGTTTCCCGGACCTGCAAATCGCTTTTCGGGATCATCCTTTTACTGATGACCATTCATTCTGTCTTCTTGTTGTTTGTGCTTAGTCCCTTCTTCTCGCTCTCCTTCGCTACCTTCTGTAGGACATTTTGTAATTTCTTTTCCATGTCTGCTATCAGAACTGTATCCTCTGCATATCTTATGTTGCTAAGATTGTGGCCGCCAATGCTGGTAGGATTTCCAATTCTCTCAGAATTGCCTCGCTGGATAGGTTGAATAAGTCCGGTGAGAAGTCACATCCTTGTCTTACGCTCCTTTCTATTTTTGTATATCCGCTGAACTGATTCTCTATGCGCATGCATGCCCTTTGCTGCCAGTATAGGTTCTCGATTATTCAAATATCTTTCCCAAATATATCAAGGTTGTTGAGCAGTTCCAACAGATTCACGTGGTGTACTTTGTCGAAGGCTTTTGCATAGTCTATAAAACATAGGTACATGTCCGTCTGAACTTGTATCGCTCTTTCTGATAACATTCCGAGCATGAATATCACCTTCCTTGTTCCGGTGTTTTTAACGAACATGCATTTATTTTTGTCTACTGGTGTGTGTGTGTGTGTGTATGTATTTTAGTTACAAGTGTTTTACGGCTGTATGTAACAAAAGGAAGAAGTCACTTCGCATTATAACAAAGAATGTCCCGAGGGGAGGAGATGGCCGTCTTGAACTTCCAACGAAAGAGAATGAATTTTTAGCTCGAAGTCTATTTCCAGGCAGGAAATGTTTCTGTTGCATTTTGGGAGAACTATTTTTTTCGGGTCGGTGTGGAGTATTTAATTTATTTTAAACAAATTTTAATGTTATTTATTTTATTTTATTTTATTTATGACATTCATTATTATTATTTTGTATTTGTAATTTTATTTATTACTATTAATAAAAATGTCCATGCACTACAAATACATGCATTCTGATCCACAATTATTCCTACAGATGTCCCGTAGCAGTTCAGTACTCGACCGTGTGTTTAGAAAACCAATTGGTTATAATATATATTTGCACCAAGTGTCTCTAAATTCAATATCCAATGAATGCCTCCAAATTCGATTTCCAATGAGTCAATTTAGCATGTTACTGATTGTATATTCGATCTCCAATGACCTTGTGCCAGACTAACCTAAACTCTATTCGTGCATATAAACAATCAACACTTGTTTCAACTCGTTTTCAGATCAGTCTCATATTTTCCCATCGAATTCTCATAAAAAAGGGTTAATTTAGTTAAGTTACTTTGTGTTGAGAACTGCCCCTCCCCTATGCTTCATTAACTTAGCTCCTCTCGGTCCCACAGAAGAAAGAAGCAAACGCTTTAGAAGAGGAAACTGCTTTCCATCAACAGACATCAACTCTGCCCTCCAACCGCATTTTGCGAATGGCTGTTGAAAACATCGGCAAGGGGTTAGAGTTTGGGTTTGGGTCAGAATTAGGGCCAGGCATCCTACAGAATACCTAACAACAATCCTAAATCTGCTCACAAATCCCCCCAACTCAAACATTATCTATCTATCTATCTATCTATCTATCTATCTATCTATCTATCTATCTATCTATCTATCTATGATCTTGATTGTTAGATGAGATAACAGCGTAGGCACAACTGGTTTATGTAGTTGGATTTCGCGCTTAAGTATTTTTAAGATTTTGAATGTTGAACTCCATAGGCTGAAAGCTTTATTCACCAATAATCATGTAAAAAATTAATAATAATGGCTTGCAATGTTTTATTTAATTAAAATGAAGATGAAAAGAAATACTGGTAAAAATTTTATAAAGATGGCTGACAATTCTTCATCTAATAAAATATGTGGATGACATCAAATACTAGTCAAAAATTAATAATAATGGCTGACAAAGCTGCATCTAATAAAAAATGAAGATGAAAGTAAATACTAGTCAAAAATTAATAATAATGGCTGACAATGCTTCATCTAATAAAAAATGAAGATGAAAGTAAATACTAGTCAAAAATTAATAATAATGGCTGACAAAGCTGCATCTAATAAAAAATGAAGATGAAAGTAAATCCTAGTCAAAAATTAATAATAATGTCTGAGAATTCTTCATCTTATAAAAAATGAAGATGAAAGTAAATCCTAGTCAAAAATTAATAATAATGTCTGAGAATGCTTCATCTAATAAAAAATGAAGATGAAAGTAAATACTAGTCAAAAATTAATAATAATGGCTGACAATGCTTCATCTAATAAAAAATGAAGATGAAAGTAAATACTAGTCAAAAATTAATAATAATGGCTGACAAAGCTGCATCTAATAAAAAATAAAGATGAAAGTAAATACTTATTGATGAGCACAATAGAATTCATTTCCTCGACTTTTAGTTGAAGCTAAGTCATAATTTTGCTACCTTATAAAAATAACCACAAGCAAAACTTAGTATTTTCTTAATTACAAAAATGAATGCCATCCCAGATATTAAATCTACCAAAGAAAATAATATTTACAGTGCATCGTCTACTTATAGATGATATGCCAAAATTATTGAACGTGTCCATCAAAATTATCTCCGTAGGATATTAAATATCAAAGGGGAATAATTCACACAAGGCACCAGAGATTTGGATTCATTGGGTGATTTATTTTTTACGGTTTAGCAACCCTTTACACTAATTACCCCATACCGGGTGCAGGGAGATGGATTTATACCTTTTCCCAAGCTTAATTACGTTTAAATGAATGTAAGGAACCCGACTGGAATTGGAAATCGACTCTTAGATTTTCAATTCGGATATGTTATTCATTACACTACCCATATTTCCAAGCTATATAGGCATTCCTATGTTGTCACCATGTCGGTACTGAGTAGGCTCGATGTTGCTTAACTTTGGTAATCGTACAAGAACCGTTGTTTCAAAGTGGTATGACCGTAATCCTCACCCCAGTTATAAAGAGGATGAATAGCCATACAAATTATAACTCGACAGTACTTACCATCAATTTATCGTTTACTATCATAATCTACTATAGTAATATACTATAGGAATTTATTATTGAAATTTCTATAGTAATTTTGAAATTTAATATTTAACTTTACTATAGAAGTCTACTATTGAAATTTCCTATTGTAATTTGCATTTACTCAACACACCACGTGGTCAGGTTGTGACACAAGGTCGTTTTAATGTGGGAAGCCCGAGTGCGTACACCCGGGCAAGGAACAAAAATTAACCGAGCCCCCGGAACCGACGGTTACGCTTGCCTCGGTCCGTGCACCGATCCATCGCTCTTGTGTAATAAGAGGGCGCGTCCTCGGGCAGCTGTTTCCCAAGGCTGGGCACCTCTCAGTATTTCTTTCCTCAGTTGCAACTCTGTCCTTTGAGTGCACTCTGAGTGCACACTGCTCAAGGACAGAGACGCAACTGAGAGATGATAAATAAACGTGTTACAAATTACTTTAGAGTAATTTACACACTTTTTATTTTCTAAGCGTAGCTTAGATGTGGCACACGACAGAAAGTATGGGACACCCAGTGAAGATCGAACTCACTAATCAGTTGTAACTGTTTTAGCGTATACATACATATGTCATATCCGAAACTGCCCACATATGTTTATATATGTATGAGTCCCGACGGACGCCCAAGTGTGTATGTGTGTCTGCGTACTTCATTGGGCGTATAAACATACATCGATGTTTGCGTTAGTACGATGACACCACGACGACGTTTCCCGCCCCCTTCCATAATAACATAAATACACGCAATCTATATAAACCCAAAATTAAAAAAAAATTAATCAGTTTGTCTGACGATCGCAAAAGCGTGAAACCCAGGGTCACAAACTCACATCAATTCAATCATATATATATATATATATATATATATATATATATATATATATATATATATATTCTTTAGCTCTCCACTTACGTCTTAGCCTTGCTTGGGATGAAATGATAAAAAAACGATCATACAATGGTGTTTTTTATTTTTTTGTCTCGTCCACTAATTCAACCTATTTCTTTCCCGACATTGACGAACGTCCCACGTCTCGCACAAAAAGAAGGGAGACCTTTGGCGCTTTTCTTCCACTGTGGGAGTACAGGAACACATCTCCAAACTTTTTCCCTTATTAACGGTCCTATTTACATCTGTATGTGTTTTACGGACATTATCTTCTTCTATGTGCAGCGTCCCGTCAGGACAAAGACGAACATGGGTCTCCACAACTTCCTATCTCTTGTGGCTCTTAGTTATTGTAAATGATGTAGCAACACTCCTTGAATTACCTGAGCAGTCAATGTAGTTAGTAGAAATAAAGAGGAAGAAAGAAAGAAATGTTTATTCAACTGTTAGGTTGGTGCAAAAATAATGACATTATTACGTCATTATTTTTGCACCAACCTAATACATCTCTCTACCATCATGACACATTAGTAGTGAAAAGTCTTGCTTAATGACCGGTCATTGAGAGCAGGGAAAAGTTGGTTCATGCTTTATCAAATACATTTATACTGTGTAACAATATAGTTTTTAAAATTTGCTCTGAATATTGCACTGAGGTAAGAAATTGACAGTCATGCATTCTTAATTCCCGTGTGAATATTCCTATACTGATTACTATGTCTATAGTCATATATATATATATATATATATATATATATATATATATATATATATATATATATATATATAAGAATATGAGCACACGTGGCCTGACGATTGCATATAGCATGAAACAGACTGTCCCCTCTAAGTGTTGACTTATATGTTCACTTTTATATTTATATAAATATATATATATATATGGTTATTGAGCGCTTTCTAATAAGTACCGCGCATATAATATATAAATAATTATACATATATATATATATATTTATTTATATTTATATACACACACCTTTCACACACACACACACACACACATATATATATATATATATATATATATATATATATATATATATATATATGCACATTTCACTGAAAACGACAAGGTGCTTTTATTTAGTTTTTATACAGTTTCTCATGCGATCTAATAATATATTTCTTTTCGGATGATAAATTATATAAAAACTGTCCGAATGTTCTTTTTATCCGAGCGCTTTCGGCTATACATTTAGCCATGTTCAAGGATTATATTTTAACTGTTAAAAGAAGAAATAATTTGTTGTATGTATTTTTTATAAAATGTTTTAACTGTTTTTTTTTTCAAAACACGGTCAACATATTATGTCCATGTTCAAAGTTAATATTATTAAGTGCTGGTTTTTTTTTTATTTTTAATAAGGCTTCCATTATTTTTAACCTCTTTTTGCATGTAGATGATGCTATTATATTAGTGTTGTCAACAAGTATGTTCTGAATAGTCATTTGCAATGGTGTCCAGTTTATTGTACTTTGATTTGCTCACTGGTAAGTCTAGCCAGTGTGTTTGTGCAGCGTTACAATTTTCGTACGCCTCTTTGGAGTAACGTCCATCGCTGACAATGGCCGTAGGACAACTAATCGTCAGTCGAGACAATGGTGCCTGGGTGTGATAAAATTCTGATTTAATCGCAGACGACGCAATATTTTTCAAGGCCAAACAAATTTCATCATACACCCAGAAAATAGATTCATGTTACTGCATACCACTGCAAATGACCTAATCTAGGGAAAAAAATAAAAATCGATTACACCCTGTCACATCAGTGGGTCTAAAACTGACCGTATGTTGAAAGAAAGGAAACTAAACCGGTTGTTTCAATTAATTTTCACAAGGGTGTATTTACGGAGTATGAACTGAGATCCGATTCGATTAAAACGTAAGTTTAATGTTAATGTGTATGTAGCAAAAACGTAAGTGTAAATGTTGTTCATGTCTTGTGCCTCTCAAACGCCTGAACTATATCGTATACCAGCAGCATGGCCCCGCGTTGCCCGTGCTTGATTCAAAAATCGCACGACTCATACAGCAATCGCTATCACTTGACTTAAAATATTTTTGCCCTGCCTTGCCTTTAAAGAAGTGCCCTTTGCCGTGCTGATATTGCTACATGCCTTACTTCTTGCCTATCTCACATTGCGAATTTTTTCTAAGCTCTTTACTAAATATTAAACCTGTTACGAAAAAAGAACTAAATAAAATGAACACAAAACGATCAGCTTTAAAAAAAGGACTCGTAACTGGCAAAACCGAATGAAAAAAGAATCTTAACAACAAATACTTTTACACACCCAACCCAGTTCTGCGGAATCAGAATCAACGTTGAATTTAAGCAAGCGAATGAGCCAATTGGAGTAAAGTGCCATGCAGATTAAAATTTTTCCCACTTGTGACGAATGCAGCTATCGACTTTTTTTGTATGCTAGTTAACATTCGTGTCAGTCAGCTGTTGGCTCTCACGCTGGCCAATAGAATCTTCCTGCCTATTCGTAGCAGCCAGCTATAGACTCTCAATCTGGCCAATAGAAAATGGCCGCCACCTACATGAAAACTGCCGTAGAAGCATGAAAAAATCGATTATTTCCACTATCGATGAGAGTTGGGAAATACAAAGTCGGTCTTGGCCTTCCCGCTAACTCGGAGCATGAGCATGTAAATTTTGGTGCAAATCCGTCGGAAATTGCGGCCGTGCATTCGTTACACACACACACACACACACACACACACACACACACACACACACATCCTGCCTTTTATATTAGTTTGTCGCAAAAATAATGACGTAATAATGTCGTTTTTTGACGTATTTTTTAACGTCAAAAAACGACATTATTACGTCATTATTTTTGCAACAACCTAATAGATAGAGATTGCTCTTACGTTAACCCAGTTTGGCCGTCCCTCATCTATTCGTTTTTTTTAAATTTTTTTGTTTGTTTTTTTGTTTTCAATCCTGATAGCTTACCATGGATCTAAACTGGCTAATGATAAGCTATTCACCGGGTTAATGTACACGATGCAGTCTAACAAGCAACAATCCGCCAAATACCCTTTGTTACGTCATTTTTTACCTCCATTTCAACATCCCCCACCCACTTCACCGAATTTAAAGAATTAAAAGGGTCAGGCCCAAAGTCGTGGGTGTGTTGAATGGTAAAGGTTTTCGACTGCTTCCTCTTCTTTTTGCCCAAGTTTAAATATTGCAATGAATCATACACGTTTTCAGAATTTTATTAACCAACTACGAAAACACCAAAGTGATATATAAGAAGTATGCTGCGTGCGCCAGCTATTCGGGAACATATCTAGAGCAGACCGTAAATAGAAGACTATCTGATATCATCAGATGCGACATGTACCAAATTTTAGCATTCTCCTTTCGGACGTATCAAGTGCATTGACATTACAATTCTCAATCAGTAAATAAAGAGGCACGCCACGCTTGTGGGAATAAATACTGATCCCGGCTTGAAAGTAGCGAGATTCTTGAAAGTATCCAAGCAAATGGGAGGTATGGCAAATTGGTTTTATGCAGACCCCATAGATGTACCCATGGAGATGAACACCAATGTTCCTATCATTTGTCATACTTCTGCAATAATAATAATTAAAAAAAAAATATCTAGAAATTCGAGGATGTTCTAAAATACTTATTTTTTAATCATTTCACGCAAGGCGAGAAAGCCTCTAAGACGCAAGCGTTTATTAAATGAGAGAGAATATGAAAAAAGTAAAAAATTAAACACTATTAAGGAGGGGGAAAAATAAAAGAACAGGAATTAAGAAGACAGATGATAATGATTGATATTGTAGACAAATTTTTGAAGCGAAAAGTGGAAGGAAAGAAATTGTAACCATATCATTTACGGTTACATCTATCCACCGTAAAATGATGAGACATTACTCCAATCTAGTACTGCGCTTAAATTCATAAAGTCTAGGTACCATAGAGCAAAGGTCATTCGAACAATTACCATGAAAATATTTATTAAAAAAAGGTATATGGAAACTACGTTACGACGGTGAGAAAGTGACTGAAGCCGAGATGCCAGTTCAGGACCAATAATATTGCTGATTCTTGGATGTTAATACTGGGTTAATACTGTTTAGTTTGTGCGAATTTCTTTTTTTCTTAGCACAAAGTGATGTCGAAGCAAAAATCTTTTTTTTTTTTAATAAAATTGGATGATTTTTTTTAAGTCACTATAGCAACGTGTGGCATACACACAAGAAATAATGGTCGTACCAACGATTTTTTCAATTTCAAAATATGTTTCATTGACACCATATTTTGCACGAATGTAGTATCGAACGATACCCCATGACAACGAGGAAAATAATGAACCAATCCAATCGTCGTATTTTGGTGCTGAAAACTTCCAAATTCGGAAAGATAGAAAGAACAGAAAAGAAATCAGCAAACGCAAAGGAAATGTCTTCAATCGCCTATCCACTTCCATCAACAAGCTTACATCCAAGGCCACAGATGAAAGTTCAACTGTACAGTGTGCGATAGATAAAATGAAAATAACATCTCATTTTAACAGATATACAGGGTGCGATGGATAAATTGTCGTCTAAATGACGCAAAAAATGAAAATAACACTGACATCTCATTTCAACACATATATTTACAAAAATTCCACAAAAATATCTTGAAATATTAAGCAGTAAATTAATTCAATAAAATCGCAGTTGGCTTCAACCAGACGACTGCGGAATCTGCTGCAACTCTTTTGGACTTTCTCCTTGTTTAAGTTGCCTTCAGTTCATCTTTGGTGTTACGAAGAGATTTGTTTTTACTCGCACAACTGTGACCCCCCACCCCAACCACATAATAATCTGGCGAGATAGGGTATCCAATGTACTTCTTCTTTCCCGCTGCAGTCACAACTGGGCTGGGCTGGGCTGGGCTTGGCTGGGCTGGGCTGGTCATGTTGCAAAGATGAGTGACGACAGAATACCTAAGGTCCTCATGTATAGCCAGCTTGACAGTGGCCAAAGGACGGTTAGACGGCCGTGGCTCAGGCATAAAGACAAGCTAAATAGCAAACTCTCAGCTGTCAATGTGCCTCATACTAACCTCGAGTTAGTTGGAGATATTTGAACCAGAGTTGTATCAGAAATTTCGAAATCAGTCGTATTGACTGGCTAAGAGACGAAAGACAGTAGCAAAAACCGTCAGCAAATATTCTTGTTGCGATGTCCCAAGATGCTCGCTGTTTCCCAATATGTGGGCTTCTGTGCAGGTCAGTTGCGAGACAAAAGTGCCACATAGGACGCAAACATAAAAACTGAATCTGATTGTCGGATCCTCATACTTCAAAATCGACAGGAGTGTCCATCACACACACACACATACACACATATATATGAAGAAATATAGTCTTAAGATGTGCTGTATTTATGGGATAAAGTGCTCAATATCAGAGATAGAGCGTGTGTAATATATATATATATATATATATATATATATGTGTGTGTGTGTGTTCGTGTAATATATATATATATATTACGTTGTTGCAAAAATAATGACGTAATAATGTTTTTTGACGTTAAAAAATACGTCAAAAACGGCATTATTGCGTCATTATTTTTGCACCAACCTAATATATATATGAACATTGAAGTCAACACTCAGAGGTGACAGGCTGTTTTCTGACGAATGCGTCTAGCATGTAACAGTTGTCACGTCTTAGTGTTCACTTCAGTGTTCACTTTTATATTTATATACGCTCTATCTCCGATATTGAGCACTTTATCCCATAATATAGCACACAATAAAACTATATTTCTTCATATATATATATATATATATATAGAGTGCGAAGTATAACTTGTCGTCTAAATTACGCGAAAATGAAAATAGCAGGCATCTCATTTTAACATTTAATATTTACTAAAAGTACACAAAAAATATCTTGAAATATTAAAGAGTAAATTTATTCAATAAAATCGCCATTGGCTTTAACTATTGCCTCCAGACAATTTCGTAATCTGCTGCATCTCTTCTGGGCGGTCTCCTTGTTTAAGTAGGTGAACGCTGTCATGATACTTGCCTTCAGTTCATCATTTTTTCACAGATGGTGAACAACTGACCCTACTATACTTTGAAGCCGAGAAAATCAAAAACAAACATGCGCGAAATTAAAAATATAAAATGGCGACAATTTCACCCTGTATTTGTTACCTCCACTAATTCGCTGAAAAAAAAAACAAAACAGCGCAGCATGATGAAAAAAAAGCCCAAACTTAATAAAAACAAAGTTTTGTCAAAATGTTTATGCTATTATTAAGAGGAAAGACTAAAGTATTTTATATTATTTTATTAAAAATTTTAATGCTTTCTAGCACGTTCGAAATTTTGGTTAATATCTTCATTTTTTTTTTGTTAGTAGTCGACGTAATATTTATTATTAATGTTTTAGCGCCTCTTTCCGGTGAAAAAAAAAAAACATTGATTTGTAAATTCTAGAAAAAAATCAAATAATTGTCAGATTTTAATGAAACTTTCCCACCTTATTCACAAATATGAAATTATTTTTTTTAAAGTTTTTCGTTTTCTAGAAAATCTTGGTAAAAAATAATCTTTTATTACATGTTATCCCTCACATACTTAATTTCATGAGATTTCGAGAAATAAAATTTTAATTGCAAAATTTGTTTTATTAGTTAAAAGCAGGACGCCTTGGAGAATGTAAGTCACCGATTTTTTTATTCAAACTACTACTCATTTCTCGAAAATCTGCCCCATATCTTAAAATTAAAAATGCAATAAAACTGACATTATTTAATTAGGAAAGCCTTTAATTGCATCTCAAAAATAAGATTTATCAAGGACGCTATTGTCTTAAGAAAAAAAAAAATTCGATCAGTAATGAATTTTTACAAGATTTGTTTTCATTTTAATTTTTAATTATAACAATTTATTATAATAATTAATTTTTTAAAAATCTTTTAAAATTCTACATTTCCTTAATCGCGTGAGGTGATATTGTTAAGTGAAAACTATATTTACTAATCAAATATTAAAAAGCTTAATAAAAATAATTTTGCACCAAGATTTTTAAAAGTCAACATTCCTAAAATTAGATTACGGAGAATTTTTTCCAATATCTTTAAGATTACTGAGTACCTAAAAATTATATAAAGGCTCTCACGCCATTTTCTTAAATAATGTTTTACAGATAAAGTCTCCGTAAAACAACAATCAATCACTCTTCGCCATGGCGACTGTCGGTTAAAAACACAGCTACTTTTCATTTTAAAAATGCATTTCTGTGTTATTTTAAACTTAAAGTAAATTATATTTGTTTCAAATCACATTAATTATACTTTAAATCAGCTAATATTCCTCAAATAAGGTTTCAGAAAAGTATATTTTATTTTTGGAAGATTTTTTTTAACACAGCGAATTATATTGGAGTGAAAGACGACTAAAAAGACGCTAATAAGCTAATTAAAAAATCGATTCCAATCAATATAATTTCTGTTTGAAATACACCAGAGTATTTTGTTTACTGGAAATAGTAAATTTAATCATTTATCTTTCAATTAAAGCTGAAATGAAAGCTTTAAGGAAGCTTTTTAATTTTTATAAAAAATCATTTTAGGTATCGCAATTTAGTGGAGATACCTACTGTATACAAATATCCCTCTGTCTTTCTCTCTCTCTGTATATAAATCCCCATCTCTCTATTTCAAGCACGTGCATACCGTCTTTCTATTCAACTCAAAAATCTAATAAGAACTTTTGTTTCACAGAAAACTTTTCCTTGTTTACCAAATTTAAAATTTTAGCAACTTAATTTCTCTGTTTGTATCGAAATTGATTTATCTGAAACATACATATAAAATTCTCATTATTATTATTATTATTATTATTATTATTATTATTATTATTATTATTATTATTCTGTTAATCCATATATGTGTTGAATTACTTTATTTTCAATTTTTCCCGAACTTTGTTAGGGGGATTTATGGTAAATTTAAACAGCCCTGGAAACAAATATTAAATATGGGTTCCCTAGGAAAATACCCAATTTAAGTGTACATTTCTAGTTTTTCGTTTTTTTAAAAAGAAAATGATTCTGTAAGTCAGCCATTTTTTATGAAAATAAAAATAATCTAATGGCATCCACTTTCTTTGGTGGGTGTGCTTGTTGGTCTCTCTTATTAAAAGAAACAATGAAATGCAAACAGGAAACACCATTAATAGATTTGCTATAAATACTTATACCTAATATGAATAGATTCAGGTGCCCAGATAAACAATGATATTTTTACGAATCGAACCGCAGTATCCACTTCCGGTGACTCAATTCCAAATCAAAAACGCAAGCACATTTCTCTTTCATCGATTAAAAAAAAAAAAAAAAAAAAAATGGCAAAATGATGCGCATGCGCGATAAATATTTCCGGTCACCTACAAAGACTTTCACGTTATCCAACCGGAAAAAAAGTCGATCCTTATAGATTTCAACAGCCAGGTGCTCTGTTTCCTTAGAAATTATTTCAAAACACCTACAGTCGGACTTTTTTTTTCTGATTATTTGCCGGAAACTCGTGCGTTAACAGGTTCAGATTGTATAGCTGGTCAAAGCTTGTTGGTCCGAACGGATAATATAGTTCACAATAATAAAATCTAATAAACATCTTAGAATAAACTATCGTGACTATAGAACTATAATTTTCCAGAATCAAAGAAAGAAGCAACGAAATGTAAATGGAACGGTGTCCACGCAAATAGAAACGAAAAGTAATATCTAAAAAGAATTACGTCACAAACAACTAAAGATAAAAATGTACAAACATAGACAAATTATATTTCGTACGTCACGCCAGGGTGAAATGTAGTGCAATTGATATTTAATTATTATTAGTTTGGTGCAAAAATAATGACGTGATAATGTCGTTTTTGACGTTAAAAAATACGTCAAAAAACGACATTATTACGTCATTATTTTTGCACCAACCAAATATATACTGAATAACGCGGACTAATATCCATATCTTGCTTGTTATTGTAACAAAGTTTCGGCCGTTGTAGTATCTGGCTTTCTTCAGGTGTATGACACACTTGGTGAATTATGGAAATTTAACGTCAAGCAGTTTGTGGCAACACAATGATAGATTGTTCAATTCCGCGGTCTCTTAGTTCTTCCTCTATTTTATCCACGGGGATAGATTGTTCTCATTCTGCTAGTCATGCAAGAGGAAATCTCGTATCTATTAATGTTTCTTTTATTCTATCAACGGGGGATAGGTTGTTGTCATTCCGCGATCTCTCAATTCTTCCTCTATTTTATCCACGGGGATAGATTGTTCTCATTCTGCTAGTCATGCAAGAGGAAATCTCGTATCTATTAATTTTTCTTTTATTCTATCAACGGGGGATAGGTTGTTGTCATTCTGCGATCTCTCAATTCTTCCTCTATTTTATCCACGGGGATAGATTGTCCTCATTCCGCTAGTCATGAAATCTCGTATCACTTAATTCTTCCTTTATTCCATTATTAGAAATAGATTGTTCTCATTCCGCTGTACATCCAAGAAGACATCTCGTATTTCTTAGTTCATCCTCTATTTTATCCACGGGGATAGATTGTTCTCATTCCGCTAGTCATGGAAGAGGAAATCTCGTATGTATTAATTCCTCCTTTATTCAATCCACGGGGCTTGATTGTTCTCATTCCGCTGCCCATTCAAGATGTAGCAATACGATTTCCCACACATCCTTAGGAGATAAATGGATAGATTCTTTTTACTTTTAAGTCAATTTAATGACCAGGTTTCTTAGGAATCTCGTCTCCAATCCATCTTTTAAGTCAGTTTAATGACCATGGTTTTCAGGAATCTTGTCTCCATCCAGCCGTTGAATTGGCAAACATAAAATTTGTTAGGGACTTTAGATAATCATAAAAAGTAGAGTCCTTTGAAAAACTGACAACCCAAAATTTGAATAGGCGGTCGCCTTTTCCGGAACACAGGTGGACGGATAGTGGTGATTGGACTTCAGCCGGTGTCCATGTAATGAGCAGGGTGAGTGAGAAGAGGACCGGCATGAGTAAGAGAAGAACCAGCAGTGAGTGAGTCAACAGTCACCAAGACAACGGTCAATGAATGTAGGGTCCTCTTTCCGTGGCCAGAATTTAGTAAGACAGCAGTTCACCTTCTCGAATACGAAGGAAGAAATTGTCGATTAAGTGAAATTAATCGCAATTGCCGATTAATTATATTGGTCGTTATTTACCAATCAGTGTCTTGTAAAAATTTTTTTTTGTTATTCTCTATTTTATCCACGGGGATAGATTGTTTTCATTCTGCTAGTCATGAAGAGGAAATATATCGCTTAACTCTTACTTTATTCCATAAATGGTGGCAGATTGTTCTGATTCCACTCAAGAAGAAATCTCGAAGCCTTTAATTATTCCTTTATTCCATCAATGAGGATAGATTGTTCTCATTCCGCTGTCCATGCAAGAGGAAATATCATATCCCTTAATTCTTCCTTTATTCCAACAATGGGAATAGATTATTCTCATTCCACTGACTACGCAAGAGGAAATCTTGTTTCTCCTATATTAATTCTTCCTTTATTCAATTAATGGGGATAGACTGGCCCCATTCCTAATATTCTCATGCAAGAGGAAATTTAGTATCGTTTAATTCTTCATTTATTCCATCAATGTTGATAGGTTGTTTCCATTCAGCTGTCTATGCAAGAGGAAAGGACGTACCTCTTAATTCTTCTTTTATTTCATCAACGAGTACAGATTGTTCTTATTCCGTTCTCTACGCAAGAGAAAATCTTGTGTCTCTTATTTCTTCCTTTATTCCATTAAGTAGGATTGATTGTTCTCATTCCACTACTCATAGGAGAGAAAATCTTGTAACTCTTAATTATTTCTTTATTTCATCATTGGGAATAGATTGTTCTTATTCCGTTGCTTATGCTAGAGGAAATCTCGTATAAAATAATTCTCACTTTATTCCCTCAACGCAGTAAGATATTTCTCATTCCATTGTCCCTGCAAGAAAAAATCTCTTACCTCTTAATTTTTCCTTTATTCAATTTACAGGCATATATTGTTCAGCTGTCTATGCAAGAGGAAATTTCCTATTTCTGAATTCTTTCTTTATTCAGTCTATGGGATATAGATTGTTCACCTTACACTGACTATGCAAGAAGAAATGTCATAAATCTTAATTCTTCCTTCACTTAATCCACGGGGATAGATTTTGTCATTCCACTGTGTATGGAAGAGAAAATCTTGTATCTTTTAATTCTTCCTTTATTCCATTAACGGGTGTAGATTGTTCACCTTACACTGACTATGCAAGAAGAAATGTCATAAATCTTAATTCTTCCTTCACTTAATCCACGGGGATAGATTTTGCCATTCCACTGAGTATGGAAGAGAAAATCTTGTATCTTTTAATTCTTCCTTTATTCCATTAACGGGTGTAGATTGTTCACCTTACACTGACTATGCAAGAAGAAATGTCATAAATCTTAATTCTTCCTTCACTTAATCCACGGGGATAGATTTTGCCATTCCACTGAGTATGGAAGAGAAAATCTTGTATCTTTTAATTCTTCCTTTATTCCATTAACGGGTGTAGATTGTTCACCTTACACTGACTATGCAAGAAGAAATGTCATAAATCTTAATTCTTCCTTCACTTAATCCACGGGGATAGATTTTGCCATTCCTCTGAGTATGGAAGAGAAAATCTTGTATCTTTTAATTCTTCCTTTATTCCATTAACGGGTGTAGATTGTTCACCTTACACTGACTATGCAAGAAGAAATGTCATAAATCTTAATTCTTCCTTCACTTAATCCACGGGGATAGATTTTGTCATTCCACTGAGTATGGAAGAGAAAATATTGTATCTTTTAATTCTTCCTTTATTCCATTAACGGGTGTAGATTGTTCACCTTACACTGACTATGCAAGAAGAAATGTCATAAATCTTAATTCTTCCTTCACTTAATCCACGGGGATAGATTTTGTCATTCCACTGAGTATGGAAGAGAAAATATTGTATCTTTTAATTCTTCCTTTATTCCATTAACGGGTGTAGATTGTTCACCTTACACTGACTATGCAAGAAGAAATGTCATAAATCTTAATTCTTCCTTCACTTAATCCACGGGGATAGATTTTGTCATTCCACTGAGTATGGAAGAGAAAATCTTGTATCTTTTAATTCTTCCTTTATTCCATTAACGGGTGTAGATTGTTCACCTTACACTGACTATGCAAGAAGAAATGTCATAAATCTTAACTCTTCCTTCATTTAATCCACGGGGATAGATTTTGTCATTCCACTGAGTATGGAAGAGAAAATATTGTATCTTTTAATTCTTCCTTTATTCCATTAACGGGTTGTTATGTAGTGGTTTCACAGTGGAGGCTTGTATTTGTACTAAGTCGGTCCTAAAATAGGTTCGACGTACAAAACGTTAGGAACTTGATATAATAGGTATTGACGCAGTGATCTAGTTGGGGTGGCTGATACTTTAATATACGACTAACGGTCGTCCGACATTGACTGACTGACCAACTCACTGCCGACTCAGCGACTCCTACTGCTCCTATTTATTATAGGCGGGAGAGTCTATTAACCATAGAATAGGTGTGTTCCATTATAACACCCCCTCCCTAAAACTTTACTCCGTAGGAGTAAACGGTTTTCTTTATTTATTTTTCATTTTTTACAGAAAATATGAAGAAAAAAAACATTTTTTTTTTTTTTTAGCAACATCGTAGCGTATTTCCTACTTTTTTTTATCCACGTTTTTAAATGATCAGTTGCCTTTCTTTTTTCTTCTGGATCGGCGTACCTCAGGTAAAATTATTGCAGGCGTTGTTAGATCAAACGTATTGAAAATCACCTCCATCGGCTTTTTTTCTGCGGGACCTCTGTCAACCACGTCGGAAAAATGTCGTCTGATCTGGTTGCTGCACGTGAATTTTTCGTGTTTCACCAAGTACATCATATATCCAATCCGCTTTTCTATTTTTTTTTATACCTCCAGAGTGTTACCAGAAACAACAGTTTCTGTAGGTTCTCCTTTGGTTCTATTTGTTCAGCCTCTAGCTTCCCTTTTGTTGATCTTGTGCTTCTTAACGTTTTCTGTGGTGACTTCAGTTGACTTAAATCATTTAATAATACTGCATGTCCTTGGCTGCGGGTTACTCGCTCCCCAGTTTTTCTCGGTGTCGGCTTCATTTTTTACTTTCTGGAGCTTGTTTTTCACAAATATTGTCGGTGTTACCCATTCAACTTTTTTTAAATACACCGGTTTCAATTGAGGCAAACAGCACATTCCTTTTCTTTTTGAAAACCGCATGAGCGTTTTCTTTTGGCTGTAATTTTGCCTCCATCTTGGTACACATTCCCAAACCTGGAGAAAAAAAAAAAAAGAAAAAAACAGTAGGAAAAGTTCTCTTAAGTTTCTTTACTAATTTTTGGGCTTCGTAGTTTAAAAAATCTACCTTGTAACAGAAAGAATTTATCGGTAGATCCCATAATTGGAATTCTGTTATCCAATTCGTACGAAGTTCGTGGTATTTTCGATGACAAATAGTTTAGCTTTTCGCGTTTTTTTATTTAACGTGACGTTTGTAACAAATTCTCCAATAAATTGTATTTTTCTCCCGTCACTGACCTCGCGATTTTATTTGTTTTCATTAAAGTTGGTTTCCCTAAATTCTTCCACGTATGCAAATTTATGATAGATAGGTCGGAACCAGTGTCGAGTTGCATTTTTATATTTATATTACTTATTTCGACGGTAACAAATTTTCTGGTTATTCCATCGTTCACCTCGTCGGACTTTAATTTTCTTATTTTATTGTCTTTATTTTTTGACCTGCAGTGCGAGCTTTTATGCCCCACTCTTTTACAGTTGAAACATTTTTTATTCCTAAAATTGCAATATCTGTACCAGTGAAGTTCACCGCAAGCAAAACATGGCTTCGGGAGTTTTTGTTTATTTTTCTCTGGTATTTCACTTTTTGTTTGATAATCCCCAATTTTAGAATTCTTTTTGGTAGACTGACTATCTTTTTTGTAGCGTATTTTCCTTACATACGAAACGCCAGACTGTTCTATCTTTTTCGAATCTTTCTTTATGCTAACATATCTTGTGCAGTCTTCTGCCAAACTCTGTATCGTAATCCTTGGTTGGTTTTCCAATTTCGTCAGTACTAATTTCCTCAACTCTGCGTCTCTTTCCGATACCAGCCTTTGAACAAACACTAAACACTTAAAGTTGTCAGCGTTTAATTATGCTAGCTTGAATTCTTCACAATGCTTATTCACATTGGCTGCGTACGTTATATAATCTTGTTCTTCATCTTTCATCAGATTCAAACATTTCCACCTCTTGTGAAACAAAGATGGCTTTTTACTAAATAATTCACTTAATATATTTACCGCCTCGGTAAATGTCAACTCGCTAGTTTTTTTCGGTAAAATGTAGTTTACCAATTTGTTATGCTCAGCAGTTCCTAACTTGCTAACCTTCTTTCTTTCAGACCACGAGTGGTAGTCCTCATTATACACGTCCGTATATTTTTTATAATACTCCTCAAACGTTATCTCTTCATCTGGACTTTACGTGAATATTTCAATTGCATTCTAGATTGTATTCTCTGGGAAAGAATCATTTTGTAGATTTTTCTCTTTCCTCTCCTCAGTTATTTCCAGAATTTTGTTTTGAAACTCCATATGCATCTGTTCCATTTCTCGTTGAAACTGCATCTGTCTATTAAAAGTTTCCTTCTGTAGTTGCATCTGGAATGTTTTCAGTTGCTCTAATATTGTCATCTGTTGTTCCGTCTGGAACTTAAAATCTTCCTGGAATATATTTTTGCATTCCTCCATCTTCGCAAAAAGTTTACACAATGCTTAAATCTTGTATCTCTTAATTCTTCCTTTATTCCATTAACGGCTATAGATTATTCACCTTACACTGACTATGCAAGAAGAAATCTCATAAATCTTAATTCTTCCTTCACTTAATCCACGGGAATAGATTTTGACATTCCACTGAGTATGGAAGAGAAAATCTTGTATCTCTTAATTCTTCCTTTATTCCATTAACGGGGATAGATTGTTCACATTACACAGCCCATGCAAGAGGATATGCCGTATCTCTTAAATATTTCTTTATTCAATTCACGGGCATAGATTGTTCTTATTCTACTTTCATTTTTGAAAACATTTCACAACAGTTAATTCTAAGTAAATACTTCTTGTGTTTTCTTTTCTACATTACATTGAAACTTTTTATTCGCATTGAATTGAACTCTCGACTGCATCATAAGTAGATCCGTTTCCTTTTCCTCACCAAAATTCTATCTGTATCTATTTCTCTGTTTCTCTCTCTCTCCCCCCCCCACACACACACTCAAACACACACAAACACACACTCAAAATCACACACACACACACTCAAACACACACACTCAAACACACACACACACACACACACTCAAACACACACACACACTCAAACACACACACACACTCAAACACACACACACATATCACGGGCTTGGATCTGGTGAATGTTTCTGACGCATCCTCATTAATATTAAATTTGTTCAAATACAGTCACGCGTCACTGCTATGAAAACACGTAAACTGGGAGTCAACCAATTGATTGTGGCTTTTGTCCAACACTTAGACCCGGCCACCTTCCGATACACCTTTCCTTTGATGTTTTTGAATTAATTTGTCACATGCAGGAACTCGGTTCTACGCCTTTGTCATGGTTCACAGGTACATGAGTTAGAGAAAAATAAATCGTGAAACTACATACTGTTATTCAGTGTTTGGTTGAATCATAAGTCATTTCCGTTTTTCTTGATTCTTCCAAAAAGAAACTGCAATTACATTTCATTCAATTTCAGTAGAATCCCGGACAACAGGATCAAGAAGGCCTTCAAAATATGAAGAATTGGTTACAAAGTCACGCTATGAAGGGTTATATTTATATTAAAATAAAAGAATTGAAATCAGATTTAAGATTTATTTTCAATGTTTTATAGTAAACAAAATAAGCTAATGGTGAGTGAAATATAACGGAATTGATTTTAAGGAAAAAGAAATAAATTATGTAATGCTAATGAAAATTCATTAAATTAAGTATGCCATGTATGCAAAACAAATAATGTAACGAGGATTTTTTAATCGCTGTTGCATGATGATTCTTTCTCTTCTAATGTCATTTTTTATTCGAACGTAAGACATTTGTCTAATTTATTTTATCTTTTTATTTATACGAACATTTACCTCTTTTGTATATATTATTTGTATTAAGAAACAGGCTAACGATAAAATGTGATAATAGCGTTGAGTTCAAGTATCCCCGTCAAAAAAGGAAAAAAGTACAAAATAAAAACGGCAAATAATTAAACCTTAAAATACTCAAGGAAATAGGGTAAGATTTAGGAATATTAATTTTACCTCCTCAGTTATCCATCGAAACTGCAATCCACCGAAATAAGAAAAGAAACCAGTCCCAACCGCGGGCCATTTAAAACTTAGTCCGCGCAGCAGATTGGTTGTTACTAACATCCAATCGGATGTGCGGAACATGTGGTCTTTCTTCCTCTTATTCTTTAAAAAAAGCCAGAGTAGCTGTTAGTGTTTAATCAAAAGGGGGAATCAGGGGTTGATCTCCCCTGATTGGGTCGATGGGGAGTATGATGTTGAAAGACCCAAAACTCCCTGATGAACCAAGTGAAAACATCACTGACGACCCCCCTTGTGCGCCCACTTAAAAGCGATTTCGCATTTTCGTTTTGCTTCTTTTCTTGAATTTTTTTTAAAACGAAAGACACTTTTTAACTCTGCGTGCTTTATTGCAATCATCATAGCTGAATGCTAGCTTTCTTTTAATAAAACTGACAACCTTTTCAATAGCTTTTTCAATTTCAGTTCAGGTTTCATCCCAATCATGCATCTTGTTGCAGATGTATCTCATTGTCATCCTTTCCTCTTATTCCCATCATCTTTTGCATCAATACAAGCAATTATGTAACGTTAATTTCCTGAAAAACAGGAATTTCTAATCAGTTACATATCACCCAGATAGTTCAAATATACACATCAAAATCATTGGATATGTGGGATTCCGGATATGAAGCATTCCGGATTTGAAGCATTCCGGATATGAGGGATTCTACTGTATTTTTTTATTTTCTTTAAACTGAAATTAATAACCACTTGCCGAGATTGAATTTTTCTACTAAAGAAAAATCGTACCTCTCACAGGAATCGAAACTGCATCTCTGTTTTCAATTATGGAAAACACTTTTTTTTAACCAAATAAAAGAATCCCTCGATTAGTGCGGCTAATGCAAGGATTCCCACCTGGAGCGCATGTCCCAGCGGTGGTCCATTGTAATATTTTTGTGAGGCATGCGTAGGATGTGCACCCTTTGGTTTATTATACCAACAGAATAAGGGGGCAATTCGAGAATGAGTTCTTAACAGTGAATTGTTTTCTAGTGAATCTGAGTGACAGTGTTAATCTTAATGCGTGTTAAAACATACGATGCATATAGAGTATGCATACATAAAAATATTTTTTATATATGTACGCACACGTATAATTGCCATACAGGGTATTTTCCGTCTGTCAGACCCGCGTGACTCGGTCAACAAAAGAGAGGGCGTGATGCATGTCGCTGGAAGAGCCCATGTTTTGATGGCCAATCAGCGCGTGTGAGCATTCAGTTAGCTTTTCAATTTTTCTCTTTCATGGACGCCATGGTCTTTGGAGGCTTGTTTAGAGACCGAGGTAACTGCCTTTTAAGCTTCCTTCACGTGAATTGCCGTAAAATTTTGAATATGTAAGAATTAAATATTACAGGCGGCCTTACTATACCAACGTGAGCTCAAATTTCATTTTGCATTATTATTTCATGATTAAAATGATCAAAGTATATTACAGAATATATCTTTTCTTCTGTCTATCCTCACAATTAAGCTGAAATAGTCCATTGTTTATCTGATGTAATGACAGGGTCTAATGTACATATTAACTAGGGAACAAGCGGAATTATAATAGAGTGTCTACCCACCCCCCCAAAAAATTACATCATTTAACATGTGAATATCCGAGTAACTACAGATTCCAGGCTTCATGCTCTCCTGTTATGGTGATGAACTACATTCACGTCGTCCTGGGTAAGACGATAAACTACGTCCAGCAGCAAGGCCTCTGATCAGGAGGTTTTGAGGAGAGTGGAACTAACTCTTAATTGCTGGTGTTCCCTGCTCTACCCTGACCCGGAGTGGTGACACCTGTTAGATTCCCAGCTATGGGTAAATAGTTAACCCCAAAACTGAGGTCAAAATACTATGAAAGCGTAAAAATAGGTTTTAATACCAGAAATAATTTGTAAATACATTTCTGAAAAAAAATTAACGGCAATAAAAATCTTGTCGGGATTAAATATTCCATTGATTTTGATATGCCGTAAACCAAACCAAACCAAACCAAACCAGGCTTCACGTTGAGCAATATCAAAATTCGAACAAGATATGATGAAGATTCCATCACTAATGTCACAAAGCTTCACAAACGTTCAATAAGCATAACACCTTTGACATGACACACGTCAAGTCGGTAGCCTAGTTCCTGCCAAACACGCTGTAGCATGTCTTACGTAACATTCTCTAGCGCTTCAATTATTCTCTGCTTAAATTCCTCTAGACTTGTAGGAAGAGGTGGGGATAGAGCTGCCCTTTCACATAGCCACATACAACAAATAACAAGGTGTCCAGTCAGGCGAATGTGGTGGCCATTTCAACAGCACATTATCATTAACACTGGCACCCCAAGTAAGTTTTCTTTCAGACAAGCAATATGGCTTTCGCTTCTCTAGGCCAACTAGCGAAGTGTTAGCGATTATTGCTGAGTTTGTAAAATATTATAGTGACATAAGAAAAGTTTTAGCCAACAGAAATAAACTAATCCAATTTCAAAATTTAATTACGTAATGTCTACTCAACACAAATAAGACGGTAAACTACATCCGCGTCCTGGGTATGACGGTAAACTACATCCGCGTCCTGGGTACGGCGATAAACTGCATCCAACAGAAAGGTCTCAGATAATGTTTTCAGAAAAATAATGTTGCCAGCTCTAAGTTTTTGAAACAATGTTGCCAGCTCTATGTTTTTGAAACAATAATGTTGCCAGCTCTAAGTTTTTTTTGTACAAAAGTAATGTTGCCAGATATACGTTTTTTTGTAAAGGAATACTGTTGCCAGCTATACGTTTTTTTTGTAAAGGAATAATGTTGCCAGCTATACGTTTTTTTGTAAAGGAATAATCTTGCCAGCTATACTTTTTGTGTAAAGGAATAATGTTGCCAGCTATACGTTTTTGTGTAAAGGAATAATGTTGCCAGCTATACGTTTTTTTGAAACAATGTTGCCAGCTATACATTTTTTATTCCATACAAAATAGGCATTTAAAATTCATATAAACTGGATTTGGCATTAAATAACCCACAGTGGTTCATATGCCATAAAACCCAAACAAACAAACAAAATCAACACAAATAAACAGTATTTGGAACTAGTATAGAGTAGGTCCTCCATTTGCCCGTTCCCGTGTTTGTATTCGATTTTTCATGGATTTGATCAAGTTATCAACAATCGTCTGAGCCATGTTTTGCCATTCCTTTAGCAATGTTTCTTTAAGGGTTGCCACTGACGTGATTTTGGTTGCATGCTCTCGAAGTCTTCGGTCAAGGTGCTCGCAAACGAGCTTTATTATATTCATGTCAGGATTTTGGATTACCCATGGCAGTGACTTGATTCCTTGCGATTGCTTTCAGGCCTTTGCTACTTTGCTCGTATGACATGGCACTCCATTTTCTTGAAAAATGTAGACATTCTTGTCAATCTGACTTCAAATAGTTGGAGTAGTCCTTTTTCTAATATTTGATAGTATTTTGTACCATTCAAACACTCGTCAACAGGAATCAGCTCAGATTTCCCTCCAGACCAGACAGATCCCAACATCATTGCTCCAATCCCTCCATGTTTCATGGTTTCCTGCAGACATCCAGTGTTCCAAGTCTCAGTCTGATTTCTCCAAACATAAACCTGTCTCGAATTCGAATATTGGCAGAATTTACTTTCATCTGACCAAATTATAGACTACCAAAATTCATAATTTTTGCTCTCGAATTCTTTCGCCCAGTCCACACGCCTGCTCCTGAAATCAAGGGCTTCTTTCTTGCAACTCTTCTTTGATAGCCTAGCTCTTTCAGGGTCTTTCTCACCGCATATGATGACATTTCCATGCCGTTGGCGACGTCTTTGAAGCTCTGACGACGCTTTCTGGTGACTTCCCTGATTTATTGCCCTTTTCCTTCGCTCATACACGATGCTTGGTCTTCCTGAACGTTGTTCCAAACGACAATGGCCTTCTTCATTAAATTTCTTGAAATATTATTAACCGTTTAACCTGGAAAAAAACTAGCAATTTCTCTATCTGACTTGCCACACTGATGCCATCCTATTATTTGCTCTCGTTGAAATTCACCAATTTCCTTACTTCCGCGAACTTTCATTGCAAATTATAAGTCAACTATCGTTCATAGATTAGAGTAGCCTGATACTAACACGGTATAGACTGAAAAAAATGTTATTACATAAGCAAAAATTGCTGTAATTAAGGGTGGTTAAAAACTTACCATAGCCCACTGTAGATAAGAATGGTGAACCTCTGGTTGTTGACTTAGAAATTATTTGACAAGGTTTAGCATGCTGCTCATATAAAGTTGAAGAGTTATAGTGTTTCTGGCCGAACTTTTAATTTTATTCAATCTTTCATCAAATCATAAGATGAATTTTATCTTGAATCGACACTTTTCTAGACGTCTTTGCATAAATATGGGCTTTATACTTTCACCTAATCTGTACCTAGTATTCATCAATGACCTTCCCGAGATGCCATCAGCTCTCGCCTCCGTATCTATGTTAATGACACAATTATTTGCTCCTGTTTTAAAGGAACCCTTCCATCACCATCAGAAGTGGAACGATTATATTGAATCAATTGCTAGGTCTGCTGATAGGAAAGTTGGTTCAGCGTGTCCTTTTAGACAATTTTTCTGATCACACTCTATCTTGCTTATTTATAAGGTAATTCATTCGTGCATCGAATATTACAAGAATCTAACTTTCATATTTATAGATCTACCATTCATCCATTCTTTGAATATTGCTGCCACATCTGGTCTGGGGCTTCTGCTATATAATTAGAGATTCTTGATAATATCCAAAGACGAATCTATCTTTATTTATAAGTCTACCATTCGTCTTTGCTCTGAATATTGCTTCCACATCTGATTTGGTGCTTCTGATATATATTTAGAGATTCTTGACAAAATCCAAAGAAGAATCTATCTTGCATATTTATAAGTATACCATTCGTCTTTGCTTTGAATATTGCTATCACATCTGGTCGGTGCTCCTGCTATATATTTAGAGATTCTTGATAAAATCCAAAGAAGAATTTATCTTGCATATTTATAAGTCTACCATTCATCCATGCATTGATTTATAAGACAATTCATTTGTTCATCGAATATTTCTGCCACATCCGTTCACGTACGTTTTTCGATAAAATCCAATGTTGTATCTGCAATGTTATCGGTCCCGACCTGTCATCTAGTCTTCAATGTCTTTACCATTTCCATAAAATGCCTGCACTTTACCTTCCCTATAGAGAAATTTTCATGGTAATTGTCTTCATCATGGGAATTTTCCTTCTGTATAGGGCAATTTTCATGGTAATTGTTCTTTGGTACGTCGTTTTCAAATTTAAACGCAGTACTAGATTGGCAGTTAGGTATCATCATTTTATTGATGAAATTACTACAGAAGCTCGTGACGGTTCAGAAAGTATCTATTTTCACTTGCTGGACTGTGACGCTCTCTGTAGCCGGGTAGTAAAGCACGCTGGATAAAACTGTGATTTCACCGAAGAGCAAATTTTTTATTAAGATTTTTCGAATGTGCAGCCTGATAGTTGTAATACTCACTGTTTAAAATAAAAATACGAGTTTCGACTTACGGCCGCATCACATTGAAACATCATTTACGTACAATCACCGAAGTTAAGCAAAATCGAGCCTGATCAGTACCTAGATGGGTGACCGCTTGGAAATACCATGTGCACTAATCATGTGTGTGCGGGTGCAATTGTTAATCTGAGAGCCGAGTTTCAAATCTCGTTGAGTTCGTTTTATTGCCTTACGTGCAAATATCCTTAAGATAGGTATGGATCAACCTCTTTTACCCCGCAGGTATGGGTTAATTAGTAAGCCCCAAACACGCCTCTTTACTCTTGTTCTCTACCCTCTGTAACACTTTGCGTGCTACTGGCACTCTCGCCTTGCTTTGAATGAAATGCTAAAAAAATAAAGAAAAGTTTTTTTTTATCATTAATAAAATATTATCTAAAAAAAAGAATATTATATAGAACTAATCCATCAATGACCTGTCACACGATCTGGAAGATACATCTGCCTTGTTGCTTGATCCATCTGCTGTTCGCAATAAAGGAAAGCAATGAAGACACTAAGACGCAAAATGTGACTGAGTGTCGGAGAATATGAGAGAAAAAAAAACCTTGTTAAACTGCGTTTATTTTAGCATGGTGTGCAGTGTGCCCTTAAAAAATTGAAGAAATTGGACACGGGAAGGACAAAAGAAGTAAAAGTCCCCCAGAGACTATCAACAGCAGTGAACATTAACCTATGCCCTTAAAATATAAAAAGAATCCATCAAAGACCTGCCACATGATCTCTAGAAGATACATCTGGCTCGTTTGCTTGATCCGTCTACTGTTCATTGAAGCCTCACCCCAAGGAAGGCAATAACGACACTAGGTGCTACTGAGAGTCGGAGAATATGAGAAAAAGAACTATTAAAGAGAGAGAACAATAAAGGAAGAGGAAGACAGAAGATAACAATTGACATTGCATTTAAATTTTTGCAACATCAAAGTGAACTCAGAACGAAGGAACCAGAAAAGAGTTCCACCAATAAGAAGTGCGAGAGAAGAAATTGTTAGCATAGATTTTTTTTACCGTATGTTACATCTTCTATAAGGCCTGGGAGCCACTTGCGGTAGAGCGCTATGATGAGAGGCACAGTAAGCTGTGTGGGTTCGTTATATTCACTTACATGCAAATACCCTTAGGAAAAGTATGAATCCACCTCTTCTGCCTCCACCTATGGGTTAATTAGTAAGACTTTTATCACTAAATCATTGTTATCGAAAAAATATATAGAGAAAGAATCGATCAAAGACCTGTCACACGATCTGGAAGATAAATCTGGCTCGTCGCTTGTTCTGTCTACTGTTCGCTGAATCATTATCATCATCCCTCCCAAAGAAAAATAAAAATCTAAAAATATCTTTTGGTTTTAAATAATAGGCAAAGGGTTGATAAACCGTAAAAAAAAACGAATCAATAATAATTTAATGAAAAAAGTTTATATTTATACAAAGAGGTGATTTTAGCATCCGAATAATAGTGGAGATACATGGATAACTCATCAAGTTGCAGACAAAAAGTTTACATCCATACAAAGAAGTGAGTTAATCAATGTCGAATTATAAGCGTACAATTGGCGACTTCGTTCCGTCCTTCATCCAACGTTAAATTCTCATTCTCGTTGATGTCAGTGTGCATAAAAACTGCGAAAGGGTCGTTGTACGTTCACAGGGCGATGAAAGTTGAAAATCACGCTCCAATATACTTAATTATTTATTCACGAGTTAACATGGCTAAGTCTGGCGGGTGACACTTGAAACATCTTCACTGCTATTTCTGCATTTTTTGTTTCACGACAGACTAACGGATCAAATCTCCTCTTTGGCCAACGAGAACACCGACTCTCTCTTTCTCACTTTAACACTCCCACTTCCGTCGTTCTGATTGCTTACCCTCATCTGCTACTCATTTATACATCACGAAGAATGGCTTTCCGTCTATGTCTATTTCCACCAACAGTCAACAAGCGGCTTGGAACTGATTTACTCCTTCACTCTATCTATATATGACTCCTACTGGAGTTCTCTAATTTCCGGCCAAATGGCACTTGATCCGAATGATTCAATTTATTTGTGTCATTTCTATTTTTTTTTACCTCCTTACAGCGGGTGACTGCTTTGACGCTTTCAATATTAGGCATTGCAATTTATTGTATAAAATACTTCTGCACATACCCTGAATCTTGTTTAGCTGAAGTAGCCACTGACTGCTGGATTGAACTTCTTAAGCCTGTTCCTATACTCGTCTTATTCGTAAATGTTTTTCTCGGAAACTAAAATCTCTTCTGCTGTTTTTTTTGCTTCAAAAGGGAATAAAACATGTACATCCGTGTATTCCACTTCAGAAACTAAGCAGGATAAAGTCATTTACTGTCCACTCGACTACGTGCGTGTTCTAATCTCCACTAAGACGCAAGGGGGTTACTGAGTGTAAATAAGAGAAGAAAAAGATTATTAAGGAGAAAGAAAAATAAAAGAACAGGAATTAAGACGTCAAAAGATAACGACTAGCATTAAAGTTTTAAAGACCAAAGAGGCCGAAAGAGAGTTTCACGAGCGAGAGAAGGAAAAGTTACAGCTGCATCTAACTGTAAAATGATGAGACCTAACTTCCAATCTAGTACTGTGCTTAAATACGTGAAGTCGAGGTGCATTTACCATGAACGCATTTACAGAAAAGGGACTGGAAAGCTATGTTACAGTGGTAGGAAAGTGACTGAAGCTGAGATGCCAGATAAGATATGGCAGCAATATTCAATGCATGGGCTAATAGGTCGTCTTATGAATGTGTAAGAAATATTCTGGCGAGGAAGATTATCTCGCACGACAGAGTGAACGAAATTTCCTAGTAGCAGACCTAGCAACTGATTCAATATAATCGTTCTAGTGGAAAACTTTTGCCGAGGAACCGCAATGAGCCGCGTTGTGGCTCACGGTATGCCAATGACTTTTCTCAAAATTGAGTATTTTGTGGGTGATGTGCTGGATAGTGGCTAGAAATGAGAAATCGGAAAGAGCTGAGTTTTAATTCCAGTCGATTTCGTTACATTCGTTCAGGCTTTAATACATTTGCGAAAGACGTGAATTCATCTCTTTCCTCCCGGCTATGGATAAAATAGTAGGATATGAATCTAAAAAATATATTGTCAATATACACTCGCTAAAAAAAAAAAAAACTTTTATAATTCAAAATATGTTTTGGCCTTAAATAACCCACAAAGGGTTGATAAACCGTAAAAAAAACAATAAATCGATAATTCACTGGTGAATTGCTTTAAAATGATCCGTTTTTTGCTTATATAATCTTTATTTAAATTTTGAGATCTCTCACACATGAATTCTTTTTGTTATCCGTTAATATTAATAAAACAGTCACCCATATTAAAGAAACAGTGACTCATATTAATGAAGCTGTTTTTAAAGTTTGGTTATTTTCCCATATTTAAAAAAAAGCCCCCCATATTAAAAAAAAAACAGTCACTGATATTAATGAAGCTGTTTTTAAAGTTTGGTTACTTAATAATAACATTTTTTAAGAAAAGCAACTGTAATTAAAATGATAATTGTTATAAAAACAAAAGGAGACTAGAAAGTTAAGAAACCAACTCCACCCTCCTGCTAAGGGTTAAATAGTAGAATTCGTATCTGGAAAAATCATTTTTATCTCGAAAAAATTGTTAATGCAATATTTTTTTGTTAATGCAAAAAAAAAATGTCTCCTCAGAATCCAAAATAAGTTTCAGCTTTAAATACCCATGAGAATGTTACTAAGCTGTGGATCCCCCACCAAAAAATATACCAATTTTTCAAAGTTAGAAACGAGGTCAAATGTCACCGTTATTCTGGCAAAATGGCTTTGATTTTCCTTCGCTAATTGAAAACGTTTTCAAATGAACGAAGCCAGAAACATATTTACATATTTTTGCTCATACAGAGTCATTACAACGAATACAACGAAATAAATATCTATAAATAAATAAATGCAGGTAAGTAGCAGATGCAGTTACTATTTTGGTAACTACATTGTTTTTGTTAAGCAGCTAACTCAAATTGAAAGTTCGGGTCTGGCATTTAGTTTTTCACGCTTCAATATTCACGTCAAGATTATGGACCCCGAAAGTATAAATATTTATATTTGTATAGTGTAGATAATGAATTCTTTTGCTTATCTTCGAAACGACCGATTCTTTGACCCTGTTTGCTTGGAGCAACTTACTTGGTCTTTCACACAAAATCAACGCTAATCTGTGTTTTTCTGTTTGCTCTATGCATTCCTACCTCCAATTTAAAAAAAAATAATTTCACCCCAAGCAATGCAATAAAGCCACTAAGATGCAAGGACGTTATTGGGTGTGAAAAAATAAGAGACGAAAAAAACATTATTAAGAAGAAAGAATAATAAAAGCAAAGTGATGAAGATGTCAAAAGATAACGCTTGACATTGCATTAACATTTTTGAAGATTGACTGGGAAGCAAGAAACCGGAAATGAGTTCAACGAACGGGAAGTGCGAGAGAAGAAAATGTTAGCATAGAACTTACGGTTACATCTAGCCAATTCAACGCTAAGATGATGAGATCATGTCGCCAATTGAACACCTTCTTTAAATTCACAGAGTCTAGGTGCCATAGAGAAAAGAACATCAGAATAATTACCATGAAAATATTTATTGAAAAGGCTACGTTATGGTGGTTGGAAAAATTACTGAAACCGAGGTGCCAGGTCAGGAGCAATAACACTGCAGATTGTATTAGGTTGGTGCAAAAATAATGACGTAATAATGTTGTTTTTTGACGTTAAAAAATACGTCAAAAAACGACATTATTACGTCATTATTTTTGCACCAACCTAATACTTTGGATTTTATCAATGATCTCTAAATATCTAGAAAGAAATTCTATTTAAAGTTTTAAAGATCAAAGTTGAATGAAAAGCAAGCGGCCGGAAAATAGTTACAGAAGCGCGAGAAGTTTTGGGGAAGTTAATATTAGCATAGAACTTACGATTACATCTCGCCATTGCAACTGTAAAATGATGAGACCTATCTGCCATTCTGTTACTGTGCTTAAATTCGTAAAGTCGAGGTTTGTTTTTTTTTTTTTTACCATGAAGGTATTTATAGAAAAGTCACAGGATTGTAGTGGGAAAATGACTGGAGCCGAGATGCCAGATTAGGACTGATAATATTGAAGATTCTTATTTTTAAAATTTTGTGAATAATTAGCAGATAAAATATGACAGCAATTTTCAATGTATGGACAAAATGGTCGACTTATAAATGTGTAAGATACAATCTGGTGAGAAAAATGTTTTACCCCTACCGAACAATTGGTTCAATATAATCTTTCCAGCATCTGTTTACATTTTTGAGACGAGGTATTAGGTAGACTATTTACATTATTCGGACTATTGTCCTCGCCATATTTATTACAACGTTTCGGCCTTTCAGTATCTGTCTATATTTCTGAGATGAGGTATTATGTACACTATTTACATTATTCAGACTATTGTCCTCATCTTTGTGGCCATATTTATTACAACGTTTCGGCGCTTCAGTCTCTGTCTATATTTCTGAGATGAGGTATTATGTACGCTATTTACATTATCGGATTATTGTACTCATCTTTGTCCCCATATTTATCACAACGTTTCGGCCCTTCAGTATCTGTCTATATTTCTGAGATGAGGTATTATGTACACTATTTACATTATTCGGACTATTGTCCTTATCTTTGTCGCCATATTTATTACAACGTTTCGGCCTTTCACCATCTGTCTATATTTTGAGATGAGGTATTATGTACACTATTTACATTATTCGGACTATTGTCCTCATCTTTGTGGCCATATTTATTACACCGTTTCGGCCGTTGTAACTGAAGAAAGACGGAGCGTACAACGGCCGAAACGTTGTAATAAATATGGCGACAAAGATAAGGACAATAGTCCGAATAATGTAAATAGCGTATAATCTTTCCACTTCATGTCGGTGTAAAACGTTGGCCCGAGAATGTGCAATGGTTCACATTCCTGGAGGTTAGCATCTGCCATACTGATCCAAAGCAAATAAACGTTCACTGAGATGATTAAAAGTGAGCAGTTTCGTTTCGGGTTCGTTATAATTAACTATCCATTTATTTCCCTCGTTAACAACAGATTGTAAGCGATTTTTAAGATCAGCTGCCAATTTGACCTTATTGAACCGATCGGATTTACGATTAAGGCAGTAGTAAATAGTTGTGTCATCAGCGTAGATACCGAATCGGGAACTGATGTTATCGCTGATGGAAATTATAGATAGCGTAGATCCAAGAATAGATCTGTGGGGGGAACACCCGCATTCATGTAAAAAAGAACTAAATTTCGCGATTTGATAAGAAAGATTAAATCAGATCAAAGATTCGTCAAGAAATACGATAAACATTCATCTTGTGAAGAAGATTAGCATACCAAATTCTGTCAAACGAGAACTGGTGACATCGGGAAGGTCGTTGATGGAAATTATGGACAGCGTTGTTCCAAGAATAGATCTCTGAGGAACACCCACATGAATGTAGAAAACATCTAAAAGCCTGGCCGTTCAAGATAATTTTCATTTCGCTATTTGATAAGAGAGATTAAATCTGATTAAATTTTTTTTTCGAAATATCATTTTCATTTTGTGAAGAATCCCAGCATGACAAACCCTGTCAAACGCCTTAGGTACCCAACAGTTCAAGTTAATTATTATCAAATGGTTGATAGACTCTTTCAAGAATAAACGTTAGGACATCAGCAGTTGCCTTAGGGAAAGCCATATTGCCTTGTCTGAAATGAGACACTGTACGAGGTGAGATGCTTAACCAATTAGGGGTTGATTAGTGAAAAAGTACTTTATCAAACAGAAGTAAAAGGCTAATAGGCTGGTATTTAGAAGGATCATATGGTCTGCCTGAAATGTTACATATTTATTGTATGTGCTACTGTCTATCCTTTGAAGTGGTGGGCTAGAGCAGTGTTTCTCAACGTGGTCCAATTGGACCACAGGTGGTCTACATAAAATTTCTAGTGGTCCACAGAGAATTGGCAGCCATAAAAAATTGTTGCTGTTTTACAAAAATATATCTAAATTATTCATACTTTGAAGAATTAAAAAAATATATATTTTGTTTAATTACACACGTCCATTATATTTGAAAATTTCGAAACTACGTAGGTATTATACAGTGCTATATTTATTTTAATTTTATCATATATATATATATATATATATATATATATATATATATATATATATATATATATATATATATTAAATGTTATATATACTATATATAATATTTCTTTCCCAACCACGTGGATGGTGGAATCTGGATTTTCGGCTGTTGTGGATGTTTTCAGTAGAAAAAGAAATAAATTTGATTTCAACAGCAGAGGAACTATCAGAATAAGAAATGAATGACATCATCAAAATTGATTATGATATCTTGTGTAAGAAACACCAAGATCAAGATAGTCACTAGCTGAATGGACTAAGACTGAATGACATCATCAAAATTGATTTTCATATCATGTGTTTATCCTTCTTTACTAAAATAAAATTTTAAAGTGTAAATAGACTACTTTGTCTTTTCGTTGAGTATTTTAGTGTGAAAATTGAATAACCTAAAACTAAAAGTAGGAGTGGTTCATTTGGATTTTTGAATAAATAAATGACCCATTGGCTGAAAAAGGTTGAGAAGTACTGGACTAGAGTCTATAATATTTAAGGCATTATCACACGTTATCATTCGTGCGTGTACACATGAAATTGAACGATTAGATCTAGTCAGTTCTTAAGTCTGCTTCTAAGAAAGTTGGTTCAAAGTGTCGTGTTAGATAAATTTTCGTACCCCAATCTGTCTTGCACTTAATAAGTCTGCCATTCCCTCAAAATCGCCTGTTCAGAATCCTTGCTCTTGGATGTATGTTTATCGTCTTACTCAGGACGCGGATGTAGTTTATCATCTTACCCAGGATGCGGATGTAGTTTATCGTCTTACCCAGGACGCGGATGTAGTTTATCGTCTTACCCAGGATGCGGATGTAGTTTATCGTCTTACCCAGGAAGCGGATGTAGTTTATCGTCTTACCTAGATTGGCGGATGTAGTTTACCCAGGACGGCCCCCCACCTCGGTTTTGAATAGACGTTCCGTTTATTTTAAAGAGTATTTTATCTCGTTTACCAGCCTGCACATTCGACAAGAATTATTAAAGACAATACGCCCTCTGGGGCATCTAATTAAATGCGGTTATCCACTAGAAGTAACGTTTGAAGTAATAAAAATATACGAGATTAACAAAATGCATTAATTCTTTAGAAATAACTTTTGATTCTGAAACTGAGCAGTTATGACTTTCGAAGAAATCTGAACGAGTAAAATGGACTTTTAGGGGAACTGGACCGTGTTCGATAGTGAAGCTCTTCGGCCCCGAACTGTCAAAGGAAGACGGATTAAAAGGAGATTTCTCTGGCAAAGGGTGTCGCAGGTTCGAATCCTGACGGAGGACACATTTTCTTTACGTTTTCGCGTGTGTGCAAGCCGGTAGATGAAATAAAATACGCTTTTGCAAATACATGCTTACTTTTCTTTCTTTCTTCTACTCCTACACACTTTCTTTCTTTCTTTTTTTCTTTTTTCCTTCTACTTCTTTCTTTCTTTCTTTCTTTCTTTTCATCCTACTTCTCTGTTTCCCTTTCTTTCTACTTCTGCATCCTTCATTTTTTTCTGTATTCTTCTTTTCTTTCTGCTTCCTTCGCTTTTTTATTCTTCTTTCATTCTTTCTTTCTTTCTTTCTTTCTTTCTTTCTTTATTTCTTTCTTTCATTTCCTTATACTTCCCCTTTTCTCTTTTCCTTCTACTTCTGCTTCTTTCGTTCTATATTCTTTCTTTCTTTCCGTCTTTCTTTCTTTCTTTCTTTCTTTCTTTTCATTCTACTTCCCCTTTTGTCTTCCCCTCTACTTCTCTTTCCTTTTGCATTTTTCTTTCATTATCCTTTCTTTCTTTCTTTCTTTCTTTCTTTCTTTCTTTCTTTCTTTCACGCATTTCTTTCGCTTCTCATTTCTTTCTTTTTCTATTTTACGTCTTCTTGCTTTTTTTTATTTTTCTACTTTTTTTCTTTCTTTCTTTTTTCTTTCTTTTCAGTATATTTCTCCGTTTCCCTTTCTTTCTACTTTTGTTCCTTACTGTTTTCCTTCTTTCTTTCTTTTCATTCTTCTTCCACTTCTCTCTTTCCCCTCTTCTTCTCTATTCTTCTGCATTCTTTCTTTCTTTCTTTCTTTCTTTCTACTTCTCCTTTTCTCTTTTCCCTGTACTTTTCTTTCTTTTTTCTTTCTTTCTTTCTTTCTTTCTTTCTCTCTTTCTTTCTTTCTTTCTTTCTTTCTTTTCAACATGCTTCTCCGTTTCCCTTTCTTTATACTTCTATTCCTTACTTTTTTCCTTTTTTCTTTCTTTCTTTCTTCTTTCTTTCTTTCTTTCTTTCTTTCTTTTCATTTCTCTTCCCCTTTTGTTTTTCCCCTCTACTTCTCTTTCCTTCTGCATTTTTCTTTCTTTCTTTCTTTCTTTCTTTCTTTCTTTCTTTCTTTCTTTCTTTCTTTCTACTTCTACTTTTCTCTTTTCCCTGTACTTTTCTTACTTTTTTCTTTCTTTCTTTCTTTCTTTCTTTCTTTCTTTCTTTCTTTTCAATATGCTTCTCCGTTTCCCTTTCTTTGTACTTCTATTCCTTACTTTTTTCCTTTTTTCTTTGTTTCTTTGTTTCTTTTCATTTCTCTTCCCCTTTTGTCTTTCCCCTCTACTTCTCTTTCCTTCTGCATTTTTCTTTCTTTCTTTCTTTCTTTCTTTCTTTCTTTCTTTCTTTCTTTCTTTCTTTCTTTCTAGTCTTACACCGAACTTCACCCTTCCGGGTGTTTTTCATTTTTCTATTAAATTTTAAACTTTCATACCTACATTAATATTTATTCCACCTTCGCCCCCCTCCTCTCCCAATTTTATTTGATTATCTCATAAAGTGTGTTTGTAAAATCTCTAACGAAATGAAAGTAATAAAAAAACGACAGTAAGTAAGACATGACCGATGACTAATATCGCCCCTTGAGTAACCAGCTGGCCTAGATTAATTGTTAGATTCATTTGCCTACCTACTTATGTACCTACCTACATATCTCTCGTTTTTCCAACCTTTATATTTATATATATATATATATATATATATATATATATATATATATATATATATATATATATATATATATATATATATATATATATGTCTGTGTATGTATATATGAACGAGAGAATGGTCGCGTGGCTGAGTGGTTAAGATATTCACCTTCAGACTATGAGACACGTTTTCGAATAACCCGAGGCCGTTCCAGCGCGGGGCATGTTTGGGAAGTGGCTGAAAACCATACCATGAATTAACGCAAACCTTGTTAGTTACATTGGCACAAACGGAACAGTTCAAAAGCCGTCGTGGTTGTGCTAGCACGAAGTCACAAGTCACCGTGACCGAGGGTTTGAGCGTAGTTGCCTTGTTTAACCTGTTGACCACGCCAAATGACGCGCTCTCTCTAAGAAACTGTAAGAATAGATCTCTTGAGAACAACCACATTCACCATTTGAGCCCTGACCACTGCTTTACCGGTGGTAGAGAAAAATAAGGTAATATCCAGCCATTGGTTGAAGAGTGGGTAGACACTTGTAAATATTTTTATATTTATCGTGAAACATTGCATAATTATTTGCGTATTTTGACTCAGGAGCTCAGGGAGAAGGGTTAAAATTGTTGAGGAACGTAAGGGCTCAAAGGATTAAAAAAATACTGTTTACCATGAAGTCTTATAAAATTAAATTAAATAAATTATTAAATATCAATTATTATAGTCAAAGTATTTTTCCAAACATTCAAATTTCATCCAGGAGAGTAACACTCTACGCCTTCTTGACCTTACGTTTTCCACTGACATACCGAGTTAATTGCTCCGTCTATTGCAAGGAAAGTTCGCTCACAGCGTTGAGCAAGAAAATCTTTTTTGTCAGAATCCATCTTGCATATTTACAAATCTACCATTCGTCCGTGAATTAAATACTGCCGGCATATCTGGCCTGGGGTCTTTATTGTATATCTCGAGATTCTTGACAAAATCCAGAGAGTCTGTAATATAATCGATCCTGACCAGCCATCTCGACTTCAGTCAATTTCTCATCGACATGACGTGGCTTCCCCCTGTCTTTTCTGCAACTATTTTCATGGCAACTGCTGTGATGAACCTGTTTTCACTGGTGCGCCGACTACATGGATTTAAGCGTGCTACTAGATTGGCAGCTAGGCCTCAGCGTTTTGCTGTTGAATTTGCTAGATAAAACCGCTATTTCTACTTTAATATCGAATCAATTGCTACGTCTATTGCAAGAAAAGTTGGTTGACTGTGTCTTGCCATAAGATTTTTGTCGTCAGCATCCATCCAGCACATTTATAAATGTAACATTCGTCCGTGCATTGAATACTGTTGCTATATCTGGTTACGTGGCTTCCCTCTCTTTTTTCTATAGATATTTTCATGGCAACTGCTGTGATGAACCTGTTTTCCCTGGTGCGCCGACTACATGGATTTAAGCGTGCTACTAGATTGGCAACCAGGCCTCAACATTTTGCTGTTGAATTTGCTAATGTAAAAAGATCTAAACGTGTTGCCGTTCAAGATAATAGTTGCATTTTTAACTACAGATTGGCTCTGTCAGTGTTAAACAAACTCAAATGGGCCTGAGCAGGCGTTTACAATAGGGATTGGTCAGTCGCCCTAGAAAACGAGTGTACTCGAAAAGGAGCCACTACGTACAAGTGTATGATAAAAATATAAGAGAATGATAAATATAGATGGCGACATGGTCACTAGTTAGAAATTTTGTGGATTTTTTTTTGTTAATTCACCCCAAATAATGTAAAGTTACTTATCGCAGATATTAATTCACCCAAAGAAATTATAAATTTTAAATCAAAGTTTGTTTGTTTTCTTTTTTTGGCACTTTTTTTTTTTAAATTGTAATTTAAAATTTGTTTAGTTTGCTTCGCCGGAGCTCCGACCCTCAGAATTAAACACCCGAAATCAGGGAGCTATTCACATTTCGTAAGTGAGGACGATATTCGAGGTAATTCCAAGGAATATTTTTCAATTTAAAAAAAAAAAAGAAAGAAAAAATCTAAGAAACGAATGAAGTGTTCCTTTTGCTTACATCGGCTCGGCTGATGAAATTTAATATATACAGCGTCACTAAGATGGCGGACAGAGCGAACATAGAATAAAATGTCAATGTTCCCGGCAGTACAGTCAGGATGGTCCAATAAATGTTGTCCAATCGATTATTAGATAGTAAAGAAAGGTATACTTCTTATAATATTTAAACATATATTGTTAAATATAACTTACAACGAATGTCTATTATGTTTGATCAGGAGTTATTCTAAAGTAAGTATATTTGCTTTAATTACGGGTGAAAATAAACTTTTTGAATATTACATTTCAGACTAGTCACAACACATTACATTGCATCTAGATATATAATTTTGTTGTTAATATTTTGGTCTCTCCCGTGATCATAGAACCGCACCGCTAATTTACGACCTGCGTCTGCTATTCCGCGACCGATATCGTCGCATAGCAATCTTCTATGTCAACATAACAGAATATCATCTTTGATGGTGAATATCTTTGTTTAAATGTCCATATAACCACCCTGAAGATGGGTCATGTGACCCGAAAGCTTAGATGAAGGACCAGCTATATAAAAAAATTATCCAAAGGTTGGAATATTTTTTATCTTCACCCGAAATTAAAGCAAATATACAGAGTTTAGAACGACTCAGAATCAGACATAATAGACATCTGTTGTCTGGCACAATACACTATATATATATTAGGTTGGTGCAAAAATAATGACGTAATCATATCGTTTTTTGACGTAAAAAAATACGTCAAAAAATGACATTATTACGTCATTATTTTTGCACCAACCTATATATATATATATATATATATATATATATATATATATATATATATATATATTATTATTAGTAGTAATCTAAGAGTAGTAGTATTAGAAACTATACTCGTTCGAAAAACCTTTGGTGTCTTGATTTGCAAATAATCAAACCAATACCAATGGGGAAAAATGTATATAAAAAAGAAAGAACAAAGAACATGTACGTTAGCAGAAAATAATTGTCTAGCATCCAAGTCAAAGAAAAAAAAAACCTGATACGAGTAAGCAAAATAACTAAATAAAGTGCTCAATACAATAAGTAGAGCAGACCTATATATATATATATATATATATATATATATATATATATATATATATATATATATATATATATATATTATCAACAGACAGACTGTTTCGCTGTATCACAGCTCGTCGGTGTGGCTAAACTGATTTGACATCATTCAGATATCTTACCACTAGGCTATCGTCGCGCGGCAGAAATGAAGGGAATTTTAACGTTTTTTTTTCTATGCGAAATACGCCAGCGGCTTGAAGAGTAATGCTTAATAGCAATAGGAGCCGCTGTTTTTAAAATCCTCTTTCTCCCGAGAGTTCAACCGGATTTTCCGGAGCATATAGTCATCCACAGGCAGACTGTTTCGCTGTATCACAGCTCCTCAGTGTGACCAGACGTCCGATTGCTTCAAGCCGGGATCAAAACGCGACTAATTTGGCATCAGTCAGATATCTTACTCCCTAGACCATTATCGCAAAAAGGGAGGGAATTTTAGCGGCTTTTGTTTCTATACGAAATACACCAGTTGCTCGGGGAACTCAATACGAACTTGAAGAGTTATGTGTGTGTGTGCATATAACTATATATATATGGATACAGAAAAATATCCGCTAAAATTGCTGATAATGAGACAAAGTGGCTAAGATAAGATTTCCTTTTCTCATTTATATATATATATATATATATATATATATATATATATATATATATATATATATATATATATATATAATTCTATTTTTCGGAACTCATCAGCATTGCGTATCCTCTACCGAGATTCGAACCTGAACAGTTTCGAAACAAACGTCATGCCAACTGTACCAACGGACCTCAATGACGAAGAAAAACACAAGAGAAAGAACAGATGGAATAAAATTCCACTGTTTGTAGCATTTACTTTTAAACTAGTGCTCAGTACAAAGTAGATCAATATATTAGTATTAGTTTTATTATAAGAGATTATAATAAAAAAAACCTAAGGTGAAATGGTTATACAAACGCTTTTAATGTTTAAATACCATGATTGTACTTATTCACGCTACAACTATAGTATTGAAACATGAAAGCTTTTGTGTAGTGATTTCAACGTTTTTGTTATAATCTCTTATAATAAAAATTATATATATATATATATATATATATATATATATATATATATATATATATATATATATATATATATATATGTATATGTATATATATATGTATGTATATGTATATTATGTATATATATATGTATATATATAGTTATCGTGTGTATCCCTGTACATTTATATATATATATACATATATATATACATATATATATATGTATGTATGTGTGTGTGTGCATATAACTATATATATATGGATACAGAAAAATATCCGCTAAAATTGCTGATAATGAGACAAAGTGGAAAAGATCTTCACATATCTGGTGTCTCCTCTTGGGAATGGGAGACAAAGTGCGTTGAAAGATGCGGAAGAATCTAGTAAACTCTTTATCAGATGCTTCGTCCAAAACGTTATTTCCTTCTTATATTAAATCCATTAACGCCAGTCGCATTTTAAAATACGCCTCCATATCCACTCTCATTTGATCCGAAAGCATAGATCAAGGATCAGCTTAATAAAAAAATATCCAAATTTTGGACAATTTTTGTCTGTATTTTCACCCGAAATTAAAACAAATATACGGAGATTAGTACGGCTCATGATTAAACATAATAGAAATTCATTGTCTGTTATATTTAATAATATAAATTATTATAATAAGTAGATATAAGAAGTGGATTGAAGAAATTCGAGAGACAGAAAAAGAACAAAAACAATAATATTGATAATTGTCATTGTATATAAAATTATAATCATTGTATATTCCTCGGTCTTTTGAGTAAATTGTCGCCTACAGACAGATCCTTTCTTGTCTGTTTACAACACGATTTTATGTACAGATCAAATGCATCCACCAGTAATAAACCTTAGAAGGACTTCTCTCTGGATCGTCCCGTTGTATTCGCTTCTTCTATGTGCCGTGGCCTTCAAAGCGATCATGGTTCTCCACAACTTCCTATCCTTTGTAGGTCTTAGTAAATTTAGTCCCTTTGCCAAGCCTCCCATCCCCATCGTTCCACCATCCATTCACACAAGCACGTCAGGTAGGTGGTCCGCTGCCATCCCCGGTCGCTTTTTCCTTCGACATGTCCCTGTGATGGTCAAATTCTCCAAGTCCCCCTTTCATCATTATGTGTCCAAGAAATTTCCTCTCCCGATTCTGAATGTCATTTCAATTTTCATTAAGACTTCTTCGTTGCTCAAGCGGGTTAAATAAATCTGTTGAAATTGATTAAATGTTTGATTTTTTTATTTTATCAAACCTTTATGGGTTTTTTTACTTCCAGAACATCTTTTCGCTTGTAAGAGTAATTATTTCATTTAACGAGTGAATATTGCATTAAAACATTTTTTGAGAATAACAATGTTTAATTCAGATACAAGTCCTACTATTTAACCCATAGTTTTGGGGAGGACATGAGTTCATAGCTTATCAAATGGTAAGTGACTGTGACGAACCCGACCGGAATTCGAACTTTGCTTTTACGAAGTCTCATTCCGAGCCGTTATCCATTAACCCATTAATTGCCAAATTTTTTAAATGCTCATTTTTGGCCCAGACAGGTATCTTAGGAGTTTATTTATTCCTTATGTTTAATTGCAGTAGTTACCATTGTTATTTTTTTTTAGAAACTAGAACATCAAATATATATGTGTATAAAACATCAATAAATAATATTGATTAGAAATAATTAAAAAAATACTTTTCAAAATAGTCATTATTTTTCTCCTCGTGAAATGTAAAATTACGACAGAAAGAGTCTTCTTACGGCTAATAATAAAAACCTTAAAGGTTAAGTGTAAAATATACCTCTGCAAATGCAATGTATGTAAGCAATTCAATGTAAATACAAGGAATAACATGTAGTGAGTTTAATTTTAACGGATCCCCAAATGGGGGGAGGTAATGGCAGGTAATGGGTTAAACCACCCACACATCTACAATTCGGTGAGAGGATGCTTCCTTGTTTGTCGCCTCTTTCTATTGGCGCGCTCTTTCTCAATTATTTTCTATTCGTGTGCAGGTATTTTGAGATCACGACTTTTGAAAATGGTATGAAATTATATTTAATAAGGAGGGTTATTTTTTGTTATATTCGACTTTAAGTTACTTAGTTATTTGCCTTCCAGAAGGGATGCATGCAGGTCCTTGGTTCGTGCAGAGAGACGTTGGAAAAAAAAATGAAAGAAGAATTAATGTTTCGTTATTTGGTCAGTCCATGAACTTATCGAAAGTCAGCTGGTATATTATTTTAAAAAGATAGTTGATAAGGAAAAGCACGTCACAAAATATATGACTCATTCAGGCCTACCTTTCATTACACACGCAAACAGATATAGCCCTATCTAGCTATCTAGCTAACTAGCTAGCTAAATAGATAGATAGGTAGCTCTCTCTCTCTCTCTCTCTATATATATATATATATATATATATATATATATATATATATATAGTATTATACAACAAAATCCAAAATTACTGCATATGGTGTAAATTTATTTGTGTAATATTATCTATTTGTTCTGTAATAATAAATACACTGAGCTCTTTTTGTGGATCAGTTTTAATATATTATATTACTAGGATCCACTTGGATTATATACCAACGGATTTATTACCTTTACTATATATGCGAACGAATTTATTAACTTTACTATATATATATATATATATATATATATATATCAAGTATGTGGTGCAGGTTCTATCTACAGGTTCGGGGTTAATGTAATTATTAAATTTGTTTGTGAAGATGTAATCTCGTCATTTATATCATTAACTTCTATATCTTTTTTTTGTACGAATGATTCATGTAATATATATATATATATATATATATATTTATATATAGGCAGATAGATATATACATATATAGATAAAAAGAGTGAGAGAGAGAAATAGTATGTGTGTGTGTGTGTGATATATATATAAATATATATATGTAGAAAGAGAGAGAGAGAGAGAGAGAGAGAGAGAGAGAGAGAAGACAGGTAGATGGAAAATTTGGGGCTTCACCCACTTCCAAAATCAGTATACTGGTTTTTGGTAATTGAAATTCATAAGTGGCTCGGTTCGACACACACACACACACACGTTTATATATATATATATATATATATATATATATATACAGAGAGAGAGAGAAAGAGAGCGAGAAAAGCGTCCATGTATACCTCAACAGTATGTTTTGTTGCAAATATATTATCTCTCTATCTGTCGATATACATACATATAGAGAAAGAGATATATATTGCAAACATACTCTTCACACACACACGCATATATATATTCTTGAAATACATTTATAAAATGAAACGGTGGAGGTCAAAAACAGTGATGTTTCTTTGGCTTCCTTACGAATTTTGGGTATTGCAACATCAGATCCGTTCTGCCAAATACCCCGACCTGTTAACATGCCGCCTCCCCGCATAATTTGCTCCGCGATGTAATCTGGAAAAACATTCTTTAAATATACCTGGAGTTAGATCTCATTTTTTTTTATGATGACATTGAGATTTGTATTAGCCAATCAGAGACTATGTTGCATGTTAACCACAGGTATAAGGTCGGCAGCACGATTTGCGCGCGCTTTCTGGTATTGCCTCCCCTGCACTTGCATCGATATTCTGTTAAGTTACTTTACTTTTAAAGACATAAAAAAAAATAAATAAATAAATAAAATAAATAAAAATAAAAATAAATAGACACCACGTGACACTAAATGCCATATTAGAATACTTTCTCCTTATTCTACGGACATGCATTCACTTACTAACCCAGAAGACGGCCTTAATATAAACGAGAAAAAAAACAAAAAACAGAATTATCCAATATGAAATCTAAACTATTTCTCCATTTTAAAATATTACAAAATAGATTTTGTTTAAACAAAAAGAGTCAGAAAAATAACTTCAAAGAGCCGCACATTTCGGCTTTCAATTTTTTCCTGTTAGCCATGGGTTATTGTCAGACACAAATGGAAATTAACCCTTATTCAGCTTCATTCAAATTATGTGTCTATGAACGTTTGCTTGTGCTCATCCATAATTTAATTTAATGAAAGACCTGAAGATATTTTGATATTTTTTTTTAAATTGTAAAAACAATTCTATTATTTCCAAAAAATTAAAAAAAAAAAAAGCATATAATTATCTGATTTTTATTTCTCTTTGCCTTGCGTACAGCTTTATGAATTTTATTACTCAGCATAGGTCAGGAGTTGTCCAGACTGATTAGGCGGGGAATATATTATTTCAATGTCTGATTTCAAACGTGTACTCAAATTGTGTGCGTGTGCTTGTATCTACATTAATGAAGTAGAACATGCAAGTCACTCACACAAAATAAACATGCGTGTATAGATTAAAAACGCGCAAAGTCACACGCAAACCGTATCCGGTAAATTGCTCGAAATCAATTGCTCGACAGTAAATTGCTCGAAATCAATTGCTCGAATTCTCAATTGCTCGAAAGGCAGATTGCTCGAAGCCACGACACTCACTTTAACAGACAGTTTCCAGGACTTTCTCTCTTGGTTGGTTCAAAACAAGGTGCCAAGGCTACTCTCAGTACGTGTGGTTCTCCCTTTCTTCCCATAGCAACCATATCTATTGTCATTATTGATGGACTAAAGAGAGAACAAAGTTTACAAGAATTGCGAATAGAGCAATATGTGGGAGGAGTGAGTGCAGCTGAGGGCAGAAAAAAGTACGTGAGTGTCAAATGCGATTAAAGAATATTGTATCAAACTATGACACAATAAACAATGTTGAAGAATATTTTTATAAGTGTTACATATATTTCATACTAATAGAGTAAATATTAGCAACAATAGTTTTATATTTTTTCATTTTTTTAAATCACGAAGAATAACAGGAATAATAAAAATGTACCCTTTATTTTAAACTCTGACAAAAAAGCAATATAGAAAAGAAATAAGACTTGCTATATAAATGTCCTCGTTCTTTAATTTTAATTGCTCAGTTAACAACAATAAAGTTGTACTATTTTATCTTATAATAAATATTAGAAACATTGTAGTTTTTTTTTTTTAACCACAGTTTTCGAGCAATCTACCTTTCGAGCAATTGATAGTTCGTGAAATTAGTTTTCGACCAATTGATTTCGAGCAATTTACTGTCGACCAATTGATTCCGAGCAATTTACTGTCGACCAATTGATTTCGAGCAATTTACTGTCGACCAATTGATTCCGAGCAATTTATTAGGTTGGTGCAAAAAATAATGTCGTTTTCTCACATGGTAACATATGTGAGAAAACGACATTATTTTTTGCACCAACCTAATACCTAGATCCCTTGCAAACAGTGTGTGATGGACAGAGTATTTTCTCTTTTCTTTTATAATATACTAGGTGTAACAGTAAATTTGCACAAATCGTGTAACAGCATAATTGCTCATCCTACAAAAATGTTTAATATCTAAAAACACTAAACCAATTGAGGTTCTTTAGGTTTTCAGATGAGACGTTTAGCCATCTTGACGCCATATTTCGTAAGAATCACTGAAAAACCCTTTAAGTTATTCAGCTAAAAAGAAAACAGGTTAAAATTGTTTCGTGTCAGACCCACTGTCTTGAAATATGAGCAATGGAATGAGGAAGATCATTCAGGCGTTCAGTAATGATACCAACATTCATCTTCAAAGTCCATTCAAGAAACATCAAGAGAACAGTGAATAAGTTTAAAAAAGAGGGAACAGTAGTGAGGAAAACTGAATCTGGGGGTGACAATAGGAAGGGAGATCATCATTACAACTTACAGTTAAAGAGATCTATTAGAAAAGATCCAACTCAATTCATAAAACGTTTGACACATGAGAAAGAAGTTTCCGCTATGACAATCCAAAGAGCAGTGGAAAAAGCCTTGAAAATGAAATCGTTTGTGAAACGTGTAAGGTTCCTTGTTACTCCAGGAAAGAAAGAAAGAGGGTTAGTGAAGATCATCTTGAAGAAGTTGGAAAATGATCCTGGAATATATATATATATATATATATATATATATATATATATATATATATATATATATATATATATATATATATATATATATATATATATATTATTAAAGACATTTTTTGTTTAACGTTCTTTTTATAGATACAAGTATTTAAGTAAATGCTCTGTTTATAATAAACAGTATTAAATAACATTTACCGGCCTAAATGTCCGAGAAATTTTCATAGAAAATATTCGTCCTTGGACAGGATTCGAACCTGCATCCTATGAAAATTTCTCGAACATTCAGGCCGGTAAATGTTATTTAATACTGTTCATTATAAACAGAGCATTTACTTAAATACTTGTATCTATAAAAAGAACGTTAAACATAAAAATGTCTTTAATAAATAAATTGTCGGACTTTGTCCATTTCGTAATATATATATATATATATATATATATATATATATATATATATATATATATATATATATATATATATATATATATATTTGAACATAATTTAAATCCTTCATGAGCTTCCGGTCCTTAACTGTGATTAATTAATGATGAATATATCATTTTCGTTTATGATCGATTTCATCACGATTCTTCTGTCAAGCGTGGAGAGTAATTATACATACTAATTGCACTGAGTAGAGTCCAATAGTATTATAAAATCCTCGAAGAGTTCCAGTAAGATAACTTTAATCATTTCTAAGATACAACGGCTCAAAGCTTAATCTAATAATTGACCAATTTTACTGTTACACTCGGTAGATTATTATTTCTTCAATATTTTCTCAGATAGCATCTTAATTGGGAGGGGGAGATTTGCGCGTAAGTGAATTTAATAAACTCGACCAGAATTCGAACTCTCCAATTTCTCCTTCCTCGTCGCTCACCATCACCCCCATGTGTCATTACAGCTAAAATACAATGCGTCTAAATTGAAATATACTTTCATTGAAGAGTGACTAATCAGGGTATTAATTTGACGGTTTATCAACCTATGAATCTGGCAGATCACCTTCAGTCACTTTCCCATTGAATAATTTAGACAAGTTTTATCTACTTCTTTTAAATGGGTTCCTTTCATATTATTGTAGAAGCTTTTTGGTGTCATTATTAAAGGAAGAGAGAAAATTACCGTGTTGATACATACTGTTTATTCTGAGTACTTTTGACATTAGCACAATGTCATCATCAGCGTGTTGCTTTTTCCAAGACAAATATTGGTACTCCAACTAATCGTACTAAACTCAGCGGTCTTCACTAATAAAAATTTTAACTTTCAGATGAACACAGCAATTTTGTCTTTGAAAATGATTAATGCTACAATATTTTGTCAGGAAACAGTTATTGTCATTGACAATATCGAGTGGGTTTTACTGGATTCAGAATTTGAGTGCAATAATTTTCTCCAAATCGCATCGTACAGCCCTGTGCTTAATCCGATAGAAAATGTTTGGTCGGTTATAAAGGCATTCATCAAAAGAAAATTGGCTGAAAATATGGGTGAGATCCTCAATGCATAAATTCCAGCAGGGAAAGTGAAAAAGGATTTTCGAATGGACAAAATGGAAGGCATCAATGAAGAGTCGTTAACGGAAATAACGCCAATTCTATGCTATAGAGTCAAAGCAAAAATCCAAAGAATACTTTCATCAGTAAAAAAAAAAAAAAAATGGGAATAATTTAGAGTATTAAACATGTAGGGTTATATCAAGAAAATTTATTCTTTTTTGTTCTCATTTTGACATTGGATTTTCTCATTCTATCTCTGGTTTTTCTCATTTTGACTTTAGGTTTTCTGATTTTGACATTGGGTTTTCTGATTTTAACTTTGGGTTTTCTGATTTTGACTTTGGGATTTCTCATTTTGACATTGGGTTTTCTCATTTTGACTTTAGGTTTTCTCATTTTGACATTGGGTTTTCTCATTTTAACTTTGGGTTTTCTGATTTTGACTTTTAGATTTCTCATTTTGACATTGGGTTTTCTCATTTTGACTTTTGTGTTTTGTGAAACTATTTACGTCGCCAGAAAGAAAGAAGAAAAAAAAAGCAAGGCGAGAATTAAATTTAGGTGATAAGAAGTCATCACGAAAAAGACACTAAGCGGTGTTATTTTTCTGACAGGGAAAGTGGTAAGATTTTTATTTCCATTGTCGAGAAGGTGAAACACAGAATTTAATCTGATTTATGTTACGGGGGGAAAGTAAGATATGTCCAATCTGCCCATAGCAATGGTAAAGGGAATCTTCAAGTTGGACAAGTTACCTCCCGCAGAATTCTAAAGAGATAAAAATAAAAATTAATTAAGCACGCACTGTCCAAGAAAAACAAAAGTGTCCGCTGACCACCATGAAGGAAAGGTTAAGCCTTCGTCTATATGCAGAATATCATTGAGAGGAGCATCTGTTTATCGTCAGGGCTGGCTATGATAGCGATCAGTAATTGGCACCAAGAATGCAAATACGTTCAAATGGCCATCCACTTGATGCTGGCGAAAATCTGATTGACGAATTTCAGGTGATTCGGTTAAGAGTCTAGGGTGTGAGGTCTCCTCGAAGAAAAGAAAGAAAAGAAAAAAAAAAGAAAAAAAAGGAAGATAATTTTTTTTTCTTTGAGCAAGATTTTTTAAACCGAGGCTAGTCTGGCCACACCCACGCTACTGAGCGCCCATTGGCTGAATGGTGGCATGAGCGTTAGGCGGAGGTAATCATGTGAAGAAGGAGGGGAGGTCTGTTGCGCCCCCTGAAGGGATAGGTGTGAGATGCCACTGTGAGAGAGAGGGGAAACCCGTTGACACCCTCTGTGGTCATGGTGAGATACCAATATGAGAACAGAAGAAGGTGGGAAGACGAAATACTTCCAAAAATGGAAAATAATAAAATTTTCCTGACCGAAAACAAAGAAGTGGATTGTGGGTTTAGAATTATCAAGGAACCTCAAACCCCGACAAGCCCACCCCGGTTTTGGTCGCAGCGAGTTCAGTTCAGTTCGAGTTCGAGTTCCAGTTGAGAGGCAGTTGAGTGAAGTTCGCAGTTGGAGTTGCACCCGCCTCGTAGATAGCTGACTTGAAAGATTCAAGGCATCACGACCTCAACTTCTAGCCAAGAACAATTTATTTTTGAAGAACGACTTAGACTCATACCGCCAAAAAAAGTTTTACGAATATCGCCTGAAGATACACCAAGAACCAGTTTCTTAAAGAACAAACAACTCAAGATGTTAAGACTCGCCTAAGAAACACAAAGTATCACGAATCCATATAGCGGGTTGGGAAGAAGACGCAGTCCTGTATTCAGCAACCAGATATAAAATATTGTTATCCTTTTTTAACACATTTGAACTTTTCGAGTTATTATTTTCTTTTCTTTTACATATACTTGTGCGATATCACCCTTGTTCGAACTCGACTTGCATTACGGTCCGGCGACTGATTGATTTCGTCTGCCTAAGATCAAATCACGACGTGGGTAGATTGGACTGGAAATCAAAGCAGTTACTTCGGTAACCAGACGTTGGAATCGAGCTGGGAACGACAAGGCTGATACCGAATCTGACCAGATTCCCATCCGAATCACAAAAAGGTTAGAACGTCACATTTGGTGCCGCGACCAATACCAAGCCAGTTGGTCGTCACAGGACAGGATAGCACGACGGACGCAGCCAGGCAGACGTCACATTTGGCGCAGCGACACCGGGTGGACGTCACAGTTTCTCATTTTGACATTAGGTTTTCTCATTTTAAGTTTGGTTTTTCCCACTTTGACTTTGAGTTTTCTCATTTTGACATTGGGTTTTCTCATTTTGACTTTTGTTTTTCTCATTTTGACATTAGGTTTTCTCATTTTAACTTTGGGTTTTCTCATTTTGACATTGGGTTTTTTCATTTTGACATAGGGTTTTCTCATTTTCACTTTGGGTTTTCTCATTTTGACATGGGGTTTTCTTATTTTGACTTTGGGTTTTCTCATGATGGTATGGTATAGACTGGCGTTGAAATCTCATCAATTTACAGTTGAGCTAACTAGATATAGCCGTAAATTCTATGCTAACAGTTTCTTTTCTCGCAATTCCCGATTGTGGAATCCCCCCCAGCTTCATGCTTTACAGACAATTTCATTCTTGAAAAATTTAAATGCAATGTCAGTCGCTATTTTCTGTCCTGATAATATTGAAACAATATATGCGGAACACCCTGAAAAAATATTGAAAAAATCGCAGAAAAAATTGCTAACTGTGTTCTCTAACCTTGTTTTACAAACAATCGAAAAGGACAACTTTGAATTCAAAACCTTCATATGTCTTATATCTTGCCCAACTTATCGGGTCTTACCTAACTTGAATACCGTATTTCCTCGATTATCCGGAGACATTCGACGGGATTGAAAATATTATGTTCGGTGAATTAAAAAATGCCGGATAATCGAATGCTTCAAAATTCGAAAAAGAAAGAAAAAAAAAAGTCAACTGCAGAAAGAAATTTAGCATTTAATAGCATTTTGAAGAGCTCAGCTCAAGCTTTTTTATCCAGTTTATCTGGACCCCCCCCCCCAAAAAAAAAACTCCAGATTCTTCTATATCCACCTGACCTCGTACTTTCTGTCGCTCAAGGCTGGATTAAAATAGGTGTACTTGTTGATTTTCTAAGCGTAGCTTAGATGTAGCACAAGGTCGAAAGTATGGGTCATCCAGTGAGGATCGAAATCACTACACAGTAGTAATTGATCTACTAAACAAGCTTGCTAACCATTACACCACGTCGAGGCGCCCAAAATAGGTGTATTTGTAAGGGTAGAGTCTAGCTGAAAAAGCAACCAAATTAATAAACTTTTATCACACATTGCTTCGTCTGGGCTGCTTGGTATGGTGCAATTGTTAGCAAGTTTGTCTCATTAGAACAGTTACTACTGAATAGTGAATTCGATCCTCACTGGGTGCCCCATACTTTCAGCCTTCTGTTGTCTCTAAACTATGCTTAGAAAATAACCGGCCACTTCGTCGTAGCTTAATAGTTAGCAACCTTGATCTCGCTAGAACTATTACGATGTTATGAAATATATCCCCCCCCTGGGTGTTCCGCATATTTTCGGCCATGTGCCACATCTGAGCTACGCTTAGGTAATCACCAGCGGTCATTTTGACGTGGTATAATGGTTGGCAATCTTGTCAAACTAGATCAATTTTTTAAGCATTTCACTCCAAGTAAGGAGGAAGTGCCACTAGTACGTAGGTGGGGGTTACAGAGAGTGAAAGTGAGAGAAAAGACTATAGAGGGGATTGAGGAAAGGATAAAAGATGAATAGGGTTCAAGCCAACAGAAGATGGCGATCGACATTGCATTTAAATTTTTGAAGATTGTAGTTATCAGAGATGCAAGTAAGGAGAAGAGAGTTCCACAGTCGGGTAGTGCGAGAAAAGAAACTGTTGGAGTAGAAGTGACGGTTACATTTCAACGGTAAAATGGTGGGACCTAGGTGTCAGACTAGTATCACACTTAAATTAATGTAGCCGGGACACCAGGAGAAGAAAAAAAAACTCATCAGAGCAGTTGCCATGAAAATATCCGTAGAAAGGACAGAGGAAAGCCACGTCACGTCTATGAGAAAGAGACTGAAATCGAGATGCCACGTCAGAATCGATTACATTGCAGATCCTTTTTTGGATTTTGCTGAGAAGCTCGACATGGACAGCGGGGTCACCAGACCATATATGGCAGCAGTATTCAATGCACGGACGAATGGTAAATTTGTAAATGTGTAAAATGGACTCTGACAGAGAACCAACTTTCATTGTAGTAGACGCAGCTATTGATTCAATGTAGTTGTTTCACCTCAAGTCAGTGAGGCCAATTACTAGTGAGTTTGATCCTCAATGGGTGCCCCATATATTCAGCCTTGTGCCACATCTAAGCCACGCTTAGAAAATCTCCATAGTTATTGCTTGAAATTAGGCATATGGCTATTGAATTCCGACATGGGCAAAATCATTATCATTCCCCTGCTCTTCTTCAACATTTCTGGCGCGGTTACCAGTTTAAGAACGCCCTGTTCACATAGGTGTTCATACCCAGGGCGGTCTGTATGGAACCAGTCATTTATTTCAATTTCATTGACATTGATCTTTAACACTGCAAGTTGCTCAATAAAATCTTCTGTCGCCACAGCGATCGAAAATACGGCATTAACAGTGGAGTCATTTTCCGTTAGAAATAACTTTCTCCCCACGCATCTGAGAATTGCGTCAGCCATAATCTCTGGACTGACCAAGTTATGATAATTCAATTGTAAGTACTTTGTATCATAAAAAAAAAAAGGTGTAAAAATTAACAATAATTAATTTTATCAGATTTTCTGAATCCTCCAAACGCTTGTCTGAGATGAAATATTAAAATGGAAAATGTTCAGAGTGATTTCAATTCTCCGGATAATTTTGTGTCCGGATAATCGAAGTTCAGAACATCAACGAACAGATAATCGATCGCTCAACTATCTAGGTTTTTGTTTTGTTTGTTTAATGGCATATCAACGCCTTATGAGTTATTTAATGCCGAAATTAAATTTTCTAGGGAGCTTTGAAGTAATAAAATTATATGTTATTCTACTTTCACAATTGAATACATGGTAGATGATACTCAGCTTTTGTGCATCTCTATATTTGTTCAGACATAATTACTAGAAGCGGTGATATGTGTGGTTCATGTTGTAGTTTTATTGAAGTTATATTTTGGAATACAGTTTGATTTCTTTAGGAAAGTGTAAGATATTATATGAATTAATATCATGAAAGTTTTCTTTCATGTTGGTAGTTTGATTTGGTTCATCGGCATATCAAAGTCTGTGTATTATTTGATAAAAAAATCTAAATATTTTGAACACAATTTTATGGCTTAAACTAAATATAATTTGAAAGGAAGTGTATTTATTCAACTACAAATAAAATAAATTGTTGGTCATTTTGCTTTAAATAGATATTCTTGGTGATTTATAATTAACCCATAGCTGGAGGGAGAAAAGGTGGATTCATACCTTTCCCAAGGGTATTTGCGCGCTACTGAATGTAACGAATCCGACTGGAATTCGAACTCAACCGTTATCCATTACACCACCCGCACATTCAAGCTTACAGCATTTGGTATTCCTAATCAGTTACCCCTCTAGGTACTGATCAGTACTGACGCCGCTCAACTTCGGTGATCGTATGGGAACCGGTGTTTCAACGTGATCTGGCCGGAAGCTATGAAATCGAGGAGAAAAACAAACTGATTTTATTAGCGTTTTTTTTTTTTTTTTTTTTTTATCAAAACTTGAGTGTGGTTTTCTAAATCCTCAAAATATTTGTCTGAGCTGAAATATTAGAATGGGTTCCGTTCGAATAACTGAAAAATATTCCGATGATTTCAATTCTCTTCATTTCATGTCCAGATAATTGAATTTCGTAAAATATCGGTACGGATAATCGATTTGATTTGATTGGATTCATTCGTTTTTTTACAGTTTATCAACCCCGTTGCAGGTTATTTAAAACCAGAAAATATTTTTAGATTTTAATAATGTTTTTGGAGATAATAATGATTTAAAGATACAAATCTTGGTAATTAACCCATAGCTGGAGGGAGAAGAGGTGGATTCATGCCTTTTCTAAGGGTATTTACGCATATGTGAATATAACGAACCCGACTCGAAATTGGAACTCGGCTCTCCGATTTTTCCGTTATTCATTACACCACCCGCACATCCAAGATTACAGAACATGGCATTCCAAGCGGTCTCCCATCTAGGCATTGATTAACCTCGACTCTGCTTAACTGCGGTCATCGTATGGCAATCAAATGTTGAGTGTGCTTCTAAATCCTCAAAATGTTTGTCTGAGATGAAATATTAGAATCGGTTCCGTTCGAATAATTGAAAAATATTCCAATGATTTCAATTCACATTTCATGTCCAGATAATCGAAGTTCGGAAAATATCGGTACAGATAATCGATTTGATTTGATTGATTCTTTTTTACGGCTTATCAGGTTATTGACAACCAGAAAATATTTTTAGATTGTAAGAATATGTATTGGAGATAGATAGATAGATAGATAGATAGATAGATAGATCTATCTATCTATCTATCTATCTATCTATCTATCTATCTATCTATCTATCTCAATCTCTTCATATCTATCTATCTATCTATCTATCTATCTTTGGAAAATTTGGGGAATATAACCCTTATCATAAACTTCAACAGATTAATATATCTGTCTATATTTCTGAGATGAGGTATTATGTACACTATTTACATTATTCGGACTATTGTCCTCATCTTTGTCGCCATATTTATTACAAAGTTTCGGACCTTTAGTATCTGTCTATATTTCTGAGATGAGGTATTATGTACACTATTTACATTATTCGGACAATTGTCCTCATCTTTGTCGCCATATTTATTACGAAGTTTCGGAACTTTAGTATCTGTCTATATTTCTGAGATGAGGTATTATGTACACTATTTACATTATTCAGACTATTGTCCTCATCTTTTTCGCCATATTTATCACAACATTTCGGCCTTTCAGTATCTGTCTATATTTTTGAGATGAGGTATTATGTACATTATTTACATTATTCGGACTATTGTCCTCATCTTTGTTGCTATGTTTATCACAATCTTTCGGCCATTGTACGCTCCGTCCTTCTTCATGTGGTTGGAACGTCGAACTGAACCTTTAAGATTGTAGCGATCGGGGAAGCGTCCTCTTGGGGTCGGTTCCAGAAGTGGGAAGAAGCTGCTCGAATGGAACCTACATCTCGCCAACGGAATACGACTCAGCAATCGGAAATACGGCATTATCAGTGAAGTAATTTTCCGTTAGAATTAATTGCGTCAGCCATAATCTCTGGCGTATCCAAATTGTGATAATTCAATTGTAAGTTCTTTGGATGAGAACAAATAGGAAATTAACAAGAATTAATTGAATTGATTTTTTCAGAATTTTTATCAAGCGCCGACCTTTACAAGAGTCAAACCGGGCCCAAAATGGACTACTGTTATGTCTGGGCGTTAGTTGTCAAGACCTCCCTTTCCAGCTTTGATAGAGTTCAAAAGCATCTCCGAGCCCTTGTGCGTGAGGAATTATTTTTCACTCTCCAACTTTTCTCTCACAAGTCTGTGTGTGTGGGGGTATGTGGTAAGCTTCTCGCTGACCACCGCTATTCCCACGGAAAGTGATCAGATGAACTACATTCCCGCCGAGGCAAACCTTTACGTCAAGAACAGACTATACCAGTTACATAGTAGCAAAACACCCTAATATGGAGCAAGAATTCATTTAGACAAAAGTTTTCTTTAATCCATCGTAGACGTCGTTTTAATTCTTGCCTGTATATTTCCAGGTATCGAATAAGATGCGTTACATTCAAATCAAAATTGTGGGTAAACTGTACAAAAGTGAGTATTTTTTTCTGTTTTTGTTCAAGTACATTCGACCGTCTAACTCCTTAGCAAGAGTTTTGTTGTCAGAATGATAGACACGAATCTCTTGTGTATTCTCTGGCATTTCTGGAAAGCTAAAAGTCATATTAATTCAAATATATGTGTATTGTATAATTGAGGTCATATCAAAAACATTTTCGCAGAGCTCGACGGAAAAGAATGTTTATACATATTATTATTATTATTATTATTATTATTATTATTATTATTATACAGATTATTCTATTATTATTCTGCTTATCATTCCATTCGTTAGTTCACACGACCGTTACGCCCTGCCAATACTTCATAAATAATGGACTATTACGTTTTGATGCGTGGGGAGAGGAGAAAAGACATTATTTGATTTCAGTGAGAAAATGAAATAAATAAATAAATAAATGAATAAATAAGAAAGAAAGAAAGAAAGAAAGAAAGAAAGAAAGAAAGAAAGAAAGAAATGTTTAACGCCCCCCCTGCCAATACCCTATGAATAATGGACTATTCTCTTTTGTGGATAAAACAAAAGACATATTGGAGATGCCACTTGGTTTCAGGGATAAAATGAAAGAAAGAAAGAAAGAAAGAAATATAAAAGTGTTTAACGTCTGTTTCAGTGAAATGGAAAGAGTTGTCAATTTCAAATCTTTTCATTTGTACCCCCTTACTTCTTAAAATAATGACCAGCATTCATATTTATGGTTGAAGTTGTTAAGCTCAAATATTTAACGATGCGATAGGGTTATTTCAACGGGGATTTTATTGTCATAGAACTCGCCATGAGCTTAATCATTAGCTTAACAGTTAAGTTCATCAGAAAATTCAAATAGGAAAACCGTGAAATGTTCGCAGGTCATCTAGTCATCTAGTCATTATTATTATTATTATTATTATTATTATTATTATTATTATTATTATGTTTGCTGCTTTGTATCCTGTAGAGTAGAGTTCAAACTTTGGTTCTTTAGGCCCTATAGGAGAATTGTCATTTAATTGGTAGCACTTTTCTTAGTATATTCCTAGTAGGGCGATTTTCTGGGAAATTTGCATGTTGATGTTACCTGGGACACTGTTAGTAAAATTATCCATTCCTTTTCTCACGAGGCCCAGTGCTCCGATTATTATTGGTACCGTGTTCATCTTCATTCCTCATATCCTGTTAATCTCGATCGCCAAGTCCTTGTATTTGGACAACTTCTCGATAATTTTCATGGAGGTCTTTCTCTCAGATGCTACTGCTATGTCAATAAGCATACAATTCCTGAATTTCTTGTTTTTTATGATAATATCAGGTCTGTTGGCTTTTATTTCTCCGTCAGTTTGAATTGGCATGTCCCAGAGGATAGTTACATCATTATTTTAGATAACTATGTCTGTCTGGTGGTCATACTATCTCTCAGTGGTTTCAATTTTGTGCTTCTGGCATATCTTCCAGTGCACATATGTCACTAAATTGTTATGTCTGTGGGTATATTAATTTCTTGCTCGTTCATTTTTGTTATTATTATTATTGTTGTTGTTGTTATTATTATTATTATTATTATTATTATTATTATTATTATTATTTAAACGCAATTTAAATATTTATATACACTCTCAAATATTGTCACCTGTTTTGAAAGATATATACATATACATGTATATTCGAGTCTTCGAGGTTTACGGCCACATCATTTCGAAACACCGGTTAGGCAACGTCGATCCTGGCCTCGACAGGTGACCACTTGGGTATACTAGGTATTATTAACCTTGACTGTGCGGTTACTGTAATGGATAATGCATCGGAATTGTTAATCAGAGAACCGCGTTCGAATTCTGGTTGGGTTCGTTATATTCCCTGACGCGCAAAAATCGTTGGGAACAGTATGAATATGAAGACATTTCTCCTTCACCTAGTTATATCTAAATTATTGTAATTAAAAAAATTCTCGCAATCTAAATTATTTTCTGGCTTTAAATAACCTGCAAAGGGTTGATAAGGCGTAGGAAACGAATCAGTCAATCATTTACAAGTTTTCAATCGACATTAAACGGCTTATTAGACACCAGAAGGAAAACGCTAAAAGGCATCCCCTGTTTGTTCTGCTTAATAACATGTATAAACGAAGGATTAGTGCCTAAATATACTATACTAAAACGTACAGATACATAATGGCCGATCACTCCTATCGGAGGATGTCCGTTTACTACAGCGGCAAGCCAGTCCATGTTGCTCAGGCAAATTTGTACTGGAACCCCGGACCTTAGTCATAGTCCCTGGGAGAGAACACGTTATGTAGCGTGATCAACAGCCTGAACAAGGCCGGTACATTCAAACGCTCGGTTACGATGACTTGTGACTTCGTGCAAGCAAAACTACTTTTCACTCACACGGCACTTTCCATAAGTGACATACACAGGGATCGCCTCCCCCAGACCGATAACATCAGAAATTCACCTTCCTGATAAATAAACCATAGTGAGATTCGAACACGGGTCTCCTGGTTAGAACGCGAACGTGCTAACCACTCGGACACATATCAATATTCATATATGTATATACGTATGTATACATAAGTCTATATAAATTATACATATGCGAGGAGATATATTTGTGAATATGGTCTGGCTTAAGTACGTGGGTGTGTGATTACGCACATCATATTCGCTCATCTTGATAAGTGCGTGGGCGGGAAGATGGCAGATGAAGTTGACATTTCGTAGGTGGACAACGGTGAACAGGACTGGCCATAAATGCTTTGCAGTCTCATCGGATGTGACCAATGACCAATCTCTATTATCTTGACCAGCCAAATTACATATTGATTACTTGACATGGGGCCTTTTTATCAATAAAAGCTGCTGGCATTCTGTTTGTCAGTCAGTACTATAAATCCGAAACTGTTGATACTAGAAACGTGAAACTAAATTACAAACCAGATCAATTTACACTCACGCGTTTGCATGTCTCTTATGACACAAAGTGATTTGTGTTTGCATTCTACCTATCTATTAGGTTGGTGCAAAAATAATGACGTAATAATGTCGTTTTTTGACGTATTTTTAACGTAAAAAATGACATTATTACGGCATTATTTTTACACCAAACTAATATCTATCTATCTATCTATCTATCTATCTATCTATCTATCTATCTATCTATCTATCACTTTTCAGTATCTGTTTATCTATTTATCAGTCTCTTCAGTATCTATTTATCTCTCTCTCTCTCTCTCTATATATATATATATATATAATGTATCAGCATCTATCTATCTATCTATCTATCTATCTATCTATCTATCTAATTGTTCAAATCTATCTATCTATCTATCTATCTATTTATCTATCTATCTATCTATCTATCTATCTATCTATCTTCAGTATCTGTTTAACTATTTATCAGGCTCTTCAGTATCTATCTATTTATCTCTCTCTCTTCCCTCTCTCTCTCTCTCTCTCTCTCTCTATATATATATATATATATATATATATATATATATATATATTTATGTATCAGCCTCTACAGTTTCTATCTATCTATCTATCTATCTATCTATCTATCTATCTATCTATCTATCTATCTATCTATCTATCTATCTATCTATCTATCACTCTTCAGTATCGGTTTATCTATTTATCAGTCTCTTCAGTGTCTATCTCTCTCTCTCTCTCTCTCTCTCTCTCTATATATATATATATATATATATATAATGTATCAGCATCTATCTATCTATCTATCTATCTATCTATCTATCTATCTATCTATCTATCTATCTATCTATCAGTCTCTTCAGTATCTGTCTGTGCATTTAGCAATCTCTCTCTCTCCCTATCTATCTATCTATCTATCTATCTATCTATCTATATATATATATATATATATATATATATATATATATATATATATATATCGCACATATAGAGCTGGTGTTAATAAATCATTGTTCAATATAATAAAATATATATTAATAAACTGGTCTACAAGGCGAACTTTGAACTAGTTCTTGCGGATGGCCTTTGTCGGTTTAGTCTTTTCCTGTCAGCATCCTATGCATATAAATGTTATTAGAACTTAGAAATAAAATGATTTTATTTCAATCTATTATACTCAGAAATAGCAACATAATATTTCTATTCGCTGTGTTTAGCTAGCATTTAATTTAATATAGAATTCATTCGTTTCCAAATATGTCATGTGCTTAATTAAATTAGACAGTGTCGAATTTATTAAATCCGAAAAAATTGACTCGATCCTTTCCTAAAATAAAATGATTACAAATGTTCTTAGTACATTTTACGCTAGGAATTTAGCGCAAAATCAAGGGCAGGTAAGCCATACGTACCGTGTAAAATGCACATGTGACGAGATAATCATTTAATTAATTACTAGTAAAATACCAGACAGAATACGATTCTTGTTCGATTTTACATATTTATAGGACACCATCTGACCGAATCGCATGTTAATTCTATTTATTTATTTTTTTTTGAATAAAATATTTTTCGACACCTTAATTCGGCATAATCTTTCTTCATATACGCAACCCTAGTTTGTATACATTTGTTTTGCTTGCAATTTTTGTTTTCTGCTAAAATAACTATTCTTTATGATCGTTTCACTTAAAGTCACTCTTTATTATTAGACATTAGGCAACCCCAAATATGTAATATTTCGAATCTGTCACTGTACGTGTGCTAGAAAAAGAAAAAAAGAAATATATTAGCAACGTACCGTGCCCTACTTAAGTTTTAATTACGATTGAATTACGATTTTGACGATATCAGTCGTAATTGCGACGAAAAGGGAAATTAAAGTTAAACCTTTAGTAAAGAAATATTTAAAAAAAAAAAACCTTTCACTCTGTTCGATAGTTAAATTTAACTTTAAATGAATTATTTATGTAATTTTTAATCGCGTACAACTACAGTCGCTACTACCTGTTACTTCAGGTTGTTTATGATACGCCGTGATCTAAAAACGGGCGGACGGCCGTCCTCGGTAAAACTACACCCGCGTCCTGGGTAAGACGATAAACTACATCTGCGTCCTTTGTAAGACGATACACTACATCTGAGTCCTGGGTATGACGATGAACTACATCCGCGTCCTGGGTAAGACGATGAACTACATCCACGTCCTTGGTAAGACGATAAACTACATCCACGTCCTGGATATGACGATAAACTACACCCGCGTCCTTTGTAAGACGATACACTACATCTGAGTCCTGGGTAAGACGATAAACTACATCCGCGTCCTGGGTAAGACGATGAACTACATCCACGTCCTTGGTAAGACGATAAACTACATCCACGTCCTGGATATGACGATAAACTACATCTGCGTCCTTTGTAAGACGATACACTACATCTGAGTCCTGGGTAAGACGATAAACTACATCCGCGTCCTGGGTAAGACGATGAACTACATCCACGTCCTTGGTAAGACGATAAACTACATCCGCGTCCTGGGTAAGACGATAAACTACATCCGCGTCCTGGGTAAGACGATGAACTACATCCACGTCGTTGGTAAGACGATAAACTACATCCGCGTCTTTGCTAAAACGATAAACTACATCAGCGTCCTGGGTAAGACGTTACACTACACCTGAGACCTGGGTAAGACGATAAACTACATCCGCATCCTGGGCAAGACGATAAACTACATCAGCATTCTGGGTAAGACGATAAACTACGTCCGCGTCCTGGATAAGACGATAAACTACGTCCAACAGCAAGGCTTTTGATCTGGAGGTTTTGAGGAGTTTGGAACCACCTCTTAACTGCTGGTGTTCCCAGGTCTACTCTGACCCGGGGTAGTAGCACCTATAAGGACCCTAGCTATCCACACCAAGAAAAGGGGTAAAAAAAACAATGAATGTATAAAAATAGATCTTAATGCCAGCAATACTTTTTTGGGAAAAATTATTACGAGCAATACATTTTTGAAGAAAAAATTATTAGCAGCAATACATTATTGCAGGCAGTACACTTTTGAAAAAAATATTAGCATCAATACATTTTTTGAAAAGAGTGTATTACCAACAATATATTTTTGAAAAAAAAATATTAGCAGCAATAAAAAATGTTGGCATTAAATAACCCATTGAGGTTGATATGCCGTAAAACAAACCAAACAAAACAGACAAACGGACGGACATACGTACAGTGCGCTTTATTTATATAGACGATATACATTTTATCCCTCACCGATAGCACGACTCGGACTTTCATGCTCGACGCAATCATTAGGTGTCGGGTATAGACTGAACGCTATGTAATTTACATTTTAATAAAAATATCTGGTTATTCCAAGGTTGGCGTAGTTATAGTGATTTTCCAAGCGTAGCTTAGTTGTGACACAAGGCCGAATGTATGGGGCACCCAGTGAGGATCAAACTCACTACTTAGTCATAATTGTTCTTGAGAAGCAAGCTTGTTAGCCATTACACCGCCTCGAGATGCTCTGTTGGCGTAGTTATACTAAAATTACAGTTCTTTAATTTTAAAAAATATATATTTGGCATTTAAATTAAATGTAATATATATATATTACGAAATGGACAAAGTCCGACAATTATTTTAAGACATTTTTGTTTTTAACATTCTTTTTATAGATACAAATATTTAAGTAAATGCTCTGTTTATAATAAACAACATTTACCGGCCTGAATGTCCGAAAAATTTGCGCAGATAATATCCGTGCTCCGACAGGATTCGAACCTGTATCCTATACGAAACCGTCAGTTAGTTTCACGTGTCTTTACGGATTTGGCCACAAAGGAGCGTTCGGTTAGTACGGTTGAATTTACTGTATTTAAACTTCAATCTTCCATGAACGTTAAACATAAAAATGTCTTAAAATAATAATTGTCCATTTCATAATGTGTGACGTCATTTGTTTACATTTGGATACGCTTTGAGCAGATATGAATGTACGTGAGAGATTCATGGGAGATTGAAGTTTAAATACAGTAAATTCGACCTCGCTAACCGAACGCTCATTCATGGCCAAATCGGTAAAGGTACGTCAAGCTAAGTTACGGTTCCGTATAGGATACAGGTTCGTAATCCTGTCGGAGGACGAATATTTTCTGTGAAAATTTCTCAGACATTCAGGCCGGTAAATGTTGTTTAATACTGTTTATTATAAACAGAGCATTTATTTAAATATTTGTATCTATAAAAAGAATGTTAAAGATAAAAAATGTCATTTTTTATTTTTATTTTTATATATATATATATATATATATATATATATATATATATATATATATATATATATATATATATATATATATATATATATATATATATATATATATATATATATATATATATATATATATATACTCATGGAAATGATTGGATGTTTTAGAAGAGGGGCAAGTTGATAACAGACTGCGTTAACTTTCTGATATCTGGTCTCCATTTCTCTGTCTAGAATTCACTGGGTTAAAAAAAATCATGATCATGTATGTTGGCTTGAGGAAGAAGTGTGTCTTTTAGGAAAGGAGATATTTGAAAATAATCGATGGTCAAGGTTAAGATACTTATAAGCTGTTACATTGGAGCATACAAGTTACCACGTCAAAAATGCATGTGTTTCGACGTCTTAAAGACATCTCATGATGTAGTTAACGTTGGTGTTAAATAAACGATTATATTTTAAAATACAATTTATGAAACATCACTTCTTTTTACATTTTTGAAAAATTCTCCATAGAAGGCAAAGAAGCAAATATACAAAAAAATATTTTTCCATAAAAGGACAAGAAAGAAAAAAAGCAGATTAAAGTTAAAAAAAAGAACGAGAATATAAAAAACAAAGAAAGAGGAAATAAAAGAAAGTCAAAAGAAAGCATAAGAAATCAACCATACTACAGAGAGAAGGCAAAGAAACGAAGGGAAAAAGAAAGAGAGGAGTATATCCAATTTTTTTACAGATACAAAGGAAAAGCAAAAAGAAAATAAGACAGAAGTTATTGATACCAGTTTTAGCCAATGAACATACGTTAAGATGGAGAACTCAAAATTGAACGGAAATATAACGCAACAAGATAGAAACATATTTTAGATACATTTTAGCGTTTCAGACTTTATGGAATTTTGAATGAAATCACATTTTAAACAAAATTAAGAAGACAAAACTATATACAAACAAAAAAACTACTTAACTATACCAACCTTACATTATAAATTAGAATACAATATAAATTTTAAATATTTATGACTTATATATTTATTTACTTAAATTAAAAACTATTATCAAACAACACACAGCTAACCTTACTACCAATAATTTACAAATACTAACCTATTTAATAGCTTAATCTAGAATAAACCACTAAGGATAAGATTAAAATATTTATAAAAAGGTAATACAATATAAGAGGAGTGATTACTGAGTTTAGCAAGATTGTAAGGTTAATTCCTTAATATGCCTGCAATTTACCATAGTTTAATTATCTGCATTTTCTCCTGTAGACAAAGGAGACACGGTTCCGTCACGGATGTACAAATTCTGGCTTGTTTGAGAATTTTCCATTTAAGTTTAGGTGTTTTGTTTTCCTCTTTCAATTTCCAAAAAATATTTATATTAAGTGAAGTCATATTTCATTTGTCAGCATTAGTAAAGAATGGGAAATGGTTATAGAAACGTATTTTAAAAGTATTCATTGTGCTACCAATATATATTATAAACAAAATTAAGAAGACAAAAACGTATTTTAAAAGTATTCATTGTGCTACCAATATATATTATAAACAAAATTAAGAAGACAAAACTATATACAAACAAAAAAACTACTTAACTATACCAACCTTACATTATAAATTAGAATACAATATAAATTTTAAATATTTATGACATATATTTATTTACTTAAATTAAAAACTATTATACAACAACACACAGCTAACCTTACTACCAATAATTTACAAATACTAACCTATTTAATAGCTTAATCTAGAATAAACCACTAAGGATAAGATTAAAATATTTATAAAAAGGTAATACAATATAAGAGGAGTGATTACTGAGTTTAGCAAGATTGTAAGGTTAATTCCTTAATATGCCTGCAATTTACCATAGTTTCATATCTCTGATTTAATAATTGATCGCTATTCAAGAGTTTAATTATCTGCATTTTCTCCTGTAAACAAAGGAGACACGGTTCCGTCACGGATGTACAAATTCTGGCTTGTTTGAGAATTTTCCATTTAAGTTTAGATGTTTTGTTTTCCTCTTTCAATTTCCAAAAAATATTTTTTTATTAAGTGAAGTCGTATTTCATTTGTCAGCATTAGTAAAGAATGGGAAATGGTTATAGAAACGTATTTTAAAAGTATTCATTGTGCTACCAATATATATTATAACAATCCTGGGAAATTTTCTATTGATGAAATAAAACACTTATCCTCAAGGGATTTCGTTAAACACTTGTTAGGTAAAGGACATTGGTTAGGATTCCTACAATTACATAGTTTAATTATACGTGACAAATTAGAATCAGTACTAACATTACAGTTATTATTGTTATATGACGGAACAGTTATTGTTATGTGACGGTAAAAATTATTATATTAATGAAATAAAAAAAAAATTATATTAATGAAATAAAAAAAAATTGAAGACGAAAAAACTTAACCCACTTACAAGTGATGGGAATGTTTTTTCCAATGACATTAGTGCGAGAAAAATACAGTAGCCTTGCTCAGATTTTGAACTCTGATCGCGGATTTCATTTTTCCGATAATGTCAATAACCGTTACCCCAGTCACACATTTTTGTATTTTTGTGATGCGTATTATACTAGAATGTTGAGGCGCGTTTATTACTCAACTAGCTTAAAAGCCGCTCTTTCAGGCGGCAATTAAGCTACCTCCCGTGGAGGGTACTTTATTGATATAAGTAGGGAAGAGTAGATGCTATAGGCAACAATAAACTACAGAAGAACTGAAAATTGATCGCTGCATTTAAGTATTGCATTAATATTTAAGCTTGCCTTTTAAAAGTTCAACGATAATTCTTCTGCCGCCATTTAATTTAAAGACAATTTGATGTACGTAGTTCCTTACTTTCCGTAAAAAAATATTTTTATTTCATGGGTATCAATGGATTTCGAAATTAATTTCAATTATTCATAGATTTCGTTAGAAACAAAAATAATAGTGTTGAAATGGTGGGTGGTATTTATCCTCTTATACGACACTGAATGATGGAAAATGTACCCACGAATGAGCAGAAAACTAGAGGCAAATCTGGTTCTATAGAAGAACACTGAAAATCCTATGGACAGAGCGAGTAAGCAACAACGAAGTTTGAAAGAACATTATAAGAAAAAGAAACACTTATACTCAGAATCATGAAAACTCAACTAAAATTCCTTGTTAAAATAACGAGGAAAGAAAGCTTGGTAAACTTCACCCTCAAGAGGCATAGTGAAGGGGAAGAGAGTTATCGAAAGCTAACGAGCTTCACACCAGACGCCCTTTGGGAATGCAGAGCGGAACTATATGCTAAATAGTCTGTTAGAAAAGATTTCGTTAGAAACAAAGATAATAGTGTTGAAATGGTGGGTGGTATTTATCCTCTTATACGACACTGAATGATGGAAAATGTACCCCCGAATGAGCAGAAAACTAGAGGCAAATCTGGTTCTACAGAAGAACAATGAAAATCCTATGGACAGAGCGAGTAAGCAAAAAGGTAGTCTTAAAGAACATTATAAGAGAAAGGACACTTAGAATGCTGAAAAAAACGAAATAAAAAATATTATGAAAAAATAAAATAAAATGGCGTTTGTTTTGTTTTATCTGTCTCGAGAACATTAAGAGTTTTTTGAATGTCTGTGAATTTAATCAAATTTCCTTACAGTAAGTTAATATATATTTTTTAACAAATTTCGGTGGACACTCAAGCGATTGAAATGACGAAATTGTAATGTACAAAACTGAATATATAGGCATAAGAAAGAGAGAGAGAGAGAGTTGAATGCACGAATTCCGAAATTCATCTATGTGTTTAGTATAATAACCGGCGAAGGGAAAAATATGACACCTAAATTCGGAGATGTCAACAGCAAGTAGGTGCAGAAGTTTAAATATCTTGAAAGCATTTTAACAGAGGATGGAATACGCAACACCTAGATCCAAACAAATAGTAGACTAACAAAAGAACCATTCTAAATGCTAAGCAGACTGCATAGTCCAGTATATTGTTTCCGTCTTTTGCCAGTTTTGATTGATCGATTTGCCTTTTATCGAGCGTTTGCAGGTTAGTTAAAGCCAGAAAATATCTTTACCTTAGAATAATTTTTCGGATATAATAATGCTACAAGTTTTAGTGATACAAGTTTTCTTATCGGCCATAGTTTATTGAAAGATTACAAATTATGATTCCTATTGATTTGGGCTTTCATCACAATTAGTTCGGCGGAGTAGATACGATCGTCAATAATAAACTACAGAACTCAAAAATGATCGCTGGATTGCATTAATATTTAAGCTTGCCTTTTAAAAGGTCAACGATAATTCTTCTGCCGCCATTTAATTTAAAGACAATTTAATAATCGTGTGTCTTTACTTTCTGTCAAAACAATTATTTTTATTTCATGGGTGACTTTCGCTGGATTTCGCAATTAATTTCAATTTGTCCCAAATTTATTTCTAATTTACAAAAATTGTTATCGTGCAAAAAAAAAAAAAAAAAAAAATTCGTCGCAAAATATCCCGTAATTTTTTATGTATTTCCTGAGTCTTTCTTCATCTCGTACAAGGCCCAAAATATGGAACACCTATTGAGAATAGAAATTACTGTAGTTGTATCCTCTACTCTTACAAGAGCCGGATCAGGCCGAAAATGGAGTACTGCTGCCATATTTGGAGGGAAGCTGTCCGGTCCTCAGTTTCCAATCTCGATAGAGCTCAAAAGCGTCTCCGAGTCCTTGCAGGTGACGAATTATTTGCTATCCTACTTTCTCTCACAGGCGGGATGAGGCGAGTCCTTCACTGCTCTATCGCTACTTCAAGTAAGTACATGACGCCTCATGCTATCCTCTACCTTTACAAGAGCCGGACCAGGCCGAAAATGGAGTACTGCTGCCATATTTGGAGGGGAGCTGTCCGGTCCTCAGTTTCCAATCTCGATAGAGCTCAAAAGCGTCTCCGAGTCCTTCTTAGAGAAGAATTATTTTCCACTCTCCAACGTCCCTCTTGCAGGCGGGATGTGGCGAGTCTCTCACTGTTCCATGGCTACTACGACGGAAAGTGCTCGGACAAACTACATTCCTTGTTTCCGCCAGGTCTAACCTCCACGGCTAGAACCCGCCATGCCACTTACATTGTCGCAAATCACTCACATTCCACGGTGAGAAGTGAACCACTGCACCATAGAACAGACTCCCAAGAGGATGTTTCCCCGATCCCTACAATCTTAACCTGTTCAAGACAAGAGTTAACCATTATCTCCTCCTCCTACACATATGAACTACCCCTTAATGCAACATTCTACCTCCTGTGGTTCCCGAGCTTTGTACAGAGTGAACCTTATTACAGATAACGGACACGGACAAAGAGGGATGGTAAAGAGTCGTGCGTTGTTTAGAGCTGGAAGTAACAGGATGCTGTGGAGAGATATGGTCACGGCACAATTAATAATAATAGTAAGACAAAGTAGAAACGGTAAAGCAAAATGAGTAACTGCCTATATTTCTGAGATGAGGTATTATGTACACTATTTACATTATTCGGACTATTGTCCTAATCTTTGTTGACATATTTATCACAACGTTTCGGCCATTGTACGCCCCGGCCTTCTTCAGGTGGTTGGAATGTCGAACAGAACCCATTATTTCGATCACTGGGGTAGACTGTTCTAGTTCCACGTGCCATGTCTAATGGATGTCAGTTATCAATTATCTCCTGTTAATTCCCCTCACCAAGTTCTCCACTGCTTTAATCAGGAATTGAACTCACACTCTTTGGGTCCTGTCACTGGATCTAACCAACTGTATTAAGGCAGTGGAGAACTTGGAGTGGTGAATTAACAGGAGATAACTGATAACTGACATCCATTAGACATGGCACGTGGAACTAGAACAGTCTACTCTAGCGAGTGAAATAAAGGATTCAGTTTGACATTCCAACCACCTGAAGATGGCCGGGGAGTACAACGGCTGAAACGTTGTGATAAATATGGCAACAAATATGAGGACAATAATCCGAATAATGTAAATAGTGTACAAAAAGAGCAAGCTAACCACTACGCGACGGTCGTGTGAGTTTGCAGAAAAGTAGGTCTTTGTATCGATGTCGGATTTAAAGGGTTCCAAAGACCAATTAACGTTAGGTGGACGACAAAAACATGACCAACTTCTCGTAAAATAACGACGAAGGCGAGAATTACATAAACAACAACTACTAATACTACTGCTACTATTGTGAGTAATAATGTCCCTTTAGATTCTTGTGCGTGGGAGTTAATGTCTTTCGATAGTGTGTCTGCCCAAGAGATATCGGATTTCTGATTTAAGAGTTAATTTTGTTTCTTTCCTTTCCCGTACAGTAGACTGCTAACAGCTTCAGACAAAGCCTTTACTCCGAATGTAAATCAAATGAGTCAAATGAATTCGGGTGGAGTAATGGATATTGGCTCGGATTAAGGAATCGTAGAGACGAGTTCGAGTTCCATTATATTCACTTACGTGCTAATACTCTTGGGAAAGGTATGAATCCCCTTCTTCCCTACCCCCAGCCGGGTCTATAGCCTTGGGTGGCAACTGATCAGCCGCAGAAAGAAATGGCAACCTACTTCAGGAAAAAATCTGTCTCGTCAGTCATGTATTGAAAGATACATGATCGCCTAAGCGTATGTCAGGCATGGCACATAATTGACCGAGCCGCGCCATCAAAAAAGACGGCAATTGTTAGAAAGTTTTAATATTGAGATGCAATGGAACAAAAGTCTTGAAACACTTTATTGAGATTCAATAAAGCGGAGATGAAGAATTCACAACTAAAAAAGAGGCTATTGAACCGTTTAATTTATCCGTTTACTTTATATTTTTCCACATTTGCTGGACTCTATGATTACACCTAGTATTATAGAAATATCTTTTTGCTCAATACTTCGTCTGTCATGTATCGAAAGATGCATGAACGTCTAAGCATATATCACGTAGGACATATAACTAACTGACGTGATAGTACCCTTGGGAAAGGTATGTGTCCTCTTATTCCCCACCTCCAGAAATGGCAACCTACTGCGGTTAAAGAAAATCTGCCTGATGTTTCTGAAATGCACATATTCTCATTGGGAAAACTGGCGAATGGGAACATTCTCGTTCACGCAAAATAGGAAAAAAACACACACATGATTCAAAAGTAACATTTAGTTATTTTAGGAGTACACAAGAGAAATCGCAAAAAATTTAGATGTGAATAGGTTTTCACGATTTACGCTTATATTTCACAAATCAGTCCCAACCCCTGACAAGCATACTCCCATCATATTTCCGTTATACGATTCTTGGTAGCCAGAATGTTCTCAAAATTCTTGAAACTTTTAGGAACTTAAAAAAGTTCTTGAAACTTCAAGAAAGTTCTGGAGCATTCTCCTTTAGCGATTCAGCACTGAATATGTCGGAAATGTAATGGACAATGGATTAGTTTCTGTATTGGTCCGGTTCCTTGTACCACGGTGATAGTCCAAGGAAGAACCAATAAAGAAGAACTTGAACACGGATATGGAATAACACAGATATATTACAAATGGGAATATATACAGAGAAGTAGAAAGTGTTAGTACAAACAATCAGGTTTAGTAGTAATTGTCTGAATGTGACTCTGTTTCGGACTGCCTCTGACTCGACTGACTGACTCGCTCGCTCTGACTGACTGACAGACTCCTGACGGACTTCACTCCAGACTTCAGACTGAACTCCAGACTTCAAACGGAACTCCAAACTTCAGACGAAACTCCCTGCTTCCTCTTGAGGCGCAGTCTTTATTACGTATGGAATAGTTTATTATGTTATTATGGGTAAGGTCCCATAACAGTTTCAAAACATCGATGTGCAGGTCATGAAAGCAAAGTTTGAAGGGAATAATAATCATTTGATTTGGGTTCTAGACGGAAACAATTAAGAAATAACACATACGGACAAAGGAGAGAAAAAAATTAAAATATAACCTCGTAAAATAACTTTAAAAACCTATCATTGTGATCTTTATTAAGTTGACTAAAATTTAGAGAAAATAACATTTATCTTGCATTGGGGGAACGGTATTATATAAAAAAAAATGCATTTATACGGCAATCTATGTTACCAGGACGGTGTAGAAATTATTGAAACTTTTAGAAACTTCTCGAAAGTTCTAGAAAATTTCCCTTCAACAAGTCAGCACTGAATCTGACTGGAAAAATTGATTAGTTTCAAAATATCGATTTTCAGGCCATGAAAGCAAAGTTAGAAGGGAATAATAGTCATTTTTTTTTTGTAGACAGAAGTAATTAGGAAATAATGCTTACTAATCAAAGAAAAAAACTTTCAAAATTTTGTCGTCCTGAGTATGACGGTAATTACATCCGGGTCCTTGTTAAGACGATAAATTACATCCGACAGCAAAGCGCTATAAAAGTATAAAAATAGGTTTTAATACCAGCAATATATTTTTGTAAAAAATTATTATCAGCAACGAAATTTTGAAGAAAAAATTATTACCAACAATTCATTATTACCAGCAGTACATTTTTGAAGAAAAATATTACCAGTAGTAAAAATTTTGTCGGCATTAAATAACACATTGAGGTTGATAAAACAAAACAAACCAATCAAAATTTTGTTACACGGTGTTAATATTATTAGTGTTAGTAGTAAGAAATGATTACAGTCAGTTATGTGCCATGCGTGATACACGTTTAGGCGATCATGTATCTTTCAATACATGACTGACGAGGCAGATTTTCTTTTAACCGCCATCCAAGGCTATAGAACCTGGTCTGTCCTGTTATTTACCCATAGCTGGAGGTGTGGAATAAGAGGATTCATACCTTTCTCAAGGGTATTAGCACGTCAGTCAGTTAGTTATGTGCTATGCGTGATACACGCTTTGGTTATCATGTATCTTTCGATACATGACTGACGAGGCAGATTTTTTTTCCCGCAGTAGGTTGCCATTTCTTTCTGCGGTAGACCAGTTGCCGACCAAGGCTTTAGTCCTAATATTTACCCATAGCTTCAGCGGCGGGGAGAAAAAGAGGTTTCATACCTTTCCAAAGGGTATTAGCACATAAATGAATGTAATGGATTCGACTGGAATTCGAACTCGGCTCTCCGATTCCTCAATCCGAACCGCTATCCATTACTCCACCACCACCTACTACTACTACTACTACTACTACTACTACTACTACTACTACTACTACTACTACTACTAATAATAATAATAATAATAATAATAATAATAATAATCATAATGGCAACATTATGCGCACTTATTCTTCTGTGTGCGGTGTCTAATCGGAACGTGGACAATCATGGTTCTCCACAACTTCTTATCCTTCATAGCATCCCTGTGGGTGATGAATTATTTTTCACCCTACACATCCTTTCTCATAGAAGAAACCTAGCAGACATCTCACTGATATTTCGCTATATCCACGGAAAGTATTCAGACAAAATTCAACCAGTTTTAACCTCCACGGCTAAGACCCGTCATGCCACGCCCATTGTAGCAAACCACCCTCATTTCCTTCGTATTCTATTAATGTGATGTAAATTCCAGCTTCTTCCCTCTTTGTGGAATCAACTCTCAAGATGATGCTCCCGCTTTCATTTAAATCCTAACCTGTTCAAGTCATGGTTTAACCGTTATCTTCCCCACATATCCCCATAAAATGAGCCTCTTGCGATGTAACCCTCTACCTCGTGTGGCTCTTGGGTTTTGTACAGTGAAAATAATTGTAAAAAAACAGCTCTTATTAATGTACCTTCTCCTCCGTTCTGCCATTCATTTGCAAAAGCTATTTTAGAAGTTATATATATATAATGGCTGGCTAATTACATTTTACGAGCACACCCGTCTGTTATGGTGGCGAGCCAGTCCTTGTTACAGACACCGGCTCAGGCACCTTTATGTCGATTCATCACCCACAGAACCAACCTGTGATTTATACTGGAACTATGCTGAGCGGACCTTAGTTACAGTTTCTGGGAGAGAGCGCGTAAGGTGGTGTGATCAACAGTCTGAACAATACCACTACGCTCAACTCCTCGGTCACGATGACTTGTGACTTCGTGCTAGCACAACCATCATCTACCCGATTCCACTCACAAGTTTTCGGTTAAGTGTCGATAAAATCCAGAGACGGATATGCAATGTGATATGTCCTGACCTGGCATCTCGTCTACAGTCATTTTCTCACAGACGTGAGGTGGCTTCCCTGTGTCTTTTCTAGAGATATTTTCATGGCATCTGCTTTGACGAGTTACTGATACTCTAGTTCATGAATTTAAGCGTGCTACTAGGTTGGCATCTCGGTCCCACCCTTTCACTGTTAAGTGTAACTGCGTCTTTTATTCCAAGAGCTTCTTCTCTTGCACTTCCTGACAGTGGAACTCCCTTCTTCTTACTTGCTTCCCTGATAGCTATAATCTTCAAATATTCAAATGTAATGCCAATCGACATCTTCTGATGCCTTGATCCTGATCCTCTTCCTTCTCTATATACTTTCCTCAAACACTCTCTTTGGTCACTCTCTGTAACCCCTTGCGCGCTAGTGGCACTCTCGCCTTGCTTGGGGTGAAATGCTTACAAAACCAAAACAAAATAAACAGTGTCGCATGCTGGTATCCCCCACCAGACCGACAACATCAACTAGTCGCGATCCTGACAAATGGTATTTGGAATTATAACCTCCCGGCCTCGCGTCCATATGATATATACATAGTCCGTCAAAAAATGTATACACATTTCAGGAAAGAAAAAACTTGTAAAATATTTTAATACTAAATTTATTCACGCATCACGAAATTAGTACAAGTTACCTTCGGACACTACAATCACAAGGGATGCTCAAAATGGTGTTTTTTTTTTTTTTGGTGGGGGGAGTGTTTTTTTAGCTTTGTACGGCGAACTACTGCTTGGGCAACGTTGGCCAAAGTGCCCAAAAGGATTGCTGCACATGCGTTTATAACTTTTCGTCGAATGGCCGCCAATGTAGTCGGCTCTCTGCGATATACAACATCTTACAGTATTTACGTGTTATCGCAATTTGATAAAACTCCGAAAGACATTTTCCTTTCTTGAAGTGTTCATCTATCTATCTATCTATCTATCTATCTATCTATCTATCTATCTATCTATCTATCTATCTATCTGATTCTGTTCATATCTATCTATCTATCTATCTATCTATCTATCTATCTATCTATCTATCTATCTATCTCGTCCTGGGCATGACGTTAAACTACATCTGCGTCTTGGGTAAGACGTTAAACTATATCCAACAGCGAAGGCCTCTGATCAGGAGGTTTTGAGGAACATGGAGCCACCTCTCAGTTACTGGTGATCACAGGTCCACCCTGATCCGGAATGGTAGCACTTGTTTGAGCCCCAGCTATGGGCAAATAGTTAACACCCAAACTTTAGGTTTTATTAGATTGGTGCAAAAATAATGACGTAATAATGTCGTTTTTGACGTATTTTTTAACGTCAATAAACGACATTATTACGTCATTATTTTTGCACCAACCTAATAATACCAGAAATACTTTGTAATAAAAAACTTATTAAAGCAATAATTTTTGAAGGAAAAATTATTATCAGCAATAAATTAAAAAAAAAAAATGCCAGCAATACAAACAGTTACACATTCTTTGGAAAAAATATGACCAGCTGTAGATTTCTTCAAGGAAAAATATTCCCAGAAATAGATTTTTGAAGAAAAACATATTACCAGCAATAAAAATTTTGTCGGTATTAAATAACCCATTGAGTTTGATATGCCGTAAAACAAAATAAGCCAAACCAAATCTATCTATCTATCTATCTATCTATCTATCTATCTATCTATCTATCTATCTAGCTAGCTAGCTAGCTATCTAGCTACCTACCTTCCGATGTATAACTGTATTATATTGTAATGTAACTTTACCCATTCCAAAGGCAAAAGTTGCTCTTTATTTCTGACAGCAAAACATGGTATTAAAAAAAATGGCTTCTCTGGATCTACTTAAACATGCTAAATACCACAAGTCGACATTTTCCTGCAAATATTAAACCTAGAATTACGTCCATGCCGGCCAGACGCACGCTTTTGCAATGAGTGTCACTTCATCAGATGTCGAGTGAATATCACCTTAGACTTCCGTTTCCTTTTATTATACAAGTTAATGTTTCCACAATTAATTAGCATTATGCAACTAATATTTGTAACAGTGTGCATTTGTATAATATGATATGTTTATAACATATATATATATATATATATATATATATATATATATGATAAAAATATAATTTTAGGTATGCTCTATTTATAGGTTAAAGTGCTTAATATCAAGGATATAGCGAATATAAAAATATTAGGTTGGTGCAAAAATAATGTCGTTTTCTCACATATGTTACTATGTGAGAAAACGAAATTATTTTTGCACCAACCTAATACAAGTGAACATTGAGGTTGATACCCTGCGGCGACAGTTGGTTTCATGCTTGAACGCAAAGTTCAGGCCATGTGTGTTGTCTTTTAGGCTCGACAATTTATATATGTTGGTTAGTGATGCATTATGGGTAGAAGGTCTATTGTATTATCCTAACGTTTATTAAGTGGGCGATAACAGTTATGTTTCAAATTATATTAAAGGCTATTGAGCAGAAAATATTGATTTCGAATGCGGTTATTTTTAACGGGTATAACAGCAAAATTGTCCAACTCGTGTAACAAAAAAATTGTCCAATTCTTAGATTAAGCTCTGAACCCTTGTATCTTAGACATTATTAAATTCTCCGAGGTTTTTATAACACAATTGTGCTCTATCTTGAGCAATAAGAATGTATATATCCTCTTCAAGCTTAACAGAAGCATCGTAAATCAAATCGAACATAAATGAAAGTGACATGTGCATCATTTATTAATCATAGCTAAGGATCGGAAGCTCCTGAAGGATTGAAATTAAGTTCAAATATGTTAATTTAACCTTCCTTTTCCTTTCCTTTTACAAACTCTCTTTTCCATTTCTTTCTCAAAACCTACTTCCCCCTTCTACATTCTTATATCTTTACTTTTTTTCTCTTTATCTTCTTTCCTATGAGATGACTTATTAAATAGGTCAATGTCTGGTCCACCCCCACTGCCTTACTCTTAAATATCTTAATAAAATATATATAAAATTATTCCAATCTCTCCCTTCCCTCTCTAATTTCGACCGTGTCTGTCGTCCTCCTCCCCCTCTCTCTGCATTACCTTACATCAACTTAAAACTACCCCTCAAAATATGTAAATGTAAACATTTTTTCACTCTTGGAAGTGCGGTCTGATGAACCAGATAAAAATCATAAACCTGAGGAAATAAATTTTAACCAATGGACACTTAAGACTGTCTGTTTTCTATTTAAATTGAATCAATATATATATATATATATATATATATATATATATATATATATATATATAAAGAAATATAGTCTTAAGGTGTGCTATATTTATGGAATAAAGTGCTCAATATCAGAGATAGAGCGTGTGTAAATATAAAAGTGAACATAGAAGTCAACACTTAGAGGCGACAGTCTGTTTCATGCAGGCCTGACGATTGCATATAGCATGAAACAGACTGTCGCCTCTAAGTGTTGACTTCTATATATATATATATATATATATATATATATATTCCAGGATCATTTTCCAACTTATTCAAGATGATCTTCGCTCTCTATAACCTTCTTAATTTTCTGTCCGGGAATAACAAGGTGCCTCACACGTTTCACGTCCATCTTTAAGTCTTTTTCACTACTCTTTGGACTGTCATAGCTGAAACTTCTCTCACACGTGCCAAACGTCTTATAAATCTTTTCTATTTGATCTCTTTAACTCTAAGTTGAAATGATGACCTTTCTTCCTGTGGTGACCTTCTGATTCAGTTTTCCTCTCTACTGTTTCCTCTCCTTTAAAACTTATTCACCGTTCACTTGATATTTCTTGAATTGACTTTGAAGATAAAAACCGGAATATGAATGTAGGAACCATTACTGAATGACTGAATGATTTTTTCCTCTCACCATTGCTCAGATGGGACTGACACGAAACGAATTTAACCTGTTCTCTTTCTAGCTGAATAACTCAAACAGTTTTTCCTTGATTCTTACGGAAAATGGTGTAAAGACGTCTAAACCACTTCTCTGAACCAGCCTGGAAAAAAGAAATTCGATTAGTTAAGTGTTTTTTTTTTTTTTTAGATATTAAACATGTTGTGGGATGGATAGTACTGCTGTCACACGATTTGGACAAATTTGCTGTTACACTCGGTAGATATTTTAAAATGTTCTTTGTTAACGTCTTTTACTCATCATTTATTACCTGATTAGTTCTTCATTGTCTGCATTCGCAGTTTGTAAAGTTGTTTATTATTTACTAAATATGTTTACTTATTTATTCTACTGTTTTTTTCTGTATTATATTTTATTTTATTCATTATTTGTTTTTTAGTATTCGCTTTTAGTTTTCGCTTGTAGGTATTGCAGTAAAATCTGATCATTTCTTTTAAAAATATGAGATTCGAAAATATGATATATATATATATATATATATATATATCATATTTTCGAATCTCATTTTTTTACCGACATCATCAAATCTTTGCATTGAATAATTAGCATATAACATTTTTTTTAAATCCATAATCCTAATAAATAGCTTAAATAGCCTACAAAAAGATAACCCTTTATGAAGTCGTCAATAAACAAATGTTACGGCAGTTTTTTTTTATATATATACACAAGACCCTTTCAGAAAAAATAAAATAAAAAAATAAATAAAATCTCCATAGACACGTAAACCTGACTAGACGATTTCATCTTCCGTTTTAAATTTAGACACCCCAACCTTACCCTGACTTGACACCTATGAATGTAACTCTATACTGATACAAATTATTAACACTCTGCGCCCCTCTTTATATGAACAAAGATCTGCTATTAAAACACGTAAATTTCAGAAATAAGTTATTCCAAAAAATTTCGCTTGAAGATGGAACAGAGCTTACTTTAATTCAATTTAATTCAAATAATTATATTGAAGTTTTCGGCTCTTGTTTTGAAACATGAGAACTCTTATGTAGCGTGTTGGAATCATATTTTTAAATAAATAATATATATATATATATATATATATATATATATATATATATATATATATATATATATATAGAGAGAGAGAGAGAGAGAGAGAGAGAGAGAGAGAGAGAGAATAATTCGGTGATATATAGCCCAGGGAAATCCTCATGATATAAGATATTAAAACTGATCCACAAAAAGAGCTCAATGTATTATAACAGAGCATGTAAATTACATAGAATGGAAATACAATATGACATCATTTGAATGTCTCTTTTGGCCCACAAGGCTTGCTTACAGGTCCTGTCAACTCAGAAAAAAATAAATATGAATTAAATTATAAATTGAAATCATCAAATTAATATATATATATATATATATATATATATATATATATATATAAGCGCGTGCACGTGTGTGTCTTTCTGAGATCATCAACTGGATATGGAAAGTATTTGAGAAATAAAATTAATTTTCACTGTTACTGTACATTTCTTGCCTTATTCAATTGTAATATACGCAAAAATATTCATGAATATGAAAGGATTATAATAAAAGTAAGCAGACATAATGTTTGTAATTTATTCAGTCAGACATATATATATATATATATATATATATCGTAATCCACAAACAGACTGTTTCGCTGTATCAGAGCTGATCAATGTGGCTAGACTTCCGGTTGCCTCTAGCTACGATCGAAACCTGGCTGAATTGGCGCCAGTCGGAGATTTTACCCCTATGCCTTTTGCGCACTGAAGGGAGGAAGGTGAATTTAAGCGTTTTTATTTTGAGCTAAACACACAGTGAATGAGAGACCTCGATTCGATGAACCGAAGTGTCATATATATATTGTTAAAGAATTATCGAGATTTTGTGTCTATTATATTTGTTGATTTTTTTTAATTGACGAATATCATTTGGTACATGTGGTTGTAGTGAGTGGTTTGGCCAATTTACCCGCACAAATCAGACATACTTGCGAATTGACATTCGTAAATCAGAAATAAATATCATTAAAGGAGACTATTTTTTATAAATGATCTGTTTTTTTTTTTACAAATATCTCTTTTTTCTAAAGAACAATTTCTGCAAAAATTTTCCGAACATATCGGAAACATATACCCAGATTTTTTTTAATAATTTCACCGAAAGCAAGGCAATAAAGCCACTAAGATGTGAAGGGTTTACTGAGTGTGAGATATTATGAGAAAAAATAAAACATTATTAAGGAAGATGAAAAAAAATAATAAAAGAACAGGAATTAAGAAGACAGACGTTGCCAGTTGGAGCAAGAAGCTGGAAGGGATTTTCCAAAAAAGAAAAGTGAAAGAGAAGAAACAATCAGCATAGAACTTACGGTTACATCTAGAGATTTTCACACCATTCAGTCTAGTAGCATGCTTAAATATATAAAGTAAAGGCACGTATTGCTCATCAGAACAATTACCATGAAAATGTTTATAGAAAAGGCACCGAGAAGCTACTTTACGGTGATGGGAAAGTGACTGCAGCTTAATTACAAGGATATATATATATATATATATATATATATATATATATATATATATATATATATATATATATAACCTAAAGAGCCAGACAAACCTACCAAGGTTTCACCTACGTGGGTCGTAGCAAAGTCAAACCTTGGTAGGTTTGTGGGGCTCTTTAGGTTTAATTAGGTTTGGTCTACTTAGCGTATTTAGTTATTTTACTTATACGTATCGGTTTTTTTTTTCTTTGGACTTTGGACTTGCATGCTAGACGATTATTTTCGCCTAATGTGCATGTTAATGTGATTAATAGCGAAATCACTTCGCTAACAGAACTTAATGAGACATTAACTTACTATCGATTCATTGAATGATAAGATCTTTATGTTCGAGTTGGTTTCAGTTCTATGTATGGGAAAATTGTGCCCTGAAGATGACAATTTGAAACTGTCGAAAGTAATGGCATGTGTCTACTATCTACACAACAACTCGAATATAAGAATCTTATTATTCAAGGAATTGATAGTAAGTTAATGTCTCATTAAGTTTTGTTAGCCAAGAGATTTCACCATTAATTGCATTAACATTGCTATTTAATTCTTTGTATAATTTTTTCTTTATGATCTTTATGATATATATATATATATATATATATACTCTCTCTCTCTCTATATATATATATATATATATATATATATATATATATATATATATATGAATCAGAAATCTCACCTCTAAGCTATCGGCGTGCCAGAAAAATGGAAATTTTTTCATGTATTCTATAGCGCAGTAGCCAAGAGAGCTAAATTCGTAATTAAAGAGTAATGCATTAATAGCAGCAGTAGCCACTGTTTTGAAATTATCCTTTTTCTTTGGAGACCTCGATCGGATAACGAGAGTATTAGGAAAGATCCACGGTCAAAGCACTACCCCGGTTTCGACCTTAGTGAAGTGGATGGGCAGTTATTTATGGATGGTTGATCAGTAATTCTATTCATGCCCGCTTAAATTAATTAACAAAATACCACATATTAGATATATCACGAGGGGAGGGGAAAGGGGTGAGTTAGAATGTGAGTTTTGGGGCTGCCTCCACACATAAACTCGCCCTGAAGTTGGGAAAAGAGAAAAACTGGACTTGTTTGAGAATATGACTTGCTTCCATTGGTCTGCAGACCAGGCATTGTAATCTCTGCACCACTTCAACCTCTTTTGAAAGATGCGAGTGGAGAGAAGAGGTTTCCTCACAGCGGTTCTTCCATGATATGCAGCCTTATGGAGCTCACGGTGAACAGCTTTAGTAGAAACTACAAATGTTCAATAATATTGATATCTTGATATGGGGGGTGGGCACTCCATACAAATTCTTAACCACTCGAGCGGTATGCATTGGAGCATTATCGTCTTGGAAGATGCAGTCGCCATCAGGGAATAAAGTCTTGGCCATTGAATGAGCATGATCTACCAAAATGTTCAGGTAATCTTTTCTGTTGATTCTACCATGCAGGGCAACTATTGGACTGGGACATTTCCATGATACGGCGGCCCAAACTATCACTGATCCACCTCCATGCTTCACTATTGGAAGAAGGCAGTCAGTTGAACATTTGTCGTGCATTTTGGAGCCACAAGTTAGGAGCCGCTATCCTCCACCGTCGTGTCGTAAAGAGCTGGAGATGGTTTTAATGGAACAATGACTGAAAATTTCTCTGGATGAAGTCAGGAAGTTGTATGATTCCATTCCTAGACGTATTAAAGCTATCTGTGAGGCTAAAGGAGAACCAACTCCATATTAAATAAATTTTCTTTGAATTTAACAACAGTGTTCTGAATAAAATAATTTCCACCTTATCTTCCAGCGATATAGGCTTAAGTTTAGCATTAGCACTTGCACTGGGACTTTTCTTCGGAGCCATGGTCAAAAATGTATTCTAAATCATAATGTAAAAAAGTCTTAGTTCAAAATCAGTATTGGAGCGGAAACAACGCACGAGCGACGCTTGTCAACAGCATTATCGAACATGCTGTTTGTCTCATTTCATATATATATATATATATATATATAAAGAGAAAGAGAATATTTGATAACGCTTTAGTAAGAAACTTGAAAAAAGCTGCTTCATACATATATATATATATATATATATATATATATATATATATATATATATATATATATATATATATATTATATGCGCGGTACTTAGTGGAAAGTGGTCATTATCTGTCATAAATCTAACATATTCAGTTTGTAACCCTGGGTTTCACGCTTTCGCGATCATCAGACAAACTGATGATCGTAAATGCGCGTAACCCATGGTTGCAAACACATATACATACAACTGAATATATATATATATATATATATATATATATATTCATGCACGTTTCATTAAATAATATAGACAAGTGTTGTCTATTTATTTTATGTAAATTTTTTTCGTAACGTCTGATAATTTTAATAACATTATCGTTGAATGAAGAAAGAAATTCGCAATATTGATCCATATTTTTTTTAATACAATCTAAGCTTTCGGCTTATATAAGCCATTATCAAAGATGTCAATTACAACATATTAAGCAATATACGGACACGACAGTGATGATAGTCTGTCATTGTTTACACAGATGATTTCTAAGCAACGATAAACATGTGCATATAAGACGGTAGAAGCGAAAATCGCACCGCATGTCATGACGTCACACATGACCACACGAGAGTGAATTGTAGAAGTATGGGAAGCCGTTGGTATAAACCAATGGCTTCTGTTACCAAATGCATAATTGGTAACAGAATTATGAAATTGGTAACAGAAGCCATTGGTTTATACCAACGGCTTCCCATACTTCTACAATAAAGAACCATAGTTTTTAATCAGTTAATTTATAATATTTTTTTTATATTTTCTGTAAATTTACATTGAGCATTGTTTACTATAATATATATATATATATATATATATATATATATATATATATATATATATATATATATATATGAAGAGAGAGAGAATGTTCGATAATGCTTCAGTAGGGAACTTGATCAAAAAGCTATTTCTTTTTGTCTATTTCAGACAAAACGTAACTGAAGCCACGTCACGTCTATCGGTAGAAAAAACAATAATCACACAAAACGACAGAAAGAGAAAGAGCGAGAGAGAAAGAGAGAGAGAGAGAGAGAGAGAGAGAAAGAAAGAGCCAGGATATGATCCGTTAATAGTGTATCGTGTCTAGCGAATGTCAACTTGAGTTGATAAAATAAATATTGATTGTGACACCTTGTCACCAAGAGAAAGTCATCAAGACTATCTACAACTTTTCGTAAATTACCTATGCACATGCCATATCGTGAGATTGTCCTTCAACTTCTTTCCCGTTGATTGTTAATAATAACAGGCACCAGAAAAAAAAAATACAATTTTTGGCATGCCACACAGTAATAACTTTATATTATCTAGTTATCTTTACAAGAGTCAGATTAGACCAGAAATGGAGCATTGTTATCATATCGAGAGATACTTCAAAATCATTTACGTGATCTTGTAGGAATGGCATATTTTACGCACAGTAGCCTCTTTCACAGACTCAACGCCGCAAGCTTATCGTTACTCTGTCGCTATTTCCATGGCAAATGTTCAGATGAGCTCTATTTTTTAGTTCCCCACCCAGTTTAGACCTTTAGATTCCGGACACGGAGTCGAATCACTCCCCAAAACAGATTGAAGTTCCACCCAGACATCTTTATACCAAGAATTAGTTTAAGTCAAATATCAATCTTTTTCCTTATAATCTTCATCCTCCATCATGTCTTTTTAGCTTCATCGTACGTATGCTTACCGCCATATCACGTTAAAATATCGTGCGATCACCGAAGTTAAGCAATTTCGAGTCTGGTCGGAACCTAGATAGGTGACCACTTTGGGATGACAGCTATTGTATGTATGGATGTGAGGGTAGTATAATGGATAAGACCTCAGAATTGTAAATCGGAGAGCGGAGTTCTAGTTCCAGTCGGGTTCATTATATTCACTTACGCGCGAATACTCCTAGCAAAGATATTCGTAGGATTTACTTTAGTAAATCATTATTATTTCCCAGAATTTGTACAGGGAGAAACTTACTGTGTATATATATATATATATATATATATATATATATATATATATATATATATATATATATATATATATATATATATATATATATATATATATATATATAATATTAGTGGTAAATATACACATACATATGCAAAATATATAAATATATATACATAGGTGCATACACATGCATGTATATTTTTTGAATAAAAAATTCCAAGAGGATAGAATCCAGGTAGAACTCAGTGTCCAGGACAGAGTAAGGATATAATAAAAAGGTTTAAACACGAATATTCCATGGTCATGGTGTGTGTATGTCACCACGAAATGTATCCTTTCCGGTTATATCTTTAATGTATTAGACATCCGACAACATTCATATTTCCCCCTTCCACTCACCTCTATAAAACTCCTCTCTGTTAAGTTTTAATCTCCCACCTTCTCTCGTCTGTTACCCCTCTCTTTAGCTCTAACATTCGTCCCACACTTACGCTCTCTCTAAATTCTATCTTTATTTCCGGAGTTGTTTTTTCTTTTTGAATTTCTAGGTCTGATGAATTGGATCGTATTTACGATTCCAATGGAATAAATTATGACTATGAAATATTAGTGTTTAAGCCTTTTTATTATATATATATATATATATATATATATATATATATATATATATATATATATATATATATATATATATAACTGATCAATCCGCGTAGGTGAAACCTAGGTAGGTTTGCCTAGCTCTTTCGGTTCATAGTTAGATTTTCTCTACTTAGTGTATTGAGCACTTTGCTTAGTTATTTTTATTTTACTCGTGTCGGAGGTTTTTTTCTTTGGACTCTGAGCTTGGATTCTGGTCGATTATTTTCGCCAAAATTATATGTTCCTAGTTCTTTCTTTTTTTTATTCCTATATTGGTATTGGTTTGTTCACTTACAAGCTAAAACTCCTGAGGTATATATATATATATATATATATATATATATATATATATATATATATATATATATATATATATTCAGGTATGTATAAATACAATAATTGTGGCACATGCCCGAAGGCGAAGTGGGGAAAAGCTGGTCATCACTAACTATCCCAGTCTTAGTTAATCACGACCACGACCCATTCATCCAATACAATTGATCCATTTACCAAAAGAACTCATCCATCACCATTCAATCCTACATGTGCCAAAATACTACAAATTCGCAGGGGGGAACCTACAAAAACAACCCATGATATATATATATATATATATATATATATATATATATATATATATATATATATATATATATATATATAATGAATGCATTTTACATCATAACGGAAATTTACAAAGATTGTTATTCTTCAGAATAGAAGTTACATGTGTGACACTTAAGTTGCTAGGGGCCTTTGGGTAACGACATTTACTTGTGAAAAATGTTTACTTTAATTAGGTACTTTCACTAATTCGGCATAAATTTTCGATGCCTAAGATTTTAAATGATTTTAAAAAAATGAAAAAAAGCATTCTTGAAGATTTTCATTTTAGCTTTAATTGAAAGCTAAATGATTAAATTTACTATTTCCAGTAAGTAAAATATTCTGGTGGATTTCAAGTAAAAATTATATAGATTGGAATCTCAATTTTTTGGCCGATTTCAGAAAATTTTCTTAAAAGCGCCCATTTTCTTAATTTTAAGAAATTTGTAAACAAAACAAATTTATCGGTTTTAAAAATCTTCCAAAAATAAAATATATATTTGTGACACGTTATTTGAGTAAAATTAGCAAATGTAAAGTTAAATTACTCTGATTTGAAATAAGTATTATTTACTTACACAGTATAACACGGATATAAGAGAGTTGTCGTGACCGGAGAAGAAGTATCTTATATCCGGGTTTATCTTATATCCGGGTTTCTCTTATATCCGTGTTTGGTCGATTTTGTTTAGGTAAGTATGGCTCTAATTTGGGACCAGAGAAAATCTCTCTTATATCCGAGTTTCTCTTATATCCGGGTTACACTGTAGCATAAAAATTAATATACAAGCATTTGTAAACAACGGGTCCTGATTTTCTTTGATCTCTATTGACGTATAAATAAGTTCTGAGGTGATGACAGCTAATATGGATGACCAGAATTGACATAAATTTACGAAATATAAATGAACACATTTTTTTTTTTTTACAAATTAACATATTTTCAGCAGCTATTTAATATTTTATTGACTTTCAGTTAAGCTTGAATATACAAAATAATTAAATTTAAATAAAATATTTTGTTGGTGCAAAAATAATGACGTTTTCTCACATATGCGAGAAAACGTCATTATTTTTGCACCAACCTAATAATTTAATTCATTTGTGAATAAGTCCTGAAATTGAAAAAAATTAAAGTACTATAAAATTTTCTTAAATAATTTAAAATAATTTAATAACATGAAATTAGAATAAAGAAATGCAAACAACAAAATTAACACATTGAGCTGGAAATTTTTTATAATAATTAAAATATTTTTTAATCATTAGTAGTTAATAAATTTTAATTAACATTAGCTAAAAATTATTTTACTATTTTTTCAATCAAAGCACGTGACCTTTTCATAATAATGACATAATAATGACTATCATATATGAAAAAAGGGAACAATTATTGCGAAAAAATAAAAATTAAGCGAAAAATTAATGCGAAAAAATAAAAATTAATTTTAAAAATTAATGCGAAAAATAAAAATTAATACGAAAAAATAAAAATTAATTAAAAAAATTAATGCGAAAAAATAAAAAATTAATGCGAAAAAATTAATGCGAAAAAATTAATGCGAAAAAATAAAAATTAATTTAAAATATTAATGCGAAAAAATAAAAATTAATTTAAAAAATTAATGCGAAAAAATAAAAATTAATTTAAAAAATTAATGCGAAAAAATAAAAATTAATTTAAAAAATAGAATTTTCAATTTTGGATTCGTAAATTTCACTTCTACTTAATTACACACATCCAGGAAATAGCCCAATGCAGAATTTTAAACGATTTTTAAACTATTATAAGCTATTATATTAGGTTGATGCAAAAATAATGTCGTTTTCTCACATATGTTACTATGTGAGAAAACGACATTATTTTTGCACCAACCTAATAATTAGAATTTAAAAAAATGAAAAAATTCTTGTAAAAATGCATTATTCATCTAAAAAGTTTTATTTGTTCAGACAATAGTGTCTTTAATATAACTTAATTACAAAAGCAATTAAAAGCTTTTCTAATAAAATAATGTCATAGTTTTATTGCATTTATTATTTTTCAATTCAGCAGATTGTCAGTTAGAATAGCGAAAGTTATTTTGTATCTCTGAAAGTTCGTAACTTGGATGTTTGTAAGTAGGGGGAGTATATTTGTTCTTTTTTCAGAAACGGAGACGTGCGAGCGTTTTGTGTGACCTTATTATTATTATTATTTACATCTCTTTGACACTTCCCTCTAGGTGTGTCCCTGCGCATATGTATGTGAGTGTGTGTGCGTGTGTGTACGTGTAAGTGTCAGATGTCATCGATTTTAATAATCCATCACTAAAGGTGTCAGCAACCCTATGCTCAATGGTCTGGCACCCGGAAATAGCACCCCTCTTTTATACATACATATATATATACATATATATATATATATATATATATATATATATATATATATATATATATATATATATATACATACATACATATATATATATATATATATATATATTTATACATATATATATATATACATACATACATACATATATATATATATATATATATATATATATATATATATATATATATATATATATATATATATGACCTATTTGACGTCTCTCTGTCTACTGCGCCTGTCTAGTTGACAAAGACAATCACCTATTCAATATGAATGAAACGGTGATTAAAAAAGAAGAGAAAAACAATATTAATAGAACTAAAATAATTTACGATGATACGCGAACATTTACTACTAATAACGATATTTTAATAATAATAATAATAATAATAATAATAATAATAATAATAATAATAATAATGCCCATCTGAATATAACTCACCTCTTTCATGGGTGGTGGGGAGCTCTTGAGTCTTGGTTGACAGCCATCCTAGAGGGGGTATCTTGAACAAAATTACCCCATGGCGGTCAGGGATAAAACGCAAAAAAAAAATATATATATATTTCAACAATCTCAATTCTTACAAACAAATATTCATCTTCACATCGGTCGGCACTCGGGTCAAAAAGGGCCCCGTAACAAGAGAAAGAAGCAGTCTGGGGCCGAAAAATCTGTGACTGGAACAAATTCTTTCAACAACGTTGAGACACATAGTCACCAAAACCGTACTGTTTCCAAGCTTGGACCGAGCGACTCAATGTCAAATCAACTAATAAAAAAAAGGAAGACGAACGAAATGGTCTCTCGAAGAGTATCAACAAATCATGACATCCTTCTTCACCGTACTTAAAAATCCACAAAAGAACATCACGGATCAGGCATACCAAATATGGAGAACTATAGTAGGATGTAAAATATTTGCTATCTTGGGATATTTTTTTTTGTTTTTCTTTTTTCTCAAAAAAATGCTCAGTGGAAAATATCATAATGCCATTTCTGATCATATGTCTCTGGTTGGGACCCGGAAAGAAATGAGTATAGACCAGGAAATCAAAATAATGATAATAATAAGAGTGAACATCTTTGATGTGGCGTGTCCATTCAGAACGTAAGCGACCATTGTCCTCCACGACGTCCTATCCTTAGTAGACAAACATTGTATAATGCTTGCCTTTTCACTAGCCGTTCTACTCCTTTTCAAGATATCTGTCTATCGATGTTTTCCTATGATTTTTTTGTCTTCAATATTTGCTGTGAGTGTTAAATTTTCCAAGCCTTCTTTCCTCATTATATATCTCAGAAATAACGAATGTTTTTACTCTACTCTCAGTGTAAGCGTCCATTTTTGTTTCCATTTTCCTTAAGACTTTCTCGTTGCTCACATGTTCCGCCATGTTATTCACAACATTCTTCTGTAAAATCACAGTCTCCTATTCAACTGTTTGGCTTGGCTTGGTTTGGTTTGGTTTGGTTTGGTTTGCGGCATATCAACCTCAATGGGTTATTTAATGCCGACAGGATTTTTATTACTGGTTATATTTTCTTTCTTTCTTTCTTTCTTTCTTTCTTTCTTTCTTTCTTTCTTTCTATCTATCTATCTATCTATCTATCTATCTATCTATCAGAGTATATATTGGTTTGGTTTGGTTTGTTTTATAACATATCAACCCCAATCGGTTATTTCATGCCGACAAAAACATATATATATTTTCTACTTTATAATATTAATCAATACAAATATATTTTTTAAAACAAGGTTATTTTGCGTTTCATGATTTTTAGTGCTAGTAATATTCTATCTATCTATCTATCTATCTATCTATCTATCTATCTATCTATCTATCTATCTATCTATCTATCTCAGTCCGTTCAGTATCTATCTATCTCAGTCTCTTCATATCTATCTATCTATCTATCTATCTATCTATCTATCTATCTATCTATCTATCTATCTATCTATCTATCAAAATTTTTATTGCTGGTTATATGTTTTATCTATCTATCTATCCCAGTATATATTGATTTAGTTTGTTTTGTTTTGCGGCATATCAACCTCAATGGGTTATTTAATACTGACAAGATTTTAATTGCTGGTTATATTTTCTATCTATCTATCTATCTATCTATCTATCTATCTATCTATCTATCTATCTATTGCTGGTAATATTTTTTTGGTAAAATGTTTTGCTGGTATTATTTTTTTTTTTACCAAAAATATATTGATGGTAAATTGCTGGTAATAGTTTTTCTTAAAAATGTATTGCTGGTAATAATCTATTACTATTGCTGGTAATTATTTTTCTTTAAAAAGTGTATTGCTGGTATTAAAACCTATTTTTACACTTTCATAGTGTATTGACCCCATTTTCAGGGTTAACTATTTGCTCATAGTTGAGATCCTCAAAGGTGCTACCACTCCGGGTCTGGGTGGACTTGGGAACACCAACAATTAACGTCAAACAGTACAGTTGGTCGTAGTTTATCGTCTTATCCAGGACGCCGAATTTAGTTTATCGTCTTATCCAGGACGCCGAATGTAGTTTATCGTTTTACCCAGGATGAATATTCAACTGTGAGAACATTGTACAGTATTCATTGCCGTAGAGGAAGATTGATATTAGCAATTCAGAACTCTTCATTGTTTTATAATGGAGTTTTTTCCCCGTCGGGATGGATGCTGAAGATGCAGTATCTGTTTCGTGTCAGAAATCATTTTTCCACCTTTGCATTCTCCCCGTCCCATTGTTGTGCGACATCTATTACGTGACGGTTGTATGACTGGCTATGACAAGATCTGACCAGCTTAGACAAGCTATGAACAGCTAAGACCAACATAGAAAAGCTTTGATCAGCTTAGATAAGCTAAGATCGGCGGCCCGAATGGAAACACTGGGGTTCCCACGTTAAAAACCATCCTTGTGTTGTAACCTGACTCACTGGGGGAGGGGGAGGTCAAATAAATCTCTGGTATCCTCTTCTTAATATAAATACAATGTTAGATCGACTTCTAGCTTCATAAAGAGTTATCTGCACATTGTTTCATTTACAAGGTTTGAATCTGTGCTTACATCGTCGATAGCTTCAGACGAATTTTTATCAAATCGTCAAATGATAGTTATCCAGAATGGCCGCTCCTCTAGATCATTTTGTACTAATGCAGGTGTTCTCCAGGGATCTATCTTTGGACCTGTTTTCATCAATGTCCTTCCTGATAAGATCAGTTATCAACTTGATATATATGTTGATCAAACAACCATTTACTCATGATTCAGTGGTGGTTGAGAGGTCAAGTAAATCTCGCGTATCAAATCGCGAAATGAAAGTTATCCTGTTTTTTTTTCTTATTCTTCATCTTTTCCCAACACTTCCCAGAATCGAAAAAATTTTTTTTGTCAATTTAGAATGGCTCAGTGGGAGCGGGCCAATATCTGCACTAGAAAATCTGCAACTTTTACGGCAAGGAAACGACTAGAAATTGTTATGCACATCACCCGGACCCAGTAACAGAGATAAGACAGGACATGTAACAATTTTATGGGATTTTCAATACACACAGGCAGAAGAATCAAAACTAATTCCCCAGACATATTGATCAAATACCACCAAAGCATAATATGCATTCTTATTGATATGGCAATCCAGCAGGCTGCAATGTATTTTTGAAGATCTTCAAAGAATTATAAAAATACTAAGATCTTGGAGAGGAAATCTCCAAAATATGGCATATGAAGACCTGAATAATTATAGTTGTGGCAGGTTAGTTGGTTGGTTGATTTTTTTTAGAGGCATATCAACACCTCTATGGGTTATTTTATGCCGAAATCTAAATAATTTAAACACAATTGTATGCCTTCAACTAAAATAAAATGTATTCTATTTACATTATTCGGACTATTGTCTTCATCTTTGTCGCCATATTTATTACAAAGTTTCGGCCGTTGTACGCTCCGGCCTTCTTCAGGTGGTTGGAATGTCAAAGTGAACCCTTTATTTCGCTCACTGGGGTAGACTGTTCTAGTTCCACGTGCCATGTGTAATGGATATCAGTTGTCAGTTCCCCTCTCCAAGTTCTCCACTGCCTTAACCGGGTATTGAACTCACACTCCGAAACGGCCGAAACGTTGTAATAAATATGGCGACAAAGATGAGGACAAAAGTCCGAATAATGTAAATAATGTACATAATACCTCATCTCAGAAATATAGACAGATACTGAAAGGCCGAAACGTTGTAATAAATATGGCGACAAAGATGAGGACAAAAGTCCGAATAATGTAAATAATGTACATAATACCTCATCTCAGAAATATCGACAGATAAAATGTATTGTTTTTAATTTTGCTACAGATAGATATTGCTGGCAATTTTTTTTTTATATAAAAATGTATTTTTTCTATTATTACTATAACAATGTATTTTTATACTTTCATAGTGTTTTCTTTAGGAGTTCACCATTTGCCCATAGCTGGGACCCTAACAGATGCTACCACCCCGGGTCAGTGTAGACCTGGGAACAACAGTACTTAAGAGGTGCTTCCACGATCCTCAATACCTCCAATCTTCTGAGCAGAGGCTTTGCTTGCGGATGTAGTTTATCGTCATACCCAGGACTAAGTTGTGGTAGGGGCCTTGTGATTCTCAGGAAAAGCTTTTGATAGAGTTATTGGAGGGGTCCCTGGTAGCCCATGTCTTAAAGAAATACGAAAAGTTTTTCTCACAAGTTCAGCTCACACATTACGAAGGGCTTTATCAATGTACAGTGAGCTATGATAAGTTTTTAGCTACCCTTGATTGCAACAATTTTGGCTTGTTTAATAACAGATCTTTTTTTTTCAGACAATACCTTGTTAGCATCAAGATACTTTCATCTATGAAAAATAATTGACTTACGTCTTGCAATGAAAGTTCGTGGAAGTAAGGAAATTAGTGAATTTCAACATCAGTGTGGCAAGTCAAATAGAGAAATTGCTAGGTTTTACCAGGTTAATCATCAAACGGTTAATAATAATATCAAGAAATTTAATGAAGAAAGCCATTGTCGTGTGGAAAAACGTTCAGGAAGACCAAGCATCGTGGCTGTGAACGAAAAGGGCAATTAACCAGGAAAGTCATCAGAAACCGTCGTCAGAGTGTCAAAGGTGTCGCCAACAGCATGGAAATGACGCCATATGCGGTAAGAAAGACTCTGAAAGAGCTAAACTATCAAAGAAGAGTTGCAAAAAATAAGCCCTTGATTTCAGAGGTTAATAGGAGCAGGTGTATGGACTGGGTAAAAGAATTTGAGAGCAAAGATTATGAATTTTGGCAGACTGTAATTTGGTTAGATGAAAGTAAATTCTGCCAATATTCTAATTCGAGATTGGTTTATATTTGGAGAAATCAGAATAAGACTTGGAACACTGAATGTCTGCAAGCAGCCGTGAAACATGGAGGGATTGGAGTAATGCTGTGGGGCGCTGTCTGGTTTGGAGGGAAATCTTAGCTGATTCTTGTTGACGAGCGGTTGAATGGTCCAAATACAGTCAAATATTAGAGTAGGGACTACTCCCACTATTTGAAACCAATCAGATTGACAATAATGTCTTTTTCATACGAGCAAAGTAGCAAAGGCCTGGAAGGGATCGCAAGGAATCAAGTCACTGCCATGGGTAACCCAAAATTCTGGCATGAATCCAATAGAGCACGTTTGGGAGCACCTACACCGAAGACTTCGATAGCCTGCAACCAAAATCACGTCAGTGGCAACCTTTAAAGAAACATTGCTAAAGGAGTGACAAAATATGGCTCAGACGATTGTCGATAACTTGATAAAATACATGAAAAAGCACATGGAGGACCTACTCCATACTAGTTCCAAATACTGTTTTTTTATGTTTAATTCGGATTACGTAATTAAATTTTTAAATTGGATTTAGTTTATTTCTCCTGGCTATAAAAATTTCTCCTGCCACTGTAAAATGTGTACGATTTTAGGTTGGTTTATTTTTTATAATGTTCAGTGTAAAATTTCATGATAGCGTTTCTGACCTTAGGTTTCTGGTTGGCATCCGGAAGGATATGCGTTTACAACAGAAACCATAGGTAATAATAATAATAATAATAATAATAATAATAATAATAATAATAATTATAATAATAATAATAATAATAATAATAATAATGATAATCCCGAACACATCAGTGGCTACGTAGTGTAAGATTAAAAGCTGAAACCGATAGTTTTTATCTTGCAGCACAGGATCAATGCTTGCTAACTAGAAATTACCAAGAACACATACTGAAAAATCGTGTTAGTTCAAAATGCAGATTCTTTGATGAATATCCAGAAACAATTGATCATTTTGTATCAAGTTGCACAGTATTGACACCCACTGAATATAAAACCCGGCTCGACAGAAGGGGTCAATATCTGCATCGGAAATCTGCAACATTCAAAGAAATGAAACTGCAAGAAATTGGTATAAACATCACCCAGACCCAGTTACAAACATAGGACATGTAACAATTCTGTTGGTCTTTACAATACACACAGACATGACAATCAAACCTAATCACCCAGACATCGTGACCAAAGTCCAAAAGAACAGAATCTGCTTTCTTATTGACACGGCAGTCCCTGCAGATCTTCAAAAATCTATAAAAATACAAGGATCTTGAAGAGAAAATTTCCAAAATGTGGCAAGAGGAGATCAATAATTTCAGTTGTAATTGGAGACCTGTTCGTTATGCAGCAATATTATCAACGTAGAGTCACTGGCTAGATGATCTTCTTCTTCTTCTTCTTCTTCTTCTTAGCCCCCGCCAAATCTCCTGTCTTTTGTAGCTCATTGCAAATTTTGACTTTTTATTATCTCTCCTAATCCATTTCCTGCCAAACATTTACACCAGCATGTTCGAAAGCTTATGCACTGTTTTTCTCTGTTCATCTTGCCTTCAATATGGCACGTGTGTACCAAATTTTACAGGCTTTCTTTACTCATTACATGCTCTCGAAATTTGAACTGCCTCTTTCTTGTGTTAAGTATGAGTGTTCTTTTTGTTTCCATTCTCTCTAAAACTTCGTTATTATACACATTCAGTCTTAGTATCCTTTTGTAGGATCACATTTCTGTTGTTTTAAATCTCTTCTTCATCTGTCAGGAGATCGTCCAGCATTCACTGCCATATAGGAGATTAGATATTACATACATTCCAACACTCTTTTCTTTGTTTCTAAGGACACTCGTCAGTAGAACCACATCTCTGTCGCTTCAAGTCTCTTCTTCACCTGTGAGGAGATTGTCCAGCAGTCACTGCCATATAGGAGATTAGATATTACATAGACGTCCAACACTTTTTTCTTTGTTTCTAAGGACACACTTCTTTATCTGTGAGCTGATTGTATAATATATACCGTCGTATAAGAAAACTGATATTAAATATCAGTACCGTACTTTTTTTCGGTAGAAACTAAATTTTCCTGTTTCTTCATACTTTGCTTAGATTTTGGAAACCATCATTCGCTATTACAGTGCGCCTTCGGATTTCGGATTTCGGTGTTGCATTTTCCGTCTTCTGTTAAAACACTTGCTAACATCATAACCAATCCTATACAGAAAAATGAGCAAAACCTTTCCATCATTTCTCGAAGTTGACGGTGTTACACTGTTCGGGGACTTCATTGTGCATACCGACCGCATTATACCAGCTAACAGATCAGGTATCGCTGGAAAAGAATTCGAGGAACAGGAGTGTGTTATCTTATCGACATGATCATACCGTCTGATAAAAACATTCTCGCGAAAGAATTTGATAAGCTCTCTAAATATAAATATCTGGAAATAGACATTACAATTATTCTTCCAGTAAGAATAAGAATTCGAGGAATTATTTAGAAGAATACGGACCCACGCTTTAAGAAGAAACCGACCAATTTCGCTTGTATCTGAAATACAAAAGATTTTGGTAAAGGGCTTTACACAAACACTTTCAGTTGCTTCCTAAGAATAATAATAGAAAAAAAATCTTTACCTAAGGTCTCCTTTTGGTAAATATTTGAATCAAACAGGAAATTAAAAGAAATAATAATAATAATATTTATTATTATTATTATTATTATTATTATTATTAAAAATTTAAATAATAATGATAATTATTAGTATTAAAAATTTGAAATTATAAGAAATAATAATAATAATAATAATAATAATAATAATAATAATAATAATAATAATAATAATAATCTGTCAAAATACAAGGACCTTGAAATCGAAATCTTAAAAATGTGGCACCTGGGAACATCAACAATCCCTGTTGTAGTTGGAGCCCTCGGAATGGTTGGAATAGATTCCAGTAGACTAATTGAAAGGATTCCTGGAAACCCGTGTCTCAAAGAAATACAAAAAAAAAATGTTCTCACAAGTACAGCCCATACTTTACGAAGGGCTTTATCCATGTAAAATATTTTTTTTGTCAGTGGAAAGTTTCATGCCATTTCTAACCTTAGATCTTTGGGCGGAACCCGGAAAGAAATGAGTGTACACGCCAGAAATCAAAGGAAATAATAATAATAATAATAATAATAATAATAATAATAATAATAAAATGTGGAAATTGAAATCATGAATAGTACTCGTCATAGCAGGTGCGCTTGGAATGATAAAAAAAGGAACACAACACATTGAAAAAATCCTTGAAAATCTCAGCTTAACGAGAAATACAAAAAAATTGTCTTGGTAATTACAGCCCACACACTAAGAAGAACTTTGTTCATGCAACACTAGTGATGTTATGAGAGGTAGAAAAAGCAAATCATGAAATGTAGCCATAACAACACACTACTACATGTCTAAAGTCTTCCCACAGACTTGGGAGGTAGAGTGACCATAGCAGAAATCTAAATAATAATAATAATAATAATAAATGATCAGTGGAAGATGTCAGGAAGCTATTTCTGCTCCTTAGGTCTCTGGTTGAGACACGGAAAGAATTGTGTATACAGCAGAAAGCTAAGGAAATAATAATAATAATAATAATAATAATAATAATAATAATAACTTATTTTATCCCGTGAAAGTTTGACCATTTTCTTATTTTAATATTCTGATGAATCTTAATTCTTAAGTTAATGATTGAATAAGCTCATGGCGAGTTCTACGAAAATGAAATATCCATAGAAATCCCCCTATCGCATCGTTAAATATTTGAGCTTAACAACTTTAACAAAATATTTCAATAACAATCGTGAATATGAATGCTGATCGCTATTTTAAGAAGTAAGGGGGTACAAATGAAAAGATTTGAAACTGACAACTTTTTCCATTTCATTGAAAAAGACGCTAAACACTTTTATCTTCCTTTCTTTCTTTCTTTCTTTCTTTCTTTCTTACTTTCCTTCTGTAATTCTTTCTTTCTTTCTTTCATTCATTTTCTCACTGAAACTAAGTTGTATCTTTTCTCCTCTTTCCACGCAATCAAAAAGAATTGTTCATTATTTAAGAGGTAGACGTTAAATACTTTTGGCTTCCTTTCTTTCTGTCTTTCTCTTTTTTTTTCTTACTGAAACCAAATCGTGTCTTTCCCCTCTTTCCACGAGATCAAAACTGAATTGTCCATTATTTATTCCTTACTGGCAGGACATAATTGTCGTGCGAACTAACGAAGAAAAAGACAAACAATTATAATCGGATAATATAACGGCCATGACTCTCATGGCTTCCGATCTAATTTGACTGGAATTGTCTTAGCTGTTTTTGTGAATTAAGATGGACAACTGAAAATATTCCATCCATACCATACGAGGTCTGATAAAAAAAACGTATCGGGATTGTTGCTATGTTAACGGAATTAAAATTCACAAAGTCAAGCCACTTGGCGCAGATTGACCTTGAACTCTGTCGCGTAGGCGAGCAAAGTTATAACGTTCTCGATCACTTAATATAAGAATAGTAGATAAATAAAACATTTTTAAGAAGAGAGAGAGGGGGAGAGAGTGAGAGAGAGAGAGGGGAGAGAGTGAGAGAGAGGGGCCGAGAGAGTGAGAGAAAGAGAGAGTGAGAGAGAGGGGGTGAGAGAGAGAGGGAAAGAGTGAGAGAAAGAGAGAGAGGGAGAGAGTGAGAGAGAGGGGGAGAGACTGTGAGAAAGAGAGAGGGGAGAGAGAGTGAGAGAGATGGGGATAGAGAGAGAAAGAGAGAGGGGGAGAAAGAGAGAGGGGGAGAAAGAGAGGGGGGGAGAGAGGGAGGGTGGAGAGAGTGAGAGAAAGAGAGAGAGAGAGAGAGAGAGAGAGAGAGAGAGAGAGGGGGGACAGAGTGAGAGAAAGAGAGCAATAAAAAACAGGAATTAAAAAGACAGAAGCAAACGAATTACTAAATTATTGAAGATCAGAATTGAATGGAATGCAAGAATCTGAAAGAGAGTTTCACATACAAGAAGTGCGAGAGAGAAAACGATTAGCATTAAACTTATGGTCACATTTAACTATTTCATATGTAAAGTGATAAGACCTTACTGCCAATCTAGTACTGTGCTTAAAGTCTAAGAGGAAAGTTCGTTACCATGAAAATTGTTATATCTACGGCAGTCGGAAAGTGACTGGAGCCAAGATGCTGGGTCCAGACCGATAACACTGCAGATTCTTTTTTTTTTTTGTGTATATTTTATCTTAAATACATAGCAGAAACAGCAGAGCATTTGTGACAGAAATGGTCAATGCATGGTGGAATGGTAGATTTAAAAATGTATCAGATAGATTCTGGCGAGAAATATTTGGCTTCATATAATCGTACCCCAGTTTCAGTCTTTTGCCCCGATACTCGATCCCTCAATCATCAGTATTATCAATCCCAAGACCGAGTATGGACGTAGAGTCACTGGCCAGCTGACCAGTCCCCTCCCAACATATATCTGCATTGAAACCCGGATATAAATTCATTCATGCATAGCGCAACTCGGGCAAGTAGACATAGCGGAGACCAAGCCCCTCTCCAGGTAAACACACACACACACACACACACACACACACACACACACACACACACACACACACACACACACACACACAAAGCCGATATCCTCCAACTTGATGGCCCGCCTTTGTAACTGACACGTGGCTGCTGATTGAGTCAACCCTCCGCTCGGACCGTTGACATCAGTCTAGGACACCCTCCACCCTCTGATATCATCGCACTGGCTTCATACATAGCTATAGAGCCCAGTTTACCCAGCTTGGCTATGTCGCCGTTGACCCTACAAGAAGGTCCGTCATTCTTTGACAGGTTTTGTTTTTAATCTAGTTATTCGCGTCACCAGAAAGGCCTGCTGGGGGAACAGGTTTAGTCGCAATTGGTCTGACTATGCATGGTACCCTGTAATATTCGGAGAGTGACCTGAAACAATAATAATAATAATAATAATAATATCGTGATCAAGGACGACAAAAACAAAATGTGCTTTCTTAGTGACATGGCAGACACTGCAGATTGTAGTGTATTTTTAAAGATCTTTAAAAAAACTATCAAAATACAAGGATCGTGAAGTAGAAGGAAGAAGAAGAAGAAGAAGAAGAAGAAGAAGAAGAAGAAGAAATTACCAAGCTCAGATACTGAAAAATTATGTTAAACCGAAATAAAAATATTTATGTATAAAAGGCAGGATGTGTGTGTGTGTGTGTGCGTGTTTGTGTGTGTGTGTGTGTGTGTAACGAATGCACGGCCGCAATTTTCGACGGATTTGCACCAAAATTTACATGCACATGCTCCAAGTTAGCGGGAGGCCAAGACCGACTTTGCATTTCCCAACTATCATCGATAGTGGAAATAATCGATTTTTTAATGCTAATACGGCAGTTTTCATGTAGTTTGCGGCCATTTTGTACTGGTCAGAATAAGAGCCTATAGCTGGCTGCCACGAATAGGCAGGAAGATTCTATTGGCTAGTGTGAGAGCCAACAACTGACTGACACGAATTTTAACTAGCATGCTAGCATGCAAAAAAAAAAAAAAAAAAAAATCCGTAGCTGCATTCGTCACAAGTGGGAAAAATTTAAACCTGCATGGAACTTTACTCCGATTGGCTCATTCACTTGCTTAAACTCAACGTTGATTCTGGTTCCACAGAAGTGGGTTGGGTGTGAAAAACATTGTTGTTAACATTCTTTTTTCATTCGGTTTTTCCAGTTACGAGTCCTTTTATAAAGCTGATCGTTTTGTGTTCATTTTGTTTAGTTCTTTTTTCGCAATAGATTTAATGTTTAGTATAGAGCTTAGAAAAAAATTCGCATGTAGCAATATCAGCACGGCAAAGGGCACTCCTTTAAAGGCAAGGAAGGGCAAAAATATTTTAAGTCACCTGATAGCGATTGCTGTATGAGTCGTACGATTTTTGAATCAAGCACGGGCAACGCCGGGCCATGCTGCTAGTTCTGTGATAAATATCCATAAACTATTGACCATATTGTGTCAGGTTTCACGGTGTTAGCACCCACTGAACATAAAACTCGGCATGATGGGGTAGGTCAATATCTGCACTGTAAAATATGCAACTTTTACGGGATGGAAACTGCGAGAAATTGTTATGAACATGACCCAGACCCGGTTACAGAGACAGGATATGTAACAATTTTATGGCACTTTACAATATACAAAGCTAATCATCCAGACATCGTGATCAAAGACCATAAGATCAGAACTTGCTTTCTTATTGACATCATTCTCTCTGTAGATTGTAATGTAACTTTGAAGATCTTTAAAAATCAATCAAAATACAAGTATCTTGAAGTGGAAATCTAAGAAATGAGGCACATGAGGACATCAACAATCCCAGTTGTAGCTGGATATTGATTAGAAAAAGTCGTGATAAAGTCATTGAAGACTACGCCTTAAGGAAATGCAAAAGAATTACGTGATCAGTGGAAAATGTCATAAAGCCATTTCTGACCTTAGGTCTCTAGTTGGAACCTGGAAGGAAAAGTGAACAATCAAAGGAAATAATAATGATTGCGTTGAAATTAAATTTCTTTTCCTTAAATTGTTTAGGGGGTCCTAGTTAAATTGGTCTGCTCGTAAAAGAAAGCCGAAATAATTTTTTGAACAATCTACATATGTCGAACACAATTTTATGTCTTCAATTAGATATGTTTTTGAAAGCAATTGTATGCCTTCTACTACAGATGAAATATATTATGAAATGGAAAATGTCCGACAATTATTTTAAGACACTTTTTATGTTTATACGTTCTTTTTATAGATACCAATATTTAAGTAAATGCTCTATTTATAATAAACAGTATTAACAATATTTACCGACTTGAATGTCCGAGAAATCTTCATAGATCTTCTGTTTGTCTCAAGATAATGCAATGTAATTAGCCCTGATCTCGCGACTCGTCTGCAGTCGCTCTTTCACAGATGTGCCGTCGACTCCCTCTGTCTTTTTTACAAATACTTTCACGGTAACTGCTCCGATGAGCTGCTTTCGCTGGTTTCCAGACTTCATGAATTTAAGCGTTCAACTAGGCAGGCATCTCGCTCTCAACCTTTCACTGTCGAAACTGTTAAATGTAGCTGTCTCTTCAACTCCAATAGCTTCATGTCTCGCACCTCTCGCCTGTGGAACTCCCACCTCTTTTCTTGTTTTCCTGATAGCTATAATTTTCAACTATTCAAATGTAATGTCAATCGACGTCTCCAGATGCCTTGATCTATCCCGTATCCTTCTCTTCATCCTTTCCTCTATCACTACTATTTGCTCTTGCTCAAACTCTCTGTAACCCCTTGCGTGCTAGTAGCTTCCCGCCTTGCTTGGGGTGGAATGCTTAAAAAATATCCGCCATTTAGAATTCGACAGATGATACAGTGTTGGTAGCAGATACAAAAAGAACACTTCTAGTTATAGAATGAGATAGATTAGCTTATCGTCCTTCAATTCTACTCGGTCTTTTAGAAAGGAAGAGAGGTTATCAATTTTTTTTCCTGTATAGGACTGGATTTCCGTTTTTTTTTTTTAATCTTCTCATTCTTTTTACTCCCAGTAGCCCCTTACATCTTAGTGACATTATCGTCTTGATTGGGGTGAATTGATTAAAAGGAAGACAAGAATAGAAAGCAGTAAATGTGAAATTACAATGTAGAAAGTGAATTATCTCCCCTTCTTGTGTTTTGTTTCCGCCATTTATTTTAACAGAATAATATGCAGATGATACAGCGTTGATAGCAGACACAGACAAAAAACTACAGGAACTCTTACACCAAATAGTAAAAAAAGTTTCACGAAAGAACTATATATATATATATATATATATATATATATATATATATATATATATAACAGCATTTGAATACAAACTGCCCTGGTATATGTCCGCCATCTAGAATCCGACAGATGATGCAGTGTTGATAGAAGACAAAAAAAAAAAAAAAAAAAAAAAAAAGAACACTTCAGGAACTCTTAAAGCGAGTAGTAAAAACAAATGAGAAAAAAAAAAAAAAGACTAAACGCCAATTCTAAGAAGATAAACTTGAAGGTCACAAGAGCTGGAACATTCCAAGATGAGAATTACGAATTGTCGATAAACAATTCACAGGCGTATCGAGAAAAAAATTTGAAAATAATTTTTCGAAAACAGTTACTTTCCTCTATCACTCCTTTTTGCTCTCGCTCCAACTCTCTGTAACCCTCTGCGTGCTAGTGGCTTCCCGCCTTGCTTGGGGTGGAATGCTTAAAAAAATATACGCCATTTAGAATTCGACAGATGATACAGTGTTGGTAGCAGATACAAAAAGAACACTTCAGGAAATCTTAAACAATTACTAGAAAACAATTATTCGAAAAACATTTATTCGAATTGTAAATTGTTTGAATGAAAATGGCAGAGGAGTAGATAGGTTTGCCTATCGTCCTTCAATTCTACTCGGTCTTTTAGAAAGGAGGAGCGGTTATCAATTTTTTTCCTATATAGGACTGAGTTTCCGTTTTTTTTTTTTTAGTCTTCTCATTCTATAAAAAATACGTTTCAGAAATAGCGACAGTAATTCATGTGACAATTTGCGTTCCAGGTAGTCCGACATATTTGTCAATCTACGGAACGCGCAGCTATTATTCATCGTTGGTGAAGATGCACACCCAATGATGTTGACCATGTAAAGAAATAGTGTTTCGTAGCTGAAAACAGGAAGGAAGGCTTAGAAAATTTAGCAGTCACAAGACATTTGGAGGCAAATAATGAGGTTAGGTAACGAGATGGTAGAGCAGGGGGGAAAAGATGGAAAAGAATGAATCGTTTTCTTATAGCAAGCAAGAGACAGGAAGCCGCGGAGAGCCATGATTGTCCATGTCCTGAAGGGACTTCGCCCTTTTATGTCACTGTAAATGGATTTCAAAACGACGACACACAGGGATGGTAAAGACTTAAAAGTTATTAAGAGTAACAAGAGAGAGGAAGTTGTGGAGAGCCATGAACGCCTGTATCCTGAAAGGCCACGTCACATAAAAGAATTTATTGGATTGAAAAACGACAACAAAAAGTGATAGTTGAAAGTTACTGAAAGCAACAAGAAACAGGAAAACGTGGAGAGCTATGATCGCCAACATCCTGGAGGAACATGTCACATAAAAGAATTAAATGGATTGCAAAACGAAGACCAAAAGGGTTGGTAAACAGTTAAAAGCTACTTAGAGCAACAGGAAACAGGAAGCTGTGGAGAGCCATAAATACCCATGTTTTGAAGAGACGTGACATATATTACAGGGTGCGATGGGTAAATTATCGCCATTTTATATTTCTAATTTCGAGCATGCCAGTTGTTTGTTTTTGATTCTGTCGACTGCACAGTATTAAACACCTGTCTGTGAGAAAAAGAGCACCCTGATACAATTCACTCCGCCAGAAATGTGGAATCGTCATGCTGTACTACTTGGCATTCACACTGGAAGCTCAAATACGAACATTTCAGAGTGTTTTCAGTGCAGAGAATTCGGAAATAGTTGGATGAGTCATAGGGTGATTACGAAGATACAGCAGCTCAGAAAACTCACTCTGATATGTTCTGATAAGAAAAGAACTCTCGAATTTGTTGGTGACGGCCTCAGACTCAACACGGAGGCCTACATCAAGTGCCTACCTCCAGGTAGTGCTGCCCTGGGTCAAAAGGGTGGCTGCAAGAAGACTCTGTATCTGGTAACAGGACTCTGCAACATGTCACACAAGCAGGAGAACACAATCATGGCTGTCAGACAATTTCTGCGACCGCATCATCCCTTACATCTGGCCACCTAACTTCCCAGACTGCAACCGCCTTGGTTATTATATGTTGGGTGCAGTTGAACATTGAGACCAACAAAACTCTTTGTAACACCAAAGATGAACTGAAGGCAAGGATTATGGCAGCATTCACCAACTTAAAAAAAAGTAACCGACCAGAAGAGTTGCAGGAGATTCCGATGTTGTTTGGAGGCTGTGGTTGACGCCGATATCAATTTTATTGAATAAATTTACTCTTTAGTATTTCAAGATATTTTTGTGTAATTTTGGTAAATATATCTGTTAAAATGTCAGTGTTATTGCATAATTTAAGTAACAATTTATCTATCGCCCCCTGTATTTCTTGCAGCGTTCGTAATAAGCATTGTGGTCGTCTGATAATTCACATTACATTAACACGAAATGAATTTGAAAATTTTGTTAAAATGAGATGTCGGTGTTATTTTCATTTTTCTCTCATTTAGACGACACTTGCGCCCTGTATATTCTTCGAATTGTGGTCGCCTATAATACATCCTTATATGACTACTAATTCTCTCAGAATCACCTCACTGAATATGTCCGGTAAGGCGATACATCCTTGTCTTACGCTCCTTTCTATTTTTGTGTATTTATTGAAATCCTTTTCTATCCGTATGCAGCCGGTTTGCTTCCAGTATAAGTTCTGGATTATTCTAATATCCTTCCCAAATAAATCAAGCTTACCTAACAATTCGAGCAATTAATTATGAAGTACTTTGTCAAACACTTTTGCATACTCTATAAAACATAGGTATATATCCTTTTGCATTTGTGTTGCTCTTTCTGATATTATTCTAAGCATAAATATCACATTCCTTGTTGCAGTGTCTTTAACGAAACCGCGCTTTCTTGTCCTATTTCCGGTCTTATTCTGCTGCGCCATCTCTTCATCAGAATTTGGATGATATGTTTTATTATTCGGCTCATAACCTAATGAGCCGAATAATAAAACATATCATCTGATTAATTATCAGATGGGGTTTAAATTCATTTGCAACTTGCTTCTTCATAGTTAGGAAAAGGGATCTACTTAGATCTTCCGGTATATCACCATTGTCGTATACCACTTAAAAGCTTCGTAATTTTGTTAATACCAAAATCATCTAAAGTTGCCAGCATCTCCATTACAATTCCATTTGGCCTTGCTGTCATGTTCCTGCTCAATTCGGCCAGTGCTAGTTTCACTCCGGACTACGATTTTTGGTCTTTCCATATTTTTGCTTATTACAGGTTATCCGCTTTCGTCGCAGAAGAGGTCTCTGTTCCCACTTTTGAATGTATGTATCCTTTTGATGACCATGTCTTTATCAAGTTATTTCTCATATTCTTTTATGCATGTCTGCTTTGTGAAGTTCTATTTTCTATTTCAGCACACTTTTTGTTGAGCCATTCGTCTTTTGCTTATCTGCATTTGTTTTTTAATTTCTTTGTGCAGTGTCCTATATTCTGTGCCATACCTTGGCATTATTTGCTGTCGCTTTGTCATCATGTCGAGAATTTTATCTGTCATCCATTCCTTTTTCCCTGTCTTGTTTTCTTAGGGATGATCTCGTTTGCTGATGTTACTAACGGGACTTTTAATGTGTTCCACTTGGAATTTCTATACGCATTTAATCTGCTTTTAATGTTGTCCGTTGTCTATTCAAGGATGGGCCATTTAGAAGTTTTCGAGGAACCACATTTTTACAGTAGAAAGTCATTGTAAATAAATTTACTATGAAATGCAATGTAAATAATTCTACGATAAGAATGCATTGTAAATGATTTTACTATAAGGATTGATTATAAATGATTTCAGTATAAAAATGCATTGTAAATGATTTTGCTATAAGAATGAGTTGTAAATGATTTTCTTTTAAAAATGTATTGTAAATGATTTTAATATAAAAATGCATTGTAAATGATTTTAATATAAAATTGCATTGTAAAGGATTTTAATATAAAAATGCATTGAAAATGATTTTGCTATAAGAATGCATTGTAAATGATTTTAATATAAAAAGGCATTGTAAATGATTTTTAAATATAAAAATGCCCTGTAAATGATTTTAATATAAAAATGCATTGTAAATGATTTTAATATAAAAATGTATTGTAAATGATTTTAATATAAAAATGCATTGTAAATGATTTTAATATAAAAATGTATTGTAAATGATTTTGCTATAAGAATGCATTGTAAATGATTTTCGTTTAAAAATGTATTGTAAATGATATTAATATAAAAATGCACTGTAAATGATTTTAATATAAAAATGCATTGTAAATGATTTTAATATAAAAATGCATTGTAAATGATTTTAATATAAAAATGCATTGTAAATGATTTTGCTATAAGAATGCATTGTAAATGATTTTAATATAAAAATGCGCTGTAAATGATTTTAATATAAAAATGCATTGTAAATGATTTTGCTATAAGAATGCATTGTAAATGATTTTCGTATAAAAATGCATGGTAAATGATTTTAATATAAAAATGCATTGTAAATGATTTTGCTATATGAAAGCATTGTATATGATTTTAGTATAAAAATGCATTGCAAATTATTTTCCCATAAGAATTAATATTAGAAAGAGCTATAACAGTAAACCTAAGAGGTCTGTTTCCTTGAAAAATCTTTTAATGAATGGATTTATGAATTTCAGTCGACAGTAACGTTCAGCATTTAGTCAATGAATGTCGAATATTTCCTGTATGGAAGAGGTTAATTTCAGTATTACTTCTACTATTACTAACACATAAGAACTGTTCCATTTGTGTACACATTTCAGACAATAAATACCACAATTATTATGCAACTTAGGAAGTGTTGTTTTTTTTAAACTCAAAACAATGATGAGACTTATCTATTTAATATTTCATTCTTGCTCGAGAGCAGGGGTCGAATTCACATTAACGGAAATATATGAAAAGTAAGGGGGAAAAAAAGGACGTTATACTCTTTGCGTATTCATTGTTTCATTCATTCATTCAGTGTTATCCATTCATTCGTTCTTTTATTCAACATTCAACGCTGTCGTCAACTCTGATCCCAACAGTTTGACATTCGACTGACTCCTAAAACGTGACAATGTCAGTAAAATCTGACGGATGTCTGGGTATTAAAATTGCCAAGCTGTCTCCCAGTAATACGCCTGCACTCCCACACAGACCCGTAGAGATTGCATGCACCTAAATGCTTGCATGAGTTAATACATAGTATATAGGTATTAGCTGCCTTGTAATTTCAAAAGAAAATGATATATATATATATATATATATATATATATATATATATATATATATATATATATATATATATATATATATATATATATATATATATATATATATGGTGCATCCACTAATTCGCTAAAAAAACAGCATAGCATGATGAAGAAAGGCCCCGAGCTTAATAATAGAAAAGTTTTATCGTCAAAATGTCTATGTTAAAAGACCTAAGTAACTTTTAATTATTTTATTAAATCTTTTAATCATTTCTGGCACGTTCGAAATTTAGGTTAAAAATATTTTTTTTTTTTTTTGCGGCAGCGTTCGGCTAACTTTTGCTATTGGTGTTTTAGCGGTAAAAAAACACACTGATTTTGAAATTCTTGCAAAAATCAAATAATTGTTGGATATTAACGATACTTTCAGGACTTATTCACAAATGAATTAAATTATTTTTGAAATTTTACTTAGAAAATTTTGGTAAAAGTATTTTTTATTTTACCATTTTTTTTAAAGATGCTTGCTAGATCCAAAGAGCTGTGAGTTCAATAACAGGCCACAGTAGTGGTGAACCAAAAACTTAGTTAAAGGTAAATAACTGAAACATCTGGAAGAGGCATGGCACGTGGAACTAGAACAATCTACCCGGGTGGGCGAAATATAGAGTTGGGTTCGAAATTCCAATCACCTGAAGAAGGTCGGAGCGTACAACGGCCTAAACGTTGTGAATATGGCAATGAAGATGAGGACAACAGACCGAATAATGTAAATAATGCAAATAATCATAATACCTCATCTCAGAGACATATATAAATATTTTTTTTACATATTACTTACTTAATTTCATTAAATTCCGAGAAATAAAATTTTGATAGGAGAATGTAAATCATCAATGGTTTTCCAAACTACAGTGTAATCCGGATATAAGAGAGTTGTCGAGGCCGGAGAATAAGTCTCTTATATCCGGGTTTATCTTATATCCGGGTTTGGTCGATTTTGTTTAGGTAAGTATGGCTCTAATTTGGGACCAGAGACAATCTCTCTTATATCCGGGTTTCTCTTATATCCGGGTTACACTGTACTACTCTTTTCTCGAAAACCTGCCCCACATCGTGAAATAAAAAAATGGAATAATACTATTTAAATCAAATATTATTCAAGGAAAAAAAAAAAAATTAAATGCTTTTATAAATGAGATTTATTAAGGACACTATTTTCTTAAGAAAGAAGATTCTTTTTATGTATAATGAATTTTTAAAAGTGTTTTAATTTTTTTTAACTTTAATTATTTCTTTATTTTAATCATAATAATTTATAATGTTTCAAATCTTTTAAATGTCTGCATTACTTTGATTGCGTTAGTTGCTATTGTTATTAAGCGAAAAACTATATTTACTAATAAAATATTGGAAAGCTTGATACAAATCATTATGCCCCAAGATTTTTAAAAGAATTTTGAAATATTTTATATATATAAAATATTATGTAACGTGCCCATTTTTGCATTCCTAAAATTAGATTACGAGGAATATTTTCCAACATTTTAAAGATTACTGAGAACTTATATATATATATATATATATATATATATATATATATATATATATATATATATATATAAGACGCTCAAGTCCTTTTCTTAAATTATGTTTTACAGATAAAGTCTCCGTAGAACAACAATTAATCTGTCATTGCCTCGTCAAACACGTGAACTAGTATAGAAGTGCTATGACTTTCTGAAGCTATCTAGAAATTTCTGCAATGTTCTAGAACTCTTTGAACCTTTTAGAACTTTTTGTTTATTGATAAGTTTGTACATTGTGCTATATACATCAACTGTTAAGCGGGTTAATAACACGTGACAACTATCTGATTACATTATTAGCAAGTTGAAAATAAAGTTTCTGCAAGTTTGCAATTTTTGTTTATAAGTTTGTATGTTATGCTATAGTTATAAACTGTTAAATGCATTAAAATTCCTAAGTATAAGCAGGATTGTTGCCGAATTTATGCGAAGTAAGATGTGTCAGAAGGTGAAATTGTGTGAAGGCCTAAAATGTGCGTGTACATTATGCATTTATCCACAACAAATAAATTAAAAACAATACAACTTGAAGAAATCAAGGAGAAAACAACGTAGTTATAGATTTCAACAATAACATATATATATATATATTTGATATACACAAAGTGATGATAGGTTGCTTGTTAAATGTGGCGAGATAAGATTGCAAAGAGTGTCCATGCAGAGATTTGGTGAATGAATGTTGATGGTTTAAGTTTGTGAAATTAAAACAGTTTGATTTCTGAGAGGTAAAATGTCAATTGTGCGAGTTCAAATAATAGTGTGTATGTGTGTGACAAATGTAAGTGTTGATTCAAGTTAGGAAGAGTTGTGTGCCTTTGACTGATATGCTAAAATTGATTAAATGTACAATTACTATTTCGTAGTGATAATGTCACTTTTTTTTAGTAAATTGTAAGTTAAGTTTCTTCACGCGGCAATAGTAGTGCGAGTTGTGTTGAGTTGATGAGAGGCTGATAGTGTTATTGAGTCAGTGTGTTGGCACGCGTGGAGTCTGCTGGCATCTCTCGAGACTCAGAATTTGTCTCAACTTGCTACATTTTTGTGTTCTTTTAACCAATGGGAAGTTGAGTTTGGAAAAGTGAAATGATGATTGGTTAAAGGTTAATTTGAGGAATAGTGCATCTTCCCTTAAGGTGTGACAGGCAAGTATGGTGGATTCCATAGGATTCCTTGGATTTAAATAATCAATTTGTTTTTGTCAAACAGAAACACCATATACTGAAAATCTGCTCTGAATTGTAAAATTAAAAAAAATCTAATAAAACTATCACATTATTTAATTAGAAAAGCTTTTAACTGCTTTTATAAATAAGATGTAGTTAGGACACAATTGACTTAAGAAAAAAAAATGATGAATAATGAATTTTTATAAGAACTGTTTTAATCTTTAAAAAAGATTAGTTAGAAAAGATTAAGTTTTAAATCTTTTAAAATTCTGTATTAACTTCAGCTTTTTAGGTAATATTATTAAGAGAAAACTATATTTACTAAATGGAAAAACTTAATACAATTAATCAAACACCAATATTTTAAAAAAATTTTTAAATTTTTTTGTATGTGCTAAAAGGTGCCGATTTTTGTAAGTACGGGTGACCATACACAACATTATCAGACAATAAAAGCGATAGCTATAGTAAATTTATAGCCCAAAATATTTAAAATTCATTAAACATTAGATTACAAAGAGTACCTTCTTAAATTTTTAAGATTACTAAGTACTTAATTATATAATCATTTACTTTTTTAACGTCTAAGCTTCTCTATAATATTAGATAAAAATCAGTTTATCATCAAGTAGTTAAACCCGCGAACCCCTTAAATAAACACCTACTGTCGGGTTAAAATTGATTATGACTCTCCACTATTTCCTGTCCTTCGTAGCTCTTAATAAATTTTGTCTTTTTGTTATCTCTGCTGAACCCTGTTCTACCATCAATTTATTCAAGCTAATTCTTCTTCTATTTGCCGTGTCTCTTTAAGACAATGGTGATCATGGCTCTCCACAATTTCCTGTCCTTCGTAGCTCTTAATAAATTTTGTCTTTTTGTTATTTCTCCTAAACCCTGTTCCGCCATCAATTTATTCAAGCTAATTCTTCTTCTATTTGCCGTGTCTCTTTAAGACAATGGTGATCATGGCTCTCCACAATTTCCTGTCTGTCGTACTTCTTAATAAATTTGACCTTTTTGTTATTTTCTCCTAAGCCCTGTTCCGCCATCAATTTACTCAACCTCATTCTTCTTCTTCTATGTGTTGTTTTTCGTCAGAACAATGGCGATCATGGTTCTCCACAATTTCCTGTCCTTTGTAGCTCTTAAATTTGTTATCTCTCCTAAACTCTGTTTCGACATCAATTTGCTCAAGCTCATTCTTCTTCTATGTACCATGTCCATTCAAGATGCAGACGATCATGGTTCTCCACAACTTCCTGTCTTTTGTAGTTCTTAATATTTTTTCTTTTTGTTATCACTCCTTGATCCACCTTGCATTTACTCATGCTCCTCATGTATGTTATGCGTTGTTTTCCTCTGCCCTTCTTGCTTTCAATTTGTCCTGTGAGTATCAGATTTACCAAGCCCTCTTTCCTCATTATGTGTCTTACAAATGTCAACTGTCTCTTCTTGATGTTAAGAATAAGTTTCCTTTTTGTTTACATTTTCCCTAGAACTTTGTCTTTGCTCATATGGTATTCTCAGCATCCTTCTGTAGAACCACATATCGGTTGCTTCAAGTCTCATCTTCATCTATATGGAATTGTCTCTTTCTGATTCTGAACGAAAGTGTCCGTTTTTTGCCGGTTGTCTTCCGACGTCCCTTTTACATTCGACGAGCCCTGTAAGTGTCAAAATCTCCAAACCCTCCTTCTTCATTAAGGAAACAAACAATTTCTACTGACGCCTGTTCTTTACCTCCTCTCTGGTCTTCTGGTTCGCCCTGCAACTCTGGCCTCTTGCCAACTCTGACTACGCACGCGGTAGTATCTGTAGATATTTCTTTGCGCACATCAATTAGACAAACACCTCTTATTAACGTATTTTCGTTACCGACGCACTGACTGGGACTCATTTTGTGATTTCTTTTGCTACGCCCCTTGGAGTGAAATTTTTAAGCTTCCCCTTGAAAGTATTACCACCAAGGCTTCTTCCTGGGGTAAAGCCAGTATCGTACCTTTTATGACAGCTCGGAAATACCAAACGAAATCGCTATCTTTTTTCTTTCTTTTTTTTTTTTTTACAGTGGGGTTCATCCTTTATAAGGCCCGGAGCCACTCGAGGTAGAGGATTTCGTTTGGAAGCCGTTTGTGCGTATTAGAGTGGAAAATAACTGTTAACCATAGCCTTGAACAGATTAAGAGTGTAGTTATCGGGGAAACATCATCTTGGGTGTCGGTACAACAAGTCAGTGGTTCACAGGAAGATGCTGTTCAGGTAGAACTTAATTCTCATCGATGGAAAAGCTTGAATTCATACTTTTCTCTCCAGCTTTGGATTAAGTAGCAGTACTTTTATCAGTAAATCATTTCTATCTCCAAAAAATTTTAAAATCTAAAAACATTTTCTGACTTTAAATAACTTGCAAAAGGTTGATAAACCTTAAAAAAACAAATCAAGCATCCAATCAAACCATCAGTTTTATCTTAAATCAACTAATTCAAACCATCAGTTGTATATGTAATCAACCGATCAAACCATCAGTTTTATCTTAAATCAGCCAATCAAACCATCAGTTTTATCTTTAATCAACCAATCAAACCATTGGTTTTATCTTTAATCAACCAATCAAACCATCAGTTTTATCTTTAATCAACTAATCAAACCATCAGTTTTATCTTAAATCAATCAATCAAACCATCAGTTTTATCTTAAATCAGCCAATCAAAACATCGGCTTTATCTTAAATCAACCAATAAAACCTCCAGTTTTATGTTTAATCAACCAATCAAACCATCAGTTTTATCTTCATCAGCATTTATTGCCATATAATAGGTTTGATGCCATAGAACAGTTCAGCACACTTTTCTTTGTTTCTAACGTGATTTTCCTGTTCATTTTTACTTTGCTTAACTTTTGGAAGGCACCTGTTTTGTTGTTCCAATGCGCGTTCAGCTTCCGTTGTTGCATTTTCTATCATGAGAATTTTCCAAAATGGTGCCATGAAAAATCTTCCATATTGTAGACATCATTATTTGATTTGTTTTGCGTTTAGTCATGTTATTTTACAGAAATTTTCATGAATGCCTGTCCTCTCCGAAAATGTCGAACAACAGAAAGAACATCCAAGACAGCGTAACAGAAAGAAACGGTCAGTCAGGTGCGAAAATAAGACGTAAATACAACCTAAAGACATGACAACTGAGCTGCATTGGAGAAAGAAAATATGTGATCCATACTGAATAAGTAGACATATGAAATACAGTAGAATCTCTGACAACCAGATTAAGAAGGCCTTCCGGATGTGAGGAATTGGTTACAAAGTCCGGATATGAGGGGTTATATTTAGATTAAAATAAAAGAACTGAAATCAGGTTTAACATTTATTTTCAATGTTTTATAGTAAACAAAATAAGCTAATGGTGAGTGAAATATAACGGAATTGATTTTAAGGAAAAAGAAATAAATTATGTAATGTTAATGAAAATTCATTAAATTAATTATGCCACGTATGCAAGACAAATAATGTAACGAGGATTTTTTAATCACTGTTGCATGATGATTCTTTCTCTTCTAATGTCATTCTAAACTTTTTCGCATTTCATTTTGATTTTGTTCTTGAATTTTTTAAACGAAAGACACTTTTTAACGCGTGCGTTATTGCAGTAATCATAGCTGAATGCTGGCTTTCTTTCCATAAAACTGACAACCTTTTTAAATAGCTTTTTCAATTTCAGCCCAGGTTTCATCTTAATCATGCATCTCGTCGCTGTCTTGTTGCAGATGTGTATCCTTGTCATCTTGTCATTTTGTTATCCTTGTCATCTTGTCATTTCCTCTTATTCCCATCATCCTTTGCACCAAATACATACCATTAGGGTGAAATAAGCATAAGCAATTATCCAAAGTAAATTTCCTGAAAAACAGAAATTTCAGATCAGTTGCATATCATCCAAATAGATCAAATATACACATGAAAATCCTGTCCGGATATGCGGGATTCCGGATATGAGACACTCTGAATATGAGGGATTCTGGTTATGAGGGATTCCAGAATTGAGGGATTCCGGATATGAAGGATTCTACTGTATATATAATGAAGTATCAAGGCGATTCATCTGTTAAACCTTTGAAAGCAAAGCCAAAGAAACGTGTTCTAATACTGTTCTCATTAGAGTTTATATGTCTTTTGACGTCGGTATATATAATAGTATAGACAATCTTTAACTTTCGCGTCCGAAAAACAAAATTTACGCTATTCATATAATTGCTTATTGTAATGGTTGGCAAATCATGGCTCTTTGCCAATCGATTCAAACTTGATAAAATGGTAAATAATAAAGATTTCCTTATAGTTGGTTCACATATTTTAATAATTTTGTAAATCTTTTATAAATTTACGAATACAAAATTGTATCCATACTTATATTTTTACAAGTTGGTAAATGATAAATATCATATTGTATTCGTTCTAACTGTATTAATTTTTAGAATGTTGTAAATTATTCTTGTACATAAACAATCTAATAGTGTTTAATATTATGTCGGAAATTCTCAGGAAGCAAAAAAAAAGATCTGTTTTTATTTATTTTTATCAGATGTTTAGGTTTTATTACAATTCTAATCACCACTTTTGAAAACAATAAATTCTTCCGTGGAGTAAATGTAGTTTATATAGTAGATTTTCAAGGGATAACCCGCCTTTTTCACACAGTTTTCTGTAGGAATGAAGATTACCAAGTATATATATTATATAGACAAGAATCTTACGGTTTTTTCACGTTAACCCACAGAAGTTAAGCCTGGTCAGTATCTAGAAGGGTAGCTGCTTAGGAATATCAAGTGTTATAAAGTTTGTGGTGAGGGAATAATAGATAACGGCCCCGACTGGCAAATTGGAGTGTCGAGTTCGTTATGCAAAAATGCCTTTGGGAAAGGTATAAATATATCTCTTCTTCCACCAGTAATTGGCTAAATATCAGGACACATTGGATCCTATAGTCTTGGTTGGCAACCAGTTTCTATTGAAGAAACTTTCGGTGCACCTTCTCTGGTAATTCATTCGCATGATTCGAAAAGAGTCGTTGATTTCGCAAGCGTGTATAAAGCATGGCATTTAAGTAAGAATATATAAAAGTATTTATTTTGGGGAACTGACACATGAATGTCTGTGACTCTCTGTCTCTACCGCTCTCTCTCTCTCTCTCTCTCTCTACACACACACACACACATATAATTGATCTGGGAATCTAACTATATTGTTGATATGGAAAGAGATAAAAAAAATCTCTTAGTATAAAGGAATTTTACAATAATTAAAAAGAGGCTTACGCAGAAGCGTCTCTCTTTTAAATTTGGATTTTGTAATGTAACTATAACAACAAAAATATTTCGATTTCATTTTTGCCTTGAAAAAGTTGGAAGACGAAACGCGTTGGCAAAATCTAAGATTTTTTTACCAGTTGTCATCTTATACCAATTTGTCTTGTCCACAGAATTGATCTGGGAATTTAACTATATATATATATATATATATATATATATATATATATATATATATATATAGTATGTGCGTGTGTGATTGGATGTTTAAATAAAGAATGCAATAATGCTGACGAAAAGGGTGGAGAGGAAAAAAACAGCGAGCAAGAATGCTGTCATGTTGTGACGAAAGCGTCAAACAGCACTTGGCACGACGCCCTGTCAAAAAAAAAAAAAAAAAAAAAATGACCAAAATTATTCAAAACAAAAACACCTTGATTCGAATAGCATACGACAATTCAGGTAAAAAAAAAAGAAAAGAAAGTGAAAATATGTCTGTGGGACGTGAAAGAACTAAAAAAAATGATGGAAAGGTAGATAAAGGCGAGCGGAAGGAGAACGTTAGGAAAGCAAAGTGAGAAGGAGCGACGTATATATATATATATATATATATATATATATATATATATATATATATATAAGCAGAATACATAAAAGTGTCAAAAATCATCCAGGTGTTGTCCGTCGACACTTTAACGTCGATCAGTTTTGGACCGACCGGGGAGAAGAACGAGAAATATTGCCCAAGATGTGGCTTAGGTGAAAAATCGTATTTGAAGCCAACGTTGTCAGGTGTGAAGAAGAAGAAGAAGAAGAAGAAGAAGAAGAAGAAGAAGAAGAAGAAGAAGAAGAAAAAGAAGAAGAGGAGGGAGAAGTAACCAACATTGTCAGGTGTGACGACGAAGAAGAAGAAATAGAAGAGGAGTCATGAGTTTATGAATGAATGATCACCCCATCCTTGTCTACCTGTCTGTCTGTATGTCTCTTTTGCCGTCTTCCTGTCCGACAGATACACACATAGACAAGGGAACCATACAACAGGCGTGCTTTCTTCCTTCAACCCATTATCTTCCAGCCCTCTTAGACACCCGACAAATGCCAAGACAGGGTGGCGGTGCATTCTGGGCAGGCACGGCTTGCAGTTGGAAAGGTATCGGGCAGAAGGGTTTGGTGACAACTCTGACACCTGTCACACACTAGCCGGGTAGAACAGGTATATTTAAGGGTATGGGTGGGTTGGCAGTGTTTTGTTTTCAATACCAGCCCGTTAGGTCAGATAGGGAAGTAGATGGTAGATATGTAGGTAAGTGGACACGAGGGTTGAATTAGCGTTTTGATAAAAACAGCGTTTCATCGTTCACCATATTTAAGATAGAAAGCGGCCGAAACGTGTCAAGCTGCCATTGGATGATATTTATGACCAATTAGAATACAAAGGCATCTATCTACACACGCGCGCACAGACGTATAGACACATACAGACACGTACACACACAGATACACACACACAGAAATATATATATATTCACGCAGACACAAACATATACACATTAACATATACACACTTGCCACGGATCACCACACACACGTACACACGTACACACACACACATATATATATCAATGAATGAATTAGAAGGAAAAATACGTAAAAAAAGTACGTTTCTCGAAAACATAATAAGCATCTATCTTAAACACGTGTAATAATAATAATAATAATAATAATAATAATAATGACACACAGAACAATAAAAGTTAATCGACCAGACATCGGCATCAAAGACGGCAAGACCAGAATGTGCTTTCTTATTGATATAACAGTCTCTGCAGATTGTAAGGATTTTGAAACGGAAACCTCAAAAATGTGGAACGTGAGGACATCAATAATTCCAGTTGTAGTTGGAGCACTCGGATTGATTGGAAAAAGGTCTGATAGACTCATTGAAGGGATTCCTAGTAGCCAACTGCTAAAAGAAATACGAAAAATTTACTCACAAGTACAGCTCACACAGTATGAAGAGCTTTATCTGTGTAAAATGTAGCATCTTATTTGTTTTTATTTTTCATAAAATATGATCAGTGGAAAATGTCATGAAGCCATTTCTGACCTTATGTCTCTGGTTGGGACCCGGAAAACATGAATACTGCAGAGATTCAAGGAAATAATAATAATAATAATAATAATAATAATAATAATAATAATAATAATAGCTTCAATATTATCAACTGTACTATAAATGAAATAAAAATGGATTACAATTTTTTAATCATTTCACCCCAATAAAGGCGATAAAGCTACTAAGACACCAGTGGGGGGGGGTTACTGGGAATAAAAGAGAGTTAGAAAACTTTAGTGAGGAGGAAGGACAATAAAAGAACAGGTTTCAGGAAGACGGAAGATGGTGATAATGCCACTAAGACGCAAGGGGTTACTGGGAGTGAAAGAGAGTGAGAAGACTTCAGTGAGGAGAAAGGACAATAAAAGAACAGGTTTCAGGAAGACAGAAGATGGCGATAATGCAAATAAGACCCAAAGGGTTACTGGGAGTGAAAGAGAATGAAAAAACTTCAGTGAGGAGAAAGGACAATGGAAGAGTAGGAAGACAGAAGATGGCGATTGGCATAGCATTTAATTGAAGATTTTAGGTGACAGGGAAGAAAGAAATTCGAAGAGTGTTCCGTAGGCGAGAAGTGCGAGAGAAGAATCTTAGCATAGAACATACGTTTGCATCTAGCGAGTTAAACAGAAAAAAGGGTGAGACCTAATTACCACTCTAGTAAAACGCTTGAGTTCATATTGTCGAGGCGTCAAAAAGGAAAGATCATCAGAACACTTATGGAAAAAGACAGAGGAAGCTATGTCACACCGCTGATTAAGTGACTGAAATCGAAATGCCAATCCAGGACGATTACATAGCAGCAATAATCAATGATTGAACGAATAGTAGATTTATAAATGGGTAAGATGGATTTGGCCAGAAGAATTATCTGTTATGACACAGTGAACCAATATTCCTAGCGAATGATTCAGCATAATCACTCCACTTCATGTCAAAGGAAAACGTGAGTCCAAGAAGATGCCAAGAGTTGCTCTCCTGGAGGTTAGCATCAGTCATAGTGATGGCAGGCAGAAAAAAACTTTGTATTTGTCTATAATTCTGAGATGAGGTATTATGTACACTATTTACATTATTCGGACTATTGTCCTCATCTTTGTTGCCATATTCATTACAACGTTTCGGCCTTTCAGTATCTGTCTATATTTCTGAGATGAGGTATTATGTACCCTATTTACATTATTCGGACTATTGTTCTCATCTTTGTCGCCATATTTATTACAACGTTTCGGCCGTTGTACGCTCCGGCCTTCTTCAGGTGGTTGAAATGTCGAACTGAACCCCTTATTTCGCTCACTGGGGTAGACTGTTCTAGTTCCACGTGACATGTTTAATGGATGTCAGTTGTCAGTTATCTCCTGTTAATTCCCCTCTTCAAGTTCTCCACTGCCTTAACCGGGTATTGAACTCACACTCTTTGGGTCCTGTCACTGGATCTAACTAACGCCTTTATCTTTAGCCCCTGTGCCATGTAATTAAATGAAAGCAGTTTTGTTTTGGAGGTGTTAAAATTTACAAGCCATTTCTTAGATGCGGTTTCCCAGAAAGTTAAGAACCTGTACACCATAGCAAACCGGATGTTGGCTATCTTTATAATTTTAGAAGTTTTTATATAGGATGGCCACTGAAAAACTGAAGTGTTTGAAAAAGTTATAGCTTGTTTGTTTTCAATCTTTTTTCTTTCCTATTTTTTAGATTATAGAGCATCTATTGTAGATTAAAATGGCTCCGCATGTTTTCCAGCAACGAGTAAAACTTTTCCATTCCAATGAAAGATCAATTATTCATGCTCAGAGGAAATATCAGCAACATCAAAGTGTAGTATCTGTTCTTATCAGCTAAATCAAGTACATAATGTGGGGTTGACAGCGATCTAATCAAGGAAATATTTGAAAATAATCAACATTATGAAAAGCAAATGTTAGACAAAGTATTCAGTTCAAACTTTGGAAATCATTTGCGCGGATTTGGTTATATTATTCTCTTTGATGTGTGCCTTCCGCATATTAAATCTCTGCAATTGAATATATAGCATTGAGCTCTCTTTTTCCTCGTGAGTCTCTTTAGCATATTCCCTTTGTTATATAGAGTGGCCAGTGAAAAACTGAAGAATTTAAAAAACGTCATAACTTGTGTGTTTTCAATCTTATTTATTTATTTATTACAGGTTATAAAGTATCTCTTGGAGATTAAAATGACTATGTATGGTACCCAGAGACGAGTAAAACTTATTCTTTTTCTATTCCAATGAAAGATCAATTATTTATACTCAGTTGAAATACAGGCAACATTTTAATGTCAGAGTATATCCTAGCGATAATATGTCCCAGTCGCCCAGACTGAAAGTGCTGGACCAGTCGGCGATCTTCCGGGAAGAGATCCTAAGCGCACTGTGCGCACTGATGCTGTGGCTGAAGCTGTACAGCAGAGTGTCCTTGAGGATCTATCAGCTTTTAACCGTCATTGCTCTCCAATACTAAGCATCGCTTGAATGTTCAGAAGATTCTGAATATGGATTTAAAAATGTTTCCATAAAAGTTTCAAACGGTCCAAACTATACGACCCAAGGTACTCATGTGTTTTTAAAAGTTACTTTTGTTTTATGTCATTCAGTCTTTCAGTGGCCACTATAATTATTTAGAAATAATTGTAAGTTGTTAGGGCTTAAATCGAAATTAAAATACATGCCTTTGTTACTTTTGTTTTAAATCATTGACTTTCACTGGCAATCCTGTATATTTAGAAGTAATTGTAATGCAATGTGATAGGTCCGGACCTGGCATCTCGACTACACTCACTTTCTCACAGATGTGATGTGACTTCCCTCTGTCTTTTCTACACGTATTTTCATAGCAACTGCTCTGACGAGCTATTTTCACTGGTACCCCATCTGCATGAATTTAAGCATGATACTAGTTTGGCATCTCGGTCCCACCCTTTCACTGTCGAAACAGTTAAATGTAGCCGCCTCTTCTACTTCAACAGCTTCTTCTCTCGCACTTCTCGACAGTGGAATTCCATTCGTTTTACTTGATTCTCTGATAGTTGTAGTCTTCAAATGTAATGTCAATCGACATCTTCTGAAGCCTTGATCCCGATCCCCGTCCTTCTCTATATCCTTTCTTCAAACACCTCTCTTTACTCTTTCTCTCATTCTCTGTAACCCTTTGCGTGCTAGTGGCACTCCCGCCTTGCTTGCGGTGAAATACTTAAATAAATAAAAAATAAGATAAAAATACTCGATCGATCACTAGTTAAGCGGAAAAAAACCGTTCGTCTCTGACATTGGACTATGCTTGCAACTCTATTTGTTTTGCTTCCGATGAGTGGAGAGCTCAAGTGAGAGATGGTAAGTCAAGAGTTTCAACCGCCTGTGACCTCAATATGCACATGGAACTGAACTTGTTTTAAACATTCACCCCAAGCAAGGCAATAAAGCGACTAAGTCTTAAGGGGTTACTGAGTGTTAGAGAATATGAGAAAAATCTGTTAAGAAAACTATAAAAGAACGGGAATTAAGATAAAAGCTTAGTTTATTTGGTTTATTTTGCTTAACGGCATATCAACACCTCAATGGGTTATTTAACGCTGATAACATTTTAGGATAGATTCGTATGAATAGAATATATATTCTTTGGTTTAGATTAGTTTGGTTTATTTTGTTTTACGGCATATCAACCTCAATGGATTATTTAATGCCGATAAACTTTTTAAAATAAATTTCATATGAATAGAATATGTATTCTTTGCTTTAGATTGGTTTGGTTTATTTTGTTTTATGGCATATCAACCTCAATGGGTTATTTAATGCTGACATTTTTAGGATAGATTCGTATGAATAGAATATATATTCTTTGGTTTAGATTGGTTTGGTTTATTTTGTTTAACGGCATATCAACCTCAATGGATTCTTTAATGCTGACAACATTTTTAGGATAGATTCGTATGAATAGAGTATGTATTCTTTAGTTTAGATTGGTTTGGTTTATTTTGTTTTACGGCATATCAACTCAATGGGTTATTTAATACCGACCACATTTTTTACTGCTGTTAATATTTTGTTTTGTCAAAAATCTGTTTCTGCTAATATTTTTCCATTCAAAAAGTGTTGCTGGTAACACTTGACTATTTTCCCATAGCTGGGACCCTAGCAGGTGCTACCACCCTGGGTCAGGGTGGACCTGGGAACACCAGCAATTAAGAGGTGGTTCCACGCTACTCAAAGCCTCCTGATCAGAGGCCTTGCTGCTGGACGTAGTTTATCGTCTTACCCAGGACGCGGATGTAGTTTAACGTCTTACCCGGGATGATAAGACAAAAGATAACGATTGACATTCTATTTAAATTTTTGAAAATCAAACTTGACTGGGAAACAAGAAGCTGGAGGCGATTTCCACAAGCGAGAAGTATTATAGAAGGAAGTATTATCATAGAACTTACGGTTCTATCTCGCCATTTCATCTGTAAAATGATGAAAGCTTGCCTCTAATCTAATACTTCGTCTTAATTCATAAAGTCTAGATACCATAGAGAAAAGTTCATCAGAACAATTACCATGAAAGTATTTATAGAATAGGCACAGGGAAACTATGCTATGAACATGACTAAATCTGAGATGTCAGTTCAGGATCAATAATATTGCATATTCTTCTTTGTAGTTTATCAAGAATCTCTAAATAGATAACAGGAGCACCAGACCAGATATGGTAGCAATATTTAAAGCAAAGGCGAATGATAGACTTATAAATATGTAAGATAGACGCTGACGAGAAAAAAAAAGTCTTTTTGGCAATATACGCAAGCTATACTTTGCATGTACTGCCAAGAGACATTTTAACAGCACGGGGTCGCTAGGCGTAGGGCTGCTATGGTTGAAGTCATTAGCCAGGGTTGATGGTTACCCCGATAGAATTAATCACCAGACCGTTACGATACAACACAAGCGGCATAGCCATAGGCCAGCGGGCCTCGGTGAGGAAGAGGAAACTAACTAGACTCAATATAGAGCAGCTGCTTCTAATTCCCGTGAGGATACTCATCTAAGTATACATGTATACAGCCCGGGTTCGATTCTCGGTAGTGGATGCGCACTGCTGATGTAGTCCCCAAAATAGGACGAAACGGGCGTCCAGTGTTTTTTGCATTCTGTTGATGATTCTTGTTCTAGACTCAATGAATTATGAGAAATTATTCAAATCTTTAAAAATTTCTACTACTTATATACATACTAGCAGCATGGTCCGGCGTTGCCCGGGCTTGATTCAAAAATCGTACGACTCATACAGCAATCGCTATCACTTGACTTAAAATATTTTTGCCCTTCCTTGCCTTTAAAGGAGTGCCCTTTGCCGTGCTGATGTTGCTACATGCCTTACTTCTTGCCAGCGAATTTTTTCTAAGCTCTATACTAAACATTAAATCAGTTAGGAAAAAAAAAACTAAACAAAATGAACACAAAACGATCAGTTTTAAAAAAAAAAGGACTCGTAACTGAAAAACCGAATGAAAAAAGAATGTTAACAACAAATACTTTTTCACACCCAACCTACTTCTGCGGAATCAGAAACAACGTTGAGTTTAAGCAAGCGAATGAGCCAATTGGAGTAAAGTGCCATGCAGATTTAAATTTTTCTCACTTGTGACGAATGCAGCTATCGATATTTTTTGCATTGCTACTTAACAATCGTGTCAGTCAACTGTTGGCTCTCACGCTGGCCAATAGAATCTTCCTGCCTATTCGTGGCAGCCAGCTATTGGCTCTCACTCTGGCCACTAGAAAATGGCCGCAAACTACATGAAAACTGCCGTAGAAGCATGAAAAAAATCGGTTATTTCCACTATCGATGGGAGTTGGGAAATGCAAAGTCGGTCTTGGCCTTCCCGCTAACTTGGAGCATGTGCATGTAAATTTTAGTGCAAATCCGTCGAAAATTACGGCTGTGCATTCGTTACACACATACACACACACACACACATCCTGTCTTTTATAGATAAAGATAGTCGTCCATATACAAGCCTGTTTCGTAGTATCACAGCTCATCAGTATGGTTAGACATCTCATTGCTTCAAGCTAGGATCGAAACTCGACCGATTTGGCATCAGTCGGAGATCTTATCCCTTAGTTATCAGCGTAAGACAGAGAGTATAGTAGATTCTAACGCATTGTGTACAGATGTAAACGCCATTAGCCGCAGTGTTGAATTCATAAATGAAGAGTGATGCGTTAATTGCGGTGACGGCTACTGTTTTGGAATTATTTTTCCTCCATAGTGCTGAATCGAAACGACGAGAACGTAATATGGTCATTCACATACAAGTCTGTTTCACTGTATCACAGCTCATCAGTGTGGATAGATATCAGATTGCTTAAAGATAGGATCGAAATATATATACAAAAATGTCTCATTAAAAAGAACGAACAAGGTATGTTTGATTAATTTTTCATTGTATTTTTTATCTAATTTTCGGATAAAAGTTGTTGAGTATTGCGTTTGAAGTTGTGAATAAACTGACCGAGGTTCATATTTTGTTACTTTTTTTCAATTACTGTCGACTTTCATTATCAGAAACCGATGTGGTGTCTGTGTGGTAGTTAAAATTCCTGTATCTTGGATATTCTTTGGGAAGGAGGAGATTTGAAATGGTCTAGTGTGACGTCATCTGAAAAGACAACTGGGAACGAGGCCGCACAAAAATAATAATTTTTTCATTTATTAATCAAATTTAAATTTTTATTTCTTCTTCTTCTTCTTCTTCTTCTTCTTCTTCTTCTTCTTCTTCTTATTATTATTATTGTGATTGTTATTATGAAATATGTACACACATCAATCATAACATTTTCTCTTCAACAAAACTTCTCTTGTGGTGAATATTATTTTATTAAATGTGAACTATAATAATAGTTTCTAAAGTTTTGATTCTTTGCTTGCATTGGTTGCTGTAGAGCATTTTCATGTTATCAACAAGTTTTATATTGGTTGTCATATTTTGGTTGTTTATGATGTCTTCGTCGATATATATATATATATATATATATATATATATATATATATATATATAAATGTGAATGTTAGTGTGTTACACTTTTTGAAGTTTACATCGAGTATCCGTGGCCCAAAATGCATCTTTGTGGAACCGACTCCCAAGAAGATGCTTACTCGATAACTACAAACATTTACGGTTCAAAACTAGAGTTAACATTTATCTTACACACATATGCGCATAAGCTGTCCTTCTTAATCTGATACACTCTACTTTGAGTTGATCTCGGGGCTTTTAAAGAGTGAATATAATTATAAAAAAGTTTATTAATTTATATGAATATATACGGCTAAGCAACTTCGTCCCACGAACAGCTGTATTGTGGAATCGACTCCTTAGAGGACGCTTCCTCAATAACTACAATATATATATATATATATATATATATATATATATATATATATATATATATATATATATAAAAGGGATATATATATATATATATATATATATATATATATATATATATATATATATAAGGTATATATATATATATATATATATATATATATATATATATATATATATATATATATATATGTATATATATATATATATATATATATATATATAAGGTATAGTCAGTCACCAAGTATTCATTCAAACAAGTTTGATTAAAAAGTACCTACAAAAACTGTCTATTTAACATTTTTTATTGCATTTTTCCAATTTTCGGGTGAGTTGAGTATTTGCTCAAAGTTGTGGAAAAACTCTCCGGAGTTCATATTGTGATATAGTTTTGCTCAAGTACTTTCACCATTGGCAGACATTACCACGAACCGATGTGGTATCTGTGTGATAGCTAGAATTCCTTTGTCTGCATCCTGATATTCTTTGGGGAGCTGAACGATTGAAATGGTCTAACGTGACGCCATAACATAATGGATATCGGGAACAAGGCGGTACAATAATAATTCGATTATTTATTTTATTTTACTTTACCTTTTTATAATATTTTTAATGATTATGTTATTTGTGCGCATATTAATTATATCATATGTACTTGAAGATACCATCCACCTCCTGGCAAATATTTTGCTTAATGTTGGCTGTTTATTCTGGATAATAATAGCTACCAGATTTTTTTAGTCTTTTCTTGTAACTGGTGCTGCAGAGTATTTTGGTGTTATCTACTAATATTTGTCTTTTTGTAATCATTTCACCTGAAGCAATGCCACTAGTACACAGGGGGTTACAGAGAGTGAAAGTAGGAGGAAGGACTGAGAGTAGGAGGAGGACTGGGAAAAGGAGAGAAGATGAACGGTATTCCAGAAAATAGAAGATGCCTATTGACGTTTCATTTACATTTTTGATGACTGTATATATATATATATATATATATATATATATATATATATGAAAAGTGTATGGATATAAATATAAATATGTGCAATATACTATATATATTATTTATATATATTACTTATATATATTGTTATAAATATATATATAATTTATAAATATTATATTTATAAATATTATTTATATATTATATTTATTTATGTATATATTATATATATATATTATTAAATATATATACTATTTACATATATTATTTATATATATTATTACATATATGTTATTTACAGAAAAAGATAACATATATATATATATATATATATATATATATATATATATATATATATATATGTAAGGATGTATGTATGTATGTATGTATGTATAAAGGTAAAACACAATAGGAAAACTGTATTATTAGCCGATGCGTTTCGTCCAATGTAGACTTTCACAAGGCAAAAACGAAATGAATTTATTGAAAACAAAGTAAATATTAACAACAAAACAAAATGTCCTTAGCAACAAGAAGAATTTAGAAAAACGGCATTGTATTCATATTGTCAACTGAAAATTACTTTCACGTGTAAAAATATTGTTTTTATTGTTGGGTCGACGGATTCAACAAATTTCCTTTCATTTCTTGATATAGAAATACAAATAAAAACAATATTTCTTGAACAAAGAGAAATGGTATTGTATCAAATATAATTGTTCATTTACAAATCTACCATACTGCTGCTATATCTGGTCTGGTGTTCCTGCTATTCATCTCGAGATGCTTGACAAAATCCAAAGAAGGATCTGTAATGTAATAGATCCTGACCTGGCATCTCGACTTCATCATCTGAGCATTGAATACTGCTGCCATATCTGGTCTGGTTTTCCTGCTATTCATCACGAGATTCTTGACAAAATCCAAAGAAGGATCTGTAATGTAATCGATCCTGACCTGGCATCTCGACTTCATTCATCCGATCATTGAATATTGCTGCCATATCTGGTCTGGTTTTCCTGCTATTCATCACGAGATTCTTGACAAAATCCATAGAAGGTTCTGTAATGTAATCGATCCTGACCTGGCATCTCGACTTCATTCATCCGATCATTGAATATTGCTGCCATATCTGGTCTGGTTTTCCTGCTATTCATCTTGAGATTCTTGGCAAAATCCAAAGAAGGATCTGTAATGTAATAGATCCTGACCTGGCATCTCGACTTCATTCATCCGAGCATTGAATACTGCTGCCATATCTCGTCTGGTATTCCTTCTATTCATCTCGAGATTCTTGACAAAATCCAAAGAAGGATCTCCAATGTAATCGATCCTTACCTGGCATCTCGACTTTATTCATCCGAGCATTGAATACTGCTGCCATATCTTGTCTGGTTTTCCTGCTATTCATCTCGAGATTCTTGACAACATCCAAAGAAGGATCTCCAATGTAATCGATCCTTACCTGGCATCTCGACATTATTCATACGAGCATTGAATACTGTTACCATATCTAGTCTGGTTGTCCTGCTATTCATCTCGAGATTCTTGACAAAATCCAAAGAATGATCTGTAATGTAGTAAATTCTGACATGGCATCTCGACTTCATTCATCCGAGCATTGAATACTGTTGCCATATCAGGTCTGGTGTTCCTTCTATTCATCTCGAGATTCTTGACAAAATCCAAAGAATGATCTGTAATGTAATCGATCCTGACCTGGCATCTAGACTTCAGTCACTTTCTCACCTTGGCGGCCTAGATTCCCTATTTTTTTGTAGCAAATATTTTCTTATCAACTGCTCAGACGTTTACTGTTGAAATAGCTATGTGGAACCGCCATTTCTAATCCAAGAGTTTATTTTCCCTTACTTTCAGCCTGCGGAACTTCTTTCCGTTTTCTTGCTTCCTTCATGACTACAATATTTCAAAAGTCAAATGCAACGTAAATCGTCATTTTCTTGAATCCCGTTCATCTTTTTTCCTTTCCTCAATCCTTTCTATACTCAGTATTCACCTTGACTTTCACTCCTTGTAACCTCCTGTGTACTAGTAATTCATTCCCACCTTGCTTGAAAATGCCACTATCAAATTCTAAAAAAATTAAAAAATAAATAAAAAAGGTAAGAAGTTGTGGAAAGCCATGATCACTTGTTCTGAAGGGACAAGACACATGAAAGCAGAAGTGATTGAATGACAAGATCAAGTCAATGAGAAATGGTACATGGTCAAATATACTTAGAGCAACAGCTAAAGTTTAAAATGATTTTTTTAAAATGAAAAAAAAGAAGGTTCTATTCTAGTTTTAATTGAAAGCTAAATGATTAAATTTATTACTTCCGGTAAGCAAAATACTCTGGTGTATTTCAACAAGAAATTATATTGATTGGAATCGATTTTTTCTAAAATAACTAATTAGCGCCCTATTTTAGTCGTCTTTCATCGCAATGAAATTATGCATATTAAAAAATCTTCCAAAAATAAAATATACTTTTCTGAAACTTTTTTAAGGAATATTAGCTGATTTAAAGTATAATTAATGTGATTTGAAACAAATAGTATTTACTTTAAATTTAAAATAATACAGGAATGCATTTTTAAAACAAACAGTAGCTGTGATTTTAACTGTGAGTAACCGTGTTTTACGTGATTGACTAGTGTTGGCAAATGATGGCATATTGATTATTTTTCTACTGAGAAAATTTAAAATAATTTAAGAAAGTGCGCCTTTTTTACATGATTTTTAAATACTCAGTAATCTTAGAAATTTTGGAAAATATTCTCAGTAATATAATTTTAGGAATGTTGACGTTATATTTACTATAGTCATCGCTTTTCTGATAATGACATGTATGGTCGACCATACTTTCAAAAATGGTCACGTGATATAATATTTTATGTACATAAAAAAATATTTGAATAATTTAAAATATCATGGTGCGTGATAATTTCTATTAATTTTTTAATTTTTTAATTAGTAAATATAGTTTTCACTTAATGACAATATCAGCTAACGAAATTAAAGTGAGGCAGAATTTTAAAAAGAGTTTTAAATGTATTTTAATAAATTACTGAAATTAAAATAAAAAAAACTGAAAGAATTGTTGTAAAAATTCATTATTCATCGAAAATTTTTTTTCTTAAGACCTTAATAAGTCTTATTTATAAAAGCATTAAAAAGATTTTCTAATTAAATAATGTCATAGTTTTATTGATCATTTTTCATTTTGCGTTTCCGATTTTCAAGAAATGCGCAGCACTTTGAAAAAAAACCATTGATGAGTTACATTCTCCAAGGAGTCCTGCTTTTAACTAATACGACAGATTTTGCAATTAAAATTTAATTTCTCGAAATTTCAAGAAATTAAGTAAGTGGGAGGTGGGGGGTTACATATGCAAAAAATAGTTTTACCAAGATTTTCTAAAAAAAAATTTCCAAAATAATTTAATTCAGGTATGAACAAGTCTTGAAAGTCTCATTAAAATCCGACATTTATTTGATTTTTGCAAGAATTTCCAAATAAATATATTTTTTATCCGAAAAAATCGGTAAAACACCAACAGTAAAAATTAGGCCCCGACCGCTGACGCAAATTCCCTCCACCCACCTTTTTAACTAAAGTTTCGAACATCCTAGAAAGGATTTTAAAAAATTAATAAAATAATAAAAAAAAATAGTTTGGTCTTTTCTCTTAAATAATCACCACAGATATCCTTCCCTGCCCTCCATTAGAATGTCTGACGCTCAACTTCTCGAGAGCACCTCTCTGCGGCTCTTCGGTCTCACGTTGACTGCTGACCTGAGATGGAACAAATACATTGAGTCAATTGCTTCGTCCACCGCAAGGAAAGTTGGCTCCCTGTGCCGCGCCAGAAAATTTTTCTCCCCGGAATTGATCCTCCAGATCTGCAAATCAACAATTCGCCCTTGCATGGAGTATTGCTGCCATATATGGTTTGCCTCGGGGTTCTTGATAGGCTCCAGAGGCGGATATGCAATATAATTGGCCCTGTTCTGGCATCTCGTCTACGGTCACTCTCTCACAGACGCGCCGTCGCCTGTCTCTGTCTTTTTTACAAATACTTTCATGGCAATTGCTCCGAGGAGTTGTATTCGCTGGTTCCCAGACTTCATGAGTTCTGGCATCCCGCTCTCACCCTTTCACTGTCGAAACTACTAAATGTAGCCGTCTCTTCTACTCCAATAGCTTCATATCTCGCACCTCTCGCATGTGGAACTCCCTTCCCTATTCCAGTTTCCCTGAGAGCTATAATCTCCGGCTATTCAAATGTAATGTCAATCGACATCTCCAGTTGCCTTGATCTATCCACTATCCTTCTCCTCATCCTTTCCTCTATCACTCCTATCTGATCTTGCTCCAAATCTTCTGTAACCCCTTGCGTCCTAGTGGCTTCCCGCCTTGCTTGGGGTGAAACGCTTAAAAAAATGTTGACGATAAAACATTGTTTTTATTAAGTTTGGGGCCTTTTTTTTCTCATGATACTAAGCTGTTTTTTATGGGGGGGGCGAATTATTGGAGGTACCTGCTTAGAAGTGAGTATAAGAGTAATTTTTAAAAGGTTTCTTGCATACGTGCGTATGAAGACAGGCAAAAAAAAATTAAAAAAAAATTCGCGTATACAGACGAATAGAGTCGGAGGAACAGATTGATAAATTAAAACCAAACAACATACACAACGGATGTGGATGACCCGTTGTAGAGAAGGCAATTCACCTTTCCATATATCATCTCGATGGAAAAACGACTACCATTGTCGACGTCAAGGATATCGTGAATGACCCCTGGGGCTTTCATGAATAGAACCACATAGAAACACTGACCCCACATTTCCTGTTAACCCAGACCTTTGATCTTTACAATGTTAACCCCGTCTGTCATTTATTTTGTGTTCAAACACGCAGAAAGCACCCTTTTTTTTCTTTAAAAATCACTTTGAAAAGCATAATTTAGACATTACCACTGTGGGTAGAGACATGGTACTTCGGATAAAAACATTGCTGCTTAAGCTGGACGCTAACTTTCATAGCTAAATGCAACTGGAGTTTTTATTTATTTATTTTTTACGTTGATGTACAAGGCCCAGGAGCCATTCAAGGTAGAGGATTACCTGCCCGGAAAATTCAGTAACGGAAAATTTGGTAACTATGAAAAAAAAGTCGATTGAAAGTTAATTTTAGGGCCGTTCTGAGGTGGGGATTTGTGGGTTAAGCCCCCTCCTCTATATTTTTTAAATAGAAATGAAGCTATATAGTTTTTGCTTCTTTAAAAATATAACTATCTAAAACTTAGATTATTTACTACATTTTTATTAAAATATTAATCTTAAAAGAAGATACAAGAACTTAATTTTAACTTAGAAAAATTGATTTTATTTGTTTGAAAACATTAGAATATAGTAAGTGAATAGATACTTATTTAAAAAAATATTTCTTTAAAAGTTTTGGATGGGGGGACTTGGCCCTCTGCCCTCCACCAATCTAGAAAGTACGGTCCTGATATAGTTGCAGTGGGGTTTTATCTGGATTTTTTTTTAGCATTTCACCCCAAGCAAGGCAGGATGCCACTAGTACGCAAGGGGTTACAGAGTGGGAGCGAGAGTAAAGAGGTGTGATGGAAGAAAGGATGAAGAGAAAGGCAGGGGATAGTTCAGGGCATCTGGAGATGTCGATTGACATTACATTTGAATAGTTGTAGATTATAGCTATCAGGGAAACAAGTAATAGGAAGGGAATTCCACATAGGGGAAATGCGAGACATGAAGCTATTGGAGTAGAAGAAGGGGCCACATTTAACCGTTTCTACGGAGAAAGGGTAGGACCGAGATGACAACCTAGTAGCACGCTTAAATTCATGCAGTCTGGGAACTAGCGAAAGTAGCTCGTCGGAGCAGTTGCCGTGAAAGTATATGTAGAAAAGACAGAGGGAGGCGATGGCACGTCTGTGAGAGAGCGACTGAAGACGAGATGCCAGATCAGGACCAGCCACATTGCTTATTCGTCTCTGAATCTTGTCGAGGACCTTAAGGCGAACAGCGGGGGCACCAGACCATATATGGCAGCAATATTCCATGCAAGGGTGAATGGTTGATTTGTAGATTTGAAGGATGGACTCAGACGAGATAAACGTTTTGGCACGACACAAAGAACCAACTTTGAGTTAATACATATTTAAAATATGTGTGTGTGTGTGTGTATGTGTGTGTGTGTGTGCGCGCGCGCGCGCGTGTGCGGGGTGGGGGGTAGACCCTTCCAGAAAGTACGGCCACGGTATTGTCATAGTTTTTTTTTTAAATCTATACCCCATAATTAATAATAAAAATTAATTTAAAAAAAATATTGGAGAAAGAGGCTTAGACCCCTAAGACCCCCCCTTCTGCAAGTACGGCCCTGGTATTGTTTTGTCTAAACTTCACAATTTTGTTATTTATAAATATAGTAGAGGGAGCTTAGCCCCCAAATTCTCATTCCAGAATGGCTTTAAAGTCAATTTTCAATCGACTTTTATTTCATAGTTACCAAATTTTCCTACCTTGTCAAAATTAGCGAATTTTTCGTTCCCCGGATTTTTCTAAATTCCACCGTGCATGTTTATGCGAATTTTGCGCGGAAGATAGCGGTTAACCTTAGATTAAAGCTTAGGGTCGGTTCCACAGAGCAGCAGTTTGCGGGAAGAAGCTTATCGAGTGGAACTTACCCCTCACCAATGGAACAGGGAATGTGGGTGGTTCACCACTATGTGCAGGTTAGAACAGATGGGACTAAGGGATGTAGTTCGTCTGACCTCTTTCCGTGGAAACAGCGGTAGTACAATGAGAGGCTTGCGACGTTTCGTCTGTGAGGAAAGGGATTGTAGAGTGGAAAACAATCCATCACCCACAAAGACACGGAGACGCTTTTGGAGAGTGGAAAATGAAAACTGGGCATCGCCTCCCTATATTTGGCAGGAGTACTCCATTTTAGCCTTGATATGGCTCTTGTAAAGGTAGAGACATTGCACGAGGAGTCAGGTACTTACTGGAGAGGTACAGAAGCTGAGATGCCAGGTTAGGACTAATAATATTGCAGTTTCTTCTTTGTAGTTTATCAAGAATATCTAAATATATAGCAGAAGAACCAGGCCACATGTGACAACAATATTCAACCCATGGACAAATGGTAGACTTATAGATGTTAGTCCTGGGTATGACGATAAACTACATACGTCAGCAAGGCCTCTCAATAGGGCATTGGAGGTTTTAAGGAGCGTGCAACCACCTCTTAATGGTTGATGTGATGTGACCTTTTAGGCTCCCAGCTAGGGACAAATAGTGAACCTCCTAAACAAGAACACTATGAAAGTATAAAAATAGATTTTAATAGCAAAAATGACAGCAATATATATATATATATATATATATATATATATATATATATATATATATATATATATAAAGACAGACAATGCATAATCAGCAATACATCTTATCTGCAGCTGAAGCCATACAAGTGCTTTATTTGAAGCCATAAAATTGTTTTCAAATTATTAAGATTTCGGCATTAAATGACCCATAAATGTATTGATATGCCACTAAACAAAACCCAAAATAAACCTCTTTACTCAGATGATATTCCATGATATTCTCAGCATCCTTCTGTAGAAATACATTTCTCTTGCTTCAGTTCTCTTCTTCGTCTGCGAATAGATTCTACAGCAGTCACTGCCATATAGGAGGACTGATATTACATAACAGACCAGTACTCTTTTCTGAATTTAGGAAAATTCGGTAATTTTGACAAGGTAGTTTGGTTTTTCGTTTGGTTTGTTTTAAACCATATCAGCCTCAACGCGTTATTTAATGCCGACAAGATTTTTATTGCTGGTTATATCTATCTATCTATCTATCTATCTATCTATCTATCTATCTATCTATCTATCTATCTATCTATCTATCTATCTCAGTATATATTGATTTGGTTTGGTTTGTTTTACAGCAAATCAACCTCAGTGGGTTATTTGATCCTGACAAGATTTTTATTGATGGTTATATTTTCTATCTATCTATCTATCTATCTATCTATCTATCTATCTATCTATCTATCTATCTCAGTATATATTTGCTTGGTTTGGTCTCTTTTACGGCATATCAACCTCAATGGGTTATTTAATACCGACAAGATTTTTATTGCTGGTTATATTTCTATCTATCTATCTATCTATCTATCTATCTATCTATCTATCTATCTATCTATCTATCTATCTATCTCAGTATATATTGGTTTGGTTTGATTTGTTTTATGGCATATCAACCTCAATGGTTTATTTAATGTTGGTAATATTTTTTTCAAAAAATGTATTGCTGCTAATATTATTTTTCAAAAAATTTATTTTTCAAAAAATTTATTTTAAAAAAAATTTATTTTTCAAAAAATGTATTATTCGAAAATATATTGCTGATAATGATTCTTCCAAAATTTATTACTCGTAATAATTTTTTACAAAAAATGTATTGCTGGTATTAAAACCTATTTTTACACTTTCATAGTGTTTTGACCCCCCCTAACAGGTGCTTCCACCCTGACCCAGGGTGGACCTGGGAACTCCAGCAATTAACAGGTTGTTCCACGCTCTCCAAAATCTCCTGATCAATGGCCTTGCTGTTGGATGTAGTTTATCGTCATACCCAGGACGCGGATGTAGTTTATAGTCATACCCAGGACGCGGATGTAGTTTATCGTCATACCCGGGACGCGGATGTAGTTTATAGTCATACCCAGGACGCGGATGTAGTTTATTGTCATACCCAGGACGCGGATGTAGTTTATAGTCATACCCGGGACGCGGATGTAGTTTATCGTCATATCCAGGACGCGGATGTAGTTTATCGTCTTAGCCAGGACGCGGGTGTATTTTATCGCCTTACCCAGGACGCGGATGTAGTTTATCGTCATACCCGGGACGCGGATGTAGTTTATCGTCTTACCCAGGACGCGGATGTAGTTTATAGTCATACCCGGGACGCGGATGTAGTTTATCGTCATATCCAGGATGCAGATGTAGTTTATCGTCTTAGCCAGGACGCGGATGTAGTTTATCGTCTTACCCAGGACGCGGATGTAGTTTATCGTCATATGCAGGACAATTGACAAGGTCGTGGGGTCTAGATAAAACAATACCAGGGCCGTACTTGCAGAAAAGCGCAGTGGCGGCTAGGCCACCTTCCTCAATATTTTTTAAAAAGGTTTATTAACCATGGGGTTTTAGATAAAAACCACTACAACAATATCAGGGCCGTACTTTCTGAAGTGGGGCTAGCTCACCTATAACATTATTAACTAAAAAAATCATGGGTTCCAGTTCAGATAAAACCCCACTACAACAATACCAGGGCCGTACTTTCTGGATATCTGTGGTTGTAGGTTGTTAGGCCAGCCGTAAAATATTTTTAAATAAATATTTTTCATATAAGCATTTATTTAATTACTATAATCTATTGTTTTCAAGCAAATAAAATCGATTTATCTAAGTTAAAGTTAAGTTCTTTTCAAATTATTACTTTAATAATAAAGTAGTAAATAATTAAGTTTTAGATATGTTTTTAAAGAAGCAAAAACTATTAGGTTGGTGCCAAAATAATAACGTAATAATGTCGTTTTTTGACGTAAAAAATATGTCAAAAAACGTCATTATTACGTCATTATTTTGGCACCAACCTAATATATAGCCTCATTCCTATTTCCAGAATATAGAGGAGGGGCTTAACCCTCAAATACCCACTCCAAACTTTTATTTCATAGTAACTGAATTTTCTTTTACTTTGTCAAAATTACCAAACCTTCCGTTACCCAATTTTTCGGGCACCTGCTTTTCTTTTTTTTCTTAATATTTTGCTTCACTTTTGGAAGAAAACTGTCGCTACCCGAATGCAATTTCGGATTTCAGTATCGCGGTTTCCGAAATCTGCTAAAAAGTTTTCCAGATATTGAAATTTTTCTCCTTGCTTGATTTCGGCAACCCAGTTTGTAATTTGCATGTTGAGCAGTCCCTTTTGCAGACAACCATGCATTATTCTTCTTGCAATTGATATTTAGTCATTTCTTCTTGCTTTCTTTCATTTCCTTCTTCAGGAATTCCTGTAGTTTCCTTTCTGTGTCTGCAGGAGTTCCTGCAGTTTCCTTTATCCCAACACTGTGTCATCTACATATCTACTGTCATTAAGATTGCCGATAATGAATCCTGGTAGGACTTGTAATTCACACTGAATAGCTTCTGTGTAGCAGACCCGCGCTTCTGCTCGTACCATTATGCTGCGTTCAAAGCTACTTTAAAAAAAAATTTTTCTCATATTAAACACGAAATGAAATTAGGTGAGTGGTCATTATTATATTTAAATACCTACGTCTCTTAAATTACTGCCACCTTATTCGCTGATTAGATATTTGCATAATGTAATCAATTAAAGTACATATCTTTTCAGATGCATGTACCATATTTGCCTTAGCATTAAGACCCGTGTTTTTGATTATTTAAATGTACAAAAAAAAAACAAAAACAAAAAACAAAAACAAAAACAACAACGTGTGTCACCTTGGAAAGGGCCTGAAAACCATTCAACGGGTTGACCGAAGCCTTGTGAGTGAAATTGGGTAGACGGAACCTCTTTCGGGCCGCTGGTAGCCGTGCTAGTATGAAATCACAAGTCATCGTGGCCGAGGGCTTGAGCATGCTGGCTTTGATCAAATTGTTGATGATGCTAGCTTTCTCTTAGAAGCTGTAACTAAGATCCGCTCTGATTAGTTGCAGTATAAACCAGAGAAAATTAAGATTCGGAGAGCTGAGTCCCAATTTCAGTTGGATTCGTTATATCCACTTACGCGTAAATAACCTTCGGAAAGGTATGAATCCACCTCTTCCCCCCCATCTATCGGTTAATTATAAATCACCAAGAATATCTATTTAAAGTAAAATGACCAACAATTTATTTTATTTGTAGTTGAATAAATACACTTCCTCTCAAATTATACTTAGTTTAAGCCATAAAATTGCGTTCAAAATATATAGATTTTGTTATTAAATAATACACACACTTTGATATGCTGATGAACCAAATCAAACTACCAACATGAAAGAACACTTTCATGACATTAATTCATATAATATCTTACAATTTTTTTTAAAGAAATCAAACTGTATTCTAAAATATAACTCCAGTAAAACTTCAACATAAAACACATCGCCTCTAGTAATTATGTCCACACAAATATAGAGATGCACAAAAGCTGAGTACCATCTACCATGTATTCAATTGTGAAAGCAGAATAACATATAATTTTATTACTTCAAAGCACCCCCAAAAATTTAATTTCGGCATTAAATAACTCATAAGGAGTTGATATGCCATTAAACAAACAAAACAAAAAACTAGATGGGTGAGCGATTGATTTTCTAAACTTCGATTATCCGGGTGTGAAATAAAGAGAATTAAAATCATCCGAACAGTTTCCAGTTTTCCTAACGGAACCCATCTTAATATTTCATCGCAGAAAAGCATTTTAAGGATTTAAAAAACCATACTCAGTGTTTGATAAAAAAAAAATTGATAACATCGATTCAATTAATTCCTTTTAATTTCCACATTTTTTATTTTTTATTTTTTATCCAAAGAACTTATAATTGAATTAACACAACTTGGTCAGGCCGGGAGGTGGGGGTTATGGCTGACGTAATTCTCAGATGCGTGGGGAGAAAGTTAATTCTAACGGAAAATGACGTCACCGATAATGCCGTATTTCCGATTGTTGAGTTGTATTCCGTTGGCGAGATTCAACTTCCCAGGAGCAACTTCTTTCTTTGTGGAACCGACCCCACAAATCACTAAGATTAATGCTCGATAAAAAAAAAAAAAAAAAAAAAAAAACTCCGACATCAGTTCAATTAATTCTTGTTAATCTCTACATATTTTATTTTTCATCCAAAGAACTGACAATTGAATTATCACAATTTGGTCAGGCCGGAGGGGGATTATGGCAGACGTAATTCTCAGATGCGTGGGGAGAAAGTTAATTTTAACGGAAAATGACTTCAATGATAATGTCGTATTTTCGATCACTGAGTCGTATTCCGATGGCGAGATGTAAAACCAGGGCCAGTAGAAATGCTGATTCTTTGCATTTATCAAGAATCTCTAAATACAAAGCAGGAAACTGGACCATATGTGGCAACAATATTCGAAGTATGGACGAATAATAGACTTATAGATGTGTGGGATAGATTCTGAAGAGAAAAATTGTCTCGCACGACAGAGTGAACCAACATTTTTAGCAGATCATCTAGCAATGGATTCAAATCTATTATGAATTGTTATATCGTATATTCATATATCCATCTGAAATAATTGAGGCGTAGAGCACTTCGATGTGGTTTAATGGCGAGCAAGCTTGACTCGCCAGATCCATTAAGACTGAATAGAGACTGTCTATATTTCTGTGGTAAGGTATTATGTACATTATTTACGTTGTTCGGACTATTGTCCTCATCTTTGTCGCCATATTTATTACAACGTAATAACCCATAAAGGACACAGTGGATAAAGACGTTGATTAGATCCAGTGACAGGACCCAAAGAGTGTGAGTTCAATACCCGGTTAAGGCAGTGGAGAACTTTCAGAGGGAAATTAACAGGAGATAACTGATAACTGACATCCATTAAACATGGCACGTGGAACTAGAACAGTCTACCCCAGTGAGCGAAATAAAGGGTTAAGTTCGACATTCCAATCACCTGAAGAAGGCCGGGGCGTATAACGGCCGAAACCTTGTAATAAATATCACGACAAAGATGAGGACAATAGTCCGAACAATGTAAATAATGTGAATAGGGACTTCTCTTACTGAGAACCCCTTACTTTCAGCCTTATACCACATCTAAATACGCTTTATAAATCGTTGCTATTTAGTTATCGATTTTTATACCAGTGTAATAGCAAAATTGTCCAAATCGAGCAAAAGCAAAATTGCCCATTTGTTAGATTAATCTTTGAACCGTTATATCTTAGAAATGATTAATGAAACCTATTAAAATAGCTATTCTTAGTGATTTATAATTAACCCATAGCTGGAGTGGATTCATGCCTTTCTCAAGGGTATTTGCGCGTAAGGGGATATAATGAATCCAACGGAAATTCTAACTCAGCTCTCCGATTTCCAATTTCAAGCCGTTAACCATTACACCACCTGCACATTTAAGCTTACAGTACATGGTATTCCTAACCGTTTACCCATCTAGGTACTGACCAGGCTCAACGTTGCTTAACATCGGCATATCAGCTGCTTATGGGTTATTTAATTCCGAAATTAAATTTTCTGGAATCTTTGAAGTAATAAAAATATGTTATTCTGCTTTCACAGTTGAATACATGGTAGATGATACTCAGCTTTCGTGCATAAACATGTTTGCGTGGACATAATTACTAGAGGCGATGATATGTGTATTAGGTTGTAGCTTTGTTGAAGTCATATTTTAGAATACAGTTTGAGTTCTTTAAGAAATTGTAGGATATTACATGAATCATGTTGGTTGGTTGGTTTTGTTTATCAGCATATCAACCTCTATGGGTTATTTAATGATAAAATCTAAATATTTTGAACGCAATTGCATGCGAAAAATAGGTCATTTTACTATGAATAGGTATTGTTGCCCATTTTGCTATGAAAATATATTTTTATAATTTCAGGGTGTTCTGTATTTGATTGGGGATTCATTATCTGTCCATAGCTGGGACCATAACTGGTGTTACCACTCAGGTTTGAACCTGGTAAAAACATCAATTAAGAGCTAATTCCATGCTACTCAAAACTGCCAATCTTCCGATCAAAGTTTTTTCTGCCGGGCGTAGTCACTCATTTTCTTACTGACCAGGCTAGAGGCTACTTTCGGTGATCGTACGAGAACCGCTGTTTCAACGCTACATCGCCGTAAGAGGTGTGAAGGTCTGAACTCGCAAGTTTCGAAAATAGAGCATTAACTTAGATTCAGCCTCTTCAAGGATCTACTTCTAAGAGTCGTTGTGTCGCCATATCTTCAAAGGCTGCTGTACACGCCTTAAATTAAATAAGTAAATAAATAAGGGATAGGGATGTGTAAATATATGGGCGAGAGGGACACTAGAGGCACTGGCGCCTTGTCTGACTCTAGACTTCTTCTTGTCTACTTCGGTGCACCTTCGAAACCGATAAAATGGCGTCAGTGGCGATGTACCCGAGTGACGTCAAAGGCGAGAAATGGTAGGAAGGAGCCGGAGACGTCTTGCTAACTTCCTCGTATCCTGTGCATAAGGTTAGTTCTTGCCTACATACCTACTCCCTTAGAGTTGCTATGGCTGCTGCAAATGTGTTACGAGTTTTTATTCTAATCGTTTTTCTTGTTGTTATCGTCTCTGACGTTGTTGATGCTACCACAATTATTATATATACAGGGGGCGATGGATAAATTGTCGTCTAAATGACGCAAAAATGAAAATACTGGCATTTCATCTGAACAGATATACAGGGTGCGATGGATAAATTGTCGTCTAAATGACACAAAAATGAAAATACTGGCATCTCACCTGAACAGATATACAGGGGGCGATGGATAAATTGTCGTCTAAATGACGCAAAAATGAAAATACTGGCATTTCATCTGAACAGATATACAGGGGGCGATGGATAAATTGTCGTCTAAATGACGCAAAAATGAAAATACTGGCATCTCATCTGAACAGATATATAGGGTGCAATGGATAAATTGTCGTCTAAATGACGCAAGGATAAAAATAACACTGACATCTCATTTTAACAGATATATTTACAAAAATTACACAACGATATCTTGAAATACCAAAGAGAACATTTATTTAATAAAATCGCCATTAGCTTCAACCACTGAGTCCAGACGACTTCGGAGTCTCCTGCAACTCTTCTGGACGGCCTCCTTGTTCAAGTTGGTGAATGATGCCATAATCCTTCACTTCAGTTCATCTTCGGTGTTACAAGGAGTTTTTTTGTAGTCTCCCCCTCAATTGCGCCCCACACATAATAATCCAGCGCGTTGTAGGCTGGGGAGTGAGATGGCCAGATGTTTTAATGCTTAAAAAATGTAAGGGGTGTTTCCTCATTATGCGCCCTAGAAATTTCAATAGTCTTTTTCTGATGTAAAGTTAAATTTCTTTAAAACTTAACGTCCAGTCAATGGCAATCTTAACATCCTTCAGCCAAAAAGTCGTTTCTGCTACTTTCTCTTCGTCATCTGTAAGTATTAGGTTGGTGCAAAAATAATGTCGTTTTCTCACATAGTAACATATATGAGAAAACGACACCAACCTAATAGATTGTCCAGTAATCATTGCCATATAGAGGGACTGTTATTATGTCACAATCCAGTACTCCTTTTGTTTTTTCTTCTTACATTTTCTTTTTACTTGATACGTTATTCCGTGAGACCGCTCTTTTCAACCAATCTTTTTCTATCTACTGAGTCCCTTTAGGACGTTGGTGATCATGGCTCTCCACAATTTCTTGTACTTTGTCGTTTTGTTATCTCCCCTAAACCCTGTTCTGCCATTCATTTACACAAACTGTCTCTTCCCGATGTTAACTATAAGTGTCTGTTTTGTTTTCATTTTCACTTTGTCATTGCTCATAGGTTCGGTCCATGGTATTCTCAGCATGCTTCTGTAGAACCACATTTCAGTTGCTTCAAGTCTCTTCTTCACCTGTGAGGATATTGTTCAGCATTCACGGCCATTTAAGAAATTAGATATTACATAGCCATCCAACACTCTTTTCTTTGTTTCTAAGGACACTCGTCATTAGAACCACATCTCTGTCGCTTCAAGTCTCTCCTTCATCTGTGAGGAGATTGTCCAGCATTCACTGCCATATAGGAGATTAGATATTACATAGCCGTCCAACAATCTTTTCTTTGTTTCTAAGGACACTCGTCATTAGAACCACATCTCTGTCGCTTCAAGTCTCTCCTTCATCTGTGAGGAGATTGTCCAGCATTCACTGCCATATAGGAGATTAGATATTACATAGCCGTCCAACAATCTTTTCTTTGTTTCTAAGGACACTCGTCATTAGAACCACATCTCTGTCGCTTCAAGTCTCTCCTTCATCTGTGAGGAGATTGTCCAGCATTCACTGCCATATAGGAGATTAGATATTACATAGCCGTCCAACACTCTTTTCTTTATTTCTAAGGACACTCGTCAGTAGAACCACATCTCTGTCGCTTCAAGTCTCTTCTTCGTGAGGAGATTGTCCAGCATTCACTGCCATATAGGAAGTTTAATATTACATAACAGTTAGGTACTCATTATTTTTGCTTCCAAAGAAATTCTCCTGTTTCTTAATACTTTGCTTAGCTTTTGGAAGGTAACTTCCTCTGTCCCAATTTGCCTTCAGATTTCACTATTGGCCTTTGTTCAAAAAATTCACATGACTGTTCTCCTGCCTGTGTGTCATGGTGCAGAGTCCCGTTGTCAGACATAGGATCTTTCATCTTTGATTTAGGCCTACATGTTGAGCCTGATGCCCCGTGGGAAGATACATGGAGACATAATGTTGTCATCACTAGTGATCACTCCAAAGACCATGATGTTGACTGGATATATCATCCAACTCTTTCCGAATCCTCTGCATTGTACTCAGATTGACACCCAAACACTGTGAAATGTTCGTATCGGAGCGAATGCCAAGCATTACAGCATACTGTTTCCAAATTTCTGGCGGAGTGAATTGCATCGTGGTGCACGTTTTTAGTCAGACGGTGCCGAACTACACTGTGCAATCGACAAAATCATAAACAATGCGTGAAATTAAAAATATAAAATGGCGATCGATAAATTCCCCATCGCACCCTGTACAATTAATTTAGTGATTTGAATCGAGTTTTTCTTTCCATATTTTAAAAGCAGTAAAGCCTCCAAGACACAAGGATGTTACTGAGTGTGAAAGAATAAGAAAAAAAGGAGAAACATTTTTAAGGAACGAGAACAATATAAGAAGAGTAAGCGAGAAGATAGTAGATAGCGATTGACAATGCATTTAAAATTTTTGAAGATCAAAGTTGACTGGAAAGTGCGAGAAAAGAAACTGTTAGTATTATAAGTTATGGTTACGTCTATCCAACCCGACTGTAAATTGATGAGATCTCAACGCCAGTTTAATACTCTGAAACCCTTCTTCTTTATCACTTTAAACGTTATTTTTAGTGGCTACACATGTTTTTGATCCGCGACATTTTTTTGCTTGGTTTACATTTCGGATATAAAACAGAGACAATATGAACTTTCGGGAACCTGAGACGTGAAGGACATGTGCTTATAAGGGACTAATCGGTTGTGCCTGATCGGCGTCGCACATTTACAGCTGACTCGGTCGAATGCAATCGGACCTAACGACGGTTTCTTTTGCAAAGGTAGATGCTGGTTTGAAACCTGTCGGAGGGTCCACTTTTTTCTTTAATGAGATTTCCCGAATATTTAGGCCGGTAGGTGAAAATAAATAAATAAATAAATATACTGTTTAAAAAATAAACTCAGCGTCTACTCAAACATGGGCATCCGCAAAAAATAACAAAAATATGTCGGATTAATAAATAAAAGTTTATTCTTTCTTAACCTGATGACACAACCATATAATCCTGTCTTGATAGTAAGGCTAAATTGTTCGATATGGTCAAAATGGCTGATGTCCAAAACGACGTTCGTTGTTAACTGGGACAAAATATGGTTTGCTAATTTGAACGTCTCCAAAAATAAACTTTCTTTTATTAATCATCTGGAAGACCCTGCTCTGCCTTCCATCAGCATGGCTGATGCTAACCTCCAGGAAAGTGACTTATTGCGCCTTCTCAGGCTAATGTTCTCAGCTGACATAATTGAATCCATTGCTAGGCCAGCTGCTAAGAAAGTTGGTTCACTGTGTCGTGCGGAACAATTTTTCTCTCCAGGATCTAATCTTACATATCTATTCGTCCTTGCTTAGAATATTGTTGCCACATATGGTCCGGTGTCCCTGCTACTTATTTAGAGATTCTTAATAAAATCCAAAGAAGAATTAGCAATATTGACCTGGCTTCTCGGATTTAGTCTCTTTCTACACATCCGCAATGTTGCTTCTCTATGCCTTTTCTATAAGTACTTTCATGGTAATTGTTCAGATGAGTTCTTCGCAATGGTACCTAGACTTTATGAATTTAAGCGCAGTAGTAGTAGACTGGCGTCGAGATCTCATCAATTGACAGTTGAGCTGGCTAGATACAGCTATACGTTCAATGCCAACAATGTCTTAGATGGGGTGGGGGTGAGCTTTGGAATACCGAGTAATGTAAACAATGTTTTACAATCTGAAATGTTTCGATAGAAACCTCCCACCAAAAAAAAAACAAGGAAAAATCAAATCAAATCAATCAATTCACAAGCCCCATCAGAAAAAGCCTGGTGTGGGAACCTGGCACTGATGACCCGACCAAGCGGTAGGCAGTAATGTATTACATGGTACCAGTTGTAATGTTACCTGACATAAGACAATGATTTTTTTCCTTTCGTTTTTTTAAAAACTCACATTTATATATTAGATGTGCATGCTTGCACTAAAAACAGTTCTCCACACGCAAGATAATACGATGGCACGAATAAATACGATTAAAGGGAAGATAACTGTAGATATTTTCGTTGCTGCATATTAGCGTCTGGTTTGTCTTATCTGACATATTTTAACTGTAATGATCTTCCGTCTTTATTTTTAGCCTTCTCTCAAACAGAGCGTTAAAGACAGAAGCGACCAACATGGACGTTGTTTTCTTAACGTCTTCCGTTAGCATCGACCAACAATCGCAATGATATAATTAGCACCTCAGCGAACTTCCGGGAACTGTTGACATCTGATGGTAAAATAAATTCTAAAAAAAAAATGAAACATGGAAGATCATGTGTGGGTGGGTGGGTGCGTACCAACAAGAGATGCTTAGGTAGGTGTATATCTTAAAATCATTTTTTTTCATTTTTTCATTCGATTGGCAGTAACAAGTCTAACTGACACAGGCCTTTCTTTGCATTACCTGAGAAAATTATTTTAACCTGTAAAAATGCATTGATTCTGTGCAAGTCATTCATTGTTTCTTTCTTTTTTCTTGTTTTTTTTTCAGTCTTTTGTTTGTTTCTTTCTTTCTTTCTTCATGTCTTTTGTTCCGTTTGTTTCTTTCTTTCTCTTTTTCTTTTTTTTCTGTTATTCGTTTCTTTCTTTTTTCTTTCTTTTTTCTTTCTTTTTTCTTTCTTTCTTTTTTCAACTTTTTCTTTTTGTCTCTCGTTGTTTTCTTTCTTTATTTATTTTGTCTTTTTTCAGTCTTTTGTTTGTTTCTTTCTTTCTTCATGTCTTTTGTTCCGTTTGTTTCTTTCTTTCTCTTTTTCTTTTTTTTCTGTTATTCGTTTCTTTCTTTTTTCTTTCTTTTTTCTTTCTTTTTTCTTTCTTTCTTTTTTCAACTTTTTCTTTTTGTCTCTCGTTGTTTTCTTTCTTTATTTATTTTGTCTTTTTTCAGTCTTTTGTTTGTTTCTTTCTTTCTTCATGTCTTTTGTTCCGTTTGTTTCTTTCTTTCTCTTTTTCTTTTTTTTCTGTTATTCGTTTCTTTCTTTTTTCTTTCTTTTTTCTTTCTTTTTTGTTTCTTTCTTTTTTCAACTTTTTCTTTTTGTCTCTCGTTGTTTTCTTTCTTTATTTATTTTGTCTTTTTTCAGTCTTTTGTTTGTTTCTTTTTTCTGTTTTTCTTTGTTTCTTTTTTCATTCGATTCTTTATTTTTTGTTTCTTTTTTCTATCATTGTTATTCTTTCGTTATTTCCCTTTTGTCTTTCTTTTCTTTTCTTTTCTTCTTTTTTTTCATAAACATCTTTTTAGTTTGACTTATTAACACTAGGCTAAAAATGATGACGATTTTCTCAAATCTTCATTATTTCTTTATTTCTTTTGTCTCTATTTCTATCTTTTGTTTGCTAGTTTTTTCTTTCTTTCTTTCTTTATGGTTTTCGTTTCGTTTCTTTGTTTTTTCCTGTTTTTGTTTGTTTGTTTCTAATATTTTATCCTTTATTTGTTTGTTATTTTCTTTTTCCATCTTCATTAAGCATTTCCATCCTATTGGTCCAGGAAGAACTTGTCTTTACCTGCCATGTTCTATCGTTACAAGAGTCGGATCACACCCGACTCCCCCACCAAAAAAAAAAAAAAAAAAATGGAGTACCGAGCTGACGTATCCGGAATTTCATATTTCTGCTCAATCTTCACTTTCCAGACTTGCTCGAGTTCAGAACCGTTTACATTGCAACCTGTTTCTCAATGCTGAAAGCCCGTCGCTACACAATCTCTATTTCCATAGCATATGTTGAGATGAGCTCTCCATTCTTTAGATCCCCAGTTCAAACTTGTACTGCTCGGACGCTCCAGGCAACGTCCATGGAGGTGAATCAACCTCATTTCCTCCACATTCCAAATATAAGAACGTTCCATTAAGAGAGATTTTTCTTTTTTTACCAAGAACATCTACATTGTAGAACAGAGACCCGTGGGGTTGCTTCCTTGTACACTTCAATCGTGATTTCTCAAGTCAAAGTTCAAACGTCATTAGTCCTCCTTGCCGCCATAATCGTATCACATTTTCTCTTTCACTCTTAGCATGCACTTATTTCATTATAACCATTTTAACAGCAAAACTATATATATATATATATATATATATATATATATATATATATATAACTGTGCCAACGTTGCGATAGATCCAAATAATCCAGATATATTTTAAAATTTAAATTACGTAACGACCAGTCTATACTCACCAGGACGATGGCGTTGTAAATGAAACTCCGCGTCGTGCTATCGGTGAGTGATAATATATATATATATATATATATATATATATATATATATATATATAAATGTATATATATATATATGTATATATATATATAAATGTATATATATATATATATTTATATATATATATATATGTATATATAGATATATATATGTATATATATATATATATATATATATATATATATATATATAAATGTATATATATATATATATCTATATATATATATATATATATATATATGGAACAATATTTTTAAATAAGTAAATTTATAATATTTATGCTCTGTAGATTTGCATTGAGGACTGTTTTGTAAAAAATGAAAAATAAAAATATTAATGAGAACACCGGATTACTGTTCTTTCTCTTTATTACAATATATATATATATATATATATATATATATATATATATATATATATATATATATATATATATATATACATATATATATATATAGTGTGTGTGTGTGTGTATTCGTGTACTATATGTTGCACTATATGCTCCATCATGAGTTGGTGCATAGATTAAGCGTTGTGTATATCTCTGGGGGTCACTTGTTGGAAAACACTTTTAATGCACCTTTACAGTTACACGATTAGTAATGTATTTGAGGACCTCTTTACATGTTATCTGATTTAGAAATGTACTAGTCAAATATATGCATAACTCTTCATGTATATAAATAGATAAAATATATGAGTATGGGTGTATATGTGTGCGTATACATATGTGTGGGTGAACACATTTACGTTAAAACATATATGTTTAGATGGATGCGAATGTGTGTATGCATGTAGGCACATATGTGTATGTGTAGTTATATGTGTATATAAAAAATAAATATATATGTATGTAGGTATTGTGATTTGTGTACGCTCTCCAGCTTATCCCTTTCTCTCTTCTGTTCTCTGCTTCTCCTTCTTTTTTTATTCCTTTTTCTTGTCCGGTGAATAAGAGGTCAACGCTACAACTATCGCATTTAATAGAGACATATGCCTCCCTCCCTCCCTTCCTACTCTGTGTAACTATCTTAAAACACGACTTCCGTTAATCTTGTTTTTCATTTCGTTTTCAGTTGATTCCTGGAAGAAGTTATGAATCCATTCATTGTTTTGAAACCGCATGGTGAGAGGCAGCAAAAGCGAATTTTATCGGTCTCGAGAAATGAAATATTTCCATGGATTTTTGAAGTCTCCCATCTGTTAATTACTACTTGCTCTGTTTATTACATTGAGCTCTTGGGATTTATATCCTCCCTGGAATTATCCGTACGGATTACCAATTAACTTTATTTTATTATATATATATATATATATATATATATATATATATATATATATATGGGTGGAGAGAGAGAGAGAGAGAGAGAGAGAGAGAGAGAGAGAGAGAGAGAGAGAGAGAGAGAAGGAATGAAAAGAAAAATCAAATTAATTACTTAGATGATTGTGATTGCCTTCAGCATCCCGACTCTGGAGTTTCGTAGACAGAGCTACCAGCAATCACACCGTGCACTCCTCAGGAGGTATCAACAATAAAGAAGTTCCATTTCTTTTGTCATCTTCTTCTTCATCTTCTTTTTTCTTTCAATTCTTCTTCGATCTTTTTCTTCTCTTTCTTCTGCGTTGTTTTTTTTTTTCGTCCATCATTTTCGCAGTTGCTATTCGTCTTTTTCATTCCTATTGAAATCTGTTTCTTCAGCCTTAAATCACTTTTTCTCCGATTTTCCTTCTTATCGTCTTCTTTCTTCCGTTTTGCTTCTTTTCTCTTTTTTTCCCCCTTTTTCTTTCTCATTTGCTTTCCTTTTATCTCCTTTTGTGTCATTCCTTTTTTTTGTTTCCTCATTTTCCTTCTTCTCTTCTTTTTTATTCGCTTCTGCTTTTCTTCATTTTTTCTTCTGCGTTGTTTTTCATTTTTCTTTTACTGAGCCTTTTTTTAAAAAGTTTAATCGGCATCACCCCACAAGCAAAGGCAGTAAAGCCGCTAAAACACAAGGGGTTACGCCATTTTTACCTTCCTTTTTACTTCTGCTCTTAATCCTTGTATTTTGTTATTACTTTTTCCTATTTGATCATCTTCATTTGAACTCCTTTTATTTCATTTTTTCATATCTTTCTTCTTTTTCCCTCTTCTATTTCCTCCTTCTCTTTCTTCTTTTTCTTTTTCTTTTTCTTCTTCTTCTTCTTTTTCTTTTTCTTCTTCTTGCTGTGTCCCTGCAGGACGATGGCGATCATGGTTCTCCACAATTCCTTGCCTTTGTAGCTCTTAATAAATTTTGGCTTTTTTACTATCTTTCCTAAACCTTGTTCCGCCATTCATTTACAAAAGATCATTCTTCTTCTTCTTCTTCTTCTTCTTCTTCTTCTTCTTCTTCTTCTTCTCTTTTGAAAAAAACAATTAACGCAGAAAACTGCGTTACTTGGTTTTTTCATTTCTTCATCGTCATCATTCTTACTTGTCTTTTTTCCTTCTGCTTTTATTCCTTTTTTCTGTCTTCTTATTTGATCATCTTTATTTGAAAGACTTTTTCTTCATGCTTTCTACCTTCTCTCTTCTATTTGTACTCCTCCTTTTTTTTCTTCTTCATCGTTTCTTGTCTTTTTTATCGTTTTATTTTCATTTCTATTTCATCGCAATTCTTATCTTTCTTTTTCGTTCTGATCTTATTCTTTCTTTCTTTTATCTTCTTCCTATTTGATCATCTTCATTTGAACTTCTTTTTCTTGATACTTTTCTATCTTCCTTCTTTTTCCCTCTTCTTTTTGTCCTCCTCCTTTCTTCTTCTACTTCTTCTTCTTCTGTTTTCTTCTTTCTCTTCTTTTCCCCTCTGCTTTTTGTCCTCCTTCTCCTCCTTTCTTCTTCTTCTTCTTCTGTTTTCTTCTTTCTCTTCTTTTCCCCTCTTCTTTTTTGTCCTCCTTCTCCTCCTTTCTTCTTCTTCTTCTGTTTTCTTCTTTCTCTTCTTTTTCCCTCTTCTTTTTGTCCTCCTCACCCTCCTTTCCTCTTCTTCTTCTTCATCTTCTTCTTCTTCTGTTTTCTTCTCTCTCTTCTTTTTCCCTCTTCTTTTTGTCCTCCTTCTCCTCCTCCTCCTCCTCCTCCTTTCTTCTTCTTCTTCTGTTTATTTTTTCTTATCCCTTTTTCCATCGTCTGTTCTTTGTCCCTTTTCCTTTTCTTTTTCTCTGTCTTCTTCTTCTTTTTCTTCTTCATCGTTTCTTGTCTTTTTTATCGTTTTTTTTTTAATTTCTATTTCATCGCAATTCTTATCTTTCTTTTTCATTCTGATCTTATTCTTTATTTCTTTTCTCTTCTTCCTATTTGATCATCTTCATTTGAACTTCTTTTTCGTCATACTTTTCTATCTTCCTTCTTTTTCCCTCTTCTTTTTGTCCTCCTCCTCCTCCTCCTTTCTTCTTCTTCTTCTTCTTCTTCTTCTTCTTCTTCTTTCTCTACATTTTCCCTCTTCTTTTTGTCCTCCTCCTTTCTTCTTCTTCTTCTACTTCTTCTTCTTCTTCTGTTTTCTTCTTTCTCTTCTTTTCCCCTCTGCTTTTTGTCCTCCTTCTCCTCCTTTCTTCTTCTTCTTCTTCTGTTTTCTTCTTTCTCTTCTTTTTCCCTCTTCTTTTTGTCCTCCTTCTCCTCCTCCTCCTTTCTTCTTCTTCTTCTGTGTTCTTCTTTCTCTTCTTTTTCCCTCTTCTTTTTGTCCTCCTCCTCCTTTCTTCTTCTTCTTCTGTTTATTTTTTTCTATCCCTTTTTCCATCGTCTGTTCTTTGTCCCTTTTCCTTTTCTTTTTCTCTGTCTTCTTTCTCTTCTTTTTCCCCTTTCTTTTTGTCCTCCTTCTCCCCCTTTCTTCTTCTTCTTCTTCTTCTTCTTCTTCTTCTTCTTCTTCTTCTTCTTCTTCTTCTTCTGTGTTCTGCTTTCTCTTCTTTTTCACTCTTCTTTTTGTCTCTTTGTCCTCCTCCTCCTTTCTTCTTCTTCTTCTTCTGTTTATTTTTTCTTATCCCTTTTTCCACCGTCTGTTCTTTGTCCCTTTTCTTTTTCTCTGTCTTCTTTCTCTTCTTTTTCCCTCTATCCTTTCTTCATAGTTTCTTCTCTTTGTCTTTCGTCACTATGGCGTTTCTGATTTTTCTTCTTCTGTATTACTTCTTCACTTTTTTCCACCGATACTTTTTTTTATTTTTTTCTTCATCTTAATTCTTATCTCGTTTCTTTCTTTTTCCTTCTTTCCTGTTTTCTACTTTACTACTGTTAGCGCCAATCCTCTCTTGATCTTTCTTCTCCTGCAACTTATCTTCTACTCCACCTCCGGCGAGGCCTATTTCTCCCGTCTTTTCCTCCTCCTTTCATCCACTCCCCACCTCCTACCACTGTTCAGAATTCCTCCTCAAACACAAACATATGTTATATCTATGTTGTTAATGTTCCGCTTACCTTTCTTATAGTTTTCTCCTTTTCCAAACACAGATAAGGTTGTTTCTACATTTGAAGTATCTTTATTATTCCCTGTACAGTCAAAATAAACAATCAAACAGGAAATACTGCAGTCTCTTTAAAGATATACACAATTCAAAACGAATTATTATTTCCCGACGAGACAGTGAATGAACTTTCTTAAAATAAGCTTAATACCTACAGTGTGGTCCGAAAGTCTTGTTACCCCTATCAAAAAGTAATGAGAACAATAGAACAAGTAATACAAAGCACATTTACTGGATTCAGTTGATTCCCTTTCATTGACGCCATTCACGCATCAAGAAGGTCTGTATGACACCATCATTTTCGTGTAGGAGATCGTGTCAGCCATTTGAAATAGACAATTATATTATCTAGGGGGTGACAAGAGTTTCGGACCATCCTGTAGATTAAAATAGATACAGGGCGGTTCAAAAGTCTTGTCACCCCTTACCAAATATTAACGAGAATAGAACAAGTTATCTATTAATACAATGCACATGAACTGGATTCAGTTGATTCACTTTCATTGACGCTGTCATGCATCGAGAAGGTCTGTATGAACACCATTATTTCCGTGGCAGAAAATGATGTGGCGCCATGTCCTGTGTGAAGTTTTACGAAGCTGTGCTTTGTTGATTGTTACAAAGGCTCTCCTAAAGATATCATTTAAATGATGCGTATTCTGGTATCGTTCGGGTCAAGCTATCTTCTTGATAATACCCAACAGAGCGTTGAAGTAGAAAATTATATTATGTAAGGGAGGCAAAACTTTCGGACGACCATGTACTTTCCTCTCATTCATAACATAGATGAGATCGCTAAAAAAGAGCACAGAATGATAAAAAAGACGCTAAATTTGACGAAAAAAAAGCATCGTCTAAATCGTCTAAATGTTCATGTTATTATTAAGAGGAAAGATCAAAGTATTATTGGGGTATTTTTTTTTTTTACATTTATTAATCGTTCCGAGCACGTTCGAAATTTTCGTTAAAAATCTTGTTTTTTTGAGTCAGCAAAATTGACAGATAATCAATCATGGCATCTATTTTTTTACATTTTATAAAAAAAAAAAAAAATGAAAATCTCAGTTTGAAATTCTTTTAAAAATCAATTAGCATTTTTTCAAAACTTATTTTAAGAAAATCAGAAATTATAATGTTTATTTGAAATATTTTGAACCAGGGTTGACTTAGCTTCTGCGCCGAAAAGATGTAATTTGAAAATAAAACAAAGCAGGTCATAACCTTTCGCGTCACTTGACAGGTGTTGAATGACGTATTGACGGATTACGTGGTCATAATTTGTTCTACGGAAGGCGAAAAGTGAAGTTATTTAGATTTAAGTGAATAAATTATTTACCTCGTTATTTTTAAGGAAAACTTTCAGCGCTCTATTGTTTTTTTGTACTTAGCTTTCACTTTTACGTTTACGATGCTTTATAGAAAATATATTCTAAAGAAATTAAAATAAGACTGTTACGAGTGACATTAAATTTCATATTTCATAAGAAAGGTATCTAATTAATTTATAGGTACCTTTCTCATGAAATTTCATCAGAAGTGTACATAAAATACTATAATTTTATGTACATTTATTATATTTTACTGTGTTATTTGTATTTCCATTCATTTTATTATTAATTTTGATATTTCATTTATGGAAAAATGTCATAACTGAGATTAATATAAAAATAAGATCATATAAATTTCATAAGATCATACTGATACTTGTAGGTACCCTTCTCAGTTGAAATTGAAAAATCAAATTAACTTCTCCTCACGTGTTTCGCAAAAGTAAAGGCCTCAACAGCGGAGAACAATGCTTAACTCAAATAACGCAACTTAATTGTATTCTAGTTGGTCTTCCGTACTTTATAATTACAGTCCGATTATTAACACAAAATTACATTTCTTAATTACTGCGGATCTTCTGATTAGTCAAAATGATACAATTTACAACACGCTAAAAAAAGATCTATCTCATAAGGACACTTACGAAAGCTGATGCGGCTTTTAACTAATTTTATATTTTAACAACTTAAATGTAAAAATCTATTATAATTAAAGAAATAACAAATAATTGTATTATAAATTCATTTTTCATCGAAAAGCTTTTTGCTTTCAGAAAATATTGTCCATATTCATAAAAACAACTAAAAGTAAATTAAACCATTTGAAATTAAATAATATCTTTGTTTTATTGAGTTTTGTATGTTACAATTCAGAGCTTATTTTCAGGTAGGGTTGGGGGGTAATTAAAAACAAAAAAAGACATGATTTGCATTCCTCAAAGCCTTGTGCTTTTAACTATTGTAATCACTAAACTAGACTCGATCGAATTTCTAGCGTTTTCATAATATTAGTTATGGGTGGGGTAATAAATATAAAAAAAAATCTGCTATGACTTTAATAAAAAAAAACATATGTATAATAACTTCGATCATCTGTGAATAGTTTCTGAAAGTTTCATTAACATCCAACAATTATTTTTACTTTTGCAAGGTTTTCCAAATTAATGTGTGTCATACAAAAAAAAAAAAAAAAAAAAAAACGTGCTAAAAATTGTCTATGTTATCTTACTAGTTCCGGTGATACAAAGAGAAACCAGTTTTTTTTTTTTTAATCAAAATTTAGAATGTCCTAAAAAGAAGGAAAAATTTTTTAAGAATAATTAAAAAAAAAATTGGTCTTTCCTCTTAATAATAACATAAACACTTAGACAATAAAATTTAGTTTTCGTCAAGTTTGGCGTCTTTTTCATCATGCTATTCTCTTTTTTTTTAGCGGTCTCATGGCGGTACATATCTAAACTTTAATTCATTTTATTCTGGGATTTCCACAAAAAACAGCGATACCTAAGGTTTAAAATGAATTAAAAAAAAAATGAAAGATTTTCCTTGACGCTTTTATGTTAGTTTTAATTTCAAGCGAATAGATTAAATTTAATGTTTCCAATAATTAAAATACATTGCTGTAGTTACCTTAAAAAACCCTAAAAAACAACAAACGCGATACGTAAGGTTTAAAATTAATTTTTAAAAATGAAAGATCTTGAAGCATTTATTTTAGTTTTAATTTCAAGCCAATATTATCAACAATCAAATTACTTTGCTCGATTTCAAAAACTAATTTCAATTGACTGGAAGGAGTTCTATTCTAAAATATCCGATTAGCGCCCTTTTTTTTTAGTCGTCTTTCATCGCAATGTAATTCTCTTTATTAATCTTTCAAAAATAAAATATACTTTTCTGAAACTTTATTTGAGGAATATTAGCTGATTTAAAGATAATTAATATGATGTGAAACAAATATAATTTAATTTAAGTTTAAAATAACACAGAAATGCATTTTTAAAACAAAAAGTAGCTGTGTTTTTAACGGACAGTCACCATGTTTTTCTTTTTTTGTGATTGACGTGGCGATGACAGATTGATTGTATGGAGACTATCTGTAAAACATTATTTAAGAAAATGGCGTGAGCGCCTTTTTTTTTAATATAATTATTAAGTACTAAGTAATCTTAAAGATATTGAAAAATATTTTCCGTAATCTAATTTTAGGAATGTTGACTTTTAAAAATCATGGTGCAAAATTATTTTTATTAATTTTTTAAAATTTTTGATTAGATAAATATAGTTTTCAGTTAACAAGATCACCTAAAGCGATTAAGTCCACCATTAGGATCAGTTTATCTTGATGTTGAACGCGGCAGATGACATTATGGCGGTTGTTGTAAAAGTAATCTTTCTCTTGCACGGACCTGACAGCGAATTAAAACACGGAACTGACATATCAATGGTTTCAGTGAAGAGATGAATGAATGGCAGAAAGAAAGAAGGGAAGATGGAAGTGTTAAATGTAGGGATCTCCTTAAAAAACGGTACCTAAGGTTTAAAATGATTTTTAAAAATGAAAAATCTTGAAGCTTTTATTTCAGTTTTCATTTAAAGCTAATAGATTAAATTTAATATTAATATTTCCAATAAAAAAATACTTTGCTGATTTAAATTGACTGTAATGAGTTTTCTTTTGCTAAAATAGTTGATTAGCCCCCTTTCAAGTTGTCTTCCATTGCAATATAATTCTTATTATTAAAAAATCTTCCAAAAATAAAATTTTCTTTTCTGAAACCTTATTTGAGGAATATTAGCTGATTTAAAGTATACCGAATCTGATTTGAAACAAATATTATTTACTTTAAGTTTAAAATATCAAGGAAATGCATGTTTTTAGCCTGACAGTAGCTGTTTTGACGTGTTGACAGCGTGGTGATATTCTACGGTGACTTTATTTGTAAAACATAATGGAAGAAAATGTCATTAGCCCCTTTTTATATAATTTTTAAGTACTCAGTTTTCTTAAAAAATTAGAAAAATATTTTCAGCAATCTAATGTTTTATTGAATTTTAGAAACGTTGACTTTAAATTTACTATAGCTATCGCTGTTATTTTCTGATAATATCATGTATTGTCATCCGTACTTACAAAAATCGGCACGTTTATACACATACAAAAAAACAAAAATTCAAAATTCTTTTAAAAATATTGGTGTTTAATGATTTGCATTTATGATTAGTAAATATAGTTTTCACTTAATCATAATATCATCTAAAAGCTTAAAAGTAATACAGAATTTTAAAAGATTTAAAAGATTAAGATTTTTCTAATTAAAATTTTAAAAATGAAAACAATTCTTAACAATGTAAAACAAAAGACAATGCATGTTATGAACAAAAGGGATTCATTGTGGCTTTATTCGCAAAACGAAGATCAACAGGGAGTCGATTGCAGGCAAGTCTGTGACTGATAAGTCCAGCGCAGGATGGGGATATATGGTCGCAGCAGTTGCAGCTGAAAGTCCGGCCTGCGTTTAGTCGCATAATGTTCCAGTACTTTTTCCTCTACCTCTTGTCACTGAGAGCGGCCCTGAAGGTATTTTCAAAGAAGACAGCATGGCATGTTATGAGATACCAGGTGTCACGGTTCTTAGCTAGGGTTGACCATTGGTAATCGTTGATGAAAAGGAATTACATATGTAAAGAAATGTCATGAAAAAAAAACAAAACATTATAATTATAACAGTGTACTTGTTTGCATGTGTATATGTGTGTGTGTGTGTGTAATAGACACGTGTGTCTATGTGCGTGTGTGAGAGTGTTCAAAAGCCAACAATAAATAGACAGACAACAATAGATAGACAGACAACGACAAATGAGCTAAGCTAGCTAGCGAGATACAAAAAGTGATACGGTCAACTGAGAAACTTTCATGCACAACTGGATCGATATTTTTTTTTACAGTTTTACTGTAATAATAGTACAAACACACAGGCTATCAGCCACCTTCATATATTTATGTAATCTTTGGGCGTTCGAACGGGTACGCACACACAAAATGAGATTTATATATTAGGTACGTATGCTTGCACTAAAAACACTTCTCCACACGCAAGATAATACGATGGCGCGAATAAATACGATTAAAGGGAAGATAACTGTAGATATTTTCGTTGCTGCATATTAGCGTCTGGTTTGTCTTATCTGACATATTTTAACTGTAATGATCTTCCGTCTTTATTTTTAGCCTTCTCTCAAACAGAGCGTTAAAGACAGAAGCGACCAACATGGACGTCGTTTTCTTAACGTCTTCCGTTAACATCGACCAACAATCGCAATAGGATAATTAGCACCTCAGCGAACTTCCGGGAACTGATGCCATCTGTCGGTAAAAAGAAATTAAAAAAAAAGGCTGTTAGTAAATACATTCAAATGAAACATGGAAGATTATGTGTGAGTGGGTGCGTACCAACAAGCAGTAGATGATTAATTAGGGACATATCTTAAAAAACTTTTTTTTTAACCACTGGACATCGCGGATTTTCAACTTCCCATTCGATATGCAGCAGTAAATCTCATTGACACAGGCCTTACTTCGTAGACATGAGAAAATTATTTTAACATAAAAATGCAATAATTCTGTACAAGTCATTTCTTTCCCTTTTTCTTGTTTTGCTTTTTTTCGCTCTTTTGTTTGTTTCTTTCCTTATGTCTTTCATTTCTTTTTTTCTTTTTCTTTCGTTTCTTAATTCTTCTTTGTTTCTTTCTTCTTTCAACTCTTTCTTTTTGTCTATCGTTGTTTTCTTTTTTCTTTTTTTTATTTCTTTCTTTTTGTCTATCGTTGTTTTCTTTCTTTCTTTTTGTCTAATGTTGTTTTCTTTCTTTCTTTTTGTCTATCGTTGTTTTCTTTCTTTCTTTTTGTCTATCGTTGTTTTTTTTCTTTCTTTCTTTTTTTCTTTCTTTTTGTCTATCGTTGTTTTCTTTCTTTCTTTTTGTCTATCGTTGTTTTTTTTCTTTCTTTCTTTTTTTCTTTCTTTTTGTCTATCGTTGTTTTCTTTCTTTCTTTTTGTCTATCGTTGTTTTCTTTCTTTCTTTCTTTTTTTCTTTCTTTTTGTCTATCGTTGTTTTCTTTCTTTCTGTCTTTCTTTTGCCTTACGTTTCTTTCCATTTCACTTGTTTCTTTCATTTTTTTCTTTGGTTCTTTTTCTTCTTTTTGTTTTTCGTTTCGTTTCGTTTCTTTCTTTCTTTCTTTCTTTCTTTCTTTCTTTCTTTCTTTCTACTTCTTTTTATGTTTGACCTGGGCTGAAAATGTGTTTCTTGAATCTTTTGATAGCGCAGTCTTTTTAATTCGAGATGCTCAACGAATTTTGGTTCAGAGTGTAAAAAACCAACTACTTCCACTACCAAGTTGAGTATTTCTCTCTCTTTCACTTTCTCTCTTTACAAACACACACACACACACATATATATATATCAGTCTGATCAGGAAATAATTGAATCTCACAGTACTCAACCTAAGACCAGGACCTTACGTAATATCACTGATCATCGGAAAGACAATAAAAAGCACAAAGCGGTATACGGGCAAGTGAAGAGAAGGGTAGGGACCTGCTTGGAGTCGGCTAATTTAATAACATACTGACCCCCAACGGCTCTGATAGGTATATATATATATATATATATATATATATATATATATATATATATATATATGTATGTGTGTGTGTGTGTGTGTGTCCGTGCGTGTGTATGTGTGTGTGAATGTGTATGTAATATATATGTATATATGTGTGTGCGATAGAGAAAATTCTCTGCCCGCCATCAGCCTGGTTATCCTTATCCTTTCCTCAGTCCCCACCCCCTATTTCCAGTTTTTTTTCCCTCACTCTCACTTGTTGTAAACCCCTGTGTTCTAGTGGCATTCCCGCCTTGCTTGGGGGGAAATGATTAAAAATTATGGATGCAAACAGACTAGACATCCCAATGCGACCTATAATATGAAGAAAAACAAGGCACCCACAAAAATGCCTCTAATATACACATTATATGATTAAGTGTGTGTATGTGCCTTATTTGAAGACTTAATTTAGAAGCTAATTTTAAGAGGGTCGCATAATACACGATCTATAAAATCAGCATATGTACTGCTGGCCCTGGCTACGCCATTGGCCAGACTATAAATCCATTTACTGTAGTGAAATTAGCTTCAAAATTACGTCTTCAAACGTTGCGTGGTACGCGAATATATACGGTAGCTATCATGATTCATGAACAAATTGAACAATCATCGCAGAAATATTTGCCTAAATGATCAACACAAAATTTTAAATGTGTTAACTAGGAGGTTAGCTTTGCGGATGGTGGCAAGAGGAATTTCATTCCAAGCTTCAGTAAAGTTCCACTTTAATGAATCAATATGGACGATGTCACGACGGAGATTTTGCAAGTGAGTTAGGGGTATACACCAGATACAGTAATACATAACATTCAGATTTGGGCTTTGGGAGGGCCGCTGAGATGGACCAATTAGAGCTGGTGTATTTTCTCGAAGAATAAATTTGCCTCGTTTTTTTTTTACTCGGCACCCTGTAATTTGTTTTTTTTAAAAAATCGATTGATTTTGAAAAATGGAATAGCCACGTAAATTTTGGCTAATTTTGAAAATTATCATTTAATTTCTTAGATTCATAAATATCCATATATGAACGAGTACAAGTATGTATATGTATATGTATATGTGTGAAAATGTGTGAACCGTTATACATAAATATAGGATTTATGATGTGCATTTGTGGGTGTGTGTATGTATGTAAGCACAGGTATATATATCAATAGATAAAAATATATCGATGTATGTATAAATATGCAAAAACACACTAAGATATGTATGTGCCTATGCGGTGGTGTATGGATATACACATATGCTCACACACAGACACACACACACACACACACACACACACACACACATATATATATATATGTATATGCCTGATTTAAAATCCAGCAATACCAAATGGCACAAAATGAAGTTAAAAGGCTGACACTCTGTATCAGGACATCAAGAGGTGATAAGCTTGGATACCCACGATTCCTCGGAGATCAAAAGTCATTTTGGTCATATAGAGTATTTTTATTTCTTTCAGAGGATGCCAAAGAGGACATACGCTTCTCCGGTGAAACGTGTCGTTAATAAAATTTTGTCTTATCATCTTCACTATTGCATGAGATACTATTATATGTCCAACAAGCATACACACACACACACGCTTACACACATATATTTATCAGATGTATTTAAATATTGGAAACGATTATATGATATATATATATATATATATATATATATATATATATATATATATATATATATATCAGAGGTATTTGAATATAGCAAAATGATTATATGATACATATATATGTATATATATATATATATATATATATTTAAATATAAAAAAATGATTATATGAGATATATATATATATATATATCAGATGTATTTAATTATAGAAAATGATTATGATATATATTATATGTATTCAAATATATATATATATATACATATATATATATATATATATATCAGAAGTATTTGAATATATCAAAATGATTATGATATATATATATCTATTTAAATATAAAAATGATTATATATCATATATACATATCTATCTATCTATCTATATCTATATATATCTATCTATATCTATATATATATATCAGATGTATTTAAATATAGAAAACAATTATATATATATATATATTAATTTCAATTAAAAGGTGTAAATGTAATTTATAAATTCATGAATCATTCATACAAAAAACAAATATAGAGGTTAATGATTTAAATGGCAAGAATACTTCGTCGTAAACAATATAAATAAGATACATCAACCCCGAACCTGTATATGAATGATATGATCCCCGTTTATAAATTCCAGTTGCATAAGTTCTTTTTAATTTTACAAGCTTTCGTCTGTTCCTACAGACATTATAAGGTATGGAAATAGATTTTGTTCTTGTTTTTACTTTTCAGTAATAAGAGGACAATAGAGATATAATCCGAAAAAATGCTATGAGAAATGTGTTATTGTTTTGGAACGTGCGGTCGCAACGCTGAGTTTGAATATAAATTTTAAGGTTCTGTGTTTTTGTACAAATATAGCAATAAGAGAATTCTTTTTTACTGGTAGATTTTCCGTCAATATGGCCTGAACTATATTGTTCAATAATTACAGTAATGTCACAATTATTATCCGAGAGTTGCACGTTGGATCAGTTATTTTAATTTCAATTAAAAGGTGCAAATATAATTTATAAATTCATGAATCATTCATACAAAAAACATTTTTTCGGATTACATTTCTATTTTCGTTGTCCTCTTATTACTGAGAAGTAAAAACAAGAACAAAATCTATTTCCATACCTAATGATGTCTGTAGGAACAGACGAAAGCTTGTAAAATTAAAAAGACCTTATGCAACTGGAATTTATAAACGGGGATCATATCATTCATATACATGTTCGGGGTTGATGTATCTTATTTATATTGTTTACGACGAAGTATTCTTGCCATTTAAATCATTAACCTCTATATTTGTTTTTTGTATGAATGATTCATGAATTTATATATATATATATATATATATATATATATATACATTTATATCAGATGTATTTGAATATAGCAAAATGATTATTGATATATATATATATATATATGTGTATTTAAATATAAAAAAGATATATATATTACATATATATAAGATGTATTTAAATAGAAAAAAAGATTATTTGATATATATATATATATATATCAGATGTATTTAAATCTAGATATTATATATATATATATGTGTGTGTGTGTGTAGCTCGAGCTAACCTGAATGATGCAAGAACAAAGGAGCGAATAGAAGCAGAATATGAATAATATTTAGATAAGTATTTCTTCATCTATTTCAAAAGGACATTTGGATTTCGTAAGCGGTGCCTTGATTTTTAACCGTTAAAAGAATACGTTATTAGCAATCCTCTATTTTCTTTTTCTATGTGTAACATATTTATTGTATAAAGTATGTTTCAAACTGTTCAAACGTCTCATTTTGTTCATGAAACCATTACTCAGTTTGGGGAGGAGTCGTTTAATTTCCCATATTGTATTTATTTCATTTTTTTTTTTCATAATTTTGTAAATAAACGTTGTCGAAGGAGTCATATGTGTATATAGTAATAGCCGGCCTTTTGACACATCGCTTTTTGGGGGGGAGGGTTTGGAGGTTTGGGTACATGAGGTTTAAACATTGCCTAAATTATCTTTATTTTCCTTTAAATTTTAATTGGATTTCCATTACATTGCGCAATCTGTATATTTACTCAGTAATTCACTAAATATTCGAATCAAATTTAAATTGTATATGAGCAATGAATTGGATACTCCCAAATGTCTGGGCAGACAGTAACTGTAAAAACATGTTATATCCATTGTCATCATAAAGTTAAGTATTGCTTCATCTATCTATCTATCTATCTATCTATCTATCTATCTATCTATCTATCTATCTATCTATCTATCTCCGTTCACCATCTATCTATCTATCTATCTATCTATCTATCTATCTATCTATCTATCTATCTATCTATCTCCGTTCATTATCTATCTATCTATCTATCTATCTATCTATCTATCTTCGCCCGTTTATCTTTTAAGCTGTTAATATATATTTTAGTCCTTTCATCTATCTATCTATCTATCTATCTATCTATCTATCTATCTATCTATCTATCTATCTCCGTTCATTATCTATCTATCTATCTATCTATCTATCTATCTATCTATCTATCTATCTATCTACTGCTTCTATATGCTTGAACATTTATGAGTCTGCGTGCATATAACCCGCTGCCCGTGTGCGTCTTCATACAAGCGAATATTCATGAGCATTTGCTTCATCTCATGGAGGTCAACTTATTCATATAGGTCACTGACATGTTTGAAAAAACAAATGCAAAATTGAATTAAAATTAAAACAAATACAAGGAAGAAATAAGTGAATAGAAATCGGCATTAGATAATCATTTCCAACATAAACAACCGCACCTTGCCATTGTTCTCACCAATTTGCTTCCCTGATAATTTGCTGCCGTGTCATGTTGCTACTGTGACTGTCCGCTTGATTCGTACGCGTTATTTTTTTGCTTCTTATTGTCTTTCTTTCTACCGTCTAGCTTCTAAAATTAAAGACAAAATATGAATATATACATGTGTGTGTATATGTATATATATATATATATATATATATATATATATATATATATATATATATGAAGGTGGCCTGACAATTGCGTCTAGCACGAAACAGATTGTCGCCTCTAAGTGTTGACATCTATGTTCACTTTATATATATATATATATATATGTGTGTGTGTGTGTGTGTGTGTGTGTGTGTGTGTGTGTGAAAAGTGTGTGTATATAAATATAAATAAATACATATATATAATTATTTATATATTATATGCGATCAATATCAGTGATAGAGTCGTAGGTCAAATTTAAAAATATGACATGTATACATGCGAGGAAATATTATTCAGTGGAAAAATAGAAAAATGACATGTATACATTCACGAGACATTTTCGCTACACTTCCAATCTTTGAATTTCAACATACAAATGCGTATGTATAGACACAACACCACCCGTATACATACATATGTCATATCCGAAACTGCCCACATATGTTTATATATGTATGAGTCCCGACGGACGGCCAATTATGTATATGTGTCTGCGTGCTTCATTGGGCGTATGAACATACATCGATGTTTGCGTTAGTACGATGACACCACGACGACGTTTCCCTCCACCACTTCCATAATAACACCAATACACGCAATCTACATGAACCCAAAATTTTAAAATAGTTAATCAGTTTGTCTGACGATCGCAAAAGCGTGAAACCCAGGGTCACAAACTCACATCAATCCAATCATATATATATATATATATATATATATATATATATATATATATATATATATATATATATATATGAAACAAAGGGCGTCTGTGTGTCTCTCTGTCTGTTTGTCTGTTTGTCTGTCTGTGTGATACCATTTCACTCGAGATCCATCAAACTGGTTTTGACCAAAGTTGGCCAATACTTTGTACAATGTAATAGATAGGTTCTTAGTGTAAAAAAATCGATAATTAAAAAAAAATCAATAATCGATGAAGCCGATTAAAATCGATAAATTCAACTTTTTTCCGCCAATTTCGTTCAAACTCGGTATATAGGTTACTTACATCATGACGAGCTCAACCATACCTCATTTTTATTTCTACGTCATTGCGTTTAGCGAAAAACCGCAAAAAGCCAAAAGTCGATTTCAACACAGATTTTCAACCGCCTCAATTTTGAAGTAATCTCATACAAACATCACTCGATTGTAGTCAACAATAAGTTGATTGTTTTACAATCATCTAACTTGATAACTGAATCAACCCATTTAGTGAAAACCCGCGTAAATAGCGAAACATGTCGATTTTTACTTGTTTCTTTTTTATTTTTCGTTGATCTTTCAATCAATTCTCATTAAACTTAACAATTACTTTATAAATGTATCCTCTTTTACATCTCTGGTAGCACAATGACAAAATGAATTTCAAAAACTTCAAAATAATTGTGGTCTGAAGTGGCTCTTCATGTTGCCTGTTTTACCCCTTCATGTCCTCGACTAACTTCAATTGAATAAATACAGACTACTACTGTTATATCAGTAACTGCATTAATTAAAAATGATTTTTAATGAAAGTATTGTAAAGTAATTGAAGAAGATACACTCTGCTCCATCTAAACATGATGCTGTTTTTGCACCATTCTAATTAGACGCTTTTTTCTGATCGACCTGTTGGGTATGGCCGCAAGTATATATATATATATATATATATATATATATATATATACTTTATCTTAGGCTATTACATCGAAAAAAATTTAAATCCTATTTATTTTTATGGGATGAATCGTTCACTCGTCAGTAATTTACAATGACTGTAATTGTGTAGCGAATTTGACACGTTTTCGATGCAATATTCTAAAATAATGAATATTGCTCTACTTTGTATTGAACCCTCTTTTAAATTAAACGTTACAAACGTTGGAATTGTACTCTATTCGTTCTCATCTGACCTGCATATATATATATATATATATATATATATATATATATATATATATGAAGAAATAGTTTTAAGATATGCTGTATTTATGAGATAAAGTGTTCAATATCAGAGATAGAGTGTATGTAAATATAAAACTGATCATTGAAGTCAACACCCAGAGACGCAATCACCAGGCCTGATAATTGCGTTTGGCATGAAACTTCAATATATATATATATATATATATATATATATATATATATATATATATATATATATATATATATATATATATTTGTGTGTGTGTGTGTGTGTGTGTTTGTGTGTAGAGGTGGGTAAATCAAATAATTTGATATTAATAATTGTACACTATTTACATTATTAAGACTATTGTCCTCATCTTTGTCGCCATATTTATTACGGGGTTTCGGCCCTCTCACACCAAGGACACATGGCACAGTGGATAAAGGCGTTGGTTAGATCCAGTGACAGGACCCAAAGAGTGTGAGTTCAATACCCGGTTAAAGCAGTGGAGAACTTGGAGAGGGGAACTAATAGGAGATAACTGACATCCATTAAAACATGGCACGTGGAACTAGAACAGTCTACCCGAGTGAGCGAAATAAAGGGTTCAGTTCGACATTCCAACCACCTGAAGAAGGCCGGATGTACAACGGCCGAAACGTTATAATAAATATGGTGATAAGGATGAGGACAATAGTTCGAATAATGTAAATAGTGTACATAATACAGTGATCGTATTTACGCGCGTTAACGTGCATACACAGGTAAGCAAATGAATATTTACTAAATTTACTTTAAGGTGTAAACATAACAGTGGTTAGACAGAGCTAAGAGATATATATTAATAAATATACATATACCTACGTTTGGGGTACGACTTAAGTTTCGTAGTTTTACCAACTCATCAGGCACGAAATACTACCTATGATTAAAAATATCTCAAGCGATCAGATGACTAGCCACACTGATGAGCTGTGATACACCGAAACAGTCTGTCTGTGAATAACTATATATATATATATATATATATATATATATATATATATATATATATGTCATTTCTGTAGCAAGCAGAAATATTTCTTCTCCTGATGATGGCCATTTTGGCCGAAACTAGTTGAGGAATCTAAATGAAATAATAATAAAAAAAAACGAAAAAATATTAATGTACAACCTAGTGTGTCTGAAGATTTTAATTTTTTAATATTTTTTATTGTTCAATATATATATATATATATATATATTTGCGTGGCCGAGTGTTCTGATTCTATCCTAGAGTTCATCAAACCTCTGGGTTTGACAATACTCAGCTTGTCGATCTCTCTGCCTTAGTCAGGGTGGAGCCTAGACGAGGATATGCCGAATGGTAGAGTCACGTCTGGGGTGGTAGTCAAACACGACCCCGTTATTACGAGGTCTGCGGGCAATTTTTGCTCGAGCCTACGGGCTCGTATCGCCCCACTTAAAAAAGGAACTTGTGCTGCATCTCGCCTTGTGGCGAGGACTGGGGCATGTTCTCACTATGAGATACGTGTTCACCATACTTGATTTGTTAAGGATATTAGCTTTTGCAAATATATATTACGTAATTCAACCTTAAATGGCAATGTCACCCACTTCTGTATTTTCCTCTTTCCTTAAGAAGCCTATCGGTCCAGATAAAATTCCACTTTTTGTTCTAAAGTATATTAGACCTGAGTTATCTCCAATCTTAACAAAATTGTTTAACCAGTGCCTAAAGGAGAAATCTTCCCAAGTCTACAGATGATCTCAAGTGTACGCCCTGTTTTTTAAGAATGCGGTTGAGTGATCATACCTGTCGCAATATCGTCATCCTTCATGTCATCAAAAAACTCCTTGAGCAATCAACACGAATTGTCGAGCGCCTTAATAGGGATGAACTCTTGAGAGACGAACAATACCGATTTCGACAGATATCTTGTCATTACTCACAAAATAGGCAAGACTTTATATAATAGACACCGCGAGGACGATAGCATTAGATATATCGATAAACCTTTGATCAGATGTAGCATAGAATGTTGCTACACAGGCTCTCCAGTTACGGAATCACTTAAAGTATTTTCCCAATTATCAAGTCCTTCCTAACACGACCATGTGCAAATTAATTGGAATAAAACAAATAATTCCGTTTTTATTTACTTTTTTTTTGTATTTTTACATGACTCGGTGTACATGTTAGTACTTCGTGTTTCCATTCCACGAAGTCTTTTCTTGCAGATTGACCACAGATCCTCGATTGGATTTAAATTAGCAGAGTTTCCGAGCCAGTCGATGGTACTTTGATTTTCTCACTGATAGGGCTTGTCATTGTGCTCATGCAGCGTTACAATGTACGCTTTCTTGAGTAATGTCCAACGCAGACAATAGTGTAAGGACAACTAATCGACATTCGAGACAATAGTGTCTGGGCGTGATAAAAAGCACGAATGACACAATATTTTTCAAGGCCAAACAAATTTCATCATACACCTCTGTATATTAATCGATTACACCCTGTCAGACAAGTACGTCTAAAACTGAACGATTGGTGAAAGAAAGGAAACTAAAGCTGTTGTTTCAATTAATTTGCACAAGGGTACTCATAGGTCCATGAAGGTTCTTCTTTATAAGCAATCCTCCGTGGCTCAGGAGATCAACGCAGGCGTCCCCCCAATGGTACACGTCTTGGTTCACTTATTCCAGATTATATTAATGATCTGCTTAAGCGCATACTCCGATCATTGGTAAATATCTACGTAGATGATACAACGGTACAATTTTAGATGATCAGAGCCTGACAGCGGATCTTAACACTGATTTAGCTTTAACAGCTCAAGGTTGCTATCTGTCTCCCCAGACGCGACTCTGCCCTTCGGCATAATGTCTTCTGGGTTCCGCCCGGAGGCAGAGAGTCGACAGGCAGAGTAACGATTAAACGTTAACTCGTCGCTATTTTCCCGAGACCTCCCCACAAGGTAGGATGCGGGACTAGGCCGGTGTTTCACGTAGGGTTTTCCGAGCGCGTACACTCGGGCAAAAATTCCCCGTAGACCCCAAGACGAGACTCTACCCTTCGGCATAGCTTCGTCTGGGTTCCTTTCTACCTGAAGTCACGCCTCTTTACCCTTACTCCCTGTAACCCCTTGCGCGCTAGTGGCACTCCCGCCTTGCTTGGGAATGCTTAAAAAAAATAATATCGCTTTTGTATCGAAATTTCTATTTATCCGAGTTTAAAGTATTTACGTTCTTCGTTTAGAAATTTTGACTCTAGTTTTTCATTTTTTTCTTGATCTTTTTTGTTGTTATTACTATTTTTCTTTTGTTGTTTGTTTTCTCTTCCTTCTTTGTCATAAGAGTCGGTATTCAAAGTTTGAATCGAAACTTGACCTCAGGCAGCGCTTTCTACACGTACGTATCATCCAAACAGCGTGGGGGAATATGATTGCTAAAAGATGCCTATCAAGTAAAGCTTTGGGGTTAAAAGCAATTACTCGCGTTAAGATTTTGACTTGGAGAATAGGATGGAGAAAAATCCAACTGAAAAATTAAGAGTGCTGTTTAAATAGACGTAGGCCAGTCCATGTGGGGGTGTTCAGCTACACCACAACCCACAGCCTTGTGGATGATGAATGGTTTTCCACCTTCCTACAGTAGAAATATTGCAAACCTCTCGCTACTATGTCGATGTTGTTTTGGAAAATGTTCTTATGGCCATACCCTACTGTCCAGACACAGTCGCTAAACAAGAAATCGACCCCACGTTGTGTTTCGTCTTTTTCTTTTTTAAAGATGGCTTGCCAGTGTTGGCCGACGCAGCCAAGGGATGAAATCAAGAAAAGTTTCAATTTCTTCACACTGAAGATAACAACAACCTGTATTTGTGGGGAGAATTAACTTTTATTTATCCGACAGCAGTTCCGATGGGGTGACGGTGCATATAACATTCTGGCACAACATGGCAACCAACGAACACTCTGTACCAGCCTGACGACATGTCGTGTACAGACGAAGAACACCTCTTTCTTCTCATCCTCATTTCTTTTGTATTACATTAGTAAGGAGTAAGTTCCACTCAGATAGCTTCTTCTCATGAACTGTTGCTTTATGGAACAAACTCCTGAGAAAATGCTTCCCGATCATTAAAATTTTAACCTCCTCACTCTATTGATTGTCTTTATCTGTGACACATATCCGTATAAACTACGCCCCTTACTCTTACCGCTTGCACAACAATCGCCTTCATTAACCCTCTACCATGAGTGACTCTTGTGCCTTATATAGGGTGAAATTTAGTACAAAAGAAAAAATTAAGAAACAATAAAATTTTGTTAAAAACAAAAAAATCTGCGTTGAACTGTTACGTAATATCAGTCCTCCTATATGACAGTGAATATTGGACAATTTTCACACAGATGAAGAAGAGACTCAAGGAAACAGATATGTGGTTCTACAGAAAGATGCTGAGACTACCAAGAACGGAAACTGTGAAAAAACGCAAAAAAGAGGAAAGTGGAGCCAAATCTATATTATTCAAATATATTGCAATATATTTAAAATCAGAAAGTGACAGTTGAAATTTCTGGGACGCATAATGAGGAGAAGAGGCTTGGTGAATTCGACACTCACAGAACAGATTGAAGACAAGGACGGGGAGAAAGAGAGAGTCGTCTACCCAACAAGCTTGTGTAAATGAATGTCAGTACAAGGACAGGAAGGAATGGTAAAGAGACAAACATTGCTAAGTACTAGAAAAGAAAGGAAGTTGAGGAGAGCTGTTATCACCTATCCCACTGAAGGGTCACGGCACATAAAGACGACGACGATGACGAAGAAGAAGAATAAACATTACAGAGGATGCGATTTCTCAGTGCTTATAATGAATTCGTAGATAACATAAGTGCAGTGTATGTGGGAGTTGCTATTATTATTTTTTTATCTGTTGTCGTAAATTGTTCATCTTATCGCATTCAACTTGAGATGTATTTTTAATGGCGGCTATGTCTCGTTTGTAGTTTGGGTGCATTTGCTCACAACAGGCTATATTTATCATTTTAGAGTTTTTGTTACTTTCTATGTTAATCCGCAGTTTCTTTAAAGAAAAAAGACAAAACAGCAACAACAACAACAACAAAAAAAACCCCCCAAAAAACAAAACAATCCCTTCAAGTTAATAAAAGTAATTTCTCATTTTAAATTAAGCTACACACACATACCTACTCTCTCTGACACACATATACGCAATCATATATGCCTATCTAAGCATCTGAGACGAGAAAAATAAAAATGATTAAACAGAAGATTCGCCCGAGGAGGTATTTCCGCAAATTACGTACACACACCTTAACCAATAGGATGTGAATGATTATCACTCAATAAAAATATTGTTGTCATTTTTTTGGTTAGCGATTCTATTTCTGTTCGTGTTTTCTTAGTGAATTTTCTTTCCGATTTTCTTATCAAGTTCAACGGATTCAGGATTTTCGTTGATTTGTACTTCTTCCGAATCCTTTTCTACTATTATATTTATATTTTGACTTTTCTTTTTATCTTTTTTATCTTTTTCTTTCTTTTAATTCTGACAATGTTTCTTTCTTTCTTTTTCATCCAATTCTTTTCTTTTCTATAGTTCTTGGATTATTTCTTATTTTGTTTCTTTCTCTTCCGGGTATTTCATTCCTTCTTTTTTGATCTTTTCCCACCTTCGTCATATTCAGTATTGGCTGTCTCTTTCTTTCTTTCTTTCTTTCTTTCTTTCTTTCTTTCTTTCTTTTCAAGCAATTTAACTCTTTCTTTTTTCTTATTTTTCGTTCTTTTTCTTGTTGTATCTTCTTTTCTTATCTCGCACTTCTCCCTCTTTTCTCACTCTTTTCTTTCTTTTTTCTTTCTTTTTTCTTTGTTTCTTTTTCTTTCTTTCTTTCTTTCTTTCTTTCTTTCTTTCTTTCTTTCTTTCTTTCTGTTCCTGCTATTTGCCTTTCATTTGTCTTATTTTTCGTTATTTTTAGTACTTTCTTTCTTGTTCTGCCTTTTCCCTCTCTTTTTCTTTCTTTCTTTCTTTCTTTCTTTCTTTCTTTCTTTCTTTCTTTCTTTCTTTCTCAATATTTATGGATCACAAATGTTTGCAATGAAAATAAACTTAAAAGCGGATCTTAAAATAGTTTCCTCTTTTTAAACGTATTGTCATTCTTTTTGTTTTTTATGCTTATTTTGAATTGACATAAAATCGAAAGAGAAGAAAAATAGAAAGGAAACTGAAAAAAAAAAGAAAACGAAGGAAGATTTACGAATAGACAGAAAATCGCAAATAATTGAAAAAAAAAAGAAAAGGAAAAAGAAAAGGATAAAAGAAAAGGAAAAAGAAAAGGAAAAAAGAAAAAGAAAAAAGAAAAGGAAAAAGTAAAGGAAAAAAGAAAAGGAAAAAGAAAGGGAAAAAGAAAAGGAAAAAAGAAAAGGAAAAAGAAAAGGAAAAAGAAAAGGATAAAAGAAAAGGAAAAAGTAAAGGAAAAAAGAAAAGGAAAAAGAAAGGGAAAAAGAAAAGGAAAAAAGAAAAGGAAAAAGAAAAGGAAAAAGAAAAGGATAAAAGAAAAGGAAAAAGAAAAGGAAATCACATAAAACAAAGAAAAAAAGGAAATCGAAAATAAAGAAAATCACAAACAAAAGAGAATTGAAGACAAAGGGAAGAAGAAAGAAAATGAAAGTAAAAGAAAAAAAAGAAGAAAAACAAAGAAAAAATTGTCGATACAGAAATAAAATCAATTTAAAAAAAAAAAGGAAATAGAAGATAAAATTTGTAAATTTATGAAAAAAAAAAGGAAGAAAAGAAATTGACGATAAAAAAAGAAAAGAAGAACCGATAAATGGAATCGGCAGAAAATATTCTAGAAATAGGACCGATAAAGTTTCCAAGAAACAATAATAAAACCAGGAAAAGAACAGGACAAAAATATTAATAAGTAGTCAGTCAGTCTATCTATCTTTCTCTCTCTCTCTCTCTCTCTCTCTCTCTCTATATATATATATATATATATATATATATATATATATATATATATATATATATATGCAAGATGAATGCAGGCAAAGCAACAGTAATAAGATAAAGTAAGTTCACATTGTAAGAATGGGATACAGTGAAATTGTAGCGTTCTGATTTCAAGACAAGATTAATGAATAACAAGAATATGGCGAATAAGACCGAGAAGTGGATTCATGTATTGGTTAGGAAGAAAACCCAACATGAATCTCTACGATCTGTCTATAAATTTGGCACAAATACCTAATAGATTTTAACCAACAGCAGTAACAGAATGAAGACTTCTTAAGAAGAACGAAAGAAATAAAATCGAAGAAGAAGGAAATCCATGATAATGAAATAAGTGTTTGAAAACTATTTCTGCCAATACTAATCCTGGTAAGACCTTTAGTTCTCGTTAGGATTATCTCATGGTACAAGGAAATCTTACACACTTTAAATAATTCTACGATAATCTTTCTACATATTTCATACATCATCAGGGTAGCGCAGAGAATTATCAAATCGGATACTGAACAATTGGGTAGCCAAACTTTTAGCCACTCTTCTTGGCGCAATTGTCTCTTCACACACACACATACACACACACACACATATATATATACATACATATATATAAACTCCAGTGATTTTTTAAATAAGTTAAAAAAATCTTTGGCATGAAATTAACAAATATAAAACTATGTGCATGTGTGGGTCTAGTAAACACTTTTATTGTTTTTTTCTCATGTTGATATGGGTAGGTTTTTTTTTGGTACATACCGTTTTTTTGGACAAACATACGTTATATTCTTTAAGCACGGATTCAATAAAAGTTGGTAGTGTAATATATTGTTTTTGACGTGTGTTTGTAGTTGATAGTATTGTATATATATTGTAATATAGTTGGTAAGATATATATATATATATATATATATATATATATATATATATATATATACAAGTATATGATTGGTGTATACGGAATAAATTCCAATAACCAACAATTACTATTCTAAAAAGCGTGCTCAATACAGAGTAGAGCGAATATAATTATTTATTTAAAAATTATAACATAAATATGTTATAAAATCACTACAAAAATAACCATTTTGTTTCAACACCTCTCTTTCTTATCAAGTGATGATGTTGAATGTAGATTTTAGAATAAAGGTTTTAAACGGTTCAAATTAATTAACCACCCCTCGTAAGGGGAAACGCAGTCACATGCGCTGAAATGACCTATCAAATACTTGTATTCAATGAGAATGTCATTAAGTTTATCAGACAATATGAAAGGAACTTACTTAAAATAAATAGACAAAACTTGTCTATATTATTAAGTGAAACATTCATTAAAGAAAAATTACTGCCTAAATATAGACAATATATATATATATATACATATATATATATATATATATATATATATATATATATACACACACACCCACACACATATATATATATATATATATATATATATATATATATATATATTGTGTATATTTAGGCAGTAATTTTTTCTCTACTCTGTATTGAGCACTCTTTTTAGAATAGTAATTGTTGGTTATTGGAATATATATATATATATAAGTATAGTTTTAAGGTATGCTATATTGATGGGTTAAAGTGAGAAATATAAGAAATATATCGTAAATATAAGAGTGGACATTGAAGTCAACACCCAGCGGTCACGATCTGTCTCATGCTTAAACGTAATGGTTAATCGTATTTCCCTTGCATTCGACATTTTTCAACCAATTTCAGTATGATTTATGGTGTTCCAATTTCAAAGAGAGAAACAACGCGTCCATTCACCGTGCCAAGAAATTAACGGATTCCAAACCTAACCGAAAAGCCGTAAATATTACTTCTAGTTTGTCTAGTAAACATTATGTTTATTGATTTTTCGCATGTTGATTTCGGAACATTTTTTGCATACAGAGTGGTCCGAAAGAGTTGTCACCCACCCTATATAATATAATTTTCTATTTCAACCCTTTGTGAAGTATTATAAAAGAGAGAGAGAGAGAGTTTCTCATGTACGATAGCCATCAATTGAAAGGCGCCGTTCAAAGAGCTTTTGCAATAATCAACGGCTTCGTAACATATCACATAGGACATGGCGCCATATCATTTTTTGCCACCAAAATGTTGGCGTCCATACAGACCTTCTTGATGCGTGAATAGCGTCAATGAAAGTGAATCAACTGAATCCAGTTCATGTGATTTGTATTACTGGATTACTTGTTCTTCTGTTGGTCTCATTATTTTTAGGTAGGTGGGGGTGACAAGACTTTCGAACCACCCTGTATCTATTTATCTATCTAAGGCTATTTTAATCCACAGGGTAGTCTGAAACTCTTGGCATCCCCTAGATAATAAGATTTTCTATTTCAGATGGCTGACATGAGCTCCTACACGAAAATGATGGCGTCCATAAGACCTTCTCGATGCGTGAATAGCGTCAATGAAAGTGAATCAACTGAATCCAGTACATGTGCTTTGTATTACTTGTTCTATTGTTCTCGTTACTTTTTGGATACAGTGACAAGACTTTCGAACTACCCTGTAGCAAGGACACATGACCCTGTGGATAAAAGCGTTAGTTAGATCCAGTGACAGGACCCAAAGAGTGTGAGTTCAATACCCGATAAAGGCAGTGGAGAACATGGAGAGGGGAATAAACAGGAGATAACTGATAACTGACATCCAATTAAATATGGCACGTGGAACTAGAACAGTCTACCCCAGTGAGCAAAATAAAGGGTTCAGTTTGACATTTCAACCACCTGAATAAAGCCGGAGCGTACAACGGCCGAAACGTTGTAATAAATATGGCGACAAAGATGAGGACAATAGTCTGAATAATGTGAATAGTGCACTATCTATCTATCTATCTATCTATCTAGAGCTATTTTAATCTACAGGATAGTCACCCCCTAGATAATATAATTTTCTATTTTAGACACGAGCTCGTGCACAAAAATGATGGTGTCATACAGACCTTCTTGATGTGTGAATAGCGTCAATGAAAGTGACTCAACTGAATCCAGTAAATGTGATTTGTATTACTGGATTACTTGTTCTTTTATTGTTGTCATTACGTTTCAAGTAGGTGGTGACAAGACTTTCGGACCGTCCTTAAGATAACGTTTGTTTTATATAACTGTTATGGTGAAACACACCTATTTTATAGTTAATAGACTCTCCCACCTATAATAAGTAGAAGTAATAAGAGAAACGAGGGTCAGTCAGTCAGTCAGCTGATCGGTTGAACTCTCTACCTTCGGGCGGGAGGAACCCGAAGGAGGCTACGCCGAATCTACAAAATGATTCTTTCCCAGAGAATACAATATGGAATTCAATTGAAATATTCACGTACAGTCCAGATGAAAAGATAACTTTTGAGGAGTATTATAAAAAAGTATACGGATGTGTATAACGAGAACTGCCACTCGTGGTCTGAAGGAAAGAAGGTTAGGCTTCTTTTAAGCAAGTTAGGAACTGCTGAGCATAACAAATTGGTAAACTACATTTTACCGAAAAAAAAAAACTAGCGAGTTGACATTTACCGAGGCGGTAAATATATTAAGTGAATTATTTAGTAAAAAGACATCTCTGTTTCACAAGAGATGGAAATGTTTGAATCTGATGAAAGATGACGAACAAGACTATATAACATACGCAGCCAATGTGAATAAGCACTGTGTAGAATTCAAGCTGGCAGAGTTAAGCGCAGACAATTTTAAGTGCTTGGTGTTTGTTCAAGGGCTGGTATCGGAAAGAGACGCAGAGTTGAGAAAATCAGTACTGGCAAAATTGGAAAGCAATCCAAGTATTACCGTGCAGAGGTTGGTAGAGGACTGCACAAGATATGTTAGAGTAAAGAATGATTAAAAAAAGATAGAACAGTTTGGTGTTTCGCATGTAAGGAAAATACCCTACAAAGAAGAAAGTCAGTTTACCAAAAAGAATTCTAAAATTGCGGATTATCAAGCAAAAAGTGAAATACCAGAGAAAAATAAACAAAAACTCCCGAAGCCATGTTTTGCTTGCGGTGAACTACACTGGTACAGACATTACAATTTTAAGAATAAAAAATGTTTCAACTGTAAAAGATTGGATCATAAAAGCACGCATTGCAGGTCAAAAAATAAAGACAATAAAATAAGAAAATTAAAGTCCAACGAGGTGAACGATGGAATAACCAGAAAATTGGTTACCGTCGAAATAAAAAAAATAAAAATGCGACTCGACACTAGTTCCGACCTATCTATCATAAATTTGCATACGTGGAAGAAGTTGGGGAAACCAACTTTCGTGAAGACAAAGAAAATCGCGAGGTCAGTGATGGGAGAAGAGAGACAATTTATTGGGGAGTTTGTTACAAACGTCACGTTAAATAATAATAAAAAAAAACGCGAAATGCTAAACTATTTGTCATAGAAAATACCACGAACTTACTTGGTACGAATTGGATAACAGAATTCCAATTATGGGATCTACCGATAAATTCTTTCTATTACAAGGTAGAAAGTTTAAACACCGAAGCCCAAAACGTAAGGAAACTATTCCTAGTTTTTTTTTCTCCAGGGTTGGGAACGTGTACCAAGATGGAGGCAAAATTCCAGCTAAAATAAAACGCTCAGGCGGTATTCAAAAAGAAAAGGAATGTGCCGTTTGCCTCAATTGAACAGATAGATAAAGAATTGGACAGATTAGAGAAAACCGGTGTACTTAAAAAAGTTGAGTCTAGTGAATGGGCTGAACCGATGGTATACGTGAAAAAAAAAAGCCCCAGAAAGTAAAGATGAAGCCGACACCGAGAAAAACTGGGGAGAGAGTTACCCGCAGCCAAGGACATGCAGTATTATTAAATGATTTAAGTCAACTGAAGTCACAACAGAAAACGTTAAGAAGCACAAGCTCAACAAAAGGGAAGCTAGAGGCTGAACAAATAGAACCACAAGAAGAACCTACAGAAACTGTGACTCCATCCTTAAGAAGCTTAAAATGGAAGGTTGTTTCTGGTAACACTATAGAGGTACCAATAAATGGAAAAGCGGATTGGCAATATGATCTACTTGGTGAAAGGCGAAAAATTCACGTGCAGAAGGCACATTAACCAGATCTGACGTGGTTGACAGCAGTCCCGCAGAAGAAACGCCGATGGAGGTGATTTTCGATACGTTTGATCTAACAACGCCTGCAACAATTTTTCCTGAGGTACACCGATTCAGGAGAAAAAGAAAGGCAGCTGATCATTTAAAAGTGGATCCAAAACGTAGGAGATACGCAACGATGTTGCTAAAAAAATGAAGTTTTTTTTCTTCATATTTCTTTTGTAAAAAATAAAGAAAGAAAACTGTTTTACTCCTACGGAGTAAAGTTTTAGGTGTGTGCGTGTGTGTGGGGGGTATAGTGGAAAACACCTAATCTATAGTTAATAGACTCTCCCACCTATAATAAGTAGGAGTAGTAAGAGAAACGAGGGTCAGTCAGTCAGTCAGTCAGTCAGTCAGTCGACCCAGTACTTTCTGAGCGACTGCACGGTTATACTCTCATCCTACGGACGGGAGGAACTCGAAGGAGGCTACACCGAAGGGCGGAGTCTCCTTCGGGGAGGTAGACCGGCCCTGACCCCGTTTATGCGGGTTCAATGGGCTATTTTTTGGCCGAGCCCACGGGATCGGAATACCCACGTTAAAAAGGCCTTATGCCACATGACGCCTTCGTGGGGGGGGGTGACTGAATATCGTCAGTCAGTCAGTCGATGTCAGACGACAGTCGTATACGAAAGTATCAGCGACCACAAGATTACTCTGCGTAATACCTATTAGGTTGGTGCAAAAATAATGTCGTTTTCTGAGATAGTAACATATGTGAGAAAACAACATTATTTTTGCACCAACCTAATATTATATCAAGTTCCTAAAGTTTTGTACGTCGAACCTATTTTAGGACCGACTTAGTACAAATACAAACCTCCACTGCGAAATAACTCCACAACAATAACATACGTTAGATTCTTTAAGAATGGATTCAATAAAAATTGATGATGTAATATAATGTTTTTAACGTGTGTTTATATTTGCTAATTACAAGTATTTTCGTGGCAACTGCTCCGACGACCTACTTTCACTGGTTCCCAAACAGCATGAATTTAAACATGCTACTAGGTTGGCATCTCGGTCCCACCCTTTCACTGTCGAAACGGCTAAATATAGCCATATTTTCTACTCCAACAGCTTATCTCTCACATCTTGTCAGTGGAACTCCCTTCCAATCACTTGCTTCCCTGTTAGCTATAATCGTCAAATATTCAAATATAATGTCAATCGACATCTTCTGATGTCTTGATTTTGATCCCTATCCTTTTCTTTATCCTTTTCCCAAACACTCCTCTTTATTCTTACTCTCACTCTCTGTAACCCCTTGCTTACGTGGGGTGATTTGCTTAAAAAAAAAATATTGTTATTAGTTGTAAGATTACAATGGTACAATATCAGACAGTGAGTTCCAAGGTAGACAGGATGTTTCCATCTCTTTTATTCACCCATGTATGGCCTTGTGCCATACTAATCTAATCTTTGCAAATATTAGAAAGAAACGCCTCGAAGACTTTAGTACCCTACTTTGATCTTAATGCTTAAAGAAGTGAAGGTTCAGGTCCTTATTGTTTTAAACTTTCAGGGTGGAAGTTTCGAGCGAGAAGAAAGGGTCTGTGTCAACACACTTTGCTGTCTCTTCCACCATTTCTACAATTAGCACGCCCACACCTGTAGTTTCACCGGACGCAAGTCACTCCAATGTTTACACCTGCCGGATATGGCATTATTTGGGACTGTGATGCAATGTATTCCGGTTCTTCTTATTGACAGGTATTTTGAAAGGCTCACCTGTTGTCCAGATATTCTGAGTGAATCCCTCCCGCCTCCCCGCTATCCCTATTTGTTGACAATAGAGGCATGTGTCGGAGCGAGAGTGAGTAAGAATCTTGTGTGTGTATTTAGGGGCGCACACTAGATGTTCTGTGTATTCAAGTTTTATTAACTTCGGAGTAGTTGGACACAAGGCCAAAACAATGAGACTAAGAGCTAGGATTAAGCTCATTACACTATGTTTTTGTTTTTATATTCCCGTTTCTCTTCAGGATGAGGGAGAACAGCTTGCTTTCACTTAGAATTTTGCGTTCCGAATGCCTCTAAGCACGGAAAAATCGGATGAAGAACAAATTTTCCGAGTAAAAAACGTCTCGGATGGCGAACTGTCTCGAGCAACAAACGCACAAGCCGGCGACCACGTGAGGCAACAAGCCGGGAGTATATGCGGGAGAGCGTCAGTTGTGGTGTAGCTTCTGATCTATACACATTCCCACCCGAATTCGCCGCGTCTTCTCTTGAATTTCATTGTGTTTTGTGTTTTCTTTTTATATAAATTATTAAATGAAATACCATGGTGCAAAAAAGGGATAATGAAAGAAGTAAATTGAAAAGGAAAGTGACTAGAAGAAACCATCCTTAAACATAAAAGAGTGTTATTAGGTTGGTGCAAAAATAATAACGTAATAATGTCGTTTTTTGACGTATTTTTTAACGTCAAAAAACGACATTATTACGTCATTATTTTTGCACCAACCTAATAATTTTTTATCTTGCTAGACAGTTTCATTACACACACACACACACACACACACACACACACACATATATATATATATATATATATTTATATAGTGACCCAAAAGAATGGTAACTTTTCAACAATACAATAAAACCAAGAGTGATGGAAGAAAAATATTTTATTCATAGTAATTGAAATCTTAAAACATGCCATTTAAGAAACAATGATGGAATTTTCATTTTTTTAAAATTACGTCCTGTAGATGGCGTCCTCCTGTACGAATGCATTCTTGAAATCTGCTGTTGAGATTCCTCATTGACTGCTGCAACATCTCAGCTGCGATACTGTGAATTTCATCTTGAATTCTAAATGGCGAAATGTTTACTTGCTCAAGGTCACTGTCTCGCAGTGTTGCCACTTGCTCAGGTCTAGAAATTTTTGGGGGGTCACCCTATATATATATATATATATATATATATATATATATATATATATATATATATGCTGTCCAGCAGCAAGTCTTCTGATCGGGAAATTGGAAGATTTGAGGAGCGTGGAACGAATTTTTAATTACTGTTGTGCACAGGTTCACCTTGACCCGGGCTGGTAGCCGCTGTTATGGGCTATGGGAAAATAGCGCCTACCAGGGCTGTCCAGGCTCTTTAGTGTTATAGATTGGGTCGTGAACTCCATACAGGTATCATATACTCCAGCTAGATGTATTCCATAAGAGCTGTCTGTGTGACATCTGTGGAGTTAGCCTTCAAAATAGGACATCCAATGTAGATCTCTTTAGCAGGTGTAATATTGTTGGAATCTAGACTTTTCTCGTACAATCTCAGTTGCGGTGGACTGGTCATGTCTTGAGAATGTCTGATGACAGGATACCGAAGATCCTAATGTACAGTCAGTTAGATCAGAGCTACAGGAATGTAGGACTCCTATGGCTTAGATCCAAAGACAAACCGAAGAGCAATTTTTCAACTGTCAATATACCTCATAACACCCTCGAGCGCTTAGCATTAGAGAGGGTAGAATGAAGATCAGCGTGTTTTAGTGGACTCAGCAGTTTTCAATCCGTTAATCTGAATCGTCTTCAAGAAGCGAGTGCAAGATCTAAAAGCTCAGACAATCTAACAGTGATCTCATCCCACAATCCTTGCTCTTGCTCCATGTGTGGCCTCCTTTGCAAATCACTTGCGGGTCTTAAGTGACACTTAGGATTATCGCACAAGAGTTAATAACTGAATTAATTGGTTAAGTTGTCAGATCGTTATACATCGAAACCAACGAGAGGGTCCATTACACACACACACACACACACACACACACCTTTGTTCAAATTAATTATACAGGAAGATGTGGAGAGCCATGATCACCTACACCCTTGTGCAGATTAATTGAAACAAAACGAATAATTCTGTTATTATGTACTTTTTTTCGTATTTTTCCATTGAAACATGACCCAGTGAACATGTTAGTACTTCGTATGTCCATTACACGAAGTCGTTTCTTGCAGACTGACCACAGATTCTCGATTAGATTTAAATCAGTAGAGTTTCTGGGCCAGTCTATAGTATTTTGATTTGCTCACTGGTAAGGCTTGCCATTGTGTTCGGGCAGTGTTACAATGTACGTTTCCTTGAGTATCGTCCATCACAGACTATGTTCGTAGGACAACTAATCGATATTCGAGAAAATAGCCGTGATAAAAATCTGATGCAATCACGGATGACGCGATATTTTTCAAGGCCAAACAAATTTCATCATACACCCTGAAAATAGATTCATATTACTGCACACCACTGCAAATGGCCTAATCCGAGGAAAAACTAGAAATATATTACATCCTGTCACTCAAGTGGGTCTAAAACTGACCGTTAGGTAAAAGAAAGGAAACTTCTTTTCTTTCCTGTGCCGTGTCCCTTCAGGACGTAGGCGATGATGGCTGTCCACTCCTCCCTATCCACTGTAGCTCTCAATAAGTTTCATCATTCTGCCACCTCACCTAGACCACGTTCTGTCGTCTGCTTGTTTAAGCCCGCCAGGTATTTCATGCGTTGCTTTCACTTGTCTCACTTTCCATCTTTTCGACCTGTGAGTATCAGATTCTCTAAGCCATCTTTTCTCATTACGTGTCCCAGAAATTTCAACTGCCTTCAACTGAAATTTCAAGTATAAGCTTTCTTCTTGTTTTCATCCTCTCCAAAACCTCATCGTTGTTCACACGCTCGGTCCATGATATCCTTAGCATCCTTCTGTAGAACCATATGTCGGTTGCCTCGAGTTTCTTCTTCCGTTCAGAATGCCACATTTTGACGAAGATCCAAAAAATTAACGGATTTTAAGTTTAATTGAAAAATGTAAATATTGCTAAAAGTGATATAATAGTTGAATATAATTTGCAATTATTATTTATTACTGTCATGAGTATATTGTAATTTTTTACACTATTTATATTGTTCGGATTGTTGACCTCATTTTGTTATTTATTTCATTATATATATATTATGATTATTGTTTGAAATTATATATGTATTGTTGATTGTTATTTCTTTCAACCTTTTCTACGGTTAACGAGTTTTTTCTGCATTAGTATTAATTTGTTTTTGTACCACAAACTCAAGATCATTTGTCATATTTTTATTTTCTCGTTGCCCGGGGATGTAACAGAAAGAGATAGATCAAGTATTGACCATCATAGAGACTGAAAAATAAAATTGACAAAGATTATTGTTTAATGTTGATGGACACGCATGTCTTAATTATTTTTTTTTGTTTTTTTTTTACGAATTGGTCAAACTCAAACAAAAACATTGTTTTCAATCGTTATGAGTCTATCGATTGAATAGTATTTTATTATAAACAAATGTAAATGGAATTTTTAAAGCATTCTGAATGTAAAAATAAAGAAAAACGTGTGCAAGACAATAAGAAACACTACCTGCAAAAAGAAAGTTTTGTTGAAATCAGTTGAAAAATGTAGGAAATCTGATCCCATATATAAATGAACACACACACACAAACAACCAACCTGGGTATTATAATAAATATAACTCGATATGAGTTGTCCCCCTTTCATTCTGGCGACAGAATCGTGTTTTATCGTGTTTTCGAATTGATTTCGTGCAAAAATAATTGTGTTTTTCCAATTTTTGGTGCTGTCAGAACCACCACAAGGTAATTTTACACAGTCCTCTGAAGTTTTGTTGAAATCGGTTGAAAAATGTAGGAAATCCGATCCAATATATAAACGTACAGACACACACACACACACAATTTGTGTTTTATAATAAGTAAGATATAGTTTATAAAGTTATATATATTTATTTTGCCACCTCCACTAATTCGATGAAAAGAAAAACAGCATACCATGATGAAAAAAAGCTCTAAAGTTAATAAAAACATAGTTTTATTGTCAAAATGTTATGCTATTATTAAGAGGAAAGACCAAAGCATTTTTCTTATTTTATTAAATTGTTTAATCCTTTATAACACGTTCAAACTTTTGGTTAAAAATATTGTTTCTTTTTGTTTTTGTTTTTTGCGTTAGCTATCGACATAATATTTACGATTAGTTTTTTTAGCGTCTTTGTTCCGGTGAAAAAAGACATTGATTTGGAAATTCTTGCAAAAATCAAATAATTGTCGGATTTTAATGAAACTTTCAGAATTTATTCACAAATGAATGAAATTATTTTTGAATTCATGTTTTTAGAAAATCTTGGTAATTTTTTACTTTACTTTCAGGAAAATTCGAGAAATTAAATTTTAATGGCAAATTTTGTTTAATACCAGGATTCCCTGGAGAATGTAAATCATCATTTTTTTTTTCAAAGTGCTACTAATTTCCAGAAAATCTGCTCTGAATCATAAAATTTTATTTAATTAGAAAAGACTTTTAATTTTTTTTGTAAATAAGATTTATTAATACTTAATCTCTGATGTTAATTGATGGTAAAATATTAGCTGTTTCTGAACAGGATTATCATGCACGTCGTCAATGAGATTTATCCGGAATCACAGTATGGTTCGGATGTGGTAGTATGGACATGATCTTCCCAGTCCACCAGGTAGCCGAAAAAGTGCTTGAAAAGAACCAGGATTTGCATATGGTGCCTGCTAACCTAACTAAGGTCTTCGACACTGCAAAACATGAATCATTATGGACAATTCCTTTAAAAGCTTGAAATCCCAGACAAAATTTTGAATGTTATAATCTTTCACGAGGGGATGAATCCGCTGTTGTATCTGATGGGGAATTTTCTAATTCCTTTGATATTACAAATGGCACGAAGCCACGATGTGTCATGGTCCTTGTTCTCTTTGCTCTATTGCAATCAGTAAGTCTCAAAGATGCCTTTGGTGACATGGACACTGATGTTAAATTTCAATTTCGAACCAGTGGTGACCTTTTCAACCATCAGCGGTTCAAATCAAAAACACTTCTTTGAACTTGGTGTCATTCATGATCTGTTATTTGATGATGATACTGAGGTTGTGACAACATCCCTAGAGGAAGCTCAAGGACTCGTTGACCGTTGCTCTGTTGCATGCAATGGTTTTGTTCTTACAATTAGCATAATGAAAACGGAGGTAATCCACCCAAAGCAGATTCATGATGTCAGACAGACTCTATCAGTTAATCAATTTCCAAACATTCATATAGAGATTGATGGGGAGAACTTGAAGTATGTGAAATCTTTTACATATTTAGGAAGTAAGATGAATGCAATGAGAGAGGTATCATTGGACGACGACAAACAGGTTTATAGAGCAGCCGTTTTGACCAGACTGTATTACAGCTCCAAATCGTGTACCCTACACAGGTCCCATATCAATCTATTATAATGTCCTTTCACGAGGGGACGAATTCCCTGTTGTATCTGATGGGGGATTTTCTAATTCCTTTGATATTACAGATGCCACGAAACCACTTTGTGTCATGGCCCTAGTTCTCTTTGCTCTATTGAAATCAGTAATTCTCAAATATGCTTTGGTGACATGGACACTGGTGTTAAATTTCAATTTCGAACTAGTGTTGGCCTTTTCAACCATCAGCGGTTCAAATCGAAAACATTTCTTCGTCATTCGTGTGATCTGCTGCTTGCTGATGATACTGAACTAATGACAAGATCCCTAGAGGAAGCTCAAGGACTCGTCGACCGTTTCTCTGTTGCATTCAAATGTTTTGGTCTTACAATTGGCATAATGAAAACAAGAGTTGATACACCAGCCGACTCCTCACCCAAAGCAGATTCAAGATGTCAGACAGCCTCCATCAGTTAATCAATTCCCAGACACTCATATACAGATTGATAGGGAGAACTTGGAGCATGTGAAATCCTTTACATATTTAGGAGGTAAGATGAATGCAATGAGACAGGTATCAAACCAACATACAGGTACAGTGTAACCCGGATATAAGAGACCCGGATATAAGAGAAACCCGGATATGAGAGATTTTCTCTGGTCCCAAATTAGAGCCTGTGTTAATGTATATATAATAGACCGAAACCGGATATAAGAAAAACCCGGATAAGAGACTTCTTCGCCGGTCCCGACAACTCTTATCCGGGTTACACTGTATATAGACTAGGTGTTTTGACCCCATTGCAGTACAGCTCAGAATCGTGTACCCTATACAGGTCCCATATTAATCTGTTATAATCTCCTTTCATGAGGAGATAAATCTGCTGTTTTATCTGATGGGGAATTTTCTGATTCTTTTGATGTTACGAAGTAAGGTGGTGTCATGGCCGCTGTTCTATTTGCTCTCTTAATATCAGTAATACTCAAATATTCCTTTGGTGACATGGGCGTTGGTGTTAAAATTTCTATTTCGCTCCAGTGGTGGCCTTTTCACCAATCAGCGGTTCAAAGCGAAAACACTTCTTCAAACTAGCGTCATTCGTGATCTGATGTTTGCTGTTGATGCTGCACTTGAAGATCTCGTCAACCGTTTCTCTGTTGCATGCAAAGTTTTTGGCCTTACCATTAGCATAAAGAAAATGGAGGTAATATCCCAGCTGCCTCCTTGTCCAAAGCAGATTCGGGGTATCAGACAACCTCCACCGGTTCATCAATTCCCAGACACTCTTATATAGATTGAGGAGAAGACTAGAAGTATGTGAAATCACTTATACATTGCGCAAGTAAAATGAACTTAAATACACCCCTTGATGACTAAATAACAAATCGGATAACCAAAGCTACAAGTGAATTTGGGACGCTTCGTCACCGCCTATGGAACGACAGAGGTATCAAATTGAACACGAAACTATAGGTTTATTAAGTAGCCATTTTGACCACAATGTTGTACGGCTCTGTATTTTGGACCCCATAAAGGTTCCATATCAATTATCTGGATGTCTTCCACAAAAGTTGTCTCTGCGCGATCTGTGGCTATACTTTTGACCATATGCTGTCCAATGTTGATCTTTTCACAAAATTCAACATTGGTGGAGCCGAGACTTTTCTGATGCAGTCACAATGTAACTGGGCTAGTTACATTGCAAGGATGAGTGACGACAGAATAGCTAAGATCCTCGTGCATAGCCAGCTTCACAGTGGACAAAGTACTGCTGGACGGCCGTGGTTCAAGTATGAAGACAAGCTAAAGAGTACCGCAATGTTTAGCCAAAACTCTAAACACTGACAGAGTTAACTAAGCTGATACGTAAAAGTACTCAATACACGAAGTAGAGTAAATACTCCGCTACCAAATAAACACCAATATGAATTAGCATTACTAAAAAAGATTCGCTATCTATCTATCTATCTATCTATCTATCTATCTATCTTGGTGGAGCTGAGACCATATACGCCATTATCATATCATATCTATCTATCTATCTATCTATCTATCTATCTATCTATCTATCTATCTATCTATCTATCTATCTATCTGTGTGTGTGTGTTTTTCACAAAAGCTGTCTCCGCGCGATCTGTGGCTCTACATTTGACGATAGCTTATCCAATGCTGATCTCGCAAAATGCAATATTGGTGAAACATTCCTTCGCTGGGATGGTCATGTTGCAAGGAGGAGCGACAACAGAATACCTAAGGTCCTCATGTATAGCCAGCTTGACAAAGAAGTATTGGACGCCCGTAGTTCAGTTATAAAGACATGCTCAATGTGCCTCACACTAATTTCGAGCGAGTTGCTCGGGATAGAAATAACTGGAGACATTTGTGTCACAGTGGTATCAGAAATTTTGAAACCAGTTGTATTGAGCGGATAAGGGACGAAACGTAACGACGAAAAGAGTTCGCAAATATTCCTGTTGGTATTTTCAGAGATACTAGTTGCTGTACAATATGTGGACTTGTATGCAGGTCACTAGTTGGACTGAACTTTTAAAACACAAACGGTTAGATGGATCTCTTATGACCAGCTAAGACCAGCTTAGACCAGCGGCCCGAGTTAAAATACTCGGGTCCCCACGTTAAAAACTGACCTTGTGTCACAACTTGACTCAGTGAGGGTGGGGTCAAGTAAATATCCACACATATATAACCTCAATCAATTAAGTGAAAAACTTTGTATTATTATTAATTTGATATATATATATATATATATATATATATATATATATATATATATATATATATATATATCGGATTAATACAAATATGAAGTTTGTCACTTAGCTGATTGAAGTTATATTTAGTACTCCGACTTCAGAGATTCGTTGACGAACCTTTGTTTGCAATCGGTTGGTACACTCGTCAGGAGATATCGATAGATGAAAAATATAACTAGTGGAATTGTAAATCTAGTTAAATATTGTCGGCAAATTTGAAGGTGTATGTTATATTAGAGGCGTTTGAATATTTTTTACTTTAAATAAATGAAAAAGCAAGTTTTTTTTTAACATTTTTTAAAATCATTTCACCCCAAACAAGGATATAAAGCCACTAAGACTCAAGGTGTTTAATGGATGGGGAAGAGAATGGGCAGACGTAATGAAGAGAAAGGACAATAAAAGAACAGGTTTCGGGATGAACGAAGGTGGCGATTGACGTTTCATTTGAATTTTTGAGGACTGTATGCGGCAAGAATGCAAGAATCCGGAAGAGAGTTCAACAGGTTGGAAGACAATAGTGTTAATTATGTAGATAAAGATCAGAGATTACTCATGCAGAAAATATAAGAAATCAGCGATGAAATTATTACATAAATGTGCTGTCATCCTTCATGGGACGAAGATACTAATGATTATAATATAAAATACATTGAATAAATAAATATATCAAAAAAAAAAAGAAAAAAGAAAGAGAAAAAAAATTAAACGTTGTAATGACCAAGCGAAATTGATCACTGCCAGCAAACTTTTCAAAAAGCTGCAAATGGCGGAAAACGGGTGTCACTATGGCCGACAGTTCGTTTTCGGATTGTTGAGATAGTAATTTCATGGCTGACTGGTAAAAAAAGGTGCTTCATTAGGCTACCATTATATTGCTTTTTAAATGTTAGCGATCCACCTTCCCGTGCCTTGGGTGCCCTAAATGTCACTGGATTTTGCGTAGCGAATCGAAATCTACCGAGACGGCCGGCCATGGTCGGGGTGGATGGCTGTGGCAGGGTGATAAATGCGAATGATAAGAAAGAAAGCGAAGAGGCGTGGCTGGGGAGGTCAGTAAAGTCACCTGGTTTGACGTATGAATGATTAAGAGCACAAATCAAAAGACATAGGTTAGGATGTGGGAGTTCATTTCTCTCTCTCTCTCTCTTACACAAACAGACACAAAAAAGACACACAAAAACGCACAATACAAAAATCTCTCCCTCAGGTAGCTTGTCATCATCGCACGATGTTTATAGTCTTGTTAACGCTATATTATCTAAAATTCGTCTGTCTGTGTGTGTGTGTGTGTGTGTGTGTGTGTGTGTGTTAGTATGTTTCCTCGCGCATGCGTATTGTATACTTAATGATCATGGATATCAATGACAGTCAAATATAATTTCTACACCTTCCTCTTCTCATGAATATCTGCACAAACGTTCAGCCATGAATGGATGAAAAGTTTTATCGACTGCGTAAATTTGACACGACCGAGAGTGTAACATATTTATTGATACCACAGGCAGCCGTACCCAGCTGCTCGATCAGAAAAAAAAAACGTTCAGTTAGAATGGAGCAAAAATAGTATCATGTTTAGATGCAACAGAGTCTATCTTCAATTACTTTCATTAAAAAAAACAAAAACATTTTGAATTAATGTAGTTACGAATATAACAGAAGTAACCTATTTATTCAATCGAAGTTAGCCGAGGACATGAAGGTGTAAAACAGGCGACAATTATTTTGAAGGTTTTGACATTCAATTTGTCAACCTGCTACCACGGAAGTAAAAGAGGATACATTTATAACGCAATTGTTAAGTCTGATGAAAATTGGTTGAAAGATAAACGAAAAATAAGAAACAAGTAAAAATCGCCATTTTTTTGCTATTTAGGCCGGTTTTCACAATATGGGAGAACTCAATTATCAAGTTAAATGACTGTTAAATAATCAACACATTGTTGGCTACAATTGTAGATTATTTGAAATTGAGGGAGTTTTTAGTTTAAAATTTGTGATGAAATCGATTTTTCATTTTCCGCGGATTTCGCTAAACGCAGTGGCGTGGAAAAAAAAAAAAGGTATCGTTGAGCGCGTCATGATGTAAGTAACCTACATACCGATTATCGGAGGAAAATAGTTGAAGTTATCGATTTTTGATCGGCTTTATCGATTATTTATTTTTTAAAAAAATTATCGATTTTTTCCGCTAAAAACCTACCTCTTACATTGTACAATGTATGTGACAACTTTGGTCCAAATCGGTTGAATGATTTCGAGTGAAAAGGTATCACACAGGCAGACACACAAATATTCACAGTTTTACATGGATTATAGTTAATACCATTTTTTTAATATTATAGTTGACATAATATAATAGATTTCATGTATTATAGTTGTTATCATTTCTTTTTAAATACAACAGTTCACCCAATACAACGCTAGAGAGTGCTGCAAGGTAGATATTTTGTTTGTTTGTTTAGCGGCATATCAACTCCTTATGAAAATTTAATTTCCTTGGGAACATTATCAATTTCTTTTCCAAAATTTTATTGTCAGTCTATATTTCTGATATGAGGTATTATGATTACTTGCATTATTTACATTAATCGGACTGTTCTCATCTTCAGTGCCATATTCACAACTTTTCGGCCTCAATATCTCTGAGATGAGGTATTATGATTACTTGCATTATTTACATTATTCAGACTGTTATCCTCATCTTCAGTGTCATATTCACAACCTTTCGGCCTCTAGATCTCTGAGATGAGGTATTTTGATTACTTGCATTATTTACCTTATTCAGACTGTTATCCTCATCTTCAGTGTCATATTCACAACCTTTCGGCCTCTAGATCTCTGAGATGAGGTATTTTGATTACTTGCATTATTTACCTTATTCAGACTGTTATCCTCATCTTCAGTTCCATATTCACAACCTTTCGGCCTCAATATCTCTGAAATGAGGTATCATGGTTACTTGCATTATTTACATTATTCGGACTGTTCTCATCTTCAGTGCCATATTCACAACCTTTCGGCCTCAATATCTCTGAGATGAGGTATTATGATTACTTGCATTATTTACATTATTCGGACTGTTCTCATCTTCAGTGCCATATTCACAACCTTTCGGCCTCAATATCTCTGAGATGAGGTATTATGATTACTTGCATTATTTACATTAATCGGACTGTTCTCATCTTCAGTGCCATATTCACAACCTTTCGGCCTCAATATCTCTGAGATGAGGTATTATGATTACTTGCATTATTTACATTATTCGGACTGTTATCCTCATCTTCAGTGTCATATTCACAACCTTTCGGCCTCTAGATCTCTGAGATGAGGTATTTTGATTACTTGCATTATTTACCTTATTCAGACTGTTATCCTCATCTTCAGTTCCATATTCACAACCTTTCGGCCTCAATATCTCTGAAATGAGGTATCATGGTTACTTGCATTATTTACATTATTCGGACTGTTCTCATCTTCAGTGCCATATTCACAACCTTTCGGCCTCTATATGTCCGAAATGAGGTATTATGATTACTTGCATTATTTACAATATTCGGACTGTTATCCTCATCTTCACTGCCATATTTACAACCTTTCGGCCGCTATATCTCTGAGATGACGTATTATGATTACTTGCATTATTTACATTATTCGGACTGTTGTCCTCATCTTCAGTGCCATATTCACAACCTTTCGGCCTCTATATCTCTGAGATTACGTATTATGATTACTTGCATTATTTACATTATTTGGACTGTTATCCTCATCCTCATTGCCATATTCACAACGTTTCGGCCTCTAGATCTCTGAGATGAGGTATTATGAACACTTGAATTATTTACATTATTCAGACTGCTATCCTCATCTTCAGTGTCATATTCACAACCTTTCGGCCTCTATATCTCTGAGATGTGGTATTATGATTACTTGCATTATTTACATTAATAGGACTGTTATCCTCATCTTCAGTGCCATATTCACAAAAAGAGCTCAATGTATTCAGCTCATATGAGGAGGTGGGGAATAGATTTATTCGAAAATAGATACAGAATATATATCTCTATCAATTTTTCCACTCATGTCAAAGTTGAATTTTTATTTCTAATTCCGACACCAGCACAGTGTATACACCGGATTTGAAAAGACTAACGTACTTCTTGTTAGTTGAAATAGATCTATACCCCTCCCCATATAAGTAAAATTGGATTTTGATGGGTAATATATATATATATATATATATATATATATATATATATATATATATATATATATATGAAGAGATATAGTTATAAGGTGTGCTATATTTATGGGATAAAGTGCTCAATATCAGAGATAGAGCGTGTGTAAATATAAAAGTGAACATAGACGTCAACACTTAGAGGCGACAGGCTGTTTCATGCTAGACGCAATCGTCAGGCCTGTCGACTGCGTCTAGTATGAAACAGACTTTAGACTTCTATGTTCTCTTATATATATATATATATATATATATATATATATATATATATATATATATATATATACACATACATACACACATATATATATATATGTGTGTGTGTGTGTGTGTGTGTATATATTAGGTTAGTGCAAATTAATGACGTAATAATCTCGTTTTTTGACGTATTTTTTAACGTCAAAAACGACATTATTACGTCATTATTTTTGCACCAACCTAATATCAACTGTAAATTTGTCCGTCAATTCTTCGGAAGAAGAAACTCCTGCATGGTTGCTTTATAAACAACTTTACTTTTAACCCCTTAATTATTATCTATCCTCTATATCCTCATTATCTTCTATGTCTACCCCCCCGTTCAAATCATGCAGAAAACTCCGGCTCCCTTTCGATCACTAAAGTTAAGCAGTATCCAACCAGTTCAGTCCTTGGATGTGGGGCCCACTTGTGGACACCGTGTACTTGTAAGCAACTTTCTACAGTCCAAAATACGTTTCGGCTTTAAATAACTCACAAAGGGTTGATAAACCGTAAAAAAAAACAAATCATTTAGTCAGTCCTGTTATATCCATATCACTAATATTCAGTTGATGAACATTATATTTGGGTATTTGTGTTTCTATATATGCCTTTATGTGCGTTGATTTGCTTTCGCGGACGAAGGTTGGCGAAAGCAGGTACTTGACCTTCTCGTGTACTCATTTTGTGTATCCGATCGGAGTGTGTACATCTATTAGCCAATAAACAAACATGTCCGCTACTTTACCGTCCAACCGACATGATCAGCCCACTCACTAACCCCGTCATCCAATCGGGAGAGGCTCCATTACCTTATTGACAATACTGGATTCTGTATACTTTAAGCTTGCTCCCTACCACACTTTATCCTCTCACTTGCATTTAAGAGGGCTTCATTCTACAGAACCAGGAAATGGTAGACTTAAATCGACTTTCTTTCACCAAGAAAATGGACATGTTGACGCTATGTAGACATGTGTAGTTTATCTACGGCGAATTTATTCGAAAGGCAGGGTGGCTTAAATCAGCTGTTACCATATTGGAAAACTTAAGATTCACACTTATTTTACTGTTTCTTTCTCTCTTTCTCTGTAACACACACACACACACACACACATTACTCAGCATTCATTCATATCTTGTGTGCTTTGGGCATTTTGACGTGGTGTAATGGTTAACAAGCTTGTCTCACTAGAACAATTACGATTGAGTATTGAGTGCTGTCCTCACTGAGTGCAGCCTTGTGCCACATCTAAGCAACGCTTAAAAAATCACCATATTTTGTGAGCTTTTTTGTTTGCCAGTTATTCCGTAACACACCCGGACCCACTACGTAAAACATCAACCAAAAAAACAAAAAAAAAACAAAACAAAAAAACAAACAAACAAAAAACAAAAAAAAAAATGCATAAAGTAAATAAAAAGAACAAAAAATTTAAACACTAGTAGAAAAACAAACAAACGAAAAGTATTTAGAGCATTTTTATTTAGTTTGACTCACATGCATTCATATCTTGTGTGATTTAGTTTGTCGGATATTGGCCCGTAACCTTGTTAGTTATCTACCATATCGGGAACAATAGAAGAACAAGTAATACGGTAATAAAAAGTACATGTATTGGATCCAGTTTATTCACTTTGATTGGTGCTGTCACACATCGAAAAGGTCTGTATGAATGCCATCATTTTCGTGGAAGCTGTGCTATGTTTATTGTTGCAAAGGCTCTCCGAACAGCGTCCTTCAACTGATGGGTATTCAGGCATCGTTCACGTGAAATTCTCTCCTTGATAATATCACGCAGAGCTTTGAAATAGAAAATTATATTGTCTTAGGGTGACAAGACTTTCGGACCATACTACACACACATCCCAGTTGCATAAAGACAAACAAACAAGTAAAAAAAGAAAAAAAAAAAAAACTAAACTAAAAAAGTCAATAACAAAAACACAAAATTGAAAAACAAACAAAAACAAAAAAAAAACTAAAAGACAAAAATCAAACACAAAACGAAACAAAAAACAAGTAAAAACGAGTAATAAAAAATAGTTACCCTAAAAGCTGTCTCCCAAATCTACTTAATTTATTTTAAAGCATCGATATTTATCTATTAGTTTCAAAGTTTCGCGATTTTGAATTGCTTCCCGATTTCAGTTCTTAATTCCTTCAGGATGTAGGCAATCATGACCCTCAACAGCTGCATTTGCTTTAGCGTCTATAAACATACATACCATCAGTGCACTTGGGAAAGATGTGGTTTCGGAATTTGAACTCGTGTCGGCGATACTAATTTCTCGGCTTTAAACCGTTAGATCACTTATTTCTCAATTTTAGTAATATACCCCGAAGTCCGTATCTAAGCGGGGCGCCTGGGCGTGGAGCAATAGTTAGTAATATATATATATATATATACATATATATATATATATATATGTTATGGGACCTTACCCATAATAACATAATGGACTATTCCATACGTAATAAATACTGCACCTCAAGAGGAAGTAGGAAATTTAGAGTTCAGTCTGAAGTCTGGAGTGAGGTCCGTCAGGAGTCTGTCAGTCAGTCAGAGCGAGCGAGTCAGTCAGTCGAGTCAGAGGCAGTCCGAAACAGAGTCGCGTTCAGACAATTACTACTAAACCTGATTGTTCGTACTAACATTTTCTACTTCTCTGTATATATTCCTGTTTGTAATATATCTGTGTTATTCTATATACGTGTTCGAGTTCTTCTTTAGTGGTTCTACCTTGGACTATCACCGTGGTACAAGGAACCGGACCATAACAATATATATATATATATATATATATATATATATATATATATATATATGATAAAATATAGTTTTAAGTTATGCTATATTTACGGGTTAATGCGCTCGATTTTGGGAATAGAGCGTACGTAAATATAAAAGTGGTCATTGAAGTAAAAATCCAGAGGCGTCAATCGCAATCGTCATGCCTGTTGGCCACAATGTCCACTTTTATCGCGTTTACGAGGGAAACTACCAGGTCTTTTTTGAAGACACCCGCTCAGTCGAATTTGTTTTATGGATGTTATGGCTATTAATGCTGGGTTGATTCTTTCATCTAAACACCCAAGACTTGTTGAATTTCCTACGTCGCTGAAATAAACAGACAAAGAAAAGGCGGAAGGATACGGAGACACTAGAGGGACAGTTTAGGACATTGATTTTATTTCCCTTTCTTTTTTTTGTTTTGATTCCAACGACCTCTTGTTGGGGAATTTCCTTCCCGAACAGTTGGCACGTGTTCACCAGTCAAAGGTCCAACAGAGAAAGAGCTAGATTCTTCTAGTTTATTTTTGGCGCCAGGAAATCTCTCTTTTTGCACATGCGTAAATTGTCTTTCCTGTCAGAGGACTCCTGGGAGATTTTAATGTTTATTTTATTTTGTACTTTTGTTTAATTTTGTATTTTATTTCGTGTTTTTATTTTATCCTCACAGTTTATCACCCACAGTCCCCACCTGTGGTTTATACTGCAACTATGCTGTGCAGACGTTAGTTACAGTTTCCATGAGAGAGTGTGTTATATAGCGTGATAAACAATCTGAACAAGGTCAGCACGCTCAAACCCTCGATTACGCTGACTTGTGACTTCGTGCTAGGTCAACCATCGACGCCCTCCAAAGGGGTCTGTCTACACAATTTCACAAGGTTTGGGTCAACCCGTGGTGTGGTTTTCCAGATTTTCCAGACCGATAACATCAAGAAGTCTCCTTCCTGACAAATCGACCATGATGAAATTCGAAACCGGCTCTCATGGCCAGAAATCAAACGTTCTAAAAACTAATCATATATATATATATATATATATATATATATATATATATATATATATATATATTACAATAAAAACATTTTACATCGCTACACAAAAACTTTCATGTTTCAGTAATAAAATGGTATTCTTCAGATGATGGTAGATAACTTGTGATAAAAATGATTTATTAGAGAAATTTAAAAACAAATCTTTACATCTTTGTAAGTTAAACTTGCAAAAAGAGGTAAAGATTTGTTTTTAAATTTCCTTAATAAATCATTTTTATCACAAGTTATCTACCATCGTCGGAAGAAGTAACATCTTAATATTGAAACATGTAATTTTTTGTGTAGCGATGTAAAAGGTTTTTATTGTAATTTATTATAATAAAAATATAATATTTTGCTCTACTTTATATTGAGCACTTTAAAAAAAATAAATGCTCTGAACTGTGGATTTCTACTTCATCTGTTCTTTCTCTCATTTGTATATATATATATATATATATATATATATATATATATTCTTGCATGGTCGAAGTTGATCGTTCAAATGTTTTGCTATTTTAGGGCAATTTCTTAAACTGGTCGTTAAGATTATGAAACGCCTCTGAAGGATAATGAATTTTTGGCAAAACTCACACACAGACCAGAGTACAAAAAAGGCAACCAAGAAAAAAAACATTATATGGTTTAACACACAGCGTACAGCAAAGGCGTAAAAACAAACACAGGAAAAATACTCATTAATTCAGGAAAATATATCTGGATATGCTGAAAATTTCGTGGCCCAATCCGCTTCCGAAAAACCTGATCGAATATCAGAATTTGATTTAGAATCGCATCTTGGTTGGGCTGTGTACTTATCAGTACCAGAATGTTTGTCTGAAATACAATCAAATGATGAAAGAATCGTTAAGAGAGAGGAGACAGAGTTAGACAGAAAGATGAGAATAGATAGATAGATAGATAGATAGATAGATTGAGAGAGAGAGAGAGAGAGAGATTGAGAGAGAGCGAGAGAGGATGAGAGATATAGGTTAAGTGAGGAGGAGAAAGGCAAGTAAATTGGTAAGTTGATATATTTTGTGATTTATTTGCCTTGTGGTTCAGGTTATTTTTAAGTACCATCGACAATCAAGCGTTTTCTCATCCTCACCGAAGGGGGATGTTTTGCAAAGGTGAGTGTGTGTGTGTGGGGGGGATTTCGTTTTTGCTTACAAGCTTCCGGGCGTGTTTGAAACACTTTCAGCAATTAAAAAATTATTCAATTTAATAATATCACTTTAGGGTTCTTTATTTTTCAGGACGTGGGCGAATATGGCTCTCGACAACTTCTGCCATCCATTTGCACTTGCTCGTTAGGTAGGTTACTCACAGTTTCCATCACGCCGTCCGGTCAATAGAAGAAGAAGGAGAAGAAGAAAAGAAGAAGAAGGAATAGGAGTAGGAAAAGAAGAAAAAGAAGCAGGATGAAAAGAAGAGGGATGTAGAGAGGCAGAAGGAGAACAGGAGGTAGAAGCAGAACAGCAAAGAGAAGAAGAAGAAAGAGGAGGAGGAGGATAAAAAGAAGAGGAAGGTGGAGAGGCAGGAGAAGTAGAAGAATAGGAGGTAGGAGCAGAACAACAAAGAGAAGAAGAAGAAGAAGAAAGAATAAGAATAAGAATAAGAATAAAAGAAGAAGAAGAAAAAGAAAAAAGAAGAAGAAGAAGAAGGAGAAGTAGGCGGAGGAGAAGAAAAAGCAGGATAAAAAGAAGAGGGCGGTGGAAAGGCAGAAGAAGTAGAAGAATAGGAGGTAGGAGTAGAACAACAAAGAGAAAAAGATGAAGAAAGAAGAAGAAAAGAAGAAGAAAAAGAAGAAGAAGAAGAAGAAAAAGAGGAAGAAGAATAAAAGAAGAAGAAAAAGAAGAAAAAGAAGAAGAAAAAGAAGAAGAAAAAGAAGAAGAAGAATAAAAGAAGAAGAAGAAGAAAAAGAAGAAGAAAAAGAAGTAGAAGGAGAAGTAGGCGGAGGAGAAGAAGAAGCAGGATAAAAAGAAGAGGGCGGTGGAAAGGCAGAAGTAGAAGAATAGGAGGTAGAAGCAGAACAACAAAGAGAAGAAAAAGAACCTCCAGAAGAAGAACCTCCAGATGAGATAATTAAATTGAACTATTTGTTAGGTAGGCTATACTTCCCACTTGCCTGTTATCCTGTGACCCTTCAGGACGTTGGCGACTAAGCCTCTACACTGTTTACTCTCCTTAGTAGCTTTTAACAAATTTTGTCTTTTTTTTTATCTCTCCTAAACCTTGGACTGTCAGCCATTAGCTCAAAATTTATAGGAAGGTTATGCGTTTTCCTCTTATCTTCAATCTTTTCCGTGAATATCAAATTTGCCATGCCCTTTGTCCTTATGACGTAAGCTAGAAATATCAGCTGGCCCTTAAGTATAAGTGTCTTTTTTGTCTTCTTTTTCTCTAATTTTTGTTGTTTTTACATATTCGGTTCGTGGTATTCTCAGCATACTTCTGTAGAACCACATCTTTGTCACTTCAAGGAGATTAGATATTACATAGCTGTTCACAACACTTTCATTTGATTCTACTGACACTCGTCGCTTCAAGTCTCTTCTTCATCTGTGAGGAGATTGCCCAGAACACACTACCATACAGGAGATTAGATATTATAGTGCTGTCGAATAATCTTTTCTTTGTTTCTAACGACACTCGTCAGTCGAACCACATCTCTGTCGCTTCAAATCTCTTCTTCATCTGTGAGGAGATTGTCCAGCATTCACTGCCATATAGGAGATTAGATATTACATAACCATCCAACATTCTTTACTTTGTTTCTAAGGACACTCGTCAGTAGAACCACATCTCTGTCACTTCAAGTCTCTTCTTCATCTGTGAGGAGATTCTCCAGCATCCACTGCCATATAGGAGATTAGATATTACATAGCCGTCCAACACTCTTTTCTTTGTTTCTAAGGACACTCGTCAGTAGAACCACATTTCTATCGCTTCAACTATTTTCTTCATCAGGAGGTATGATATTACATAACAGTTCAGTATTCACTCTTTGTTACTAACGATATTTTCCTGTTTTTTAATATATTGCTTAGCTTCCGGAAAGCATCTTTCGCTATCCCAATGCGCCATTGGATTGCGGCATCGCATTTCCCCTCCTCTGTGGTAACGTATATACCTTTAGAAATAAATTAGAAATATTACAAATTACAGAAAAATGACTACAGAGCTATCTGATCTGGTTGACACAAACCCATTGCACGTGGTCTACGCTTGAAATAGCGGTCAGACACAATTTCTTACTTATCAGTTAGCCCGTTTAACTAACATATATTTGGAATAGAGTTCCTAGCGAGTAGCTTCTTTATTCGGTTTAATAATAAGGTACAGATCTCTTTGACTTGATTTTAACAATTTCGTCAGACACGACAGAGTTTCGAATCCAGGTAACTTAATTTACTTAAGTGTTTCTTTGAAGACGATTGTCGGCATTCAAACGAGCATCAAACGTCTCATCATTTGTGATCGCATGAGTGTATCTTCTAAGCACGTAGAGGATTTTGGAATTAGGTTACCAGCTTCGTTCTACTCGGATTTCTCCCAGAGATATAACTAATCTGTCTAAATAAAAGACCGTTTTAATCAGGTGGCTTGTCTATTTATCGGATAGCGCCAAGTACCCCCTAAACAGTTGAAATCTTGGGTGTGGTTTAGTGATTAGAGTTGGCTGAGAATTTTGAGATTCCTTAGCTGGTGCTATGTCAATAACACTTGTTTTCAATCACTTAGAACAAAGAAGAATAAAGTTACTTAAATCCACAACATATATCTCTGGTAAATGAAAAGATGAAAGGAAATCCTCATAGATTATTTCTCGTGTTTGCTCTTAAAGATAAAACTCTTCTTTGAAAAGTGGACCATTCTTAACGTTTTATGATAGACATGGTATAAAGTAAAGTCTAACGAGATATTCAAGCAGAATAAAGTCGTGGAGAGCCAGAATCCTCTACGGCTTGAAGGAACACATTACATAGAAAAACATTTACGACTATACCGAGTGTGCAAAATTGTCCAAATCGTGTAACAGCATGCGATAATTGTCCATCCTATAAATTGTTTAATATCTAATGAAAAAAAGAACACTAAATTAATGAGCTTTTTTTTCAGTTTTTCAGTTAAGATGTTTAGCCATATTAATTATAGTAGGTTGGTGCAAAAATAATGTCGTTTTTTGACGTTCAACTTCAAAAGAAAAACGACATTATTTATGCACCAACCTAATAATAATATATAGTATGACAAACAGAAAAGAATGATACTAAATTAAATTGGTCATACTTTTTTTTCTCATTTCGTTGTTGGAAGATTTACCTGATGATCCTGAATCCTTAAAAAAGGATTTAGGTGAAATAAATTATCGTAATGGTACATTAAAGTGATTTGTTTTCATTACATATATATATATATATATATATATATATATATATATATATATATATATATAACATTAGGCAGCATATAATTTATATACAAAAAATAATCACACATAGAATCAATCAGCAATATTAATGCTATTATTGGCGACATCCATCTCTAGTAGTGTATATAAATTATATGATGCCTAATGTTTTATGTTTATAAAAACTATCGATCCGCAGTACAAAAAAAAAAAAATACTATAAAAAACTACTACTAAGACATAACAATATTAATTGAACTATATACTTAGTTCATGACATATTAACTGAATACATTTGTAAAAATAGAATTCGTGGATTTACCACATCACAAGAAAAGTTTAAATAAAATTCTCACTTAAAATTTTGAAAAACTTAGCGTTGCGTCTTTGCACATTCCGAGATTGTTCATAACCGTCATTAATAGCAGATATTCAAAAAAACATCTTTCGGTCGACAAACAATTATTTCGTCTTCAAGTTTTTGATTTTATAAGGAAAACATATGACTGACGATGAATAAAAAATTATCCGAAAGTACTTGCATTTTAACAACGTATAAACTGGAAACAACAGACAACAGTTTTATAAATAAGGATCACTTCACCCGATGGATTAACAGTAATTTCATGCATACATTATACACTACTAGCGATGGATGTCGCCAATAATAGCATTAATATTGCTGATTGATTCTATGTGTGATTATTTCTTTGTATATATATATATATATATATATATATATATATATATATATATGTATATATATATACGTATATACGTATATATATATATATATATATATATATATATATATATATATATATATATATATATTCGCGGTGCTTATAGTAAAGCGTTCAATATCAGTGATAGAATTAACATATTTAGGTGGATTGATGTGAGTTCGTGACACTGAGTTTCACGCTTGCAACGTGGCCTGACGATTGCATCTAGAATGAAACAGACTGTCGCCTCTAAGAGTTGACTTCTATGTTCACTTATATATATATATATATATATATATATATATATATATATATATATATATATATATATATAACGTATTTTTAGATATAGTATATCTGTAAATGATCAACACAAATCAAAAGAGACAAGGAGGTCTGGTTTCCTTGATAAATATCCTCCTTGAACGAAGCGCATCGTCTAAGAATAATTTTTCGCTCTTGTCACTTTTTATTCATAAATATACGGAGTGTAAGAGCAAAATTGTCCAAATCGTGTAACAGCACATGATAACTGTCCATCCCACAAAATGTTTAATATATAAAAAAAAAAAAACACTAAATTAACTGAGTTTCTTTTTTCCATGTTTTCAGATAAGACGTTTAGTCATCTTGACACTATTTGTCGTAAGAATCACTGAAATCCGACTTTTGAGTTATTCATTTAGAAAGAGAACAGGTTAAAATCGTTTTGTGTCAGACCCGCGATGTCTTACCAAATGAACAATTGTGAGAAGAAAAAAAGATTATTCAGGCTTTCAGTAATGGTACAAACATTCATACTTTGGTTTTCATCTTCAAAGCCCATTCAATAATCAAGAGAATCGTGAATAAGTTTAAAAAAGAGGGAGCGGTAGAGAGGAAAACTGGATCAGGAGGAGGCAAGAGGAAAAGGGATCATCATACCTTCTTATTGCTCAAATTAAAGTCCAATAGGGTTATAAATACCCCAGAGAATTCCAGTAAGATATCTTTAATGATTTCCAAGATACAACGATTCGGAGCATAATCTAACAATTTGACAATTTTGCTGTTACACCCGCTATATACATATCTCTCTCTCTCTCTCTCTCTCTCTCTCTCTCTCTCTCTCTCTCTCTCTATCTATCTATATATATATATATATATATATATATATATATATATACCGGGTGCAAAATTGTTTTTTCTTTTTTTAGGATTTCAGATGAGACATTTAGTAATGATAAGACGTTTAGTCATCTTTCTTGACACCATTTGTCGTAAAATTCACTGGGAAACCCTTTGATTTATTCAGTTAGAAAGAAAACAAATTAAAATCGTTTTGTGTCAGCTCTACTGTCTTCTCAAATGAGCAATGGTGAGAGGAAAAAGATTATTCAGGCCTTCAGTAATGATTCAAATATTGATATTTATGACTTCCATCTTCAAATTCTATTCAAGGGAACGATGAATGTTTAAAAAAGAAGGAACAGTAGAGAGGAAAACTGGATCAGTCGGTCACAACATCAAGGAAGATGATCATTTCAGCTTAGAGCTAAATACATTCTTATTGTTCAAAGTAAAATCGAATAGAGTTATAGAAACTTCAGAGAATCTCATTAAGATATCTTTAATGATTTCTAAGATACAATTGGTTAAATCTTAATCTAACAATTGGACAATTTTGCTATTGCCAGATGTGGAACAATTTTGCTGTTACACTCGCTACAGTGAAATCATCCTTGCCTAAAATGGAGTACTGCTTCCATATTTAAGAAAGCACCGTCCAGACCGTCCTCATTTCCCAGTCTCGATAGAATGCAAAAGCCTGTCTGCGTCCTTGTGAGTGATGAAATTTTACTATCCCACATCGCCAGCGTCTCACTGCTTTATCTCTACTTCCGTGGAAAGTGCTCAGACATATTACATTCCTTAGTTCCACCGGTTCGAAACTTCATGGCTAGAACCCGCCTGCCACGCCCATTGTACCGAACCACCCTCATTCCTTCCGTATTCTTCCCGTAAACTACTGATCTGTGGAACCGACAGCCAAGAGGATATTTTCCCAGTCACTACAGCATTAACCTGTTCAAGTCTAGGGTCAACCGTTATCTTCACCACATATCCGCATAAACTGTGAAACTTATTCTGTAACGCTCTTCCTCGAGGTAGAATAAACTGACTCCCAAGAGGGTGCTTACCCGATCACTACAATCTTAAGCTGTTCAAGTGTAGAGTTAACAATTATCTTCCCCACATATCCAAATAAACTGTGCCTCTTACTCTGTAAAACCTCTACCTCGAGATAGAACAAAGAAACTCCCAAGAGGATGCTTACCCGATCAATACAATATTATTAACCTGTTCAAGTGTAGAGTTAACAGTTATCTTCCCCATATATCTACATAAACTGTGCCTCTTATTCTGTAACCCTCTTCCTCGAGGTAGAACAAACAGACTCCCAAGAGTATGCTTCCCTAATCACTACAATCTTAAGCTGTTCAAGTCTAGGGTTAACCATTATCTTCACCACATATCCACATAAACCGTGTCTCTTACTCTGTAACCCTCTACATCGAGTGGACCCGGTTGGTCTAAAAGTCCTGTCGACCCCCCTACCAAGAAGTAATGAGAACGATAGAAGAACAGGTAATCGACTAATACAAAGTACATGTACTGGATTCAGTTTTATTCACTTCCATTGACGCTCACACATCGTCAAAGTCTGTATGAAAACTATCATTTACGTAGCAGAAAATGATGCCGTGCCATATCCTGTATTTCAAGCTGTATTTTGTTCATTGTTACAAAGGCTCTCCGAACAGCCTCCTTCAGCTAATGGGTTTTCTGGTATCGTTCATGTGAAACTCGCTCCTTGATAATACCTCACGTTGAACGTTGAAATATAAAATTGTATCATGCAGGGGTGGGGGTGACAATATTGTCGGACCACACTGTAACTATAATTGATAGAAGTGACAACTAAATATTTACCTTTCAAATAATGGATCGTTAGTTACCTACCGTAATGGGAATAACAGAAGAACAAATAATACAGTAATACAAAGTACATGTTTATTCACTTTGATTGGTGCTGTCACACATCGAAAAGGTCTGTATGAATGCCATCATTTTCGTGGAAGCTGTGCTATGTTTATTCTTGCAAAGGCTCTCCGAACGGCGTCCTTCAACGGATAGGTATCTTGGTATCGTGCATGTGAAACTCTCGCCTTGATAATAACTCCACAGAGTTTTGAAATAGAAAATTATATTGTCTTGGGGTGACAAGACTTTCGGGTCATCCTAAACACACACACACACGCGCGCACACATACGAGAAAGTGAGGAATTAATGGAGTGTCTATTTCGAATACGAAGTATCCACTATAATAACGTTTGAAAAAATATATATAACTTTCGTTAAAAACGGCTGACAAGTTTTTATTTATTTTTTCTTGTGTTCTTATATATTTTATTTTTATTTTATAGACATAAGTTATGTAGAAATTGAGTATTTGTCGGTTATTTTTTACGCATTATCAAAAATTATTTTATTTTAACTTTTAACTAGACATAGTTTACACCCAGAAAAGAAAACTAGAAGACCTCAAGAAAAATTAAAAAAAAAAAAAAATAGCATAAGTAGCTTGTCAGTAGTTTTTAATGAAAGAAGGTTTTCTGACCAAATACACAATTATATATATATATATATATATATATATATATATATATATATATATATATATATATATATATGTAGGGTGGTTTGAAAGTCTTGTCATCCACTATCAAAAAGTAACGGGAACTACAGAAGAACAAGTAATACAGTAATAAAAAGTACATGTATTGGATCTAATTTATTCACTTTGATTGGTGCTGTCATACATCGAAAAGGTCTGTATGAATGCCATCATTTTCGTGGAAGCTGTGCTATGTTTATTGTTGCAAAGGCTCTCCGAACAGCGTCCTTCAACAGATGGGTATCTTGGCATCGTTCACGTGAAATTCTCTCCTTGATAATAACTCCACAGAGAGTTGAAATAGAAAATGTAGGGATGACAAGACTTTCGGACCACACTGTACAATTTGAACTTCATTGTAGAAAAAAAAAAAACTGGTAATACACAATTGTAAACTTGTTTACGTTACTTACGAGTAGACTATTGTCCTCATCCATCGTGTCGTCATCACATTGTAATGGCCGTTGTTCACTCACAGCAGGTGGTTGTCGATCCGATTAGCCTTCAGGGAATTTTGAAGTGAAACATTTATTTAATCTATATAGGTAGACTGCTCTCGTTCCATTGCCCATGTATCGGGAAATCTTATTTCTTAGTCCTTAGTCCTGCTCAGTTACTGCTCGCCCTGAGTATAAGTACACACTGCTCAGTCAAGTGTTGAACTCGCAATCACGATGATACCAAATTAACGGTTTGGAGAACTTGGAGACTTAAACCTAACCAGACGGTTGATAATTTCTGCTATACTGCCATTGCTACTACTATTACTGCTGCTAATTGTTGCGTTTGACTGTGCTCACCGAATTTCTCTTTTTACTGTAACTGCTGCTGTTGAAGACTTTGCTGTCACATCCCTTTATTTATAAATGGCTGCCATAGTTTTTATTTCTATGAGAAAAATTTATGATAAAGCGGAAAAAGTTTTCATCTGACGCATCACGTCGTTTAGGAATTCAGCGGACTTTGCTTTTGCTTACGTTCATGCTGCTAAACTTTCAAGAGAGAGAGAGAGAGAGAGAGAGAGAAAGAGAGAGAGAGAGATGTGCTTAGAATATTAAAATTTAAAGTAATAATTTTTTTTAAATATGCGTTTTGGAAATATAATAATGCCAATTTCATATGAAACCCATTAAAAAAATATGCGGAAGCGAAATAAATGTAATATGTGTATTTGTGCGTATATATAAATAATGAATCTTAGTACTTTTTCCCTTAAGCTGGTGTTTCTCGTGACTAAAGAAGGAAAATAAGTGACTTTTCAAAAAGTCGTTAACATTTATTCCAGTATCTTTTCTTTACTCTCAGTCCGAGTCGAAAGTTGTTAATATACACGCATTTCATTCTTTCGCTTTCTGATGAAACCTTAAATGGCGAAATGGATTTTTGAATATATTTCTAAACAAATCGACTTTCATGAACGTTTCCAGTTGTCAAAATTAAAAAAAAACTTGTTCGGGATTATGCACCCTTGTGCAAATTAATTGAAACAAAATGAATAATTCCGTTATTATTTTTTTTTTTTTCGTTTTTTTCCCCCAATGAAACATGACTCAATGCAGATGTTAGTACTTCGTATGTCAATTTCATGTTCCTTTCAGACTGACCACAGATTCTTGATTAGATTTAAATCAGGAGAGTTTCCGAGACAATCTACAGTACTTTGATTTGCCCACTGGTAAGGTTTGCCAGGGTGTTCTTGGAGCCTTACAATTTTCGTACGCTTTCTTCGAGTAACGTCTATCGCAGACAATCGACAGTCGAGACAACAGTGTTTAATGAAGATGCGAAATGATTTTTCTTGCATTTGTCTTGTGGAATTTTCGAATTTTACACAAAGACCATCAGTAAATACGAATGTCTGCAGAACGGGCTTATTATTTGCGAAATGATGGAACAATCGGATTTATAGAACAAGCTTCTACCAGTTCATTCTTTAAATCAAGGTTTTTCTGAACTTTAAATAACAGACATATTCCTCACAGCCGTTTTCTTAATTAACCGACATGCAGACGTTCGGCGGAGAATGGAATTTTAATTGGCCTTGTATGCGAGAGTGTGCAATGTTTCCTCGGGATATGATTAGCATTGTAAATGATCCAAAAAGAACCATTTTCCAAATTTTATACCATTTCTCCTCAGAGTGGAACCTCTGCTATTTTTACAATTCCCTGTGTACAGTAGAATCCCTGAAAACCGAACTAAAAAAGCCTTTCCTATATGAGGAATTGGTTACAAAGTCCGGATATGAGAGGTTATATTTAGATTAAAATAAAATAAAAGAACTGAAATCAGGTTTAACATTTATTTTCAATGTTTTATAATAAACAAAATAAGCTAATGGCGAGCTAAATATAACAGAATTGATTTTAAGGGAAAAAGAAATAAATTATGTTATGTTAATGAAAATTCATTAAATTAATTATGCCGCGTATGCAAAACAAATCATGTAACGAGGATTTTTTAATCGCTGTTGCATGATGATTCTTTCTCTTTTAATGTCATTCTCAACTTTTTCCATATTTCGTTTTGCTTTTGTTCTTGACAATTTTAATTCGAGCGTGCGTTATTGCAATCATTATAACCAAATGCTGGCTTTCTTTCCATAAAACTGACAACCTTTTCAATAGATTTTTCAATTTCAGTCCAGGTTTCATCACAATTATGCATCTCATCACTATTTTGTTGTAGATGTGTCTTTTTGTCATCCTTTCCTCTTATTCCCATCATCACCAATAAAAGCCGTCAGGGTGAAATAAGCATAAGCAATTATCCAAAGTAAATTTCCTGAAAAACAGAAATTTCAAATCAGTTACATATCACCCAAATCGTTCAAATATACACATGAAAATCATGTCCGGATATGCGGAATTCCAGATATGAGGCACTCCGGATATGTGGGATTCCGGATAAGAGGGATTATACTGCATTTTTATTTTCTATATTCAATTATGAAGCGCTGAGTTACGTGTCTTTTCCATAGAGAGGGCCAAGACCCTTCATGCCACTCACATTCTAGAAAACGACGATCATTCCCTCCGTATTCTGTTAGTGAGAAGTAAGTTCGACTCGAAAAATCTTCTCAAAAACCACTGCTCCGTGGGACTGATTACCTGAATTATGTTTTTTCGTTCACTACAATCTTAATCCGTTCAAGTCTAGGATTAGTCGTTATCTTTGCCTCCTATTCGCAGAAAATGCCTTTTACTCTGAAACTCTCTACCTCGAGTGGTATTCGAGCATTCTATAGGGTGAAGACGTATATTTTTGGTTTGGTTTGGTTTATTTTGTTTACCGCATAGCCTCCTTAATGGGTTATTTAATGCCGACAACGTTTTTAGGATAGATTCGTATGAATAGAGTATGTATTCTTTGGTTTAGATTGGTTTGGTTTAGATTGGTTTGGTTTATTTTGTTTTACGGTAAATCAACCTCAATGGGTTATTTAATGCCGACAACATTTTTAGGATAGATTCGTATGAATAGAATATGTATTCTTTGGTTTAGATTGGTTTGGTTTATTTTGTTTAACGGCATATCAATCTCAATGGGTTCTTTAATGCTGACAACATTTTTAGGATAGATTCGTATGAATAGAGTATGTATTCTTTGGTTTAGATTGGTTTGATTTATTTTGTTTAACGGCATATCAACCTCAATGGGTTATTTAATGCCGACAACATATTTAGGATAGATTCGTATGAATAGAGTATGTATTCTTTGGTTTAGATTGGTTTGGTTTATTTTGTTTTAAGGCATATCAACCTCAATGGGTTATTTAATGCTGACAAAAAAAATTATTGCTGGTAATATTTTGTTCTGTCAAAAATCTGTTTCTGGTAATATATTTCCTTCAAAATTGTATTATTGGTAATAATTTGTTCAAAAAAGTATTGCTGGTAATAGTTAAATGTTTGCCCATAGCTGGGACCCTAACAGGTGCTACCACCCCGGGTCAGGGTGTACCTGGGAACACCAGCAATTAAGAGGTGGTCCCACGTACCTCAAAACCTCCTGAATAGAGGCCTTGCTGCTGGACGTAGTTTAACGTCTTACCCAGAACACGGATGCAGTTTAACGTCTTACCCAGGACGCGTATATTTTTGGAGTTTGATGTGATTGTAAATGGTCCTCAAAGAAACATTTTCAAATTTTATGCCATTTCTTTTCAGAGTCGAACCTCTGACATTTTTACAATTCCCTTTTTAAAATTTCCTTTTTGGCCACAGGACTATATTCATTTACGAAACGCTTCAGCCTCGTCTCTTTTTCGATACAGACGTATTGTTTAGGCGTTGATGTGATTGGCTCTGACAGATTTATTCTGGGCTGAAATAATCTATCATTCTCCAATTATAGATTTACTTTCTTCTATTGTATATATAGATCTTGCGATATATCTTAGTAAAATGGACAAGATAATAAAAAAAACATGAATGACATAACAGTAATTTCGTAGCAGTTGTCAAAATGGTTGACCTCAGCAGTTATTTCTGCTTGTCTTGTTATCTGGTAGTACTTTTTTTTGATTATGCCTCACCATTTTTACTAATTTTGTTTCCATTAATGGCAGCCAGTAAACACAGGAAAAAAATATGTAATAAAAAGACATATTCGTGGTAGCCGTGCATGCAAACTCATTGAATTAATAGCAGGCGAATGATATAAATTGTCTGAACTGATATGGTTCCTATCAACATTTCGACCAGATGATGGCTTATTGCATGAAACTCGGCGTTGCGGAGTGGTACGTAGGAGGAGGAACAGATCTATCTATCTGAATCCGTTCATATCTATCTATCTATCTATCTATCTATCTATCTATCTATCTATCTATGTCAATCAGTTAATATTTCTTTCTTTCTTTCTACCTAGTACCGACTATTCATATCTCACTCTCTCTATCTAGTATCGACTATTCATATCTATCTATCTATCTATCTATCTATCTATCTATCTATCTATCTATCTATCTATCTATCTATCTATGTAAATCAGTTCATGTATATCTATCTGAATCAGTTAATATCTATCTATCTATCTATCTATCTATCTATCTATCTATCTATCTATCTATCTATCTATCTATGTAAATCAGTTCATGTATATCTATCTGAATCAGTTAATATCTATCTATCATTCTATCTATCTATCTATCTATCTATCTATCTCAATCACTTAATATTTCTTTCTTTCTTTCTATCATCGACTATTCATATCTATCTATCTATCTGAATTAGTTCATATCTTCCTTTCTTTCTTTTTTCTATCTATCTATCTATCTATCTATCTATCTGTCTGTCATATTTCTTCAAAAGGATATATGTATATTGTTATGGTCCGGTTCCTTGTACCACGGTGATAGTCCAAGGTAGAACCAATAAAGAAGAACGCGAACACAGGTATGGAATAACACAGTTATATTACAAACAGGAATATATCCAGAGAAGTAGAAAGTGTTAGTATGAACGATCAGGTTTAGTAGAGAGAACAATATAGTCTCAACCAGTATCACTATTCCAATGTCTTGCAGTAATTGTCTGAACGCGACTCTGTTTCGGACTGCCTCTGACCCGACTCTTGACGACTTGAACTACTGACTGACTCAAACGACTGACTCACGATACTCAGTCACCACCCCCCACTGGGGCGTCATGTGGCACAAGGCCGTTTTTAACGTGGGATTTCCGAGCCCGTGGGCTCGGCCCAAAAATATGCCCATTGAACCCGTATAAACAGGTTCAGGGCCGGTTTACCTCCCCGAAAGAGAATCCGCCGTTCGGCGTAGCCTCCTTCTGGTTCCTCCCCGCCCGAAGACAAACAGTTTAACCGATCAGCCGGTCAGAAAGTGAACGACTGATTCACTCGTTGCCTACTCCTGAGGCGCAGTATTTATTAAGTATGGAATAGTCCATTATTATTATTATGGGTAAGATCCCATAACACCCCCCTTCCGAAGCTTTTGCGTAGCAGGTTTTTTTTTAATATCTTTTTTTCTTTGGATCTATTTCTAAAGGTTCAGTGAATTTTCTTTTTCTTGAAGATTTTCTTGGTTCTGGCATTGTTTGCGGTCTTTTTATATCGAATGTGTCAAAAATCGTGTCCAATACCACTTCTTGAGGTGGACCGTTAGCATCCTGTAACGGTCTCTTCCTTATTTGGTTTACGTGTCTTCTGTGTGAGAATTTTTTTCCTTGTACTATGTACATCATATTACCAATTCTTTTCTCAATTATGTCTTGCTCCCAGTAAGAGGTATTATTTTTATATGCCTTAAATAATTTTTTCTCCTGGGAGGAATTTTCTTTTTGGAGCGTAGGACTGTGTTACTTGTTTTGTTTTACTTGGTAGTAATTTATCGAAAGCTGATCTGATTTTCCTAGCAAACATGATATCTGCTGGTGATAATTTTGATGGTGTCGCATTATTTGGCGTTATTCTATATACCTGTAGGAATTGCTGTAATGCTTTCTCCGTAGGTACATCGTACGCTTTTCGTATCGCTCTTTTGGGTGTATTTACGAATCTCTCCGCTTGTCCATTTGATCTTGGGTGGTAAGGCGGGAATTTTATATATTTTACTTGATAGATTTCGCAAAACTCTTGGAAATCTGCTGCCGTGAATTGCGTCCCATTATCTGTTACTAAACAGTCCACTACGCCAAACCGAGCGAATAGCTCGTGGAGGAAATTTATGGTCGTTTCTGTAGTAGGATTTTTGCAACGAAACACCTCCGGCCATTTATTGTAGCTATCAACTATGATTAAATAGTAGAACCCGTCAATTGTTCCTGCATAATCTGCGTGTATTCTTGACCATGGACGATCAGTTTCAGGCCAAGGCTTATGTATGATTGGCGGTACTTTGGCTGCTAAATTACAACTCTTGCACATTTCCACCATCTGAGTAATATCCTGGTCCATATTCTTCCAATATACATAGCTTTGCATTAGCGAATTCATTCTATTTTTACCCGGGTGTCCCCTGTGGGAATCCTTTAGGATCCGCTTTTGTAACGTTTTGGGTATTACAACCCTTTCGTTGTAAAGTAGCACATTATCGCACAGAGAAAAGCTGTCCGAAATTTGTTCATTTTTTCTGCTATTTTTGCTTTTGTTTCATTAATAAATTCGTCATTTTTGGCTTCATTTCTTATGTCTTGCAATGTGACTGGGAGGTTTCTGACTGTACAACATAGTACTGTCCTTATGTCTTCTTCATTTCTTAGGGCTGCGATTACCGTATCTTCCAATGGCTCTGTCGGTATAAGTCTTGACAGGCCATCCGCGTGCCCGATTCTTTTCGTTGGTAAATATTCCAATCTGAAATTGTAGTTCAGAAGAATCGTTCCCCATCTAAGTAGCCTATTTGCAGTGTAAACCGGTAGACCTTTTTTTGAACCAAGAATTTTTATTAACGGTTTGTGATCCGTCTGCAGAGTAAAATGTCTGCCATAGACGTACCTATGGAATCTTGTTACTGCGAAGATGATTGCTAGAGCTTCCTTCTCTATTTGTGAATAATTTTTCTCCGCTGGTAGTAGGGTTCGAGAAGCATGTGCGATAGGTTTTAGTGTACCATCTGGCATTTTATGTAATATACACGCTCCGACTCCGTAGTCGCTCGCGTCACTTGCTACAATAATCTCTAGTTTAGGATCATAGTGTGCCAAAAATAAATCCGATGTTAATGTCTTGATTATTTTTTCAAATGTTTCTTGGTATTGATCTGTCCACTGCCAAACTTTTTCTTTCTTTAGCAGTTCGTTCAATGGTGCGCGAAGTTTATGCATTTGAACTATGAATTCCTGTAGTAATTCACTAATCCAAGAAAACTTTGTAGTTCTGTTATATTCTTAGGAACTGGCATTTTTTTTTTATTGCTGTAGACCTTTCAGGGTCTGGTCGTCTACCTTCTTGATCTATGATATGGCCAAGGTATTTAATTTCCTTCATGAAAAAAATCACACTTATTTTTTACTTTGAATCCATAGCTTTGAATTCTCTTAAAAACTTCTTGTACATGTTGCCAGTGTTGTTCAACGCTTTCGCTATTAATCAATACGTCATCCAGGTATGCAATTGTGTAGTCTAGTCCAGCAAGCATCGTATCCATTGTCTGTTGGAATATAGCCGGTGCGACCTTAATTCCAAATCGTAGTCTTTGATATCTGTACAATCCCTTGTGTGTATTTATGCATAGAAGTTTTGAACTTTCTTCATCGACTGGAATTTGCAGGTACGCCTCACTTAAATCAATTTTTGAAAAATATTTTCCGCCATTTAATTTAGTGAATACTTCTTCTGGACTGGGTAGAGGATAGTGGTAGTCCTTTATTGCTGCGTTCAAACCTGTAGAAAAATTTCTCCTGATTTCTTTTTGACGTAGACCGTCGGTGTGGCCCATTTGCTGTATTCTACTTTTTTCAGTATGCCCGTATTTTCGAGTGTAGTTAATTCTTGGTCAGTCTTTTCTTATTAACGCAAACGGTACACTCCTTTTTTTCTTAAAAATAGGTTGAACGTTATCCTTTATTTTGAGATTAGCTGCCATTTTCTTGCATCTTCCGAGACCTGCTGAAAATACTTCGGGGAAACTCGTTTTTAGTTTTCCTTTTAATTTGTCTGCCTCGGTTGATAAGCTTTTTACATTTTGGCAGTACGTACTAATAGGTAAATCCCACAATTCGAATTTTTGCATCCAGTCTGTTCCGAATAGGTTTTCGGTATTTCTTAAGACGTACATTTTTAGTTTTTTCGTCATTCCATTAAATGTTATGTTTGTAATTACTTCACCCTCGAATTTTATCTTTCTCCCCGTAACTGATCTCGCAATTTTATCCCTTTTTAACATGACAGGTTTGTTCAGTTTTCTCCATGTTTGTAGATTTATGATAGTTAAGTCTGGGCCAGAATCCAGCTGTAACCTAACTTTTCTATTTTGCATTTCAACTTGTACATATTTTCTTATATTAGTCACATCTGTTTGGTCGGTCCTTGTAATTCTTATTCTGCTTTCTTTTCTATACCAACAGTGAGAACTTTTGTGACCAATTTTTTTACATGATAGACAAGTTTTAAAACAATATGTACAGTCTTTAACCCAATACCAAGACCCAAAACGATAGCATGGACTGGGTGGTAGTTTCTTTTTATGTTGATTATAATTAGAAAATTTTGTTTTACCTGTTCTTGAAGCGGGAAAATCGGTTCGATTTGTTTGTGAGGGTCTTTTGAGTCTTTCTTCACACTGATGCATCTCTGGCAGTCTTCCACTAGTTTTTGAAGTGTCAGATTTGGTTCACTCCCCAATTTAGTAAGTATTCTCCGTCTCATTTCTTCGTCTTTGGTTGAAATCAGGCCTTGGACGTAAATTAAGGATTTGAAATTGTCCGCGCTGAGTTCCGATAATCTGAAGTCGTCACAATATTTGTTAACAATGGATGCGAAAGTTATGTAATCTTCGCTGTCCTTTTTTGTAAGGTTCAAGCATTTCCATCTTTTATGGAATAGTGGAGTATTATGGCTGAAAAGTTCCGTTAGCAGTTTTTTTGATTCTTTGAACGTTAACTCGCTTGTTTTTCTGGGAAGGATATAATCTACGAATTTGGTATATTCGCCTGTGCGTAATTTTCTTAGTAATAGGCGTACTTTACATGCATCTGACCGATCTTTGCAGTCAAAATCATATAGATCTTCGTACCTTCCGAAGTAATTTGCAAAAGTTTTATCTTCGTCGAGAGCGTACTTCAAATCTTCGATATTACTCCAAATAGCGTCTTGTGAGAGAACTCTTTCGTTCTCGGATTTTTGCTCCTTATTTGCCATTGCACGTAACAATAATTCTTGCAATTCCAGATGTTTCTGTTCGTACCTTTGTTGCTGTTCAAATTGGATTTTGATAAGTTCCGTAATGGTTGTCTTAAAATCTTCCATGTTAAAGTATTTTTTTTGTGTAACCTGATATTCTGTAGCCTGTGCACGCTTCGTATTACCCTTTTAGGGTTTCTTCGTCGCCACTTGTTATGCGCGACGGATAGCAAAAAAAAGTTATGTCCTCCGCGTAGAGAGTTGGATTCCTCCTCGCCACTGTTATGCTGTGGCGAACAAATTTTTTTTCTTTTCCGAATGAATTCGAATCTTCGTTGCCACTGTTATGGTCCGGTTCCTTGTACCACGGTGATAGTCCAAGGTAGAACCAATAAAGAAGAACGCGAACACAGGTATGGAATAACACAGATATATTACAAACAGGAATATATCCAGAGAAGTAGAAAGCGTTAGTATGAACAATCAGGTTTAGTAGAGAGAACAATGTAGTCTCGACCAGTATCACTATTCCAATGTCTTGCAGTAATTGTCTGAAAGCGACTCTGTTTCGGACTGCCTCTGACTCGACTCTTGACTCGACTCTTGACTCGACTCTTGACTCGACTTGAACTACTGACTGACCCCCGCCTACTCCTGAGGCGCAGTATTTATTAAGTATGGAATAGTCCATTATTATTATTATGGGTAAGATCCCATAACATATATTTAACCTGGGGAATCCTACAATATAGAGACATAAGGCCATGCCACGTTAAAACACTGGTTCTCGTACGATCACTGAAGTTAAGCAACGTCGACTCTGTTTAGTACCTGAATTGGTGACCGCTTAGAATACCACGTGCTGTAAACTTGGACCTACGGATGGGGTAATGGATAGCGGCACGGAATTGAAAATCGGAGTTGCAAGTTCCAATTCCAGTCTGGTTCGTTATATTCACTCAATTCCAAATCCCATTTGAAAAGTTAGGAATCTACCGCTTTTCTCCTCAGTTACTCATAAATTACGAGGATTTGTATTAGTTTATCGTTATTATCAGAAAACCTCTTAGAATCTCGGAATATATTTTAGATTTATATCTCCTGAAAAAGGGTGATAATCCTTAAAAAATCAATCAATCATGTACTCTAGTTATAACAGCAGAGGTATTTTTTAGGGCAACATAGTCTGACGAAGCTTATTCCTCTTGTTTTGGTAGCAGATCTTTGCTTCTCGCATTGCTACTGAAGGCCAAGAAAACCCATTTCCTGTTATTTAACCAATATATAGCGGAGAAGAGATTATTCAAAATTTTCCAAAAGAGTATTTCTGCGAAAGTGAACGAAATTTGAACTACGAAATTGTAAATTTTGATCATTATAACGAGGGTTGGAAAACAGCTTTATCGATATGAATACCATATCGAAGTATATGCATCTAATACCCAGTTTTGCAGGTAGACACCACAAATGATTATATAAGAATATGATTATAAAAACTTGTAAAACACTAAATTGTCACTTAAAGTCTCTTCTTTTGTAAGGAGATTGTCTAGCATTCACTGCCATAGAGGAGATTAGATATTACATAGCCGTCCAACACTCTTTTCTTTGTTTCTATGGACACTCGTCAGTAGAACCACATTTCTGTCGCTTCAAGTCTCTTCTTCATCTGTTAGGGGATTGTCCAGCATACACTGCCATATAGGAGATTAGGTATTACATAGCCGTCCAACACTCTTTTCTTTGTTTCTAAGAACACTCGTCAATAGAACGAAATCTCTGTGCCTTCAAGTCTCTTCTTAAGTTGTTCAGTATTCACTGCTGTATATGAGATTAGATATTACATAGCCGTCGAAAAGTCTTTTATTTGTATCTAAGAACATTCGTCAATAGAACCAAATCTCTGTCCCTTTAAGTCTATTATTCATCAGTGAGGAGATTGTCCAGTATTCACTGCCATATAGGAGATTAGCTATTACATAGCCGCCCAACACTCTTTTCTTTGTTTCTAAAGACACTCGTCAGTAGAACCACATGTCTTTAGCTTCAAGTCTCTTCTTCTTCTGCGAGGAGATTGTCCAGCATTAATTGTCATATTTTGTTTGGGGATTCACTATTTTCCCATAACTGGTACCGGTGCTACCACTCCTGGTCGGAGTTGATCTGGGAACAACAGCAATTAAACGGTCGTTCCACGTTCCTGACAATCTCCAATTTCCCGATCAATGGTCTTGCTGCCGGATTTAGTTTATTCTCATATCCAAGACTTGATTTCGGTCATCAGGAATCACATACGGCACTTGTATCTTGCTGGATCATTCAGCTTTCTTTTCCTCGATGAATCAATGCATATTTTCCAAGAACGAGTTGCAGTCCTACGTTGAGATGAGATTGATAACCATTTACATATAATAGAAGTTTCGTTTTATTAATAAATTGTGATGACTTTTAAACATTCTAAATCAAGGGGTCACAACATGTTTTGCGTCATCCACCTGTATATTAAATATTCAAAAGCATACTAAAACCCACCCTGCTTCCCATTCGAGTGTCTTATGCTCACCTCCACAAGAGCGTCTCCATGAGACTGCTTGGTCTCATGCTGTCCGATGACCCAAGATGGAACAAATACATTGAATCAATAGCTTCATCTACCCCAAGAAAAGTTGGTTCTCTGTGTCGTATCAGAAAGTTTTTCTCGCCTGAGTCCATCCTTCAAATCTATCAGCCAACCATTCGTGTTTGCATGGAATACTGCTGCCATATATGGTCTGGTGCCCCCGCTGTTCGCCTTAAGGTCCTCGACAAAATTCAGAGACGGATATGCAATGTGGTTGTTCCTTGTCTGGCATCTCGCCTACTGTCACTTTCTCAGAGACGTGACGTCGCCTCCCTACAAATACTTTCACGGTAACTACTCCGATGAGCTACTTTCGCTGGTTCCCAAACGGCATGAATTTAAACGTGCTACTAGGTTGGCATCTCAGTCCCACCCTTTCACTGCGGAAACAGTTAAATGTAGCCGTCTCTTCTATTTCAATAGCTTCATGTCTCGCACTTTCTGTCTGTGGAACTCCCTTCCTCTTATTTGCTACCCTGATAGCTATAATCTCCAACTATTCAAATGCAATGTCAATCGACATATCCAGATGCTTTGATCTGTTCTCCGTCCTTCTCTTCATCCTTTCCTCTTTCAAGCCTATTTACTCTTGCTCCTACTCTCTGTAATCCCTTGCATGCTCGTGGCACTCTCGTTAAAAAAAATGTTGTTACTAGTGAAAGTACTAGCAAAAAAAACCTTATACAACTTGAAGTTATTAAAAACAAGGATCATAGCATTCATCGAGTGGTTCGTAGGTTAATGTAACTTTAATAAATTTGTTTGCGAAGATGTCTTTCGCCATTTCATATCATTAACTTTACTAATCTACTTTTTGTATGAATGATTCAGTGTAATATAAATTGAACAGCACCACATGTTTGATTTAAAAGAACTGATCCGACGTGTAAATTTTCGGGATAACAGTTGCGACATTACTCTATTTATTGAACAATTTAGTTCATGCCACATTGAATGAATAAAACTCCTACAATAAAAAAAAATCTCAAATTACCATATTAGTAAAAAAACACACTCTTAAATTAAAAAAAAAAAAATCAACCTTAGTGTTGCGACTGCATGCTCCAAAAGTTTTTATCTGTTAGCAATAACACATTTCTAAAAAAAACATTTCGATTCGCATTTAATCTTTCGTCTCCGCTACTACCTGGATTTACTAAAAACAAAATAATTTCCATGCCTGAGGATGACTGTATGTACAGTTGAAAGTACTAACATATTAAAAAAAGACCGTATACAACTTATAGGTATTAAGAACAAAGATCATAACATTCGTCGAGGGGTTCGTAGGTTAATGCAACTTTAACATTTTGTTTGCGAAGTGTTTTCGCTATTTTATATCATTAACTTTACTTATCTACTTTTTGTATGAATGATTCATGTAATATATATATATATATATATATATATATATATATATATATATATATATATATATATATAAATAATATGTACACACACACACACACACACACACACACACACACACACACATATATATATATATATATATATATATATATATATAAATTTAGTTTTATTACAAGATTAGTTTTAGAATTAGGGTTAGAGTTGCAAGTGTTGATAAAGAATTAAACGATCTTTGATCATAATTATAGAATAAAAAAAGAATAAAAATTCAGCCAATATTTTTTGTTATTCTTGGCCTTACTTAATCTGATTTATACCCGAAAAAAATGTTATTTCGTCTTAAGAACTATTTAAATATTAATGTCACTTCTCAAAGCCATAGAAGACACCAAAATATTCGTTATTTGTGGGGCTATTTAACGTATATATTCGCGTATCATGCGACCTTTAAAGACCTAATTTTGAAGCTAATTTTAAGGGGGTAGCATCATACACAAGATATAAAATTAGCGTATGTACTGCTGGCCCTGGCTACGCTGTTGGCCAAACTGTATATCCCTTTAATGTATTCAAAATGCGCAACTGTATTTAAAATAAACATGATTTTGATAAAACTGATGTTTTACTTAACTGTATCCAATAATAATGCATGTAATATTTACATATTCATATCGTATGATAAAATACAAACATGGCGAATATGCATCTTTTTCAATGTTTCGTTTATAAGATGTTTAGCTGGTTCGGTTGTTTATGGCTGTAAGCGTTTACGCAAAGAGTATAGCGTTACTAACGATACTTTTATCATTCACTTTTACTTGTTTAATTTATTTAGCTAGAAGATATGATAAAGAGACAGAGGGAAAAGATTATATTGTAATTTGGTCTCTCAAAAAAGGGACTCGCATGATACACGAGATATATGATAAAATCATTTTTTATAAGTGAAAAGTTGGGGGTCGGACAATACGCGAGAAAGCGCGTTACGCGAGTAAATACGGTATATCTTATCTACGTGACCTAATTATTCGCCATCAGCTTCCTGTTTTGTTTTGTTTTGTTTTTGTCTTTTGTCCTTTTCGTTCGTTTTTTTTTCATACAGGTAATTTGCATATCTCCTTTAAATATTTTTTTTAGAGTAGCATCTGTAGAAATACATTTTTAAAACTCCAAATCATATATTCAATGGCTCACCAGTTTCTGTTCAGTTGATCACTGAACACCCAACAGCTGAAATCGCCCGCTGGTGGGAGATGTCGCCCAGGTTCAGAAACCCTGTTCTAAATCATGAACATATCTGGAAATTGCTCATCGGCCACTAACGTTGCTGTAACATTGTTAAGTGAGAAAAGAACGGTGGTTCTACAGAAGGATGCTGAGGATATCAGGGACCAAATATGTGAGCAATGACGAAGTTCTACCAGGAGATAGACATCATTATGTGTTCTAGAAGTTGAAAATTCTAGAACGCATAAAGAGATAAGAGGGCTTGGAAAATCTGATACTCACAAGACATATTGAAGACGAGAGAGACAGGATAAAAAAACCGATAATATACATACTGAGCTTGAATAAATGGATGGCGTACAGGATTTGGAAGAAATAAAAAATGAAACCATATTAAGGGCTACGAGGGACAACATGGCATGTGAAGAAGAATAAGGCCACGAACGAAAAACAATCTCATCTCAGTTGATAAAGAGACTTGAATTGAATGAGATGTGGTTCTGCTGACAAGTGTCCATAGAAACAAAGAAAAGAGCGTTGGACGGCTATGTAATATCTAATCTCCTATATGGCAGTGAATACCGGACAATCTCCTCACAGATGAAGAAGAGACTTGAAGCGACAGAGATGTGGTTCTACTGATGAGTGTCCTTAGAAGCAAAGAAAAGAGTGTTGGACGGCTATGTAATATCTAATCTCCTATATGGCAGTGAATGCTGGACAATCTCCTCAAGGATGAAGAAGAGACTGGAATCAACAGAGATGTGGTTCTACTGATGAGTGTCCTTAGAAACAAAGAAAAGATTGTTGGGTGGCTATGTAATATCTAATCTCCAATATGGCAGTGAATGCTGGACAATCCCCTGACAGATGAAGAAGAGACTTGTAGTGACAGAGATGTGCGTCTTCGGAAGAATTCTAAGAATACCATATTTCAAGACGAGATTTTAAGATATGAACTTTAAGGAAAATGGTGCCAGTTATCTGAAAATCAGCAGTTGAGATTTCTAGGAAGTATCATCAGGAAAGATGACCCGAAGAATTTAACTCTCATAGGATAATAAACTAACAATAAAAGCAATTTGAATCCTGCTAGTAACCTACTCATCCAGTTTGGTTTTCATCGTTCAGAACCAATCTACGGCAGAAAGAAACGGCAACTTGCTGAAAATCTTCTGCCTAATCATTCATGAATCGAAAGAGGCATGATCGCCACCGCGTTTATCGTGTATGACACTTAACTAAGCATTAAAAAATAACAAATAATGATAAATTAAAAATATAGGCCAACTGCTAAGAAAGTCGAGTAACTGTGTCGTGTTAGACATTTTTTCTTGACTGAATATATTTTGCATATTTATAAGTCTACCATTAGTCATGGCTTAGAATATTGCACTTGCTTTATATCTAGAGATCCTTGATAAAATTAAAAGAAGAATCAGCAATATCATTAGTCCTGATCTGGCATTTCGGCATCAGTCACTTTCCCGCTGCCTCCCTGTACTTTTTTTATATAAATTTATGGTTGTTCGGATGAGCTCTTCGGTTTGGTATCTAGACTTAAAAAAAAAAAAAAATTAAGCGCTGTACCAGACTGGTGTCGAGGTCTCATCATTTTACAGTCGAGTTGGCTTGATGTAACCGTAAGTTCTATGCTAAGAGTTTCTTTTCTCAAACATCTCAATTGTAAAACTCGCTCCCGGCTCCATGCTTTCCAGCTGACATTAACGTTTAAAAATTTAAATGCAATGTTAATCATTATCTACTGTCCAACTGATAACTCTTTTTTTTTAGTTCTCGTGGTTTAGTAATATTTCTGTTTTCTAATTATTCCACACCCAATAATCCCCTTGTGTTTTAGTGACTTTAAAGCCTCGCAAGGGGTGAACTCGATTTAATAAAAAAAGATTAGAAAATAACATAAAAATATAAACACAAGGCCAAAACATATTGAGAAATACAAAGAATAGGGAGAAGTGGAGGGCCATGATCGCCTATGTCCTAAAGATAGACTAGATTAGTAACTAGGTCTCATTAATTTATAGTTGAATTGACTAGCTGTAACCGTAAGTTCTATGCTAACAGTTTCTTTTCTCGGCCTTCTTGATTGTGGAACTCGCTTCCGGTTCCATGCTTTCCAGCTGACATTAATCTGCAAAAAATTAAATGCAATGTTAATAGCTATCTACTGTCTACCTGATTACTCTTCTTTTGTTCTCGCTCCTTAGTAATGTTTTTGTTTTCTAATTTGTCTATGCTCAGTAGCCCCTTGTGTCTTAGTGGCCTTTTGCTTTCCTGTCAAATTTAATCTTTAGAGAATTAAATGCAATGCCAATCGCTATCTACTGTCTTCCTGGTTACACTTCTTTTGTTCTTGCTCATTAGTAATGTTTCTGATTTCTAATTTGTCCACACCCAGTAACCCCTTGTTTTTCAGTGGCCTTACTACCTTGCTTGGGGTGAACAGGCTTAAAAAAAATGAGGCCTCTGAAAATGTCTAGCTAAGTTCATCACGGGTCGTGAGTTCGATCCTCACCGAACGCCATCGACTCTTTTCGTTTTTATTTCTGTCCGTCGGCCATTTTGATCGAATTACTTAGAAAATAATCAAAAGTGTCGGAATCTCATCTTTCAACTTAATCCTCATTACAACTTTCGAAATTTCCCGTACAAAAGCTTTTTTTTTTTTTTTTTTTTTTTTTTACCTGCTCGAGGATAAAGTTTCCGCTCGACTTTTTGCTTCGACATTTGTTTTTCTCTTTTCAACATTTCAAACCGGTCATTCTCCGATCGTCCTTTGGCAACACGCCAATATTTTTCTTTACTTTTGAAAGGATCGAATATCTTTTTTGCTTATAGCGATTTAAAAAAGCGTAGCTTAGATGTGGCACAAGGGCGATAATATGGAGCACCTAGTCAGGATAGAACTCACTACTAAGTCGTAATTGATCTCATACTGGATATGTTATACTGGTTAGCGGCGCTTCGATACGGGGCAATGGTTGGCCAGCTTTTTCTCGCTCGATCAATTACGACTGAGTAGTGAGTCCAGTACTCACTTGGGGGGTTCTGTGTTAGTGGTTCTCAACCTTTTTATCACATGACCCACTTTGAACCAAGAATTTTTCTGTGGCCCAGGTAATTATTATAGTGTAAAAAATAATACTTCTATTTTGTGGCCCATATATTATCCTGGTGGCTCAGTAAATATTATAGAATTTCTGTGGGTCACCTGAAATTTGTCTTGGCCTATTTTATTAACGTGGCTTTAAGTTGGGAAAGACTAATCATGACTTTCAACCTTGATCCACATTTAAGCTCCGCTTAATAAATCACTGTCATACTAGCTAGGAGTTCTTCAACATGAGGCAATGGTTAGCAAGCCTGATCGATTACAAGTGAGTAGTGTGTTCGATCTTCATCGAGTGCTCTATATTTTCGGCCTTGTGTCTCATTTAATTTACACCGATTAAATCGATATGTTATACTGCCTTGCTTGTTTTGTTTTAAAGCGATGACAAGTTTCTTTTTTTCTATCCGCCCTGTCGCTTCAGGACGTGGGATGTTCATGCCTATCCACAACTTCCTTCTCTTTGTAACCCTTAATAACGTTTCTCTTTTCGCTATCTCTCCTAATCATTGATCTGCCAACGAACACCCGTTAAACTATGCGCTCTTTTCATTGGTCTCTTTTCCCATCAACATGACTCGTGAGTGTCAAATTTTCCAAGCCGTCTTTCCTGATTATGTACCGTTAGCTGTTAATACTATATTATTTGTTGTTCTGCCTACTCGCTTTGCATGTAAAGTTTCTACCACTAGGCGATTAACCAAGTTGTTTTTTATTTTGTTTTGTTTTGTTTTTAAATCATTCATTAAATTTACAGCGTGAAGTTCTCCTATTTAAGGAGCAGGGTTACTGTCTTCTAAACAGATAAATCATAGAAGATTAAAGTAGGGTGAGAAATGTTTTAAAAGCCAGAATTGAATCCGCAGCTGGATTCAGTCCACATCCGCTTGTTCGTGGCGTCGAAAATGTGTGTCAGTACTCAGATTTCAATTCATAAGTAGCGGTTAAGGAGTTCATCTCACAAGCCATTAATACACGTTCTACGATATAAGGTCGTAGCTCAGCAAATATTGATAATTATCTATCTATCTATCTATCTATCTATCTATCTATCTATCTATCTATCTATCTATCTCAGTCTTTTCATATCTATCTATCTATCTATCTATCTATCTATCTATCTATCTATGTCCATTTGTTTATCTCAGTCTTTTCATATCTATCTATCTATCTATCTATCTATCTATCTATCTATCTATCTCAGTCTTTTCATATCTATCTATGTCAGTCTCTATCTATCTATCTATCTATCTATCTATCTATCTATCTATCTATGTCCATTTGTTTATCGTCTATGCATCTTATCTTCGTCAGTTTATTATATACCCCCCTGCCTCTTTCTATCTATCTTTTTTTTTATCTCTCTTTCCGTCTCTCCATATATCTCAGTGTGTATCTTTCTTTCTTTCTTTCTTTCTTTCTTTCTTTCTTTCTTTCTTTCTCGGTGTTTTGTTTGCCTGGACTCGTCTACTAAACTACATGTGTAATTCCGCTTTTATGAATCGGTTTTTATTAATCTGTTGGCGCCGCATTGTGAATTTGTAGAACATTAACTATATATATATATATATATATATATATATATATATATATATATATATATATATATATATATATATATCAATCTCCATCTGTTCGTTATCTCTCACTCTCTCTCTATCTTCTTTACTATTTTTCTTTCGTTCTTTCTTTTTTTTATCTATCTATCTATCTATCTATCTATCTATCTATCTATCTATCTATCAGTGTTTGTTCCTATCTATGTCAGTCTGTTCGTATCTATCTATCTATCTATCTATTAGGTTGGTGCAAAAATAATATCGTTTTCTCACATATGTTACTATGTGAGAAAACGACATTATTTTTGCACCAACCTAATATCTATCTCGTATCGACTATGTGTATCGTCTATGCATCTCTCTCTCTCTCTTCGTCAGTTCATTATATCCCCTCTCTATTTCCGTCTTTTTATATCCCTCTTTTTCTCTCTCTCCATACATCTCAATCTGTTTCTATCTATCTATCTATCTACTCATCGTCTCTCTCTCTCTTTCTCTCTCTCTCTCTATATATATATATGCATTCTATCTCTGTCTATCTATCTATCAGTCTGTTTCAATCTATCTATCTATCTATCTGCTCATCGCCTCTCTCTCTCTCTACACACACACACACACACATATATATATATATATATATATATATATATGTATATATATATATATGCATTCTATCCCTTTCTATCTATCTATCTATCTATCTATCTATCTATCTTTTTACGTCTGTTCATCGTCTCTTCTCTTTCCCCACCGGATCGCTATTTCTCTCTCTCTCTCTCTCTCTTTTTCTTTCTCTCCCAACCTATCTTTGTTCATCATCTATGTATCTGTCTTTCTCTTTCTTTATATTTGCCAGGTCATTAACTCTCTCTCTCTCGCTCACTGCTGCTCTCTCTTCCTGTCTATCTATCTACATTCCTAGCAATTCCTGCATTAGCAATGACGTCACATCAAATATAAATTAAACTTGTTCTACAGGTGGCTTGTATTTAGCCACGTATGGAGTCCAGAATGCTTGAAGGCAGCGCGATAGCATAAAAGAACAGATGGAAGATTACAAAGTCCCGGGTAAATTCATCAATCAGCACTTCTATATTATTCTTATATATATATATATATATATATATATATATATATATATATATATATATATATATATATATATACTCGCTCATATGTATGTGTAGTTTGCGTAACAGTTAAACGTTCGGAAAGTGGGAGATCAAATTCTGACAGAATCGACTTTGTCTTCTTAGCAGTTATGTTCTAAAAAAAAAAAAAAAAAAAAAATGCATGGACTCATCTTCCCCTCGGATAGACTCCGATCCTCACAAATTACGGCAGACTTACAGTGAATTTATTATCTTATTGACTTGGGCATTTATGAGTCTATCACACTAGCCATCGCAGTCAAAGTCGGAAGGTCATTACGGTGGTATCCTGTATCGTAATACAGCTGGTCAATGTAGGTGGTTGCTGGGCGAACCAACGCGTTTTGTCCCATGGCTAGGTTTTCAGAGAATTGGATTAATCGCGAGTTCTTGTTTTGCTCGCCAGCAGTGTCCTGCAAAAAGCATTCTGCTTTCGCTTAAGAGTGTATATTTATCAGGGATGGGTCTATAGAGCTGTGATTTATTTGGACGTTGTCTCCAAGTATAGATCTCAGCATTCGAGTATAGGTTCAATCAAGCTTATACTCTAGGGCAGCGTTTCTCAACAAGGTTCCGCAAAAGGTCCCTAAGTGTTCCGTTAGAACAGGTGAGATAAGCTAATGCACTTTTGATTTTTTATTTAATTTCATATACGTAATATTACTAAACACACACAATATATTCTTGGTTATTCTAGATGATGTAGGAGAACTGTGGCATTGGTAATTGTGTTATGGCATACATACTATGAATTTATTATTCAGTTGACTGGGACATTTACGAGTCTATAACACCAACCATCACAGTTCTGCATCCAGGTCGGAATGTCATTAAGTGTGTCAGAACATAGCTGATTATTGTAAGTGGTTGTTGGGTGAACAACACATGTTGCTCCATGGCTAGGTGTCCAGAACTATGGATCTTTCGCCCGTTCTTGTTTTGCTCGATAGTAGTGTCCTGCAAAACGCATTCTGCGTTCGCCTAAGATTGTATAAATATCAGTATTGGGTCCATAGAACTATGATTTAGTTGGATATTGTCTACAAGAGATGTTAAGTATAGCAACTCAGGATCCGAATATAGGTTCCATCAAGCTTAGACTGTAGGGTTTTAGTTAATGTCCAGAGAGGGGTCCAATGGATTAACACCCCCTCTACAGGGGCTCGAAAGAATCTCCGCTTGAGGTTGTCCGGTAGACAAGATTTCCAGATTACATCCATTTTATTCAAGTCGATCCAGGCTTTTGCTATGCGAATTTTCACATCATCTTCAGTAGAATTTATTTCGCTTCCGAGGTAGGTAAGAGATTCGATAGATTTTATTGATATACCTGAGACAGTTCGTATTGAAATCTATAAATTCAGTTTTAAGGGCATTGACATAAAGATAGATGATGTAGGAGAACTGTGGCATTGGCAATGGCGTTTGCTGTCATAACTATGTCATCAGCATAAACAATATTTATTAACTGTTTTGCAATATATATCGACTTGAGAGTGATAAAGCTGATAAAGTAAAACCTAGATGATGATGTTTGTCGAAGGAAGTACTTTCCCTGTGATTATAGCTCTGGGCTTGGAGAGAGGGTCGCGTGAGGTTCGATCTTAGATAAAGGCTAGTTGTTTATAGTGATGGTTTATATCTTTTGGGATTTAACAATCTGTTGAGGACTCAGTCCCCCCGAACTACAATAAAGAAATAACCTATAATTTCTGACAGGTTCTGCGTCAGTAAACACACACACACACACACACACACATAAAGAATTAATTATTTTATTTTAAATACATTTTATTACTTCAAACGTTATAGTGGACACATCATACTTGAAATAGACGCCTTATTTTTTTATTACGCACTGTTTAATAAGAAAATAAAAATGGGCGTGTATTTTAAATACGAGTATCCAATATAAAAACATTTGAAGTAGTATATATCTCTATCTATAAAAAGCAGGATGTGTGTGTGCGTGTGTAACGAATCCACGGCCGCAATTTTCGACGGATTTGCCCCAAAATTTACATACACATGCTCCAAGTTAGCGGGAAAGCCAAGACCGACTTTACATTTCCCAACTCCTATCGATAGTGGAAATAATCGATTTTTTAATGCTTCTACGGTAGTTTTCATGTAGTTTGCGGCCATTTTGTACTTGCCAGAGTGAGAGCCTATAGCTGGCTGCCTCGAATAGGCAGGAAGATTCTATTGGCCAGCGTGAGAGCCAACAGCTGACTGACATGAATGTTAACTAGCATGCTAGCATGCAAAAAAAATCGATAGCTGCATTCATCACAAGTGGGAAAAATTTAAATCTGCATGGCACTTTACTCCAGTTGGCTCATTCGCTTGCTTAAACTCAACGTTGATTCTGATTCGGCAGAACTGAGTTCGGTGTGAAAAAGTATTTGTTGTTAACATTCTTTTTTCATTCGGTTTTTCCAGTTAAGAGTCCTTTTTTAAAGCTGATCGTTTTGTGTTCATTTTGTTTAGTTCTTTATTCGTAACAGATTTAATGTTTAGTATAGAGCTTAGAAAAAATTCGCAGTGTGAGATATGCAAGAAGTAAGGCATGTAGCAACATCAGCACGGCAAAGGGCACTCCTTTAAAGGCAAGGAAGGGCAAAAATATTTTAAGTCAAGTGATAGCGATTGCTGTATATGTCGTACGATTTTTGAATCAAGCACGGGCAACGCCGGGCCATGCTGCTAGTATATATATGTCTGTGTGTGCGTGTGTGCGCGTGCGTATGTGTGAGTGTAGAATATAATAAAAATACTTTTACAAACTTTGGGGCGGGTCCCTCACGACAAAACAAGAACAATTGTTCATATAAACATAAGTCCGCAAATCTTTCGTTTTTGATTAATTAAATTTAAAGAAAGTTTACGCTAGACGGTGCTGCGTTGCCGTATGGACTAGGTTACATTTGTCAATCGTGTACGTTTGTAGCTAGTCTGTCTTTAAACTTTAACGTGTGTAGTAGTGAGTTAACTGAGAAGTGGTCCGTCTAACAATGGCAGTATATTCCTATCGTGACCAGGCAGATTATGATTTTTACATACGCCAGCGCGAATGGTAATGGACACCAGGCTGTACGGCTGTATCAGATTGCGTTTCCACTCCCAAGGCAGATCGAGACAGGATCTGTGACACCAGAAATTATGTATCGAGGAAGATGAGATCCGTTCATACGCCTGAACACGAAGGACACATTTCCAGGGTGTCGGGGATCATGCGTGTATCAGTACACATCAAGTAGCCCTAGCAGGTTGTACATCTTATAGTAGCGCTTAGAGGGTACTGCAAGAGCAGCTGCTGTATCCGTATCATTTGCAATGTATGCAGGGTCTTTCGCCCTTTGATTACTCACCATGAGATAACTTTTGCCGATGGTTTATTGTAGAAAGTGCCGACCCGTTGTTTGTCTCTTCCGCATTGATTACGGATGAAGCAACATTTGGAAGAGATGGAATAACAAATTCACACAACCAACATTTGTCGGCGGATCGCATTGTACCTTGGATTGGCATTTATTTATCAGCGTCTACAGTAAACTTTAAACTTAATTACTCAAAATCGAAGGATTTGCGAATATATGGCGAATGAATTTATGAATATATTGCGAATGGCAGGATATTTATATGGTGAGAAGGCAACTACGATTTTTACATACGAATAGTAATGGACACGAGGCTGCAGCCAAGTCATCCAAACTTTTCCGCTGTTTATAGTCGCGTTGCTGGGACAGAATCCATGACACCACAACCTATGGATCGAGGAAGACCTAGACCCACTCGTACGACGAAGAACATGCTCTACAGGCTGTCGGACCAAATCCAGGTATCAGAACACCTTAAGTGGTCCGAGCATGTCGTACATCTGATAGTACTTCATGGAGGATACTTCAAGACCAGCTACTTTATCCGTATCATTTTCAATAGCATTTCGCCCTCTTATCAGTCACCCTCTTTCGCCCTCTTATCAATCAGCACGGGAGAACATTGGCCGATGGTTTTTTACACGAAGTGCGGATCTGCTCTTTGTCACATCAGTCTTGTTTACGGAAGAGATGGAATAACAAATTTATACAATCGACATTTGCCGGCGGATTAGAATTCCCATACAGGCATCAGTTTACCATTACATTTAGAGCTTACACATTAATGCTGAAAGAACATTGTAGTTCTTTCAGCACGCCTCACAGAAGCTGTCTACAAGTACTTTTGAACACACTTCCAGATCTGCTAGAGGATGTACCCCTGCTAATACGAAGACTCTTGTGGTGCATGCATGATGGGGCTCCAGTAGATTTTAGTCACATTGTTCGCGAGGCACTGGCTGACATCTACCATTAAAGATAGATAGGTAGGGGAGGACCAGCACGCTCCCCTGACCTTGGATTTCTATATATGGGGCTGTCTAAAACATTATCATTATATCATTGCCCCTAAAACTGAATTTATAGATTTCAATACGAACTGTCTCAGGTATATCAATAAAATCTATCAAATCTTTTACCTACCTCGGAAGCGAAATAAAATCTACTGAAGATGATGTGACAATTCGCATACCAAAAGCCTTGTTTATGCAGCAGACATTAATAATGCAGATACGATTCATCAACGAGTCATCGGGGCCTGCGAAAGCATTCAACACCGTGTGGGAGTATTTGAAAGGGTCCGCCAGTCACTGATCCGACGGGTGCATGCGTGTTTACAAGTAAGCGGAGGACATTTTGAAAATATGTTGCTGTGTTGCGACACAACGATGGCATTTTTGGACATATGTTTATATGGTGTCAGGGACCCGCCCCCAAAGTTTGTAAAAATATTTTTCATACACCCTGTATATTTAGTTTTTGTGTCACGTGTTTCGTCCTTTGGGACTTGATAGGACTAAAGTGGTGTTCATGCACATAGACATACACAGAGGGAAAGGGACGCCGAGAATTTTAAATATAAATTATTTTTTCTTTAAATATAGTAAAATCCCTGACAACTGGACTGACAAGGCCTTCCGGATATGAGGGATTCCGGATATGAGGAATTGGTTACGAAGTCCGGATATGAGGGGTTATATTTAGATTAAAATAAAAGAACTGAAATCAGTTTTAACATTTATATTCAATGTTTTATAGTAAACAAAATAATCTAATGGTGAGTGAAATATAACGGAATTGATTTTAAGGAAAAAAGAAATAAATTATGTAATGTTAATGAAAATTCATTAAATCAAGTATGCCACGTATACAAAACAAATAATGTAACGAGGATTTTTTAATCACTGTTGCATGATGATTCTTTTTCTTCTAATGTCATTCTCAACTTTTTCGCATTTCGTTTTGATTTTGTTCTTGAAATTTTTTACACATTTTAACTCTATGTGTGTTATTGCAATCATCATAGCTTAATGCTGGCTTTCTTTCCATAAAACTGACAACTTTTTCAATAGCTTTTTCAATTTCAGTCCAGATTTCATTACAATCAAGTTTTATTTCCTTGTTCACTGCGACAATGTGAACGCTGGAGAATAGTTTCTTTGGGAGATTTTATATCATACAATGTTGACTTTCCTATACTGAACTCAGCCATTAGTTACAATGAACTTTCACCAGCGTCTCGTCTGTTTAAAATTTCCACTTTTTGCGATAACTCCAAAGTTGTTCTTTTCCTCTTCTTCCCATCATCTTTTGCACCAATACAAGCCCTTAAGGTGAAATAAGCATAAGCAATTATCCAAAGTAAATTTCCTGAAAAACAGAAATTTCAAATCAGTTACATATCATCCAAATAGTTCAAATATACACATCAAAATCATGTCCGGATATGCGGGATTCCGGATATGCGACACTCTGAATATGAGGGATTCTGGTTATGAGGGATTCCGGAATTGAGGGATTCCGGATATGAGGGATTCCGGAATTGAGGGATTCCGGAATTGAGGGTTTCTACTGTATATGTTTTTGGTAGTGAGGCGGTTCATTTATTTTATTTTTTCCCCTTAAATTGTTTTTGATCTGCAAAACAATGCATATCATTTTCCTATGTACATTTATATGGTCCCGAAGTTATTTCACCATCGTTAGATAAGTGGAATTTCTTCGCCATGATCTTTGCCTCTAACTCAAGCTAGATGACCAACGCCATCCTCTTCCTGACCTCTTCCGTCTCACTGAGCACAATATCAATAATATTTTTATTACAACTCCATTAATACTCAAAAATCTTGACCTTATGAAGGCTACTGGTTCGGATAAAATCCAAGAGGTCCTCCTTAAGAATATTAACTATGGGTTATCGCTCATCTTATGAAAATTATTTCACCGCTGCTTGAAGGAGGAATCCTACCCAAGTCTGTGGAAGGTGCCGAGTGTCTGCTCAGTTTTCAAGAATGGGGTTGGGCGCTCGCATATAGATCCATCAGCCTCTTCTGTGCCAACTTTTTAAGGCTATAATCATTGAAACGTTTGCTTATCTACTCAATAGAGACAATTTCTTGAGCGACAAACAGTACGGGTTTCGATCTCTCCGATCCACTGCTGATGTTCTAAATGCAATTACTCAAATAATCAGTGAGGCACTAGACAAAAAATATATATCAAAGACGATTGCATTAGATATTTTAAAGACCTTTGATAAGGTGTGGCATAAAACTTTACTGCACAACTCTAGCTACGAAATTACTGAAAATGTCTTTCCAGTCCTTCGTAACGGGTAGATCCCTGAATGTAGTTGTTCAAGGCTAGTCCCCCGAATCCCAAGCAATCAAAGCTGGCGTCTCCGATAGTTCGCTTCTCGGATCAACCGTTTTTTAACTTTGCATAAATTATGAGTGTAAGAGTATGCTGTGATCATTTGATGACGCAACGATATATGAGTGTACCTGCCAAATTAGATGACCAGAAACTGGCAGCTGATCTCCTCTCTGACCTAACAGCTCTAACAGCTCCGTTGGCTGGTCACATTCACAGCTCGAAAACCGACCTAGTGACGTTCCATCATCACCGAGTAGACTCTGAACTACCACCAGTCACTATGAACGGGTGTACCGTCAGGGAAGCCTCATGGCTTTTGGGATTTAAAATCAACCCAGACCTTAAGTATATACGATCCATCATTAAAGATACTGGAAAAAATTGGTCGGTTCTCTGTACCGATCCAGTAAGCATGGAGCATCGCTGCAATATATGGTCTGGAGCCCCTTCTGTTTGCCTCGGGGTTCTTGATAAGATCCAGAGGCGGATATGCAATATAATTGGCCCTGTTCTGGCATCTCGTCTACAGTCGCTCTTTCACAGACGCACCGTCGCCTCTCTCTGTCTTTTTTTACAAATACTTTCATGGTAATTGCTCCGAGGAGTTGCATTCGCTGGTTCCTAGACTTCATGAATTCAAGCGCCCTACGAGGCTGGCATCCCGCTCTCACACTTTCACTATTGAAACTGTTAAATATAGCCCTCTCTTCTACTCCAATAGCTTCATATCTCGCACCTCTCGCCTGTGGAACTCCCTTCCATATTCCAGTTTCCCTGAGAACTATAATCTCCAACTATTCAAATGTAATGTCAATTGATATCTCCAGTTGCCTTGATCTATCCACTATCCTTCTCCTCATCCTTTCCTCTATCACTCCTATCTGATCTTGCTGTAAATTTTCTCTAACCCCTTGCGTCCTAGTGACTTCCCGCCTTGCTTGGGGTGAATTGCTTAAAAAAAAGCACCTGAATCCTCGTGTTACATCAACCTTTACAAGAGCCAGGTTAGGCCGAAAATGAGGTATTCCTAAGAAAAGTTTTTAGCCAATTTCAAAGTTTAATTACGTAATCCCTAATCAACATAAATAGTATTTAGAATTAGTATAGAGTAGGTGCTCCATTTGCTATTTTCAGTGCTTATATTCGATTTTTCATGGATTTGATCAACTTATCAACAATCGTCGGATCCATATTTTGTCACCCCTTTAGCAAGCGTTGACACTGACGTGATTTTGGTTGCACGCTCTCGAAGTCTTCGGTCAAGGTGCTCGCAAACGTACTGTATAGGATTCATGTCAGGATTTTGGGCTACCCATTGGCAGTGACTTAATTCCTTGAGATTTCTTCCAGGCCTTTTTAATCATTTCAACATAAGCAAGGCAATAAAGCCACAAGGACGACAGGTGTTACTAATTATGAGAGGGTACAATAAAACAACAGGAATTAAAAAAACAAAAAACAAAAGATAACGGTATAAACTGCATTTAAATCTTTGAATGAAAATGTTGACTGGGAAGTCGGAAAAGAATTATGCAAGCGAGGAGCGCAAGAGAAGGAATTTTTAGCATAGAACCTACGGTTTCATCTAGCCTTTTCAACTGTAATATGATGAGACCTAATTGTCAATCAAGTACTGCGATTAAATTCTATCTATCGTAGTGAAAATGTTCATCACTATTCATACATGCGATACATTATGAGGAATTATTCATTGTGCATATTCGCGATTTTAGACGTACCGTTTCGAGGGCTTTTCTCTTATTCATAACTCAGGCTATGGCCCATGAATTTCTGCAAAGATGTTATCATTGGCATTCTGAATTGTCTGATGTACAGATAATCCTTATGTCCCCAGAAACACCACCAAATAAATAAAAATAGAATAAATAGATAAACAGCTTGATAAGTGGGAAGTGTCAGAGCAGGAGAATTTCGAAATTTTGCGAAATTAGCCGGTGAGCAAAAATTACCTGAGAACCCACATCATTGCCCTAACACAGTAGATCCATCGAGTTGAAAGCACATCTTAGACTTGTTCTGCACTACTGGACGCAAAAAAACCCCAAAAAACTCAATCATTGTATTTCCATTTTCATCTTTTAGAGAATAAAATTCGTCAATTTTGGCTTTTTTGTTCAATTGTCATTTTTTTTCAAAGCTTAGGGACCTGAGACAAGGATGCGTCTTCATCACAGATTTATCCAACCTGAACTGCGACACCATCCTAAGAAAGCTGGAGACTCTCCAAGTATTTATTTATCGATGGACGTAATCTTAATATCAGATACGCAGATGACACTGTGCTGAATGCCGACTCGGGATGGAAACTGTGGTGTATTCACTCACACCATAGTATTAAGAATTAGGCTTGTTTTTCACGAAGATAAAAAAAAGAAAATAAACGTACACAATAAAAGGAAAAGTATGGTAAATTGTATGTTAATTTCATACAATTTATATATATATTTGTGTGTATTGGTATGTGTATTTTTTACATTACAGTAGTGTTATGGTTTATGTTATAAAAGGGAGAAATTTACTCCGTAATATTACAAGTCATATCACAGAGATAAGTTGGACACGTGTTGCCTGTCTGAGGGTTCTTGGCGAAGAGATTGAATATAATGCTTTTTGGCGGGACGTCTGTATTTCCGGAAGGAACAGTTTCTTTTTGCATGCTGGGACAGTTTATTATTTTTTAAATATTTATTTAATTTATACATTTTTATGTTATTGTTTTGTTATTGTATTATAATTTTCATTATTATTATTATATATTTTATTTTTATAATATTATTCCTACAAAACTACATGGCCTCCTAGACAAGATGGTAGAAGAAAGCGAGAAAAAAAGGACTAAAGATCAACTGCTAGAAAACAGAAAGGATTGGTCATCATTAAGAGAAAAATCCCGAGACTCGAGCTAAAAATTAGAAATGTCAGCATCAAGCAGGTGAAGAAGTTTAAATATTTGGGAAGCAATTTTAAAAGAGGATGGAAAATGCGACACACGCATTGGACTATTGAAGACGTATCCTAAAAGCTAAGCAAGGCGCTGAGAAACGGTACAATTTCGTTAGAAACAACCAAAAGAGTGCCGGCTTGCTATATGGTATCCATCCTCCTATATGACAGCGAATGTTGGCCAATTCCCCTAAGGACGAGGAAAAAAACTGAGACTGTGCAAATGTAGTTCTATGTCGTTCTGAGAATTCCATGGACAGTTCTTGGTAAGCAACAAGGAGTCTTAATGAAAATGGCAGCAGAAAGAACACTGCTACTCAGAATCAGGAAAAGAGAGCTGAAATTACTTAGACACCTAATGAGGAAGGAGGACTTGGAAAATATAACTCTCATAGTTATTTGCTGCTTTCCTCTGACTCTTTTGCTTTCAATATGTCATGTGAGTGTCAAATTTTCTAAGCCTTCTTTCTTCATGATGCATCTCAGAAATTTCAACTCTTTCTTTCTGATCCTAAGTATAAGTATCCTTTTTGTTTCCATCTTCCTTAAAATTTCCTAGGTAGTCAATGTTTGGTCCAAGGTATATTCAGCCTCCCTCTGTAGAGCTACCATCGCCTTGCCTCAAGTTTCTTCATCTGTGAGTTAAGGTAAAAAAAAATCTGCCTAAATTAATATTTGATTTTTCTGAACCTTCTAGTATTTGGGCTAATAATTTATTTGTCACTTGAATTTGGAGGATGTGTTTCTGCTGGTTTGTCTAAAGTTAGGAGAGCTGGTAGCTTGTAAATTATGACAAACTATAGTAAAACGTATATAATGCTAAGTTTAGCCACTTCCATACAAGACAAATTCAGCATTCCTCGACTGAATAGTTCTTGTCAGTTGAAATTTACATAATCTCTCTTAAAACAAGGAAAATAGGCTCCTTGAGTCTACTCTTTTCAAGACTTGATGGGAGTTTCCTTCCTAGCCTTTTGTTGAAGGTAGTGTGGAAAGTCGGTATCTTGATTGCGTGAAACTCAAATGATCACAGAAGAATACTGAAAATTCTATGGATGAAGCGAATAAGCAATAAAGTTGTAAAGAACATGGCAGCAGAAAGAACACTTATGCTCAGAATCAGGAAAAGACAACTGAAATTCCTTAGACACCTAGTGAGGAAGGAAGGCTTGGAAAATATAACTCTTATGGTTATTTGCTGCTTTCCTCTAACTCTTTGGCTTTCAGTATGTCTTGTGAGAGTCAAATTTTCTAAGCCTTCTTCCCTCATGATGCATCAAAGAAATTTCAACTATTTCATTCTGATCCTAAGTATAAGAATCATTTTTGTTTCCATTTTCATTAAAATTTTCATTGTTAGTCAGATGTTTTGGTCCAAGGTATTTTCAGCATCCTTCTGAGAAACGAAACAATTTCGTTAGAAACAAAGAAAAGAGTTCTGGATTGTCATATGATATGCCAGGAAATATTGGATATTTCCCCTAAGGATGAAGAAAAAAAAACAAAAAAACAACAGAGGTAGCAGAAATGTTGTTCTACAAAAGAATGCTGAGAATTCCATGAACGGAAGAAGAAATCCACAAGTCTTAAAGAAAATGGCAACAGAAGAAAAACTTATACACAGAATCAAAAGATAGCTGAATTTCCTTGGACACATAATAAGGAAGAAAGGCTTGGAAAACTTAATACCCACGAGGCATATTGACAGTAAGAGAGATGATGGGGAGAGCGAGTCGCTTGAATGGCGAGCTTGTATGAATCGATGGCGGAACGTGGTGCAGGGGGGGGGTTCTTAGCAAAGAGAAAAAAGCTGCTGAGACACAGGATAGAATGCTGTGGAGAACAATGATCTCTTATACCATGAAGAGCTGCTACGTATGTGAAGAAGAATGATGATAGTAATTGTAACATTAACCTTTTCTCCTACGGAAATATTCGCCATTTATTAAACAAAGAGTTAGCCTTACTATCGGTTGAAATGTATAAATTCGATCTCTTAAAACAATTCTTCAGGAATACAGCTATCTCAAGTCAAGTAGCTGTTATGACTTCTGCCAGTATTGATAGGCGTTTCCTTCCTAACTTTTGATTTGAAGTGGCGTGGAATATCAACATCTTGATTACGTCGTTATGTTCCCTTCAAGTCACATTTGCTATCCATTTTAGTTGTTGCCGTTGCTGAAAGTCTTCAAATGACGGGGTTTCTGTTGCTTGTCACAGTTCTTTCTTGTGATTGTGTAGCACCAGTCAACGAGGTCCGGAGATGGATTGTCCTCGCTGAACCTACAGATTTCATTCGTTGGAACCCATTATTAATAATTGACCTCCAAAAGCGGTTATATTCAGTTGACAGTTTAGTTATTTCTGAACGGTTTTCGCGTCATATGAAAATCCGGATATGATGGGGGCGTCTAAGAAGATGACTTTTATCTTTCTGTTTGTTTTTTGTTCTAGAGATTAATAGCGGCACTGCAGTGGTGCACTGAACAAAAGCGAATCATCAGTCCCTTCCTCTGTTCAATCAATTTGAAGTGTTAACATCTAGTGTAGATAAAGCAAAGTGTTTTCCTCGGAAATTCTCTTCCAACTCCGCAATGTTTCTCACGAAGATGAAATGCAGTGATTATATTGCTAGATCTACTGCTAGGAAAGTTGGTTCTCTCTGTCATGTCAGACATTTTTTTCTCGTCAGTGTCCATCTTGCACATTTATAAATCTGCCATTCGTCTGTGTATTTTTATTGCTGCCATATCTGGTCAGGTACTTCTATTATATGTCTCGAGATTCTTGACAAAATTCAAAGAAAGTTTTGTAATGTAATCAATCCTGACTTGTCATCACATTCCAACCGACGTGACGTGACTTCCCTCTGTATTTTCTACAAATATTTACACGGCAATTGCTCTGATGAGATTTGCGACCCGACTACATGTACTTAAGCGTGCTACTAGATTGTCAATTAGGTCTCACCGTTTTACTGTTGAACTAGCTAGACGCAACAGCCACTCTTACTCCAACAGTTTCTTTTTTCGATCTATCCCTTCTGATTTCTTACTTCCCTGACAACTACAATCTTCAAAATTTTAAATACAACGGCAATCACCATCTTCTCTCTTGTTGAGCCTATTCCGTTTTTTTTTCATTTCCTCAACTTCTCATGCTCTTTCATTCTCTGTAATCCCCGCCTCCTTGCGTGATAGAGGAATTATCGTTTTGCTTAGGACGAAACGATAATAAAAAGTTTGTTATCGGATACGTAGAGGTTACCTGAATTTTAATTTAAAAATTTCACTTCAGAATATGCGGTTAATGGAAAAAAATTAATAGTTTGCCAACGGACGAGATCATGTTGAAAATAAATGTTTGCTTTTCTCACCATTATTCTACGGACGTATTTAGTGATTTACGTATGTATATATGAAATAGGTCTCTCTTTCTCGCTCTCTCTCTCTCACACACAAACACACACTATATATATATATATATATATATATATATATATATATATATATATATATATACATGTGCGTGCATGGGAGAAAGAGGGAGTGATAGAGAGAAAGAGAGAGAGTGATGTGCATTGATGTGTTAAAGTCTGCGAGAAAGGGAGAGCGAGAGAGATTTTTAGGTGCATATTTCCAGCACTATAAAACACGTGAAAGATTATGGCGTCTGTTTGAGATGATCAGGGTAGCAGATCGCCAGAAGTTATCCTTCTTGGATCAAATTTCAATGCTTGGCCCATTAAATCGGACTCGCTCCATATATATATATATATATATATATATATATATATGAGTGCGTGTTTGTATTTCTGTGTGTTCTCGGCCACTTCCCAAATTCGGTGTTTTAATGACCAAACATCAGTAATCAGTATAACGATGAGTTTGAGTAGGTCTTATTGAAAACATAACAACACACCCCATTCTAACGCATGCACAAACGCGCACGTAACCCCCATACGCACGCGCGCACAAACACACACACATATGCACAGACACCGTATACACACCCATACACACGCACAAACACCCCTACGCAGACACACACACACACACAGGGGAAACACACATACACACGCACATATACGCACACATACGCACACATCACACACGCACAGAAAACACGACGCAAACACAAACCACACACACAGACGCACACGGAGAAACAAACTTAAATTATGCTTTTTTGAAGCAATGTTGCATATTTCCCAGCAGTAAAAATGGTGTGAGTTAAGGATCAATAAATGCTGATCTAGTATTGCGCTTAAATTCCTAATGTCTACGTACCATAGAGCAAAGTTCGTCAGAACATTTACCATGAACGTTTTTATAGAAAAGGCTCAGCCAAGATACGGTTACAGAGACATGGAAGTGACAGAAACCGAGATGAAAGGTCAGAGCAGATAAAATTGCAAATTTTTCTTAGGATTTTATTAAGAATCTCTAAATATATAGCAGGAGCACCAGACCAGATGTGATAGCAATATTCAAAGGAAGGATAAATATTAGACTTATAACTATGCAAGATAGATTCTTCTTTGGATTTTATCAAGAATTTCTAAATATATAGCAGAAGCACCAGACCAGATGTGACAGCTATATTCAAAGCAATGACAAATATTAGACTTATAACTATGCAAGATAGATTCTTCTTTGGATTTTATCAAGAATTTCTAAATATAGAGCAGAAGCACCAGACCAGATGTGACAGCTATATTCAAAGCAATGACAAATATTAGACTTATAACAATGGAAGATAGATTCTTTTTTGGATTTTATAAAGAATCTTAATATATAGCAGAAGCACTAGACTTATAAATATATAAGATAGATTCTTTGGATTTTATCAAGCATTTCTAAATATATAGAAGAAGCACCAGACGAGATGTGGTAGCAATATTCAATGCATAGATGAATGGTAGACTTATAAATATGCAAGATAGATTCTTCTTTAGATTTTATCAAGAATCTCTAAATATATAGCAGAAGCACTAGACCAGATGTGGCAGCAATATTCAAAGCAAGAAAAAATGGTAGACTTATAAATATGTAAGACAGAATCTACGAGAAAAACTGTCTAGCACGATACAGTGAACCAATTTATTAGCAGGAGACCTAGCAATGGATTCAATATAGACTTTCCACTTCATGTCGAGAGAAAACGTTGGGTCACCTGCCCGACGAGATTGTTGAATGAGTAGATCATCAATGGCTTTAAGTTGCATCGAAAAAGTTATGATCAACGAATCCCCTGCTATCAATAAACGCCTGGTCAAATTTACTTGCCTTACTAAACTGTCGCTGAAACAATGCGGGATGTAAGAACCATATAATAAATATAAACTGAATCACAATCCTCTGTGGTCAATAAATGTCTAGTCAACGTCACCTGTTTTGCTAAACTGTCGATGAAAGAATGGGGTGTACAAGGACCATATAATAAACAAAAACTGAATCGCAAATCCCTTGTGGTCAATATACGTCTAATCAACTTCACCTGTCTGACTAAACTAGCGCTGAAACAATGTGAGATACAAGGGCCATAGAATAAACAGAAACTGAGCCGCAATTCTATTGGAATCTAAAAAAATATTTGCTGACTTTAAATAACCGGCAAGAGTTGCTAAGGCGTATTAAACGAATCAATCAGTCAATGTAAAGCCTGGAGGGAAACTAGTTTAGTTCCTCATGATCAAGCGGTAGGAATATTGTATGCATATATATTAAATAATGTAAAGTAAGAAGAAAGCTTTTGAATGTAAAGAAGGAACTGATAGTGGCAAATAATGCACAGTAAACAACTTAAAATTGGAATGGGGTGATAGGTCATTGAATAACAGATCGGAGTTGCTTGACAAGTGTAAACCTGTAAAGAAATATCTACTTTGCCATCTACTCCATGATTAGTGTATTATCTATCTATCTATCTATCTATCTATCTATCTATCTATCTATCTATCTATCTAAGTCTTTTCATATCTAAGTTTTTTCATATCTATCTATTTATCTAAGTCTTTCATATCTATCTATCTATCTATCTATCTATCTATCTATCTATCTATCTCTATATATTTGCTTGGTTTGGTCTGTTTTACGGCATATCAACCTCAATGGGTTATTTAATACCGACAAGATTTTTATTGCTGGTTATATTTTCTATCTATCTATCTATCTATCTATCTATCTATCTATCTATCTATCTATCTATCTATCTATCTATCTATTTTCCTCTTTTATTGATTCTTAATCATCTGAGTAACATCTACAATGTCTTTTGAGAAACATCTACAGGTTTTTGTTATTTTTATCTACATCTACAATATGTTTTGTCATAAATAAAGCCAAATTTAATGCTTTTGAAAACATTTAAAAACTGACTGAAACGTTAGAAAATATATTTAGTTGTTTTTCCTGGGGAAACATCTCCACATCAAGTACACTCATAATAGCTGCAAAGAAATCGACTGGTATCAGTGAACAGAAATATGGCACTTAATTGATTTCCCATACCATACATGCAGAAAAGCAAATTCCAATACCTGGATATCAACAAAAACACCCACAAAGCAGGTAACAATATACCAGTGAAAGCAAATATTTCTGTAAAATCTGGCATTTCTACAAAACAAGCAGCAAAATATTGGGCAATTTCATATATTTCTTTTTCCTGGGGAAATTTTTCGGTGGTATTTTTTATTGATAACATGTTTGTTCACTTCCAGGAATCTAGTTTCAGAACTAAGCTCTATACATAGACTGATTCCTGGTGAACCCCACTTTTTCATGGTTTTCATGTCGGTCTCAGATATTATACTGCTATATTCGATGAAGGGTAAGGTGCTTTATTTTGTAAAAAAAAAATCATCGAATAGGCCGGCAAATACGATATATATTTATATATATATATATATATATATATATATATATATATATATATATATATATATATATATATATATATATATATATAAGGAGTGCCAGAGAAAAGCAATGATAACAACAATATTGCAATATGAGCTCTGGTAAAAACAAGTATGACAACAAAATTGCAATATGAGCACTGGTAAAAAAGGTTGCTGAAGACATTAGGTTTATAATACCCAGATGTCCTCTAGGACACATGGCACAGTGGATAAAGACGTTACTTACATCCAGTGACAAGACGCAAAGAGTGTGAGTTCAATACCCGGTTAAGGCAGTGGCGAACTTTCAGAGGGAAAATTAGCAGAAGATAACTGATAGCTGACATCCATTAGATATGGCACGTGGAACTAGAACAGTCTACCCCAGTGAGCGAAATAGAGGGTTCAATTCAACAATCCAACCACCTGAAGAAGGCTGGAGCGTACAACGGCCGAAACGTTGTGATAAATATGACGATAAAGATGAGGATAATAGTTCGAATAATGTAATATATATATATATATATATATATATATATATATATATATATATTATAGAAATAACAGTAAGATATATAATCCGGTATTTTAAAATTGCAGTTCAATACAACGTATTCTAATCCAAACACCACTTTTAGAAAGAATCTGTATGTATACAAGTACGAATTTAACGAATAAAATGCCCAAAACTTTTTGTCGTAGATAAAAAAAAAAACAGACGGTATGCGTTAAACGGATGTCAAAATTCGTTGAAAAAAGGCACCTCCTACCCTACCTAGACTTAATTCATTTTCGAACGTAACTCATAATTGATACAATAATCATACTTATAAAACCCAGGTTGTGTGTGTGTGTGTGTGTTCGTTTATATATTGGATCGGATTCCCTACATTTTTCAACCGATTTCAACAAAACTTGACAGGGCTACGTAAAATTACCTTGCGGTGGTTCTGACAGCGCTAAAAATGGAAAAAACGCAATTGTTTTTGCACGAAATCAATTAGAAAATACGATTAAAAAGCATCGCTGTCGCGAGAATGAAAGTGGGACAACTCATATTGAGTTATACTTATTATAAAACCCAGGTTGTTTGTGAGTGTGTGTTTCAACAAAACTTCACTATTTTTGGTAGGTAGTGTTTCTTATTGTCTTGCACACATTTTTCTTTATTTTTATATTCAGAATGCTTTAAAAATTCCATTTACAAGACAATTGTTTATAATAAAATTCTATTCAATCGGTAGATTCATAACGATTGAAAACAATGTTTTTGTTTGAGTTTGGGTTTGACCAATTCGTAAAAAAAAAAAATTAAAATTAATTAAGACATGTGTGTCCGTCAACCTTAAACAATAATCTTTGTCAATTTTATTTTTCAGTCTTTATGATGGTCGATACCTGATCTACCTCTTACTGTTACATCCCCGGGCAACGCCGGGCTCTACTGCTAGTAGTTAATAAAAAAGAACACGCTTCGTCCCTGTCTAAATGACTGGATTTCTCTGTATCCTTGGAAACAAAAATTATGAATGTATATGCTATTAAAACTCAGTAAATTTCAAAAATAAGTTATTCCAAAATTCGCTTGAATATGAAACAGAACTAATGCTTTTAATTTAATTACATAATTGAATTTGAAGTTTTTAGCTTCAGTTTTTGAAACATGGTAATTCCTGTGTAGCGATGACACCATATTTTTAAATCAGTAAATTATATATATATATATATATATATATATATATATATATATATATATATAATGAAATGGACTATGTCTGACAGTTATTTAATATATTTTCTGTTTATCGGTTATTGTTATAGATACAATTTATTTAAGCAAATGCAGAATTAATTAGATTTAGCGGCCTGAATGTTCAAAACATTTCGTAGAAAATATGCGTTCATCAACAAGAATCGAACCTGTGTCCTATATGGAATCGTCAATTGACCTGACGTGCTATACCACTCTGCTATAGAGAAGCGACCAGTAAATGTAATAAATACTGTTCATTTAAAAAGAAAAACATCATTTAATTAAATAAATTGTATTTATTAAAATAACGTATAGACAGAAAATATAATATACAGTAGCGTCCAAAACTAAGGGACAAAATTTTAAAACCTAATATTTGTTAGAAATAGTAACTGTGAAAAGCTAAAATTTTGACAACTGGTAGTCGTTATCATCCATAATAACATACTAAAATTTGAATCATTTGCAAAGGATAGAAAAAGAATTATAACAATTATTTATTTATTTTCAAAATAGGATCGTCCAAAAGTAAGGGACAAAATTGAGAAAAACAATGTAAACAGCATGCTATATTCAAATTTTTTTATTTTCTCTAAAGAATAAGTCTTACTTAGTCATTTGTAAACGTTGCATCAGCTGGCACCATGGCGAAACGCCAAAAACTTGATTACTCTGTGAGACAAGCTATTGTGAAGCTACACAAGGAAAAGCACACCATTAGAGAGATTTCAGAGAAAGTGAAACGTTCCAAGAGTGTTGTAGGCAGGGTTGTTAAATCCTACAATAATACTGGCAAAATAGTTAGTGCTTTTAAAACCGGCAGACCCCGCAAAACTTCGGCAAGAGAAGATCGAATAATGCAGCGTATGTCATTAAAGGGCCGTTTTAAGTCTTGCACAGAAATTAAAAGGGTTATGAATAGTACCTCATGTGTTAATGTGTCAAGACAGACTGTTTCTAGACGACTGCAAGAAATAGGGCTGTTTAATGGAACCCCAGGGAAGAAACCACTTGTTAGTTCAAAGAATAAGAAGAAGAGATTAGAGTTTGCAAACAGGTATGCAATTTGGACTTATGAAAATTGGGCAAAAGTATTTTTCAGGGATGAAAGCAAGTTTAATTTATTTGGAAATGATGGAAAAAACAATGTAAAGAGACGTATAGGTGAAAGATTAAGTGCAAAGTGTACTAAGAAAACTGTCAAGTTTGGGGGCGGAAGCGTCATGGTATTTGGAATGTTTTCTAGCCAAGGTACAACGCCTCTTGTCCGGTTACAAACTCGTGTAAACGCGCAGATCTATAAAAACATTGTTCAAGATCATATTGTGCCAATCATACAGAATTCAGGTTTCGATAGGGCTACCTTTATGCAAGATAATGCCCCATGTCACTAGGCAAAGGTGGTAATGAGTTACCTTAGCGAGCAAGATTTGGAAATTATGGATTGGCCACAGCAAAGTCCTGACTTAAATCCAATAGAAAATCTTTGGAAGACCTTAGGAGTGAAAGTTATGGAAAGAAATCCCACTAACACGGAGGATTTGTGGGTGAAGCTTCAAGAAGAATGGTCTAAAATTAGTATCGAGGATTGTCAAGAACTGATTCGTTCTTGTAGTCGAAGATGTGCAGCTGTCATTGAGAGCAACGGCTCATTTACTAAATATTGATTGTACATGTTTTTTTTTTGTTTTTTTTTTGCCGTTTACATTGTTTTTCTCAATTTTGTCCCTTACTTTTGGACGTTCCAAATTTGAAAATAAATAAATAATTGTTATAATTCTTTTTCTATCCTTTGCAAATGATTCAAACTTTAGTATGTTATTATGGATGATAACGACTACCAGTTGTCAAAATTTCAGTTTTTCAAAGTTGTTATTTCTAACAAATATTAGGTTTCAAAATTTTGTCCCTTAGTTTTGGACTCTACTGTATATATATATATATATTTATATATATATATATATATATATGAAAAAGTTACAATGTATGTGTGTGTTTGTGCATGCGTGTGCCCAAGCAACTTCTCCCCTCCCATTGGCCCTATTTCAATGATTCATAGCTCCTTCAAAGCTATGAATCATTGAAATAGGGCCAATTTAGATTTAATCTTGAACTATGAAAGTAACGATAACGATAGTATAATGTATTAATATATATATTTAATCTCGCATAATCTGGCAACCCTGAATCTGATTTCAACTAAAATAGTTCCCTTGAAAAGTTAGGCGCGGTGAACGATTTTTGTTTGAAATCAGATTCAGGGTTTCCAGATTATGCGAGGTTAAATATATATATTAATACATTATACTAGCCATTATCGTTACTTTCATAGTTCAAGTTTACTTGTGACGCGTTATCTCTCCTTAATCGGTACTCGTTTGCCACAGCATGACGCAACAAATTTTGTCTACCACAGCCAAGAACAGTAGAATACTTATCCTATAATTAACAACTAATAATTACCCTGATAATGACATTACGCTATGTCGAAAGTACGCGGAAATAAATGCAATATGAAACAACAAGGCGTCTTCCTCTCGTTTTTCAATAAGCACACCAAAAAGCTTATCCATGAATATGAAAGCATCATATCGAGAATAAGTAGAGAGAACATGTCAAAATTATTTAGCGAAACCTGTCTTTATATATATATATATATATATATATATATATATATATATAAAGTTTTTCCACTTTGACATAAAATTTCTCCTATCTTGTTCTTTATATATATATATATATATATATATATATATATATATATATAAAGACAGGTTTCATTAAATAATTTAGACATGTTCTGTCTACTTATTCTCGATAGGATCTTTTCATATTCACGTATAAGCTTTTTTGTGTGGTTATTGAAAGACGAGATAAAGAAGCCGTGTTGATTCATTTTATAATTATCCAACACAATCTGTCTTAATGAAAATATGCTGCTGAAATACACACACACACACACACACACACACACACACACATACATATATATATATATATATATATATATATATATATATTGTGATATTGCGTGCTAACAAGAATATATACTTCAACAATACAGTGAATAAAATAAGTAAAGGTTTATTGTACAAAACCAGTATAACAAGAATAAAGGTAACAGATATGCACAAGGTGGTCGCAAGTCAATCCAGTAGTGAGTGCTACTATTGGAAGGTCGGTAGTTGTCGCGTAAGTCTGAGTCGTACTCAACAGATCCCAGTTAGTAATATTTACCAGTCTCTCCACAGGGTAGGATGTGACACAGGCCGAATTTAATGTAGGGTAATCCGAGCCCGTAGGCTCGGCGAAGCCTTGTCCAGGTTCCTCGGTGCCCGAAGGCAGAGAGTTCCACAACAGCTATGAGCTGAGTAACAGTAATAGTGTATCTAGCAACTTCCCCACGCAGTCACATGTGGGGTTCCCGAGCCTATAGGCTCGGCCAAAAAATCTCCGTAGACCCTGCATAAACGGGATCGGGTCTGTCTACCTCCCCGAACGAGACTCTGCCCTTCGACATAGCCTCGTCCGGGTTCCGCTCTGCCCGAAGGCAGAGAGTTTGACAACAGCTAAGACCGTAGGCTCGGCCCAAAATTCCCCGTAGAACCCGCATAAACGGGATCGGGTGAGTTTACCTCCCCGGACGAGAGACTTCCCTTCGGCATAGCCTCGTCCGGATTCCTCTCTACCCGAATACAGAGAGTTTGACAGCACAGCTGGAACAGATCCGAGCTAGTCGGTATTTACTAGACCCCCACCCCACCCCAAACGAGGGTAGATGTGGCACAAGGCCGGTTTAACGTGGGCTCACCGAGCCCGTAGGCTCGGCCAAAAAATATTCCCTTTTGAACCCGCATGAATGGGTTGAGGGCAGTCCACCTCTCCAAACGAGACTCTGCCCTTCGGTGGAACCTCGACTGAGAATTCGACTGTTTAACTGGAACAGATCGCAGCTAATATATTTAGCCCTCTCCCCACCTTCTTCGAGGGTTGCATGTGGCACAAGGCCGGGTTTAATGTGGGTTCTCCGAGCCCGTAAGCTCGGCCCAAAAATGCCCGTAGAATCCGCATAACTGGATCGGGTTGGTCAACCTCCCCGAACGAGACTCTGCACTTCGGCTGAGCGTTCTCCGGGTTCCTCTCTGCTCAGAGGCAGAGAGTTCGACTGTTTTGCTGGAACAAGTGGCAGCTAGTATATTTAGTTACCCTTCCGCCACGAGGGATGCATGTGGCACAAGGCCGGGTTTAACGTGGGTTCTCCGAGACCGTAGGCTCGGCTAAAAATATTCCCTTTTTGAACCCGCATAAACGGGTTCAGGGTCAGTCTACCTCCCCGGACAAGATTCTACTCTTCGGCGGAGCCTCGTCCTGGTTCCTCTCTGCTCAGAGGCAGATAGTTCGATTGTTTAATGTGGGTGACAGGTTATTCCATTACATCATATATATATATATATATATATATATATATATATATATATATAGACAGAGAGAGAGAAAGAGAGAGAGAGAGAGAGAGAGAAAGAGAAAGAGATAGAGAGAGAAAGAGAGAGAATGGGAGAGAGAGAGTGGAGTATGTGTTCGTTTTCGATTCTACACATCTTATTAGCTAATCCTTTCAGAGATTCATTTATATTATTTTATTTATATTAAACTAAGCTGTACTTTACTATGCTGAGCAGACCTTAGTTATAGCTCTTCGGAGAGATCGTACAATCTGGCGTGATCGTCAGTTGAACAAAGAATGCACGCTGGGGACTCTCACACATGATAACCTGTGTCTTCTTACTAGAACAGCCATCAATGGCATTCGAACAGTTACATTTTCAAAAAGCTTGCGGTAATCTCTTGCATGGTTTTCAGGCAACCCCTATACTGTCTTCCCGAATCTCGGTCTCAATGATGTAAATGTTCTAAGCACTAGCTTCATTGGATATTGTACTTAGATTTAAATGAATAAATATTGGTTTGATTCGTCATAAACACCTATGCCTTCTGTGTAGCAATAAATACCTGCAATTTATTATTATTACTACTAATACCATTTGCTCTTGCATGGAATATTGCTGCCATATATGGTCTGGTGCCCACGCTGCTCGTCTCAAGGTCCTCGACAAAATCCAGAGACGGATATGCAATGTGTTTGGCTCTGACCTGTCATCTCGTCTACAGTTGCACTCTCACAGACGTGCCGTCGCCTCCCTCTGTCTTTTCTACAAATACTTTCACGGTAATTGCTCCGACGAGCTACGTTCGCTAGTTCCCAGACTGGGACAGGAATTGGCTGGTTAACTTTAACGCCTCAAAAACAAATATATTGAGTCAATTGCTTCGTCCACCGCAATGAAAGTTGGCTCGCGCCAGGAAATTTTTCTCTCCGTAATCGATCCTTCACATCTACAAATCAACCATTCTCCCTTGCATGGAGTATTGCTGCCATATATGTTCTGGGGCCCCTTCTGTTTGCCTCGGGGTTCTTGATAAGATCCAGAGACGTATATGCAATGCAATTGACCCTGATCTGGCATCTCGCCTACAGTCGCTCTCACAGACGTGCCGTCGCCTCCCTCTGTCATTTCTACAAATACTTTCACGGTAATTGCTCCGATAAGCTATTTTCGCTAGTTTCCAGACTGTATGAATTTAAGCGTGCTACTAGGCTGGCATCTCGGTTCCACCCTTTCACTGTCGAAACAGTTAAATATAGCCGTCTCTTCTACTTCAATAGCTTCATGTCTCGCACCTCCCGTCTGTGGAATTCCCTTCCTATTACTGGTTTCTCTGATTTAATTTCCAACTGTTCAAATGTAATGTCAACTGACATTTCCAGATGTCTTGATCTATTCCCTGTCCCCCTCTTCATCTTTTCCTCTTTCACGCCTCTTTACACTCGCTCCCACTCTCTGTAACCCCTTGCGTACTTGTGGCATCCCGCCATGCTTGGAGTGAAATGCTTAAAAAATAAATAGATAAAAAATACTACTATTATTACTATTTGGACTTACCGACAATTCCAACAATATTTTTTTTTTTCAGTGGAGTGTTATCACATAATAATGAAGGTAAAGAAAAAAAAAAGAAAAAACTGATGAAGATGTTACCGACATCTTTTCCCAGAAGCCATCTCCCCACCTGTGGGCAATCAGTCGGTCAGACAGTTAGACAGACAAGTTTATTGCCCCCCCCCCACACACGCAGACGTACACACACACGTCAGTTCGTGTGTAAATTTAATACGCACTTTTGCGTAAAATGCATGGCAGGCCGCCCGATTTTGTCCAAAACAACGCAGAGGTGATGCAACACTTTAGAAAGTTCATCCCCACCTTAAAATAATCTATATATATAATTGGAAAGATTCTGTCTGTTTGCTATACACGTTCATTTCATAGAGAACCCTCAAATCTGCGGTGTATATATTAGAGCGTGTGTGTATATATATATATATATATATATATATATATATATATATATATATATACGCTCTAATATTAGTATTATATAAGTATTAAGCTTATATAAGTTGACATAAAAATTTACGCATATATATATATATATATGCGTAAATTTTTATGTTAACTTATATAAGCTTAATACTACCCGTCAAAAGTGTAAATTTTAAATTCATTTTTTGTTTCACCTTGAAAAGTGAAGTCTGAAGATCCAGAGAAAAATAAAATTCTCTGGTGAAACAAATTACTACAAATGGGACCTTAAAGTGGTCTGTTTTTGTTTAAATTAAATTATTCGCTCTGACTTAACATTTAGCTCTCAGGATTTCAACCCCCTTGGGATTATTCATACGGATTACCAAGATTTTCGTTACTTAAATATATATATATATATATATATATATATATATATATGTGTATATGTGTGTGTGTGTGTGTGTGTGTGTGTGTGTGTGTGTGTGTGTGTAAACACCTGTTGGTCAGAGTTAAATCAGACCAGGGTACGGTTATATTTAAAAAGTGTTCGATACACAATCCCAAAATCGAATGTGCAGAGTCTTTGAATATTAAAACAAAAAAAAAATAAAATAGGAACGTCAGCCACTTACGCTACTTTTCAGGTCTCGTCAGGAGATAGAAGCTAAATAATTTCCTCACACTTTTTCTGCTTATTTTATCTGCGCACAACAGGAAGTGCCACAGAAGTGGAGGGGTGATGTCAGTGGGGAAATACAATGGGATGAAGCGTGGACAAAAAAAAAAAAAAAAAATATAGTTATTTTATCCGAGTTCGTATCAATCCAAAATATACTTTTTAGTGTGTCCAGACCCCGACATGACTTCAAACGTTTTTGGTCTGGATACGTGCTAATTTTTCTTTCTGGCACAGCCTGCAGACGTCACTGTCATTGCTGTAAGGCTTGGCTTTCCTCAATATGATCCAGCTTGCATTAAGGGTTTTGTTATTATATTTCTTTAATTCCCACATATGGCTAACCAGTGTGGTACAATTCCTATGGCTTCCTATTCTGAACGATGACTTGTGGTTGTACAATCTTTTTTTGAAAGTGCCTTCAGTTAACCCCGCATGTATCTTGCTCTGGCCATTTGCATTATTTCCTTCCGCTCTGTATACCGCGCCTTACGATTTACATGTGTGGGAATTGAAGGAAAATAATAAGAACAGCCCTAATATAAGTTGGAGCATATTGAATAGAGCCAGGCTTTACAGTAATGGTCGTAATGTTTGCAGGCTGTGCCAGAAATCTCGAAACGGCATGATGTACTGCTTAGCATTCGTGTTGGAATACGAACTTTTAGGAGTGTTTGGGTGCCAATCTAAGAACAGAGCGCAGAGGATTCTGAAAGAGTTGGATGAGTCTTATGGTGATTACGAAGGGATGGCAGCTCGGAAAACTCACTTTGATTGTTCTGATGAGAAAGAACTCTCGAATTTGTTGGTGATGGCCTCAGACTCAACACGGAGGCCTACATCAAGTGCCTTGAGGAGGTAGCGCTACCTTGGTTCAAAAGAGTGGCTGCTGGAAGACACTATGGCTGTCAACAGGATTCTGCACCATGCCACACAAGCAGAAGAACCCAGTCATGGCTGTCAGACAATTTCTGCGACCACATCATTCCTTACATTTGGCCCCCTAACTCCCCAGAATACAACCCCTTTGATTATTGTGTGCGGGGCACAGTTGTGTGAGAGACCAACAAAATTCCACGTAACACCAAAAATGAACTGAAGGCAAGGACACTACGGTTTTTTCGTTGATGAATTTCATCTTGACATCAAGAAATTGATCAGATCTGCCTTTATTGTTTTTTAGTTTTTCATTTTTTTTGAGGAGTTGGGGACTAGTTTTTTTCATTTCTATTGTCCATTCGGTTGGGAGGATATGAGTGTATATATGAAGATATATGTATATATTTGTCTGTCAGTTATGTGTCATGCGTGATACACGCTTAGGCGATTATATATCTTTCAATAGATGACTGACGAGGCAGATTTTTTCCCGTAGTAGGATGCCATTTTTTTCTGCGGTAGACCAGTTACCATCAATAGAACCCAGTCTGTCCTGCTATTTACCCATAGTTGGGAGGAGAAGAAAAGGATTCATACTATTATCAAATATTATTAGCACGTAAGTGAATGGAATGGAGTCAACTGGAATTCGAACTCGGCTCCCCATTTTCTCAATCCGAGCCGCTATCCATTACTCCGCCGTACTGGTCATGAAAGGGGTCTTACTCGGGTATTTTATTCAAAGGTCTGCTTTTATTGTTTGTTTGCTTTTTTAGGTTTTTGTTTTTTAGGAGTAAGGACTACTTTTTAATTGATATTTTCCATTCGCTTGAGAGGATACGAGTGTTCTTAATCTAAAAGGGATAAGGATATTTTTCAAGGCCAAACAAATTTCATGATACACCCCGAAAATAGATTCATATTGCTGCACACTACTGCAAAACTGACCGTATGTTGAAAGAAAGGAAACAAAAGTGGTTGTTTCAATTAATTTGCACAAGGATTTATATATATATATATATATATATATATATATATATATATATATATATATTAATGTAATTATTATTTATCATTTTATTTTAATTAGATAAAATATTTGTGTATTTTTTTTATTTTTTTTTTAAATCTTTTCACCCCAAGCAAGGCGGGAAGCCACTAGGACGCAAAGGGTTACAGAAGATTTGGAGCAAGATCAGATAGGAGTGATAGAGGAAAGGATGAGGAGAAGATAGTGGATAGATCAAGGCAAGTGGAGATGTCGATTGACATTACATTTGAATAGTTGGAGATTATAGCTATCAGGGAAACTGGAATAGGGAAGGGAGTTCCACAGGCGAGAGGTGCGAGACATGAAGCTATTGGAGTAGAAGAGACGGCTACATTTAGTAGTTTCGACAGTGAAAGGATGAGAGCGGGATGCCAGCCTCGTAGGGCGCTTGAACTCATGAAGTCTGGGAACCAGCGAATGCAGCTCCTCAGAGCAATTACCATGAAAGTATTTGTAAAAAAGACAGAGAGAGGCGACGGCGCGTCTGTGAGAGAGCGACTGTAGACGAGATGCCAGAACAGGGCCAATTATATTGCATATCCGCCTCTGAAGCTTATCAAGAACCCCGAGGCAAACAGAAGGGGCTCCAGACCATATATGGCAGCAATACTACATGCAAGGGCGAATTGTTGATTTGTACATCTGAAGGATCGATTCCGGGGGGAAAAATTTCCTGGCGCGGCACAGAGAGCCAACTTTCGTTGCGGTGGACGAAGCAATTGACTCAATGCGTTTGTTCCATCTCAGGTCAGCAGTCAGCATGAGACCGAGCAGCCGCAGAGAGGTGCTCTCGAGAAGATGAGCGTCAGACATTCTAATGGAGGGCTGGGAAGGATCTCTGTGGTGATTAATAGAGAGTAGTTTTGTTTTTGAGGCATTAATGTTCACCAGTTTATTTATAATTATAAATATAATGATTGCCCACATCACGAAGGGACACGGTACAAAGAAGAAGAAAAAAGAAGAAGAAAAAAAGTTTTCGGCTGAATATAACGAACCCGATTGGAATTTGATCTTGGCTCTTCGATTTTCAATTGTCAGCCGTTATCTAACTACACGAAGCGCATATCCAAGCTTACAGCATTCCGGTATTCCAAAGTGGTTACCCACCTAAGTACTGATCGGGCTCGACGTTGCTTAATTTCAGTGATCTGCCGAGAACCTGTGTATGAACGTGATATGACCGTTAGCATATCAGGAGGAAGTAGGGCTTGGAAAATTTGAAACGCACAAGACATATTGAAGATAGTAAGAATAGAAGAAAATCTACATAAGGAGCTTGTATAAATTGATGGTAGAACAAGGACAGGAAAGCATAGAAATAGGGCAAACATTACTTAAGGCTACAAAGGATAGGAAGTTGTGGAGAGCCGTGATCAACATACTTAACGAGCTTTTATAAATTGATGGTATAACAGGGACTGGGAAGCATAGAAATGGGACAAACATTACTTAGAGCTACAAAAGATAGGAAGTTGTGGAGAGCCGTGATCAAGATACTTAACGAGCTTTTATAAATTGATGGTATAACAGGGACTGGGAAGCATAGAAATGGGACAGATATTACTTAGAGCTACAAAGGATAGGAAGTTGTGGAGAGCCATGATCAACATACTTAACTAACATGTATAAATTGATGGTAGAACATGGACTAGGAAGCATAGAAATGGGATAAACATAGAGCTACAAAGGATGGGAAATTGTGGAGAGCCATGATCAACATAACGAGCTTGCATAAATTGATGGTATAATAGGGACTGGGAAGCATAGAAATGGGATAAACTTTGCTTAGAACTACAAAGGATGAAGTTGTGGAGAGCCATGATCAACATACTTAACGAACATGTATAAATTGATAGTAGAACAGTGACTGAGTAGCATCGAAATAGGGAAAAAATTACTTAGAGCTACAAAAGATAGGAAGTTGTGGAGAGACATGATCAATATAAATTTGTACACATTGATGGTAGAACAGTGACTGAGAAGCATAGAACTGGGGCAAACATTAATTACAGCTACAAAGTATAGGAAGTTGTGGAGAGCTATGATCAAAAATCTTAAGGAACTTGTATAAATTGATTGTAGACCAAGAACTGGGAAGCATAGAAATGGAACGGGAAGTTGTGGAGATCCATGATCAACATACTTAACGAGCTTGTGTAAATTGATGGTTGTACAGGGACTGGGATTCATAGAAATGGGATAAACATTGCTTTTAGCTACAAAGAATAGGAAGTTGTGGAGAGACATGATCAACATAACGAGCTTGTGTGAATGGATGTAAGAACAATGACTGGTAGGGCTAGTCAAAGGACAAACATTGCTTAGAGCTACAAAGTAGAGTAAGTTGTGGAGAGCTATGACTAACCTACTTATGCTTGTGTAAACGGGTGGCAGAACGGACTAGGAGGGATAGTCACTGGACAAACATTACTTTGTGCTACAAATGAAAGGATGCTGTGGGGGTGCCATTATCAACCCACGTCCTGTAGGGGCACGGAAAAACGTAGACGAAGAAGTTTTACGGATTTGAAATGAGTTCTACCATTTATAACAGAAATCGGGGATAATGGAGGACGATTAAAGTGGGTGAGACGTGTTAATAACTGTCGAGAAAATGGCGACGGTCGAAAGATACGGGGATAAAATGCAACAGTCAAAGCTTAAATTTAACACACACTTCTCTTATATTTGTATTTTTGTTTTTTTTATTCTGTCTTCAAAATATGCGATTTGCTTTTCGAAAAGCCGGATGGAAGAAAAGATATAGTTCTAACCATTCCAAAGATGGCGCTTTTCCGCTTGTAGCATTTATACGGCATTGTTATTGTAGATATTAGAAAAACTAGACGAGTTTATATTGTGCGCACGAGTTTGGTAATTTGTTTAACTTTTTTTCACTGACCAGATTGCTACCCTAACTACTGAGTCATCGCACTGAATGCAGCTTCTTTGGCAGATGATCCGGTAAATAAATCATCTAATATAAAGCAATGAAATAAATAAACAGGCAAGGCGTTTGTTTTTTCAGTCTAAACACAAATCAAGCGGAAGTGTTGACAAATCATTGGAAATTGTCCAACAAGCTGTATGTAAAAAGACTGCTGTACTGACGTAGACATAACAATGGGATGGCATTTATGAGATAACTAAGAGTAATGATTGCAATGATGTCCGATCGTTGATAGCAATGGCCAGACGGGATCTCCGGTCACTTGACTAGCAGCTACAAAGTGATTTCCGATTATATGACTGGTAGCAACGGCCAAATCTAATGTCCGATGCTATGACTGGTAGACGCACATAAAATGATGCCCAATGATGTGAATGGTAGCCATGAACAAAGTGATGTCTGTTCCTATGACTGGTAGCCACAGATAAAGTGATGCATGATCATATGAATGGTAGCCTCAAAGAAAATGATGTCCGATCCTATAACTGGTAGCCACACATAAAATGATGCCCAATGATGTGATTGGTAGCCATGAACAAAGTGACGTCTGTTCCTATGACTGGTAGCCACGGATAAAGTGATGCATAATCATACGAATGGTAGCCTCAAACAAAGTGATGTCCGATCCTATGACTGGTAGACGCACATAAAATGATGCCCAATGATGTGAATGGTAGCCATGAACAAAGTGACGTCTGTTCCTATGACTGGTAGCCACAGATAAAGTGATGCATGATCATACGAATGGTAGGTTCAAACAAAGTGATGTCCGATCCTATGACTGGTAGCCACACCTAAAATGATGCCCAATGATGTGAATGGTAGCCATGAACAAAGTGACGTCTGTTCCTATGACTGGTAGACACGGATAAAGTGATGCATAATCATACGAATGGTAGCCTCAAACAAAGTGATGTCCGATCCTATGACTGGTAGACGCACATAAAATGATGCCCAATGATGTGAATGGTAGCCATGAACAAAGTGATGTCTGTTCCTATGACTGGTAGACACGGATAAAGTGATGCATAATCATACGAATGGTAGCCTCAAACAAAGTGATGTCCGATCCTATAACTGGTAGCCACACATAAAATGATGCCCAATGATGTGAATGGTAGCCATGAACAAAGTGACGTCTGTTCCTATGACTGGTAGCCACAGATAAAGTGATGCATGATCATGAGAATGGTAGCCACAAACTGTGTTGGTTTTTGAGTGTGTCTTCTTTAAGGGTGATGCCATTCCACCTTATATCGTTGAACATGGTCTCAGACACAATTTGGATGGCTGTGTGAAGTTGCTGAATACCGTGGTCAAGCCTTAGTTGGCGAGGGTGGCTGCTGGAAGACTATATGTATGACAGCAAGATTTATCTCCCTGCCACACCCGCAGGAAGGGACAGAAGTCGTTGTCAGATATTTTTTTTTGATTTCACTAGCGACAACGTCTAACTTTGCACATTGTAATCCCATGCGTGGAGCACAGTGAAGAAAGGCGCCAACAGCGCTGCCAGCAACACCAAGGCCCAGCTGATTGACAGGATTAAGGAATCGTTTGGGACTCTTCTAAGGGACACCGTGAAGGCTGCATGTACCAGGTATTGGAGTCGAAACTAGACCCTGATAGGTGATGAGAATGGTCTTTTGATTATTATAACCTGCATTCCACTTTTTTATTTTTTCAATAAATTGATTTTTTTGGCTTAGATATTCACTTTGTTTATCCTTAAATCCCTGTCAAATTTTAACAGAAAACTCACTATATTGAAGGTGGGAATGATTTAAAACTGCTCGTGCTATTAAAAACAAATACAAACACACGCACTCAATTTTATTAAGTTTGAAATACGGTGTATATATATATATATATATATATAATAAAATAAGCGGCATACATTTTATATTACAAAGAGTTAATCATACCTTGAATTGCATTAATATTGCTAATTGATTCAAGGTATGATTAACTCTTTGAAATATATATATATATATATATATATATATATATATATATATATATATATATATATATAAATATGTAATGAAAAACAAACCACTTTAAGGTACCATTACGATAATTTATTTCACCTAAATCCTTTTTTAAGGATTCAGGATCATCAGGTAAACTTCCAACAACGAATTGAGAGGAAAAATGGGATTAGAAATTGGTGGGTAGTGTAATTTTTGTAATTTAATAGAGGGGGTTGAGAGTGGTAGTTAAACAAACAATATAAAGTATAGGGAGGGTTAATTTTATATCTCTCTTAAGTATGTTTTATATATATATATATATATATATATATATATATACATATTCTAATATATCAACTACAGATACTAGCAAAAAAATTAAATTAATCATATACTACACTAAATCTAGTATATCCAACTTAATTCTTCGCAATGATTCTTCTCCCACGGTTAGCGATTTGCAAAAAACCAACATTGTTTATAAATTCAAGTGACCTTTGGGAGAGTGTATCTCCAACGAATTAAATAATATTTATGTTGGTCACACAACAAACTCGCTTTCCCGATGCTTGACACTACATTTGAATGAAAACTCTAACATTTTTAGGCATTTAAAACAACATGCCTGGCCGCATACACAATTCCGGAAAATACTTGTCGAAAACACAATTATACTTCGACATGAAACCAATACACAAAAACTAAAAATCCTTGAAGCATTATACATCAAACAGTTGAAACCCAACCTAAACAAAATCAATTATGGCATCTCTACAAATATTCTTAAATGTCTATAATTGGTAACAGAAGCCATTGGTTTATACCAACGGCATTCCATATTTCATACTTCTATAATTCACTCTCGTGTGGTCATGGGTGACGTCATGAGATGCGGTGCGATTTTCGCTTCTAGCGTCTTATATGCGCGTGTTTATCGTTGCTTAGAAATCATCTATGTAAACATTGACTATCATCACTGTCTTGTCCGTATATTGTTTAATATGTTGTAATTGACATCTTTGATAATGGCTTATGTAAGCTGAGAGCTTAGATTGTATTAATAAAAATATGAATCAATATTGTAAATTTCTTTCTTCTTTCAACGATAATGTTATTAAACTTATCAGATGTTACGAAAAAAATTTACATAAAATAAATAGACAACACTTGTCTATATTATTTCATGAAACGTGTCTGAATATATATATATATGTGTGTGTGTGTGTGTGTATATATATCAATCTCAACCGACATCTACAGATGCCTTGATCTATTCCCCGTCCTTCTTTTTATCCTTTGCTCTCTCAAGCCTATTTACCCTTGCTCCAACTTTCTTTAACCTTTTACGCGGTAGTGGCACTCCCGCCTTGCTTGGGGTGAAAAGTTTAATACACACACACACACACACACACACACACACACACACACACACACACACACATATATATATATATATATATATATTTATGTTTCATTAAAGACTACAGACAAAGTATTGCGGTTAAGCTTTTTTTTTCATTTTTCTTGTGTTCGAACAAGTGTTTCCTTTTTTGGACACAGGGTGTTTAGAAACTGTCCAAATGTTCTATAATTCTGAGCGCTTTTGGCTATACTTTTAGCCTTTATCAAAGATGATTTTATTTTTGCTTTTTAATTGAGTGTATGGGTTGTGTGTATGTTTTTAGGGCTGTAGGGATGTTTTATTTTCCGAACAGTTAGCACATTGTGGCTGTGTTCGTAGTTATTATTGTTAAGTGTTATTTAGTTTTCTTTTTTATTATTAAGGCATCCATTATTTTAATTTTTTTTGTTTTTACATTTTACTCATTGGAGACTATCAGTCTGGATATTTATATGGAAATATAAAAAGCCATAAACTCGGATACCCGCTACGACTATTTCCCAGATCCCAACACCTATCTACGAGCTATAAAAATCCCTTGACGACATACCTACCCATCAATTATAGCATCACATCCACCCACGAATTCCTCCAAATTGTAAGAACTGCTAAACGACACCAAGGAATCGTATCATCACTTTACGCCGACAATTTATTTATAAACGTCCCCGTATATCGGACCATTGACATTATCCTCAATTCTGTGCACACTAATAATTCTATCCCTCCGCGGTCCATCAAGCAATTTATACTCAACAAAATACTACAGCCATGCACAGCTATAGTCACATTCTATTACTATAATGGGAACAATTACACTCAAACGAATGGTGTTAGTATGGGAAATCCACTCGGACCAAACTTCTCCAATTATTACATGTCCCATGAAGAAAATATGATATTTAAACAGGTCTGTAAACCTAAAATATATATCCGTTACGTCGACGATATTCTTATTTTCGCAAATAACACTAAAGAAATAAAAAAAAACTGTCCTTAACTTTACCTACGAACTTAGTAAAAAAAAAAAAACCCAAAAAACTCCCATTCTTAGACTTTCTCGTAGAATATAGAAACAACGCATTTATTACTTCATTATATAAAAACGCACTAGCAGAAACTCTTGCCACCTTAACTTTAAACGTGAATGTCCACTCAGATACAAAATAACAGTGAGAAAAAAACTTCCTAAAAAGAGCACACCAGAATTCATCCTACCGAATTCTTTTCTTTAAAGAACTCAATAATGCAAAACAGATACTAGTTAACAATGGCTTCCCTAACCGCCTTATAGACCACCAAATTAGACTTTATTTTTTTAAAGTAAATAACAACGATAGTGAACACACAGTCAAAAATAGCATAAATATTTTCTTTAAAAACCAAATGAAGGTCAAATACAAGCAAGATGAATCTTCACTTAGAAATATTATAAAGAAATACATTACCTAAATTGACCCGACCAAAAAATAAAATTAATTATCAACTAAATTTAAAACAGCTAACCTTCTCAAAAATAATAAACACTGCAGCAAAATCAAATTTACAACGAACGAACATTATCTATGAGTTCCAATGCCCCTTAAGGAACTGTGTTTCTGATGAAACCGGACTCATAAATAATTACATCGCTTACACGACTATATGCCTATCCAGGAGACTTACGTTACACCAATCTGACCACAGCTCTATTAGAAACCATTTAAACACACACAAAAACTTACCAGAATCCAACCGAAATATACTAGTAGAAAATACAAGCATAATAACCTCATCCATATATACAAAAAAAAAAGATTAAAAATAACGGAGGCCTTAATAATAAAAAAGCCAACACTTAACAATATTAACTACGAACACGGCCACAATGTGTTAACTGTTTTCGGAAAATAAAACATCCCTATAGCTCTAGAAACATACACACAACCCATACACCCAGTTAAAAAGCAAAAATAAAATCATCCTTGATAATGGCTAAAGGTATAACCGAAAGCGTTCGGAACTATAGAACATTTGAACAGTTTCTACACACACTGTGTCCACAAAAGAAAAGACTTGTTCGAACAAAAGAAAAATGAAATAAAAAGCTTAACCGCAGTACCTTGTATGTCGTCTTTAATGAAGCATGTATAAATGAAGGATTGCTGGTTAAATACACACACACACACACACTATATATATATATATATATATATATATATATTATTTTAATACCTATACTCTGACAGTGTGAACAAAAACGGATAATCCAATTTGTAAATAAAAAAATATATATTTGAACAAATCGATTCAACAAAAAATCAACAAAAAAAAAAAAGAAAAGACTAAAAACATCCGTGTTGGTCAAAAATAACCAATCAGCACCGCAACGCGTAGTCAAAAAACAACAAAAAAACAAAAACCGATAGAGTAAATTAAGTAAAAACGTAAAAGTGCTCAATATATTAAGTAGAGCAAATCTAAAAAACCTAGTGAGCCAGAAGTAACCTACCAAGGTTTCACCAAAATGGATCTTCAGGGTAAATCCAGGGACCATTTAAAAAAAAAAAAAAGATACTATAACCAGAAAAGTAGTTTCATTCATGAGACATATAGACATAGAACTATTTTATCAAAATGTGGAAAATTAAAAAAGAGGAAGGCGTAGACGCCATACGAAAATGGGAGGTAATTAAAAAAAATGCCGCAAATATAAGGTAGGCGATAAGTATTTTCTCTGATACATGGAGGAAATATTGTCCATAGCTACTTATAATAATCCAAACAATGTACAGTTACACACACGCACACACACACACACACACACACATATATATATATATATATTAGTCATTGAGATAAAGCTTTTGGACACTTACTAATTAATTTATGCACTATTGTCGCTCTAGTTATCCATTACGCCCCACCACACATCCAAGCTTACGGTACCTGTTATTTAGCAACGGTCACCCATCTAGGTACTGGCCAAGCTCAACCTTGCTCAACTTTGGTGATTACAGGGGAACTTGTGTTTCAACATTATTTTACCGCAAGCTTATATTTAGTTAAGACTATTGGTAACCGAGTGATGAGGTTAACTTTGAATACCGACATGGAAACTGTCTGAATTTATATTCGAGTCTACAGGTAAAAATCGTATTAATGCATAATGTTATATATATATATATATATATATATATATATATATATATATATATATATATATATATTAGAATCCCTGAGGAAAACTGGATCAGGTTGTCACAACAAGAAAAGAGATCATAAGGTGAATTCAATTTGCATCCATTTAAACAAACACGGAAATCTGACAAAGCCCAAGCAACAAACTTGTAGAAAATACAAGGATAATAGCCTCATCCATATGAGAGAAAAAAATACAATAAAAATGTTAGAAGCACTAATAAAGGAAAAGAAGAAGTTTACTTTCAATAACATCAAATATGAACACGGCCAAAATATGCTGAACGTGTTTGGAAAATAAAACATTCCTATAATTTTAGACACATGCATAAAAATCCATACATTGAGCTAAAAATAAAAAAAGTAAAATCATCATTGGACACTGAGGCCAACGTTAAGCGGGGACAGTCTGTTTCATGGTTTCACCTGAAGAAGGGTGGAGTGTACAACGGCCGAAACGTTGTGAATATGCCGATAAAGATGACAGTACAACGGCCAAAACGTGAATATGGTAATGAAAATGAGGATAACAGTCTGAATAATGTAAATAATGCAAGTAATCTTAATACCTCATCTCAGAGATATAGAGGCCGAAACGTTGTGAATATGGCAATGAAGATGAGGATAACAGTCTGAATAATGTAAATAATGCAAGTAATCTTAATACCTCATCTCAGAGATATAGAGGCCGAAACGTTGTGAATATGGCAATGAAGATGAGGATAACAGTCTGAATAATGTAAATAATGCAAGTAATCTTAATACCTCATCTCAGAGATATAGAGGCCGAAACGTTGTGAATATGGCAATGAAGATGAGGATAACAGTCTGAATAATGTAAATAATGCAAGTAATCTTAATACCTCATCTCAGAGATATAGAGGTCGAAACGGTGTGAATATGGCAATGAAGATGAGGATAACAGTCTGAATAATGTAAATAATGCAAGTAATCTTAATACCTCATCTCAGAGATATAGAGGCTGAAACGTTGTGAATATGGCAATGAGGATGAGATATAGGCAGATATTGAATTATTAAATGTTGGTGTATCTTTCCAGTTTGCGTTTAATTTTTTTTCTTCTTTATGCATAATTATGCTAAAGGCACTATTTATGTTATGACCAGAAGCATCCCATCATCGCTGATGGAACCCAGAACTTGCAACAGTCGCGATGAAAGGATTTTCTTTCATCGCCTATTCAGACTTAAACACAATCCAGACCTCAACGATATTGGAATAATTATCAGTTACCTGTTCCGTTACAGTAAGTTCCTGACTCCTTGTGCTATCGTCGACCTTTGCCAGATCAAGCCCGAAATGGAGCAAGAGCTGCTCGGTCTTCACTTTCCAGTCTCGATAGAACCCAAACGCGTCTCCGAGTCCTTGTGGGTGACGAATTACTTTCCACCCTACAACTCCTTTCTCACAGGCGAAATGTCGCAAGCCTCTCTCTTCTCTGTTGCTATTTCCTTGGAAATGTGTTCAGTCGAATTACATTCCGTCGTTCTACCAGATCTAACCTTCACGGCTAAGACCCGCCATGAAATGTACATTGTAGCGAACCGTCCCCATTCTCTTCGTATTCCCATTAGCGATATGTAAGTTCCACTCGAACAGCTTCACACAAAGTGTGTGGAACCGACTCCTCGATAACTACAATCTTGAACTGTTCAAGTCTAGGGTTAACCGTTATCTGAGTCTCATATCTGCATAAACAGTGCCTCTTACTTTGTAACCCTCTATCTCGAGCGGCTCCCGATCCTTGCATAGAGTGAAGATCAAAAAAAAAAAAAAAGAAAGAAAGAAAAAAAAAGGAAAGAAAAAAAAAAGGAAAGAAAAAAAGATTTGCCAAGGTGTGAACTCACAACTGTCGTATTTTAACTATTAGGTTGGTGCAAAAATAATATCGTTTTTGACGTTAAAAAATACGTCAAAAAACGATACTATTTTTGCACCAACCTAATAAATATCCGTTATCAAGGAACTAAAATCTTTAGTAGTGTAGAAAGACCACGGATCCACGCTTTGCTTTCGAGTTGTTAATGAAACGAAAGCGGTGATTGGTTGAATATTTAGGCAAGTGTGTCACGTAATTGTTTTTGACTATAGCCGGGCCGCGTGGTATAGTTTTTTTTTTTCTTTTACTATAGTTTGAGGGTGTGGCTCCCAGACTTGTTGCGGTCGGTAAAAAAAAAAAAACAAAAAAAAAAAACAGGGAGAGAAAACAGATAAATACAAACCTGCACACACATACCTCCGACCCACCACCACCCGTAAAGTGGTGTTCACTTATTATTTCGTTTCTGGTTAGCATTGTTAAGAATATACGCCATTCGCCGACTCACCATTTTCTCCCAACTCCTTCCCCTGGTTCTGGTCGGTGTTGAGCGGCCCGCATTCTCAGACATTTAGAGTATCAACCAGATAGAAAAAGACAGAACCGGCAGAGCCTCGTTATCCGCGTTATACAGGTTCCACGCTTTTGAGTCCTCGGTTGATGGCGAAATATCGTCAGTATTTTTTTTTTAACCGCACGCCCACGTCGTAACGAGATGTGACACAAATTCGGGGTTTAATGTAGGATTTCTGAAAGCTAATCTTTTTGCCAATGCCTCAGACGCCGGGTAATGACCCCTGCGTCTTTTCGTCCAAAAAGTTTTCGAAGCTCAAATGCATCAAGCCATCGCGACTCAGACGGTTGATCGCTTCATTTAAATCCTCGTATATTCATAATACTTCGATTTTTAATCTTAAAAACGCGGGAAAATGTTGTGCAAACGTGCACGATAAAGAGTTTCGTAACCAGAAAAAATAGCAAGAGAGAAAAAAAAAAAGAAGTAAAAAACAACAAAAAAGAAACAAGGAAGTACAGAAGTTTAAATATCTGGGAAGGGTTTTTTTTAACGGACGAAGGAAAATGTGCAAAGCGTGACCGTTCTTACTTGTTAAGTTTAGAACTGGTGGCAAAAAAAAAAAAAAAAAAAAATAAATAAATGTAAAAAATAAATATAAATAATATAAATAAATGTAAAAAATAAAAAATAAATGAATAAAAATAAAAAATAAATATAAATATAAAAACAAAATATATTTAAGTATAAATAATATAAATATAAATAAATATAAAAATAAAAAATAAATATAGATATAAAAATAAATATAAATAAATATAAATAATATAAATAAATATACAAAATTAAAAATAAATAAATAAACGGTTAAATAAATAAATGTAGTTCGTTTGGACACTTTTTTATCGAAATCGCGACAGAAAAATAAGTGGCTTGCAACGTTTCGTTTGTTATAAAGGAGTTGCAGAGTAAAAAATAATCCATCATCCACAAGGAAAAAATTAGGCACAGTGAATGCTGGGAGTAAAAAAACAAAACAGCGCCAGATGCAAAATTAGAGCGCTAATATATATATATATATATAAGTGATAGAAATTCATTTTGGGATTTAGAGTAATCATATATGATATATGATAATTCATCGAGTCTTAGAAGAATCCTCAACAGTAAGCAGAAAGCACCGGACGGCCGTTTCGTCCTATTTTGGACTAATCAGCAGTACGCATCCACTACCGAGAATCGAACACGGACCGTTTCGATACAACGCAAACGTCATACCAATGGAGCTCTTGAAAACTGTTCGTGGGGTTGCCTATACTTGAAGGAGTAGCATCACGTACTGAGTGTGTAGCGGCGCTATATCGAGTCTAATCAGATTCTTCTTCCTCACCAAGGCCGGTTGTTATGACGCTTGCGTTTTATCGATTCTCTGTAGTAGATGCGCATTGCTGAGGAATTCCAAATGGGACGAACGGCCGTCCGGTGCTCTTTCCGTATTCTGTCGAGAATTCTTCTAGGATTCTCTAGTACACAGGTGGTTTCCGGGGATAAAAGAAAAGACTTTAGTCATGGGAAGTGAGGAGAAAGGACAATAAAGGAACAGGATTTAGAAAGACAGAAGATGACGATTGACGTTGAATTTAAAAGTTTGAAAATTGTAGTTGGCAGGGAAGCAAGAAATCGGAAGGAATTTTCAAAATCGAGAACTGCGAGAAAATGAAATATTAGAATAGAACATATGGTTGCATCTAGCTTGGTCAACAGTAAAACAGTGAAACCTAGTTGCCAATCTAGTAGTCTGCTTAAATTCATGCAGTCGAGTCACTAATGATAACAGCTTTATCAGAACAGTGGAAATTATTTGTAGAAATGTCAGAGGGAAGCCGCGTAATGTCGGTGGGAAAGTGACTGAAGTCGAGATGCCTGGCCAGGATTGATTACATTTACTTTGAATTTTGTCAAGAATCTCGATATATATAGTAAGAGCACCAGACCAGATAGGGCTACAGCATTCAATAAACGGACGTATGATAGATTTGTAAATGTGCCAGATGGGATTCTGGTGAGAAAAATTGTTTCGCACGACACTGTGAGCCGACTTTTCTAGCAGTAGACCTAGCAATCGATTAATTATAATCACCCCATTTCATGTCAGTGGAACATGTAAGCACAAGAAGATGCAAAGTACTGCCCGTCTGGTGTTTATCATCAGCCATAATTATACCAGGCAGAAAAAGGTTATCTGTGGACAACCGTCAAAACCGTAAGCCTTATGGAGATCTCCAGGGGTTGGACAAAATAATTGGAACAGTTGCAAAATCCACTCCTATATTTCAAAGACCTATTATATTAAGAACTTTAAATAAAACTTCCTAATTGAAAGTTATATCTATTTTAAATACGTTTATTTATCTAATTTACTGTCTTTGGTTTATTTATTTTTAGAATTTAGTAAGATTTAAGCTAAATGCGTGACCTCTCCGAGTTTGAAAAGGGCAAGGTTGCTGAACTGTTTGGTTTTTTAAGAGCTACCATATCAAGAACTATGACGCAATTAAAGACACAGGGCAATTCGGGCTGGACTTACAAACTTACTGACAAGGGCCGACGTGCATTGAAACGCAATGTGGCAAACAAATCATCGGATTACTGCGGCCAAAGTGACTGCTGAGTTGAATAATCATCTGAATAGTTCAGTTTCTACTAAAGTTGTTCACTGTGAGCTCCATAAGGCTGCATATCATGGAAGAACCGCTGTGAGGAAACCTCTTCTCTCCATTCGCAACATTCAAAATAGGTTGAAGTGGTGCAGAGATCACAATCCCTGATCTGCAGACCAATGGAAGCAAGTCATATTCTCAAACAAGTCCAGTTTTTCTCTTTTCCCAACTTCAAGGCGAGTTTATTCGTGAAGATTACAACCCTGACTGCCTTCTTCCAACAGTGAAGCATGGAGGTGGATCAGTGATAGTTTGGGCCGCCATATCATGGAAATGTCTCAGTCCAATAGTTGCCCTGCATGGTAGAATCAACAGCAAAGATTACCTAAACATTTTAGGAGATCATGTTCATCCAATGGCCAAGACTTTATTCCCTGATGGCGACTGCATCTTCCAAGACGATAATGCTCCAATGCATACCGCTCGAGTGGTTAAAAATTGGTATGAAGAGCATGAAAGTGAACTAGCCTCCGCAATGACCAGATATCAATATTATTGAACATTTGTCGTGCATTTTGGAGCGACAAGTTAGGAGCCGCTATCCTCCACCGTCGTGTCTTAAAGAGCTGGAGAAGGTTTTAATGGAAGAATGGCTGAAAATTCCTCTGGATGAAGCCAGGAAGCTATATGATTCCATTCCTAGACGTATTAAAGCTGTCTGTGAGGCTAAAGGAGGACAAACTCCAGATTAAGTAAATTTTCTTTGAATTTAACAAGTGTTCCAATTATTTTGTTCAACTTTCTCTCTCTCTCTCTGTATATATATATATATATATATATATATATATATATATATATTGATATATATATATATATATATATATATATATATATATATATATATATATATATATATATATATATAATTTTCTTTGAATTTAACAAGTGTATTTTGTCCTACCCCTGAAGTTTATAAATCACTAGCAGTAGAGCCCGGCGATGCCCGGGGATGTAACAGTAAGAGATTGATCAAGTATCGACCATCATAAAGACTGAAAAATAAAATTGACAAAGATTATTGTTTAAGGTTGACGGACACGCATGTCTTAATTATTTTTTTTTTTTTTTTTTTTTTTTACGAATTGGTCAAACCCAGACTCAAACAAAAATATTGTTTTCAATCGTTATGAGTCTATCGATTGAATAGAATTTTATTATAAACAATTGTCTTGTAAATGGAATTTTTAAAGCATTCTGAATGTAAAAATAAAGAAAAAAGTGTGCAAGACAATAAGAAACACTACCTGCCAAAAAAAGTGAAGTTTTGTTGAAATCGGTTGAAAAATGTAGGAAATCCGATCCCATATATAAACGAACACACACACACACACACACACACACACTCGCACACACAAACAACCTGGGTTTTATAATAAATATAACTCGATATGAGTTGTTCCCTTTTCATTCTCGTGACAGCAATGCCTCTTAATCCTGTTTTCAAATTGATTTCGTGCAAAAACAATTGTGTTTTACCGCAAGGTAATTTTACGTAGTCCTGTGAAGTTTTGTTGAAATCGGTTGAAAAATGTAGGAAATCCGATCCAATATATAAACGAACAGACACACACACACAACCTGGGTTTTATAATAAGTATGATATCAGAAAGCATAGACGTAGTCGCGTCTATATCACTCAGCAGAGACTCTGTTTTCGGGGACTGGGGCAGCGATATTACAGATGAACCAAGGGTAAGCTGGAATAGAATTTCAGAACAAAGCACTCTGATGTATCAACAATAGAGGAGAACATTTCAAAGTGATTTAACAGCGAAGGGACTGATGATTTTCTCTTGTTTAGTACACTCTTGCAGAGCCGCCGGTAATCTCTATAACCAAACTTGCGAGAGGCAATACGGTGTCTCATTTTATCAGTGAATAGTAACTTTGCCTCTTTGAAGACATGCATATATTCTCCATGAGTGGTGACAAAGAGATGTCTGTTTCATTCAGACATGTCGCTATAGTATAGCCGGAGAAAGTGATTCCTGTGGGCTAAAGTGGCTGAACAGGCAGGAGAGAACTACTTGGTATGTCTGTGCCGGCATGAAAGCTTTCTCCCAGGAAGAGACATAAGTTGCACATTTCACAACAAAATAATTTAACAAAATAATTCCAAGTAACATCGCGAAGGAAATCAGGAAATGAGTTCCAATCTGTCTGTTGATAAGAAAAAAATTGTTCTGTTAATAAAGGGTTCTGTTAATAGGCGGCCTGATGGGAGAATGCAGAAACATCTATATATACTATCGCATGGTCGGAGTTGCCAAGAAGACAGAGCTGCTGAGCATGACATGAGTCCTGGAGGAAGTAAGGAAAAGATAAAGTAGAGAAGCGTCAGAGTCACTAGGGATCGGAATTTCGGAGATATAGAGGCCGATACGTTGTGAATGTGGCAATGAAGATGAGGATAACAGTTTGAATAATGAAAATAATGCAAGGTAAAAAAGAATTAAATCAAATGTTTGAAGAATAATTTCAATTACGTGAAGAAGGCCTGAGCGTACAACGGCCGAAACGTTGTGAATATGGCAATGAAAATCAAGTTAACAGTCCGAATAATGTAAATAATACAAGTAATCGTAATACCTCATCTCAGCGATATAGACAGATATTGAAGAAAAATTCCTATCACCTGAAGATGGTCTGAGCGTACAACGGCCGAAACGTTATGAATATGGCAATGAAAATGAGGATAACAGTCCGAATAATGTAAATAATGCAACGTAAAAAAGAAATAAATCGATTATTTTCAGCAAAAACATATTTTCTATGGCAATTTTTCCTATTTTTTCTTATTTTAAAGCATATAAAGGTAATGAGAAATTAAATGAATTTTTTTTTCTGCATTGTCCTAACGTTTACTTAGGGTAGGTGGAAATTGATATGTTTCAAATTATTCTCGCATCGACTGAGTAGGAAACATTATGGATCCGAATTCAGTTATTAATTATTTATAGTGATGTCTGTGAAGATCTTTATTAGCTTAATAATTAAGAATCATCATAAAAAGGAAACAGAAAAACAATGAACTTTTCACGGGTATTTCTGTTAAAAATAAGAAGAAGGAAGAAAGGAAGGACGAAAGAAAGAAAGAAAGAAAGAAAAAAGAAAGGAAGGGCGAAAGAAAAAAGAAAGAAAGAAAGAAAGAAAGAAAGGGAGGACGAAAGAAAGAAAGAAAGAAAGAAAGAAAGGAAGGACGAAAGAAAAAAAGAAAGAAAGAAAGAAAGGAAGAAAGAAAGGATGGACGAAAGAAAGAAAGAAAGAAAGAAAGGACGAAAAAAAGAAAGAAAGAAAGAAAGAAAGGACGAAAGAAAAAAGAAAGAAAGAAAAGAAGGAAGAAAGAAAGAAAGAAAGAAAGGAAGGGCGAAGGAAAGAAAGGAAGGGCGAAAGAAAGAAAGAAAGAAAGAAAGGAAGGACGAAAGAAAGAAAGAAAGAAGGAAGGATGAAAGAAAGAAAGAAAGAAAGAAAGGAAGGAAGGGCGAAAGAAAGAAAGAAGAAAGAAAGGAACAAAGAAAGAAAGAAAGAAGGACGAAAGAAGGAAGGAAGGAAGGAATGACGAAAGAAAGGAAGGAACGAAGGAACGAAGGAAGAAGGACGAAAGAAAGAAAGAAGAAGAAGCACAGGAAGGACGAAAGAAAGAAAGAAAGAAAGAAAGAAAGAAAGACGAAAGAAAAAAAGAAGGAGAAAGATAGGAAGGACGAAAGAAAGAAAGAAAGAAAGGAAGGACGAAAGAAAAAAGAAAGAAAGAAAAGAAGGAAGAAAGAAAGAAAGAAAGGAAGGGCGAAGGAAAGAAAGGAAGGACGAAAGAAAGAAAGACGAAAGAAAGGAACAAAGAAAGAAAGAAAGAAGGACGAAAGAAGGAAGGAAGGAAGGAATGACGAAAGAAAGGAAGGAACGAAGGAAGAAGGACGAAAAAAAGAAAGAAGAAGAAGCATAGGAAGGACGAAAGAAAGAAAGAAAGAAAGAAAGAAAGAATGAAAGACGAAAGAAAAAAAGAAGAAGAATGATAGGAAGGACGAAAGAAAGAAAGGAAGGAAGGACGAAAGAAAGAAAGGAAGGAAGGGCGAAAGAAAGAAGTAAGGACGAAAGAAAGAAAGAAAGAAAGAAAGAAAGAAAGGAAGGAAGGAAGGAAGGGCGAAAGAAAGAAAGAAAGAAAGAAAGAAAGAAAAAAGAAAGAAAGAAAGAAAGAAAGGAAGAAGGAAGGACGAAAGAAAGAAAGAAAGAAAGAAAGAAAGAAGAAAGAAAGAAAGAAAGAAAGAAGGACGAAAGAAAGAAGGAAGGAAGGAAGGAAGGAAGGACGAAAGAAAGAAAGAAGGACGAAAGAAGGAAGGAAGGAAGGACGAAAGAAAGAAAGATGGAAGGAAAGACGAAAGAAAGGAAACATTAATTATATAACGTTCTCATGCGTTTAAAAACTATTTCAAAGTAATTTTGAACATTTTCAATTTTAATTTTTTTCGTTTGTAACTTCTTTTTTAAGTAATAATAAAATTATAATCCCTATTGCAATATTTTGTTAAAATTGTTTAGCGCAAATATTTAAAAATGCGATAGAGGGATTTCCATGGGTTTTTTGTCGTCGTGAAAATAGCAAGGAGTGTATTCACTTATTAAATTGATAAATATGACTCGTCATAAAAACAAACAAACAAAAAAAAAAGACTTTTAAATATAGGTGTCTGAAATCTCTGTATATTTTTCATCACCTGTTATTAAACGTTACTTTTCCAGTACAAATGTCTTCGTTTCTATATAGGTATACGGTCATATAACATTGAGGAGGAATAATTGTGGATCCAAATTCAGTTATTTCCTGCTATTTTATGGTGATATATGTTAACTTTTTTTTAGCTTGTCCTGATATATATTTATGAACATTCGTAAATTTTAAAACTCGTATTCGAGGATACCTGTCTACTAGGTCGGCTAGCCAATCCCTCTTGCAAACGCTTGCTCAAACGCATTTAAGTTTATTCAACGCCCACACAGCTCACCTGTGGTATATACTGGAATCATCCTTGGCAGACCTTAGTTACAGTTTCTGGGAAAGAGCGTGATATCTAACGTGATCAACAGTTTGAACAAAGCCAGCACGGTCAGGTACTCGGCCACGATGATTTGTGACTTGTTCACTCACACGGTTTGGGTTAAACCGTGGTATGGTTTTCAGGCATTTTTCAAAGGTGCTGCACGCTGGGTTCGACCCTCTAGTTCGATAACAGCAGGAAATCTTCTTCCTGATAAATCAGCCAAGGTAAGATTCGAAACCGGACCTCCTGGGCAGAATTTGAATGTTCTGTCACGTGCTCATTAGCAAATTTACTGATAGCCCAAAACACCTAATTCAGAAATTTTAAAAATGATATAGATAAATTGATATACAGAGCTAATGCATATTATTTAACTTAACAGGTTTGAGAGAATGTATATATGTATGTAAGTGTGTATTTTGCCATCGTAGAAGAATATGTACAGACGGACAGGTAGACGATGTAAGGGTTAACGCCGACTTGGCTGTTGATTGTTGATATCTGACGTCAGTTCTCTGAGATTTGAAAGGGAAATCCGTCTATGGCCTTGGCTATGAGACATCGATCTAATTTCATTGTATTCAAAAGGTAAATAATCAAGTGTGACGTCATAGTTTCCCTGCTTTCTTTACATTAGACTTTTCATGAGTCATATTGATGAAATCACCTGTAAAACCACTATTCTCCGCAATCACCCACCCTGCTTACCCGGATTTTTATGTTTTTACATTAAAAAAAAAACAAAAAAAAACAACAAAAAAACTTATTTTAGTTCGTGTTCGTGTGGCTGATCAGCCTAAGCGCCCGCTCCCGACAGTATCTCCGCAAACGAGTCACACTATTATCGGAATAACTTCACATATAAAATGTTTGTCAACTGATATCATTTCCAAGTTTCTTTGATAGCGGAAAGGATGGAAGAACAGGATATATCATATTTCTTTTTTTTTTTATTTTTAAATATCAGTACAATGCAAGGAAATTTAATGACAAAGTGGAAAAAAATTGTCGCATGACACGTATCGTGCTTTCAAACTTCTTCTGACTAATATGATATTAACTTTGATGTAACTACATATGCGCACGACGAAGAGGGGACGGTGAAATTTGAAACGTTTAAATCAATCGTTTTTTTATAATATTAATTATAATAATATATAGTATAACGAATTTAATTTCATATCTTTCTTTTTTTTTATAGTTTGTAAATATAAAGAGGATACATAAACACACACACATATATATATATATATATATATATATGTACACACACACACACACACACACACACATATATATATATATATATATATATATATATATATATATATATATATATATATATATTCCCAAGAGGATAGAATCCAGGTAGAACACAATGTCCAAGACAGATTAAGTATAATATAAAAGGCCCAAACACTAATATTCCATGATTATAATTTATTATATTGGAATCGTAATCACAATCCTGTTCATCAGACCTACAAATTCAAATATATATATATATATATATATATATATATATATATATATATATATATATATATATATATATATATATATATATATAATAAGAAAAAACAGTAAGATTTATAATCCGGTGTTCATAGCACTTATTTTTAAAAAACAGTGTCCGATACAAACAGTAGAGCCAAATATTATAATTATTTAATTTTTAAAATTAATTTCTTTTTAAAAATAAAAAATAAAATAATTATAATATATATATATATATATATGTATATTTGTTTGAGGTTTAAATTTGAGGCAGAGATATATAGGCATAAAGAGGATAGAGAGAGGAGCAAGATAGATATGTAAACGAGTCTGTTTCTAAACATTAATATATATATATATATATATATATATATATATGTATGTATATATATCCATATATATATATATATATATATATATATATATATATATATATATATATGTATTATAATTTTTTTATAAGAAATTATAATAAAACAGTTTTTAAAACAGTTTTTTGAGGCAGAGATACATAGGTATAAAGAGGATAGAGAGAGGAGCAAGATAGATATGTAAACGAGTCTGTTTCTAAACATTAATTTATATATACATATATATATATATATATATATATATATATATATATGTATTATAATTTTTTTTATAAGAAATTATAATAAAAACATTTTTAAATCGCGATACAAATGCTTTCACGTTTTAAAAATAAATTCAACACACAAGTAGGATTCTTTATAAAGTGATCCGCAATCGAAGACCCATACGTGTTACGAATGGTATCACCCAAAGACACTTTTTTATTCAGTATTATAGCAGGTACGTGTTGTTTAATTCTAACGTCCAATCGCTGTGTCGTTCTACCTATGTAATCGCATCCAGAATTACATTTGAAATGGTAAATAACAGAGTTAATATGGTGGGTGGGTAGAACGTCTTTACACATAGATGAAAGTACGGACTTAGTTTGAAAGACAACACGAACATTGCTATAATACTGAATAAAAAATTTTCTTTGGGTGATACCATTCGTAACACGTATGGGTCTTCGATTGCGGATCACTTTATAAAGAATCCTACTTGTGCGTTGAATTTCAGTGTGAACTGGTTTTCTGTTTTGGCCAGTTCGCACTCGCTATTCTATCTTAAGGTGTTAGAGACGCTTTACATCAGGTTCAGGCAACCTACTCTTTGTAAACAAAGAGATTGTTTGCTCGGACTTGCTGTGCTGTGTTTCTAGCATCTTGGTTGGTATAACTTTTATAATAATTTATTTCTTCCTGTCCAATCATTCATGTCATGCATAACAGACTTTTTCTTTTTCTTTTCCTCATAATTTTAGTTCCCCGTTAACAGCTCTGATGAGAGGGGACGAAACCGGTCGACTGGTGTGTGTTTTTGTTTTAAATCTATCATGGTCCATAATATAAAATTTCTTGTTTTTAATGCCTTAATATATATATATATATATATATATATATATATATATATATATATATATATATATATATATATAAGACCATTCGCCCTTGCATGGAGTATTGCTGCCATATACGGTCTGGGGCACCTTCTGTTTACCTCGGAGTTCTTGACAAGATCCAGAGACGGATATGTAATATAATTGGCCCTGATCTGGCATCTCGTCTACAGTCTCTCTCTCACAGACGCCCCGTCGCCTCTCTCTGTCTTTTCTACAAATACTTTCATGGTAATTGCTCCGATTAGCTACTTTCACTGGTTACCAGACTCCATGAATTCAAGCGCCCTCCGAGGCTGGCATCCCGCTCTCACACTTACACTGTAGAAACTTTTAAATGTAGCCGTCTCTTCTACTCCAATAGCTTCATACCTCGCACCTCTCGCCTGTGTAACACCCTTCCCTATTACTGTTTCCCTGAGAGCTATAATCTCTAACTATTCAAATGTAATGTCAATCGACATCTCCGGTTACCTTGATCTATCCACTATCCCTCTCCTGATCCTTTCTTCTATCACTCCTATCTGCTCTTGCTCCAAATCTTCTGCAACCCCCTGCATCTTAGTGGCTTCACGCCTTGCTCGGGGCGTAATGCTTAAAAAAAACAAAACAAAAAAAAACTTCAAATAATGCAAGTAATCATAATACCTCATCTCAGAGATATAGACAGATATTGAAGAAAAATTCCAATCACCTGAAGAAGGCCGGAGAATACAAACTAGCCTTCTTCAGGTGATTGGAATCTCGAACCGAGCCCTTTACCCCTGAAGAAGGCTGGAACATACAAGAAGACGCATTTTTAGATATAGTATATCTGTAATTGAACAACATAAATAAAAAAGACAAGAGGAAAAACTATTCTTAGGCGACGCGTTTCTTCCTCGGAGTTCTGGTTGCCTTGATAAATATCCACCTTGGACGAAACGCATCGTCTAAGAATAGTTTTTCATTCTTGTCTCCTTTTATTCATATATATATACCGGGCGTAAGAGTAAAGTTGGCAAAATCGTGTAGGAGCACGGGATAATTGTTCGTCCCACAAAATGTTTAATATTTAAAAACCACAAATTAATTGAGTTTCTTTTTTCCCAGGTTTTCAGATTAGCCATCTTAACATCATTTGTCGGAAGAATCACTGAAAAACCTTAAAGGTTAAAATCGTTTTGTGTCTGCTCCACTATGTTTTTCCAACAGAGGAATGGTGAGAGGAAAAAGATCATTCAGGCCTTTAGTAATGGTGCCAACATTCATACCCTGACTTCCATTTTCACAAACCATTCAAGGAGCATCAAGACAACGTTGAATAAGTTTAAAGAAAAGGGAACAGTAGAGAGGAAAATTGGATCAGGTAGTACAAACAGGAAGAAGGATCATCATTTCAACTTTGAGCTAAAGAAATCAATTAGAAGAGATTCAACTCAATTCATAAGATGTTTGGCATATGAGGGAAAGGTTTCAGCTATGACAGTCCAAAAAAGACTTGGAAGAAATGAAATTGTACGTGAAACATGTCAGGCACCTTATTTTATTCCGCGACAGAAAGTTAGAATGATAGAGAAGGTGAAGATCATCTTGAATAAGAGGCAAATGTAGAGAGGAAAATTGAATCAGGAGGTCACAACAGGAAGAGCTAAATACATTGTTCAAATAGAGTCCAAGAGAGTTATAAAAACCTCGGAGAATTCCAATAAGATATCTTTAATCATTTCTAAGATATAACGGTTCAAAGCTTCAAAGCGTGAATAAATCTGTCCACAACTCACTCACTCACTCACTCACTCACTGTATATATATATATATATATATATATATATATATATATATATAAAGATAGATTGGTAGAGGAAGAGTGAGAGATAGAGAGATAGAGAGGGCGTTATAGAAAGCTAAACGAATTAACAACAGATAGGCAGATACAATAAATGAGAGACAAGGACGCTTAGACAGATTGACAGATATAAACAGACTGAGAGAGAATGTTGTGGGATAATTTGGTTCGTTTTCTACGGCTTGTCAATCCTTTGTAGGTTATTTAAAGCCAGAACATTATTTTAGATTCTAAGACTATTTCTTGGGAATAATAATGATTTAATGATACAAGACTTGCTAATTAAACCATGGCTTGGGGAGAAGACGTGGGATTTATACATTTCACAAGTTTATTTATACGAAAGTGAATACTACGAACCCGACTGGAATTGAAACTTGGCTCTCCGATCACCAATTCCGCGACGTTTCCACATTACACCACCCGCACATCCAAGCTTAGAGCACCTTGCATTTCCAAGCGGTCACCCATCTAGGTACTAAAGAGACTGAACGTTGCTTAACTTCGGTCAACTTAAGGGAACCGGTGTTTCAACGTAATATAGCCGTAAGCACTGAGACAGAGAAATTGAGAGAGAAGAACATATTAAGTGTGTGTGTGTGCATATATATATATATATATATATATATATATATATATATATATATATATATATATATATATATATATATATATATATATATATATATATAAGGCTCAAACACTAATATTCCACGGTTATAATTTATTACATTGGAATCGTAATCACGATTTAATTCATCATCCCTACAAATTCAAAAAGAAACTAATATATATATATATATATATATATATATATATATATATACAGGGGTTGGACAAAATAATTGGAACAGTTGCAAATTCCACTCCTATATTTCAAAGACCTATTATATTAAGAACTTTAACTAAAACTTCGTAATTGCAGGTTATATCTATTGTAAATACGTTTATTTATCTAATTTACTGTCTTTGTCTTATTTATTTTTAGAATTTAGTAAAATCTAAGCTAAATGCGTGACCTTTCCGAGTTCGAAAAGGGCAAATTTTTGGAGCTCGCATGGCAGGAGCCTCGATCACTAAGGTTGTTGAACTGTTTGATTTTTCAAGGGCTACCACATCAAGATCACTGATGCAATTCGAGAAACAGGGCAAGACCTCTAGCAACCGTAGCAATTCGGGCCGGACTTGCAAACTTACTAACAGGGACTGACATGCATTGAAATGCAATGTGGCAAAAAATCATCGGACAGATGCGGCTAAAGTGACTGCTGAGTTGAATAACTATCTGGCTAAGAATTGGTATGGAGTGACCCGCCCATTCTCAAGATATCAATATTGTTTATCAAAATAAAATCCTCACTTTTACTTTGATAAAGTCCGCCATAGGGCTAAACGCGTCGGCTAAGTAGTGTTTTTCTTCTTTTCTTTTTTATTCCAGATACACACTAGCTGAGAGAATTTACACACTGACACACACACATACACACATGTATATATATATATATATATATATATATATATATATATATATATATATATATATATATGAAATAATAATAATGGACTCTCTCGTCGGTTTTGACGTATGAGGATCTGACAGCTTAATTGATTCAGTAATGAAATTTTGTGCGATAACCTTAAGTGGCATTTAACACCTGCTAGTGATTTACACAGGAGGCCGCACATGGAGCAAGAGTGAGGATTGTGGGATGAGATCACTGTTAGATTGGCTGACCTTTTAGATCTTGCTTTCGCTTCTTGAAGACGATTCAGAAAAGCTGATTGAAAACTGCTGAGCCCACTAAAACACATTGATCTCCATTCTACCCGATCCAATGTAATATATATATATATATATATATATATATATATATATATATATATATATATATATATATATATATATATATATATGAAGAAATATAGTCTTAAGATATGCTATATTTATGGGATAAAGTGATCAATATCAGGAATAGAGCGTGTTTAAATATAAAAGTGAACATAGAAGTCAACACTTAGAGGCGACAGTCTGTTTCAGCCCTGACTATTGCGTCTAGCATGAAATAGCACAAAACAGACTGTCGCTTCTAAATGTTGACTTCAATGTTCACTTTTATATATATATATATATATATATATATATATATATATATATATATATATATATATATACATACAGGGGTTGGACAAAATAATTGGAACACTTGTTAAATTCAAAGAAAATTTATTTAATATGGAGTTGGTCCTCCTTTACTCTCACAGACAGCTTTAATATGGAATCATACAGGTTCCTGACTTCATCCAGAGAAATTTATATATATATTATATATATTTTTATATATAGCGAATTAAATAAACTCTAAAGTAGTTGTTTAAAATTGCTCAGTCTCAAGCTAGAAAAAAAAATAAATAAAAAATAAACAGTAGAGCGATTTAATATCCTAAAATAACAAAACGCTGAATGGAACAGTAACGCGGTTTCGACCGCCTATGTCTCATCAGGTGGTTAACTAGGCGAAATCATATATATATATATATATATATATATATATATATATTCTGCTGCATCGTGCCTCTAAAACGTTGTCTATCTTATTTAGTGAGTTTGGTCGCCAAAAGGTAAAAACAAAAAAAATCACCTGTAAAACGCACCCAGTCACCTGACATCAAGCAGAAATGAAGGAACAGGATGGAAAGCCATACCCACCCACAAAAAAGATAGAGAAAAAAAGATGCAGCAAGACAGAGAGAGGGGGGGAGAAAGATAAGAAAGGAAAGAAAAAGAAAGGGAAAAGGCGCCGAGAAGAAAGAGTAGATAGATAGAGAGAGAGAGAGGGGGGATAGAGAAAAAACGGCTAGAAGCGAGAGATTACAAGACGAGCAAATTGAGGATGATAGAGACCATTTTTTTTTAAATCATTTCACCCAATGCAAGGCAATAAAGCCACTAAGACGCAAGGAGGGTTAACTGAGTGTGAAAGAATATAAGAAAAAGAGAAACATTATTAAGGAGAGATAAAAATAAAAGACAAGGAATAAAGAAGACAAAAGATAACGATTGACTTTGCATTTAAATTTTTGAAGATCAAATTTGATTGTGAAGCAAGAATCCGGAAGAATTTCAGAAGCGAGAAGTTTGATAGAAGAAACTGTTAGCATAGAACTTACGGTTCCATCTAGCCATTTCAACTGTAAAATGATGAGACCTAGCTGCCAATCTAGTGCTGAGCTTAAATTCATAAAATCTGGGTGCTACAGTGGAAAGTTCATCCGATGAATTACCATGAAAGTATTTATAGAAAAGGTACGTTACATTGGTGGGAAAGTGACTGAATCCGAGATGCAGGATCAGGACCAATACCATTGCAGATTCTTTTTCGGTTTTTATCAAGGATCACTAAACATACAACAAGAGCACCAGACCAGATGTGGTAGACCAATTCTTAAAGACTGTTTTCTTTTTTGTTCTTGTCAATATTTTCTTCTTTTTTTTTTATCTTTGAGTTCTTTTTTTTAATTATTTCACACCGAGCAAGGCAATAAAACCACTAAGGCGTAAGGTTGTTACCGAGTATGAGAGAATGTGAAAAACAAGACACTATTAAGGGGAGATGAAAATAAAAGAAGATAGTAGACATCGATTAATATTGCATTTAAAATTTTGAAGATCACTGGTGCGAGAGAAGAAACCATTAGCATAGAACTTACGGTTGCATCCAACCGTTTCAAATGTAAAATGATGAGACCTTGCCGCCAATCTAGTACTGCGCTTAAATTTATAAAGTCTTGGTACCATAGAGGAAAGTTCATTTGAACAATTACTATGAAAGTATTTATAGAAAAAGCCCAGGGTAGCTACATAAAAAAAAAGGGTTTGGGGAAAGACAGAGAGAAAAGCGAGATAGAAAGAGATAGAGAGGTCGTGAGTTTGCACTATTAAAATTTTTTTGTTGCTCTAAGGATCATAGCCATTTACCATCCATTTTTTATCTCGGATATGGGCAAATATGGCTCTTCATAACTTCCTATCTTTTGTGGCTCACAACGACGATTGTCTCCTAAATATCTTCCCAATCTGTTTCTTATCATCTATCCAAATGGAGTATTGCCGCTTTTTCTTATCTGGAAAAGCCTAATTTTCTTTTTACATTCTTGACAGGTTTCCAGAGACTGCGCAGCCTCTAGGCCGATTAAATATTTTCCACCCTACTACGCTTTTCCGCACAGACGAAAATTTGCAAGCCTCTATTCTATGGCTATATCTATGGCAAATGTTCTGCCGAGCTATATTCCTTAATTCAACAGTTCGAATTTTTAAATCTAAGACCATGCCATGTACACAGAGTCGAATCATCGTCATTTCCTTTGTATTCCATTGGTTAGGAGGAAGTTTCACCCTGACAGCTTATTCCGAGGAGCCGCTATTTTGGGAAACAGACACCCGATTGGATGCTTTGCCGATAGTCTAGGAACAATCATTATCCATCCTATCTATCCACATAATCTGCAACTCTTTTTCTTTCGTTCATAAAAAAGCCTCAATCAGTAACCCTCTACCTTGAGTATCTCTCGGGGTTTGTTTTTATTGAAAAATAGTGTAAAAATTTACTCCCTGTTTTCACATGCTTTTCTTGCCTTATGGGCATTAAATTCTCCAAGCTCTCTTTCTTCAGTCTTCTTTATGTGCCGTTTCCCCTCAGGACGCAGGCAATCATGGCTCTTCACGACTTCCTGTTCCTTGTGACGCTTAATAAACTTTGTCACTTTGACTTTCTGTTATTTCTCCTAAATTTTGTTTCGACGGCTTATGGTCACATCACATTGAAACACTTGTTCCCATACGATCACTGAAGTTAAGCAACGTCAGTACCTAGATGGGTGACCGTTTTGAAATACCAGCTGCTGTAAACTTGGATGTGTTGGTGGTGTTATGAATAATGGCTCGGAATTGTTAATCGGAGAGCCGAGTTCCAATTCCAGTTGCAAATACCCTTACATGCAAATACCCTTGGGAAAATTATGAATCCACCTCTTCTCCTCCTAGCTATGGGTTAATTAGTAAGACTTGTATCACTAAAACCATTATTATCCAAAAACAAATAATATTGGGTAGAAAATATTTAAAATTCGGCATTAAATAACCCATAGAGGTGTTGATATGCCGCTAAACAAAAACAACAAACCAAACCAATTTGTTCCTCGATCCATTTAGTCAAGCGAAGTATCTTATTTTTTGTTTTCCTCTGTCCTTGCTCTGTATCTGCCCCATGTGTATCAGATTTCCCAAGCTTTCTTTCCTCATTATGTGCCATAGAGACCTCAACAGTATCTTACTGATGTTAAGTATGAGTTTTCTTTTTGTTTCCATTTTCTTCAAGCGTCCTGGGTACGACGATAAACTACATCTGCGTCCAGGGTAAGACGATAAACTACGTCTAACAGCAAGGTCTCTAATTAGGAGGCTTTGAGGAGCGTGGAACCACCTCTTATTGCTGATGTTCCCAGGTCCGCCCTGACCCGGGGTGTTAGTACCTGTTAGGGACCCATCTATGGGCAAATAGTTAACCCCTAAACTGAGACTACATCCACGTCCTGGGTATGGCGATAAACTACATCCCCGTCCAGGGTAAGACGATAAACTACGTCCAACAGTAAGGCCTCTGATCAGGAGGAGTTGAGGAACGTGGGACCTCCTCTCAATTGCTGGTGTTCCCAGGTCCACCCTGATCCGGTGTAGTAGCACCCGTTAGGGTTCCAGCTATGGGCAAATAGTTAACCCAGAAATATTACCAACAATATGTTTTTGAAAAAAAAAAAAAACAAAAAAACAAACTATTACCAGCAATAGGTTTTTGAAAAAATATTACCAGCTATACGTTTTTGAAAAATGATATTGCCAGCTAAATATTTTTGAGGTAAAAAAAATATTAACAGAAATAGATTCTTGACAAAACAAAAACATTTCCAGAAGAAAAAAGTTGTCGGCATTAAATAACCCATTGAGGTTGATATGCCGTAAAACAAAACAAACCAAACCATTTTCTTCAAAACTCCGTCGTTGTTCGGTCGGCGGTATACTCAGCATCCTTCTGTAGAACCACATTTCTGTCGCTTCAAGTCTCCTCTTTATCTTTGAGTAGATCGCCCAGCACTCACCGCCATACAGGAAGAAATCGTTTAGCACACTTTTTTTTCTCGTTGTTTACATTTTCTGTCCCTGATGACCCACGGGCTGAAGGTAAATAACAGTAAAAAATACACAAATATCTTTCGGTATTGACTTTTGCAGATAAATGAAGTAAGTGAACTAGATCCCCGTTCATCAGCTCGAACTTGGGCCAACCCCGACTATGACAACTTCACTTGTTAAAGAACCAACGCCTTTACTAGTTAGGCCATAACACCAACCCCGGCTGCTACTTTCAGCATTGGCACGAGATTCGTGGTCCGGCGTCTGGTGTCTGGTCCGTATATTTAGTGGATCAGGTCATGAGGGACAGAAAAGAGCCGGTGGGGGGTATAGAGAAGAAATGTTGGGGACTGCATGAGAAGAAGTCAGAATTTGCTGTTTTTTTTTTCTTTTTTTTTTTGTACATTTTTTTAATTGTCTGTACAGAAATAGTTTCGAAGAGGTCATCCAGTGCAAACAGATTATGGCGCTTAGAGACATCCGTAACTTAAAACGAAAGCGGGGACTCGAAAGAGACTGAAATGAAGTAAGGACTGACATAGAAAGAAAAAAGAAAGAAAAAAGAAAGAAAGAAAGAAGTGTCGAAATATGTCAGTAAATAAATAACTAAAAGGCATAAAAAGAAATATAGAGAAAGAAAGTACAGGGATAGCAAAGAAGAAAGAAAGAAAGAAAGAAAGAAAGAAAGAAAGAAAGAAAGAAAGAACGAAGAGTAGGAATAAATAAAAAGAATAGAAAGAAAGATAAAGAAATTATAGGAATATAAAAAAGAAAGTAAAAAAAGAAAGAAAAAGCAAATAGAAGAATACAAAGAAAGAAAGAAAAATTAAAGAAAGAATGTAAAAAAAGAAAGAAAGATTTAAAGAAAGAATGAAAGAAAGAAAGAAAGAAAGAAAGAAAGAAAGAATTGTCGGAATAAATAAATAAAATGAATAGAAATAAACCCAGTGAAAGAAATTACAGGAATGGAAAGCAAAAATGATAAAGAAAGAAAAATTAAGTAAAACAAGAATACAAAGAAAGAAAGAAAGAAAGAAAGAAAGAAAGAAAGAAAGAAAAGAAGAAATAAAGAAACAAACAGAAAAGAAAGACTAGTCTTTCTATGCAGAATTCAACTTTTCAAAACATTTAATTTTCATAACCAAATCTTACTAACATTAATATTATACATTTAACATTTTTGTAATTACAAGACCGAAAAGTTATGGCCTTAACCAACTTTAGAAAATTTGCGCTGATAACCAAACAACAGAATCAGAATGTGACCCAAAGAGCTGGCCTGATATGTGACAACAGGGCATGAGCAAATAATGGTGCATATATTTTTTTATCCCGTGACTCCACCATGTTTTCTGTAGCCACATTAGAATTGTGGTTTCTTGGGCAAGATTGCCTAACGGAGCCCAAGCCTCTCCAGGCCGGTTTTGAATTCAGAATTTTTCCTTCTCCTAGAGCGGTTGCCACCCAAGGTTATAGAACCGAGTCTGTCCTGCTATTTACCCATAGATTTAAGAATAGGATTCATAACTTCCCCAAAGTTATTAGCACGTAAGTGAATGTAATATTGAGTATATATATAATTGATTAAATGTAATTTTAAAGTATTTTTGAAACACAGAGTTATTTATGACTCAAATGAATCGTAGGGCAGATTGATTTTGGAAGCATGGTATTGCACTGAATTTAAAATCTGGGGTTTCACACGATAATAAAGACACAGGAGGTTTTTTCCCTAAATCGTTACTGTTTTTTTTTAGGAAACGAGTGTAAAACACAGAAGATTGGCCTCCAAATAAACATCGGGAAGGCGGAAGTCAGACAACAAGACTCAGTGTGACGACTACACCAAGAAGACATCAAGGGAGTCGATAAGTTTGTTTACGTGGGAAGCATCGTCTGTAAAGATGAGGGGAGAGATAAGTATATATTAGCCCTTTAAATATCTGGGAAGTGTCCGAACTGAGATCCGAAGATGTATTGGTATGGCCAAAGATGCATTCGAAAAGATCGGCAGAGTATTAAGAGACAGGGAAGTTTCGTTGGAAACAAAGAAAAGAGAACTGTTAACGTGATACCTGTCGTCCTGGGTGGCAGCGAATGTTGGGCAATCTTCTCAAAGATGAAGAAGAGATTAGAAGCAATAGAAACAAAGAAGAGATTGCTTAACTGTTACGTGATACCTGTCGTCCTGGATGGTAGCGAATGTTGGGCAATCTTCTCAAAGATGAAGAAGAGATTAGAAGCAATAGAAACAAAGAAGAGATTGCTTAACTGTTACGTGATACCTGTCGTCCTGGATGGCAGTGAATGTTGGGCAATCTTCTCAAAGATGAAGAAGAGATTAGAAGCAATAGAAACAAAGAAAAGAGTGCTTAACTGTTACGTGATACCTGTCGTCCTGGATGGTAGCGAATGTTGGGCAATCTTCTCAAAGATGAAGAAGAGATTAGAAGCAATAGAAACAAAGAAAAGAGTGCTTAACTGTTACGTGATACCTGTCGTCCTGGATGGCAGTGAATGTTGGGCAATCTTCTCAAAGATGAAGAAGAGATTAGAAGCAATAGAAACAAAGAAAAGAGTGCTTAACTGTTACGTGATACCTGTCGTCCTGGATGGCAGTGAATGTTGGGCAATCTTCTCAAAGATGAAGAAGAGATTAGAAACAATAGAAACAAAGAAAAGAGTGCTTAACTGTTACGTGATACCTGTCGTCCTGGATGGCAGTGAATGTTGGGCAATCTTCTCAAAGATGAAGAAGAGATTAGAAGCAATAGAAACAAAGAAAAGAGTGCTTAACTGTTACGTGATACCTGTCGTCCTGGGTGGCAGCGAATGTTGGGCAATCTTCTCAAAGATGAAGAAGAGATTAGAAGCAATAGAAACAAAGAAGAGAGTGCTTAACTGTTACGTGATACCTGTCGTCCTGGATGGTAGCGAATGTTGGGCAATCTTCTCAAAGATGAAGAAGAGATTAGAAGCAATAGAAACAAAGAAGAGATTGCTTAACTGTTACGTGATACCTGTCGTCCTGGATGGCAGTGAATGTTGGGCAATCTTCTCAAAGATGAAGAAGAGATTAGAAGCAATAGAAACAAAGAAAAGAGTGCTTAACTGTTACGTGATACCTGTCGTCCTGGATGGTAGCGAATGTTGGGCAATCTTCTCAAAGATGAAGAAGAGATTAGAAGCAATAGAAACAAAGAAAAGAGTGCTTAACTGTTACGTGATACCTGTCGTCCTGGATGGCAGTGAATGTTGGGCAATCTTCTCAAAGATGAAGAAGAGATTAGAAGCAATAGAAACAAAGAAAAGAGTGCTTAACTGTTACGTGATACCTGTCGTCCTGGATGGCAGTGAATGTTGGGCAATCTTCTCAAAGATGAAGAAGAGATTAGAAACAATAGAAACAAAGAAAAGAGTGCTTAACTGTTACGTGATACCTGTCGTCCTGGATGGCAGTGAATGTTGGGCAATCTTCTCAAAGATGAAGAAGAGATTAGAAGCAATAGAAACAAAGAAAAGAGTGCTTAACTGTTACGTGATACCTGTCGTCCTGGATGGCAGTGAATGTTGGGCAATCTTCTCAAAGATGAAGAAGAGATTAGAAGCAATAGAAACAAAGAAAAGAGTGCTTAACTGTTACGTGATACCTGTCGTCCTGGATGGCAGTGAATGTTGGGCAATCTTCTCAAAGATGAAGAAGAGATTAGAAGCAATAGAAACAAAGAAAAGAGTGCTTAACTGTTACGTGATACCTGTCGTCCTGGATGGTAGCGAATGTTGGGCAATCTTCTCAAAGATGAAGAAGAGATTAGAAGCAATAGAAACAAAGAAGAGAGTGCTTAACTGTTACGTGATACCTGTCGTCCTGGGTGGCAGCGAATGTTGGGCAATCTTCTCAAAGATGAAGAAGAGATTAGAAGCAATAGAAACAAAGAAGAGAGTGCTTAACTGTTACGTGATACCTTTCGTCCTGGGTGGCAGCGAATGTTGGGCAATCTTCTCAAAGATGAAGAAGAGATTAGAAGCAATAGAAACAAAGAAGAGAGTGCTTAACTGTTACGTGATACCTGTCGTCCTGGATGGCAGCGAATGTTGGGCAATCTTCTCAAAGATGAAGAAGAGATTAGAAGCAATAGAAACAAAGAAGAGATTGCTTAACTGTTACGTGATACCTGTCGTCCTGGATGGCAGTGAATGTTGGGCAATCTTCTCAAAGATGAAGAAGAGATTAGAAGCAATAGAAACAAAGAAAAGAGTGCTTAACTGTTACGTGATACCTGTCGTCCTGGATGGTAGCGAATGTTGGGCAATCTTCTCAAAGATGAAGAAGAGATTAGAAGCAATAGAAACAAAGAAAAGAGTTCTTAACTGTTACGTGATACCTGTCGTCCTGGGTGGCAGCGAATGTTGGGCAATCTTCTCAAAGATGAAGAAGAGATTAGAAGCAATAGAAAGAAAGAAGAGAGTGCTTAACTGTTACGTGATACCCGTCGTACTGGATGGCAGCGAATGTTGGGCAATCTTCTCAAAGATAAAGAGATTCGAAGCAATAGAAACAAAGAAAAGAATGCTGAACTGATTTATTGAAAAGATTTGGGAATAATAATGATCTTCTGATACGTCTTACTATTTAATCCATATTTGGGAAGAAAAGACATGTATTCATACCTTTCTTAATGGTATTTGCACGTATGTGAATATAATGATTTCAACGAGAATTAGAACTCTACTCTCCAATTTTTCATTCCGATCCACTATACCACAACATTACTGTTAACAATTTTAATTCACCAAGACAAAACATGTGCATGTTAACACTCCCAAGCATTTATCCATTATACCACCCAGTCATCCCTCATTAGAGCATCTGGTATTCCCGTAGGCACAACCATCTAGTTACTGACCAGATTCAATATTGCTTAACTTCGGTGATCGAACGAGAACCGGTGTTTCAACGTGATACGGTTGTAAGCCTGTTTGAAAGGAGTATAGTATCTGCAAAGTAACTAATTCAATCCGGTAACTGATCATATTATCTCCGTAGGTATATACTTCTAAAATTTCAATGATAACGTGACTCTTTTCTTAATAAATTTCTTAAAATCTTTCTAAACTTCTTCATATTTTCTAAATACATACAAAATATGGAGACTTTTTTGTGCCTATCATTCGTCTTTAAATACTTCGATATTTGAAGAGTTCAAGGGTAAACGTGACACATTCTCTAGGATACCTAATTTTATATATATCATGGTTAAACTTCGTTTATTTGAATAGTTACCAATACATCACCGTTCCTACCCATACACCCCCCCACACATATATATATGTACATTTCATTGAATACGACAGGCAAGGTGCTTTTATTTAGTTGTTTTATACAATTTCTCATGCGATCTAATTTTTTTTTTCAGATGATAAATTATATAAAAACCGTCCGAATGTTCTTTTTATCCGAGCGCTTTCGGCTATACATTTAGCCAGTTTTAAGGATTAAATATTTTAACTATTAAATAAGAAATAGTTTGTTGCATGTATGTTTTATAAAATGTTTTCATTTTTCAAAAAACGGTCAAGATATTATGTCCATGTTCATAGTTATTAAGTGTTGTTTTTTTGTTTTATGATTAAGGCTTCCATTATTTTTAGCCTTTTTTTTTTTGCATGTAGATGATGCTATTATATTAGTGTTGTCAACAAGTATGTCACGAATAGGGCCCATGAATATTTTAATGAGATCTAATTGAGCTATGGTCAGAAAGGTGTAGAGTGAGTTTGCATGTCAAACACGTTGTAGTGTGGCCTCGGATAAGCGCTCGGATAAAAAGAACATTCGGACAGTTTTTATATAATTTATCACCCGAAAAGAAAAATATTAGATCGCATGAGAAATTGTATAAAAAACTAAATCAATGCACCTTGCCTGTCGTATTAAATGTAATGTGCATGAAAGAAGGATTGCTGCCTAAATACACGCACACACACACACACACACACACACACACACACACACATATATATATATATATATATATATATATATATATATATATATATATATATATACAAAGACATGTTTAGTTGTATAGTTTAGGCATATTCTGTCTACTAATTTTCGATAAGATCCTTCCATACTCACGGATAGGTTTTTGGATGCCATTACTGAAAAACGACAGAAAATCGCCATGTTTAGACTTAATGTTTTATTACCAAATCCTTTCAACATATTCTTATATATATATATATATGTATATATATATCTCTGTGTGTGTGTGTGTATAAACATGGCGATTTTCTCGAGTCTTTCAGTAATGACATGAAAAACTTATGTGCTAGTATGAAAGTATCTTATCGAATATGAGTAGAGAGAATGTGTCTAAACTGTACAACGAAACATGCTGCCGATACAAATGAATTACATAAAATAATTTTCCTTAGCGCTTGTCAATACTAAACGTTCTTTTTTTTTCTCCATTTTTAATATGAAATATTGAATTGTATTTTAGTTCGTAGTTCTTCATTTCTTCCTAGTTTGTCTACCACTCCGCGATTCCCGTTAACATTTTTACGAGTCGTCAACTCCCCTTCCGTTGAGGCGCTGGCCGAAAAACTTTTACATTTTTATAACATGTGCTAATATCAGACAGGATATTATTACCCGTAATACACGTCCGACGCAGATGGCACGGGAATCTGCGATAGGCCAACACCTCTTAGATAATCAAGATTGTGTGTACAAATACACGGATTTGTAGTTTTCCATTTTGGGCAAAGCACGGTCAGCAAAATATCTCCACAATTTAGAGGCAGTACATATTAAATTACGCAGAAAGAGAAATTTGTTGGTTTCTCTTTCTTTACTGGGAGGCTTTTTCATTTTTCTAATCACTGCAACTATTTATTCATTTTTTTCACTCCCACCATTTATTACCCCCCCCTTTTAATATCAAATAGTATTTTAATTGTAGTTCCTAATTTCCTCCACGTTTGTCTATCACTCCGCGATTCTCGTTAATATTTTTACTCGTCAACAACGATTCTTCTAATGAGGTGTTGACCGAAAAAATATTACCATTTAGAAAAAAAAAAAAATGGGGTTAACCCTGCTTCAAAAAAATATTTATAACTCTATCACACGATGAGTGCTGGTCTTAATAAAATAATGCTCTATGTAATATAACAGAGTTTTTAAAATAATTTATTGATTTAATAAACAGGAAGAAAGATGTAAAATACTTCGTATAATGTGGCTTCTCAGATTGTTTTCATTTCGTCAAACGTTTGATGTTTGGAGTTAAATTAGTCATTGATAGCAGCGTTATGTGAATTTTGATATGTTGAACGCGGTCAGAGTTTGTTTTAATTTCATATTACCGTGAAAATACAGTACTTTAAAAAATCTTGTGATACGTGTAACAGCCTGGTGGTAACTGATATTTTCACGATATAAAAGTGTGAGCAAATCTACACCATCAAGATCAATGGCAGAAAGGCTCCTGCCCTTGCTAGTGCGTCATGTAAACCGGAAAATACGGTACTTTAAAAAATCTTGTGATACGTGTGACAGCCTGGTGGTAACTGATATTTTCACGATATAAAAGTGTGAGCAAATCTACACCATCAAGATCAATGGCAGAAAGGCTCCTGCCCTTGCTAGTGCGTCTTGTAAACCGGAAAATACGGTACTTTAAAAACTCTTGTGATACGTGTGACAGCCTGGTGGTAACTGATATTTTCACGATATAAAAGTGTGAGCAAATCTACACCATCAAGATCAATGGCAGAAAGGCTCCTGCCCTTGCTAGTGCGTCATGTAAACCGGAAAATACGGTACTTTAAAAAATCTTGTGATACGTGTGACAGCCTGGTGGTAACTGATATTTTCACGATATAAAAGTGTGAGCAAATCTACACCATCAAGATCAATGGCAGGAAGGCTCCTGCCCTTGCTAGTGCGTCATGTAAACCGGAAAATACGGTACTTTAAAAAATCTTGTGATACGTGTGACAGCCTGGTGGTAACTGATATTTTCACGATATAAAAGTGTGAGCAAATCTACACCATCAAGATCAATGGCAGAAAGGCTCCTGCCCTTGCTAGTGCGTCATGTAAACCGGAAAATACGGTACTTTAAAAAATCTTGTGATACGTGTGACAGCCTGGTGGTAACTGATATTTTCACGATATAAAAGTGTGAGCAAATCTACACCATCAAGATCAATGGCAGAAAGGCTCCTGCCCTTGCTAGTGCGTCATGTAAACCGGAAAATACGGTACTTTAAAAAATCTTGTGATACGTGTAACAGCCTGGTGGTAACTGATATTTTCACGATATAAAAGTGTGAGCAAATCTACACTATCAAGATCAATGGCAGAAAGGCTCCTGCCCTTGCTAGTGCGTCATGTAAACCGGAAAATACGGTACTTTAAAAAATCTTGTGATACGTGTGACAGCCTGGTGGTAACTGATATTTTCACGATATAAAAGTGTGAGCAAATCTACACCATCAAGATCAATGGCAGAAAGGCTCCTGCCCTTGCTAGTGCGTCATGTAAACCGGAAAATACGGTACTTTAAAAAATCTTGTGATACGTGTGACAGCCTGGTGGTAACTGATATTTTCACGATATAAAAGTGTGAGCAAATCTACACCATCAAGATCAATGGCAGAAAGGCTCCTGCCCTTGCTAGTGCGTCATGTAAACCGGAAAATACGGTACTTTAAAAAATCTTGTGATACGTGTAACAGCCTGGTGGTAACTGATATTTTCACGATATAAAAGTGTGAGCAAATCTACACCATCAAGATCAATGGCAGAAAGGCTCCTGCCCTTGCTAGTGCGTCATGTAAACCGGAAAATACGGTACTTTAAAAAATCTTGTGATACGTGTAACAGCCTGGTGGTAACTGATATTTTCACGATATAAAAGTGTGAGCAAATCTACACTATCAAGATCAATGGCAGAAAGGCTCCTGCCCTTGCTAGTGCGTCTTGTAAACCGGAAAATACGGTACTTTAAAAAATCTTGTGATACGTGTGACAGCCTGGTGGTAACTGATATTTTCACGATATAAAAGTGTGAGCAAATCTACACCATCAAGATCAATGGCAGAAAGGCTCCTGCCCTTGCTAGTGCGTCTTGTAAACCGGAAAATACGGTACTTTAAAAACTCTTGTGATACGTGTGACAGCCTGGTGGTAACTGATATTTTCACGATATAAAAGTGTGAGCAAATCTACACCATCAAGATCAATGGCAGAAAGGCTCCTGCCCTTGCTAGTGCGTCTTGTAAACCGGAAAATACGGTACTTTAAAAACTCTTGTGATACGTGTGACAGCCTGGTGGTAACTGATATTTTCACGATATAAAAGTGTGAGCAAATCTACACCATCAAGATCAATGGCAGAAAGGCTCCTGCCCTTGCTAGTGCGTCATGTAAACCGGAAAATACGGTACTTTAAAAAATCTTGTGATACGTGTAACAGCCTGGTGGTAACTGATATTTTCACGATATAAAAGTGTGAGCAAATCTACACTATCAAGATCAATGGCAGAAAGGCTCCTGCCCTTGCTAGTGCGTCTTGTAAACCGGAAAATACGGTACTTTAAAAAATCTTGTGATACGTGTGACAGCCTGGTGGTAACTGATATTTTCACGATATAAAAGTGTGAGCAAATCTACACCATCAAGATCAATGGCAGAAAGGCTCCTGCCCTTGCTAGTGCGTCTTGTAAACCGGAAAATACGGTACTTTAAAAACTCTTGTGATACGTGTGACAGCCTGGTGGTAACTGATATTTTCACGATATAAAAGTGTGAGCAAATCTACACCATCAAGATCAATGGCAGAAAGGCTCCTGCCCTTGCTAGTGCGTCATGTAAACCGGAAAATACGGTACTTTAAAAAATCTTGTGATACGTGTGACAGCCTGGTGGTAACTGATATTTTCACGATATAAAAGTGTGAGCAAATCTACACCATCAAGATCAATGGCAGAAAGGCTCCTGCCCTTGCTAGTGCGTCATGTAAACCGGAAAATACGGTACTTTAAAAAATCTTGTGATACGTGTGACAGCCTGGTGGTAACTGATATTTTCACGATATAAAAGTGTGAGCAAATCTACACCATCAAGATCAATGGCAGAAAGGCTCCTGCCCTTGCTAGTGCGTCATGTAAACCGGAAAATACGGTACTTTAAAAAATCTTGTGATACGTGTAACAGCCTGGTGGTAACTGATATTTTCACGATATAAAAGTGTGAGCAAATCTACACTATCAAGATCAATGGCAGAAAGGCTCCTGCCCTTGCTAGTGCGTCATGTAAACCGGAAAATACGGTACTTTAAAAAATCTTGTGATACGTGTGACAGCCTGGTGGTAACTGATATTTTCACGATATAAAAGTGTGAGCAAATCTACACCATCAAGATCAATGGCAGAAAGGCTCCTGCCCTTGCTAGTGCGTCATGTAAACCGGAAAATACGGTACTTTAAAAAATCTTGTGATACGTGTGACAGCCTGGTGGTAACTGATATTTTCACGATATAAAAGTGTGAGCAAATCTACACCATCAAGATCAATGGCAGAAAGGCTCCTGCCCTTGCTAGTGCGTCATGTAAACCGGAAAATACGGTACTTTAAAAAATCTTGTGATACGTGTAACAGCCTGGTGGTAACTGATATTTTCACGATATAAAAGTGTGAGCAAATCTACACCATCAAGATCAATGGCAGAAAGGCTCCTGCCCTTGCTAGTGCGTCATGTAAACCGGAAAATACGGTACTTTAAAAAATCTTGTGATACGTGTAACAGCCTGGTGGTAACTGATATTTTCACGATATAAAAGTGTGAGCAAATCTACACTATCAAGATCAATGGCAGAAAGGCTCCTGCCCTTGCTAGTGCGTCATGTAAACCGGAAAATACGGTACTTTAAAAAATCTTGTGATACGTGTGACAGCCTGGTGGTAACTGATATTTTCACGATATAAAAGTGTGAGCAAATCTACACCATCAAGATCAATGGCAGAAAGGCTCCTGCCCTTGCTAGTGCGTCATGTAAACCGGAAAATACGGTACTTTAAAAAATCTTGTGATACGTGTGACAGCCTGGTGGTAACTGATATTTTCACGATATAAAAGTGTGAGCAAATCTACACCATCAAGATCAATGGCAGAAAGGCTCCTGCCCTTGCTAGTGCGTCATGTAAACCGGAAAATACGGTACTTTAAAAAATCTTGTGATACGTGTGACAGCCTGGTGGTAACTGATATTTTCACGATATAAAAGTGTGAGCAAATCTACACCATCAAGATCAATGGCAGAAAGGCTCCTGCCCTTGCTAGTGCGTCATGTAAACCGGAAAATAAGGTACTTTAAAAAATCTTGTGATACGTGTGACAGCCTGGTGGTAACTGATATTTTCACGATATAAAAGTGTGAGCAAATCTACACCATCAAGATCAATGGCAGAAAGGCTCCTGCCCTTGCTAGTGCGTCATGTAAACCGGAAAATACGGTACTTTAAAAAATCTTGTGATACGTGTGACAGCCTGGTGGTAACTGATATTTTCACGACATAGATAATTCCGATTTTCATTAATAAACGTTTCGACATTTTTTCTTTCATATCTGGAAAGGATATGAGAATAATCCATAACTTATATTGGGACCAAACCGCCTGCATACAGAAAATGAATTGTCTATATTTCTGAGATGAGGTATTATGTATATTATTCGGACTATTGTCCTCATCTTTGTCGCCATATTTATTACGTTTCGGCCGTTGTACGCTCCGGCCTTCTTCAGGTGGTTGGAATGTCGAACTGAACACTTTATTTCGCTCACTGGAGTAGACTGTTCTAGTTCCATATGCCATGTTAATTTCCCTCTCAAAGTTCTCCACTGCCTTAGCCGAAGCCGAGTATTGAACTCACACTCTTTGAGTCCTGTCACTGGATCTAACTAACGCCTTTATCCACTGTGCCATGTGTCCTTGAGTGGAGAACTTTCAGAGGGAAATTAACAGTAGATAACTGATAACTTACATCCATTGAAAAATGGCACGTGGAACTAGAAAAGTCTGGAGTTAAATTAGTCATTGATACCAGCAGTGATTTCTTTGAATTTTCAACTGCCAAACGGGGTCACGTTTTGCTTTAATTTCATATTAGAAAATGCTTGTTCTCATTGGTATGTTATACTAGACTGTCTTACTTCTGTGCACAGAGTAATGTTCGCTAGAAATGGCTAGAATATTTGGAATTGAGGAAAACTTGCTATTTTCAATGATGGAGTTGTTCTTAAATCAACAGCAGTCGTATTTATTTTACAATGTATCTTTATGAGTTTTTTGGTCCCCAAGTGAAAATGGGTTTACGGACACAAGTGTGTAGTCTTCTCATGTTCGTATTGTTCATTGAATTCACGTTTATTATCGTCTTTTGTGGGCACCTCAAGGCGGTGTAATGGTTAACAAGCTTGTCTCACAAGAACAGTTGCGACTGAGTAGTGAGTTCGATCCTCACTGGGTGTCCCAAACTTTCGGCCTTGTGTCACATCTAAGCTATGCTTGGAAAATCACTGGGGCTCCTCGAGTTGGTGTAATGGTTAACAAGTTTGCCTCGCAAGAACACTTACGAAGGAGTAGTGAGTTCGATCCTCACTGGGTGTCCCATACTTTCGGTCTTGTGAAAAACATTATTAAGATAAAAGAACAATAAAAGGAGAGGAATTAAGAAGACAAGATTACGATTGACATTATATTTAATTTTTGAAGATTAAAATTTGCTGGGAGACATGAAGTCAGAAGCCTGTCTCATAAATGAGAAGTGAGAGAGAAGAAACTATTGGAATAGAAATTATGGTTATATTTATCGATTTTTTTTTTGTAAAATGATGAGACCTAACAGCCAATTTAGTAGTGCGCTTAAATTCATAATGTCTCGGTACCATAGAGGAAAGTTCATCGAAACAATTATGATGAAAGTATTTATAGAAAAAGGCACAGGGAAGCTATGTTACGACAGTGGGAAAGTGACTAAAGCCTAGATGCCAGGTCAGGACCAATAACATTGCAGAATCTTTGTATTTTATCAAGAATCTCTAGATACATAGCAGGCGCACCCAGAGCTGATGTGGCAGCAATATTCAATTTTATGGATTTTATATTTAAATTTTATTTGAATTATTTCATTTTATATCTTCACAGTTTTTTTCTTCTTTATTTGAATATCGTTTTCAAGTCTTCTCCTTAAGGATGGATTTAAAGTTATGATGTAAGATATCTGTGTTGATTGGGAGGCCATGCCAATAATTTGGTGACTTTGAAAACTGTTTTTGGCAATGCGAAAAATAGTCTACTTTGTAGAACGGGAAATAGCATTGCCCTGCACGAATAAGTATTTTAAGGATTCTTCCATCAATAAGGGTTTCATCCGGGAACTTCAATAATTCTCTGCATTTGCCTTGGCACCAACATTCACATCCAAGTTGTCTACAATTTTTTTAAAAAACAATTTACCCCAATCAAGGCGATAATGCCACTAAGATGCAATAGGCTAATGGTATTGAAAAAGAATGAAAATAATTTAGAAGTAATCGGAAGTAACTATGATGAAAGTATTTATAGAAAAAGACACAGGGAAGCTATGTTAAGATAGTAGGAAAAATGACTGAAGCCTAGATGCCAGGTCAGGACCATTAACATTGCAGAATATTTGTATTTTATCAAGAATCTCTACATACATAACTGACACACCAGAACCGATTTGACAGCAATATTCAATTTTATGGATTTTATATTTAAATTTTATTTGAATTTTTCATTTTATGGCTTCACACATATTTCCTTAGTTGGGATATTGTTTTTAAGGCTTCCTCTGAAGGATTGAATGCAAGTTATTATCGATTGATATCTGTGTTGGTTGGGAGGCCATGCCAATAATTTGGCCACTTCGGAACTTGTTTTTATTAAAGCGAGAAATAGTCGTCTTTGTAGGATGGGAAGGAACATTGTCCTGTATGTATAATTACCGTATTTTCCGGCTTACAAGACGCTGCGGCTTTTACTAAGGAAAAAAAACCAAAACAAAACAAAACAAAAAAAAAACACGTCAACAACACATTCAACATGCGGCCTTCAGATACTAGCGCCATGTATTGTTTACATGAATTATTCGTCCGATTTTGTTTGTATGGCAATGACATACTAGTCAAGAAAAGAAAGGCTCCCGCTGCTGCTAGTAAACAGAGCATGTTTATGGGTTTGGCTCGGCTCCAGGAAGGTTTATAGTCTTGGAAATACTTGTAACAGCTAAGTACTAAGGTTACATCATATAAAAGGCTGAATTAGATAGTTAACATTATAGTGTAATGACTCAACATACTAATCCATGTACCTATTAGTCAAGGCAATTAGGTGACCGTTCAAGCATACTTGAGTCTGGGCGTTGATTTACATTCGTTTTGGAAGATGCGCACATATTTTTCAGGGTATTTTTAGAAAGAAAGTGCGTCTTGTAAGCCGGAAAATACGGTACTTTAAAAAATCTTGTGATACGTGTAACAGCCTGGTGGTAACTGATATTTTCACGACATAAAAGTGTGAGCAAACCTACACCGTCAAGATCAATGGCAGAAAGGCTCCTACCGCTGCTAAAAAATGAATGTTTCATCCAAAAAATTCAACAATTCTCTGCATTTACCTTTGCACCATCATTCACATCTAAGTTGCCTGCAATTTTTTAAAAACCATTTCACCCCAAGCAAGGCAGCAATACCACTAAGATCCAAGGGGCCAGTAGGAGTAAAACAGAATGAAAATAATTTAGAAAAATTAAACCCAACCCTAAACCGGAAACAAGGTATAAAGATCTACTCCTGTTCAAAAAACCTGGGAGGAGTGTGAACCGGACGATAAGCGAATCTATCTACTCCTATTGAAGAAAAAAAAGTAAATAGATTGTAAATAAAAGTTTTAGGCAGAGATTTTAGCAGTATAGCATTGAAGTGGAATTTAGATGGAACTGGAAATTCAGTTTTAAGCAGGAAACAAGGGTTAAACCTCTACTCTTGATCAAAGACCGGAGAGAAGTGTGAACAGGACGATAGGCATACCTATTTACTCCTATTGAGAAAAAATAAATAGTAAATACTATTTCAGAGTTTTGTCGGAAACTTTAAAAGTATAGAGTTGAAGTAAGCTTTTTGTAAGCAACAAGAAATCCTAAAAGGGTAACAAGGTATAAAGCTTTCCTCCTGTTCAAAAGACCAGGGAAGAGTGTAAACCGGACGATAGGCGAAACTGTTTAATCCTATGAAGTCTGTCTGTTGTTGTGTGTACGTGTAGAATTTTAGGTAAATATTGTCAGTAATAATAATAATAATAATAATAATAATAATAATAATAAAAATAATAATGTTTCACGTGAAACTGGTCACCACTTAAACTGTCCTTACGTAAGGATATTGAATTTTAACTGCATCGGCTATACCTGAATAAGTCATTTTCTTATCTGATATGTTAGTATTGGTGCGTTGACATTCTAAACCTTCATCAATCTTTTAACAATCTATTTGCTACCCTTTTCCACTGTTTCGACATTATCATACCTAGAAACAGGTTTTATTGCATTTTTTTTTAAAGCACTTCACCCCAAGCAAGTCTGTGGCCCTCTGTGAGCCCATTAGCACGCAAGGGGTCACAGAGAGTGAGAGCAAGAGTAAAGATGGGTGTTTGAGGAAAAGGACATAGAGAAGAACGGGGATCAGGATCAAGGCATCAGAAGATGTCGTTTGACATTACACTTGAATAATTGAAGATTATAGCTATCAGGGAAGCAAGTAAGAGGAAGGGAGTTCCACTGTCGGGAAGTGCAAGAGAAGAAGTTGTTGGAGTAGAAGAGACGGCTACGTTTAATCGTTTCGACAGTGAAGGGGTGTGACCGATATGCAAACTTAATAGCACGCTTAAATTCATGCAGTTTTGGAAACAAAGAAAGTAGCTGCCAATGATTTTCTTTCTTCGGATATCTTTTCCCAATATCACAATTAATGCTTGACCAAGAAGTTGCCATTGAATAGATATCTGGGTTAATTGAGTGAACGTCATTAATTTAGCGGGGGTGGGGGAGAGTCATCTTTGTAGAATGCGAAGAAGAAAGTTTTACGGTTTATTAATGCTTTGTATATAATTTAAGGAGGCACCGTGGAGTAATGGATAGCGGCTCGGATTGAGAAATTGGAGTGCCGAGTTCGAATTCCAGTCGATTCGATTACATTCCCTTACGTGCTAATACTCTTAGCAAAGGTATGAATCCTGTTCTTCTACCGCAGAAAGAAATGTTAACTTAGTGCGAGAAAAGCATCTGCCTCGTCAGTCATGTATCGAAAGATATATGATCGGCTAAGCGTTTATCACGCATGACAAGTAACTGACTGGCTGACGTGCTAATGCCCCTGGGAAAGGTATGAATCCTTTTCTTCTCTTCCAGCTATGGCTAAATAGCTGGACAGACCGGATTCTATAGCCTTGGATGGCAACTGGTCTACCGCAGAAAGAAATGGCAAACTACTGCGGGGAAAAAAATCTATCTAGTCAATCATGTATCATTTGATACTTGATCGCCTAAGCGTGTATCATGCATGGCACATATCTGACTGAATGAGGAATCGGAGAGCCGAGTTCGAATTTCTGTGGAATCCATTATATTCACTGACGTGCTAATACCCTTGGGTAAGGTGTGAAACGTCCCTTCCAGCAGGGTAAATAGCAGGACAGACCGGGTTCTATATCCTTGGATGGAAACTGGTCTACCGCAGAAAAAATGGCAAACTACTGCGGGAAAAAATCTAGCCAATCATGTATCGAAAGGTACATGATCAACTAAGCGTGTATCACGCATGACATATAACTGATATGTTATTTAAAGCCGAAACATGTTTTGGGATTGTAACGATAACTATTTTAAATTCTTTTGGTGCGTGAATATTACGTCAACATCAGTTTTGAGTATAACAATGATTTTTCCAGATATCTGGCCTGGCATCTCGACTTCCTCATTTCCGTGACGTGGCTTCCCTGTGTCTTTTCTACAAATATTTCCATGGTAACATCAACCGTAAGAATTTAACCTTACTACAGACTGAGAATACTTTATCTGAAATTCTTGTGAGCGGAGGTGTTTCGGTTTTCAGATATTTTCGGATTTTGGGATACACGCTATTTAATTTGTATATAGCATCTATAAAGTGTGGCAGCTTGTGAATGGAACACAAGCAGAAACACACTATCCCTTTACATTTCCTAACACAGCTTATACAAGGTGCGGTAGATAAACTGTCGTCTAAATTTCACAAAAATTAAAATAACACTGACATCTCATTTTAACAGATAAATTTACCAAAATTACACAAAACTATCTTGAAACTAGCAGCAAGGCCCGGCGTTGCCCGTGCTTGATTCAAAAATCGTTCGACTCATGCAGCAATCGCTATCACTTGAAATATTTTTGCACTTTCTTGCCTTTAAAACAGTGCCCTTTGCCGTGCTGATGTTGCTACCTGCCTTACTTCTTGCCTATATCACTCTGCGAATTTTTTCTAAGCTCTATACTAAACATTTAATCTCTTACGAAAAAAGAACTAAACAAAATGAACACAAAACGATCAGCTTTAAAAAAGGACTCGTAACTGGAAAAACCGAATGAAAAAAGAATGTTAACAACAAATACTTTTTCACACCTAACCTAGTTCTGCGGAATCAGAATCAACGTTGAGTTTAAGCAAGCGAATGAGCCAACTGGAGTAAAGTGCCATGCAGATTAAAATTTTTCCCACTTGTGACAAATGCAGTTATCGATTTTTTTTTGCATGCTAGCATGCTAGTTAATATTCGTGTCAGTCAGCTATTGGCTCTCACGCTGGCCAATAGAATCTTCCTGCCTATTCGTGGCAGCCAGCTATAGGCTCTCACTCTGGCCAGTAAAAAATGGCCGCAAACTACATGAAAACTGCCGTAGAAGCATGAAAAATCGATTATTTCCACTATCGATGGGAGTTGGGAAATGCAATGTGGGTCTTGGCCTTCCCGCTAACTTGGAGCATGTGCATGTAAATTTTGGTGCAAATCCATCGAAAATTGCGGCCGTGCATTCGTTGCACGCACACACACATACACATCCTGCGTTTTATAGATAGAGATACTAAAGAGTAAATTTATTCAATAAAATCGCCATCTGCTTCAAACACGGTCTCCATACGACTTCAGGATCTCCTATATCTTTTCTGGACGGTCTCTTTTTTACGTTGATGAATGATGCCATTATCATTGTCTTCGGTTTACCTCGTGTGTTACTCTCGCACAACCGCGCGCCATACATAATAATCAAGTGTGTTGTATTCTGGGGAGCTAGATGGTCAGATATAAGGAGTTATGTAGTCGCAGAACTTGTCTGACCTGACAGTCATGACTGTGTTCTGCTTGTGTGACATGGTGCAGAGTCCTGTTGTCATCCAGCAGACACCCTCTTGACCCAGGACAGCACTATCTACCCAAGGTACTTGACGTAGGCCTACGTGTTGAGTCTGAAGCCATGTGGGAAGATGAATAGAAGGAAAACATCACCATCTCTCGTGATCACTCCAAGCATCTTCGTAATCACCATTAGACTCATCCACCTCTTTCCGTATCCTCTGCTCTGTCCTCAGATTGACACCCCAACACTCTAAACTGCTCGTATTGTAGCTTCCGGCTCGAATGCCAAGTTATACAGCGTGCGGTTTCCAAATTTCTGGCGGAGTGATTTGCGTCATGGGGCTCTTTTTCTCACAGACTCTACCCAAGTGACCCTGCTATAGTGTGCAGTCGACAAAATCAGAAACAAACAAAGCGCACGCGCGAAATTAAAAATATAAATGGCGACAATTTTCCCATCGTACCCTGTACATATACCCTGAAGGTAGTTTTATATAAATAACGTACACCCTGAAAGTAGTTTTATATGAGTACAGATACAGGTAATAACGCTCATATGGATTTGTAAATGGTGAAAATATGATTTCACGTAAAACTAATCACTACTTACATAAAATATATAAATGCAGGACTTTTCGAAATTTTGAATAATAGCATTGTTGGGCGCAAAACACCTGGTAAATAATCCACAAACGGATGCGTTGCTGTGACAATCGCTAACAAAAACTGGCGCCAACGTAGGCTACGTAGCTGAGCTTTCTGTAATTTTCCATTTGTGACAAATCAACATCTTAAGAACTTTCAGATTTTGGAGGTTTTGGGATTTGGGAATTTCGGATAATGGATACTCTAGCTGCACTAGATTGGCTATTAGGTCTCATCATTTTACTGTTGAAATAGCTAGATGTAACGGTAAATTATCTTCTGATTTCTTGCTTTGCTGTCACCTGCAATCTTCAACAATTTAAATGCAATATTACTATTTCTTAAACCTTTTCTTTTATTGTCCTTTCGCTTCATTAAATTCTTCTCGTTCTCTTACTTTCTCAATAACCCCTTGCGTCTTAGTGGCTTTATCGCCTTGTTTCGGGTGAAATTTTTAAACAAAAAGCCCTACTATAATCCATAGCTGGAAGAAGGAGATGATTTCCTACATTTCCGTAGGATATTGCGCGTAAAGAAAGGTAACAAACCCGACCGGAATCGAACTTTGATCTCCGATTTGTCATTCCGAGCCGCTATACTTTGCACCACCACATTTCCATTTTTCTTGCGATGTTTATTTAAGAAATGTTAGTACGTCTCGTTCTCTTCTTCAATCAATGACCCTCCCTTGCGTCTTAGTGGCTTTATCGCCTTGTTTCGGGGGAAATTTTTAAACAAAAAAGCCCTACTATAATCCATAGCTGGAAGAAGAAGTTAATTTCCGTAGAGTATTGCGCGTAAGTTAACGTAACAAACCCGGCCGGAATTTGAACTTGGTTCTCCAATTCCTCATTCCGTAACGCTATCCATTTCACCCCCCCCATTTCTTTTTTTTTTTTTCGTGATGTTCATTTAAGAAATGTTAGTTTGTTTGCTTTCATGTCTTTAGCCAATGTTTTGGAACTTCTAAATCCTACCTTTCTCGCAGGTCAATCGAGTTTTCTTAAAAACTGAGACCTTTTAACTTTTTCTCTTTATCTTTCAGTAACATTTTTTGGTCCATTTATGATAGGTATTCTTATCTTGCCCGTCTTTTCAAATTCTTTTTTAATTAACTAACAAGATGGATGAGTGTTGACCTAAAAGAGGCTTCTTGCCTTGAACGTCTCTTGGGACCCAAACTTAATCCAGACCTCATGTGAAACACATATCAGTCAGTTATGTGCCATGCGTGATACACGCTTAGGCAATCATGTATCTTTCGATACATGACTGACAAGGTAGATTTTTTCCCGCAGTAGTTTGCCATTTCTCTCTGCGGTAAACCAGTTGCCATCAAAATCTATAGAATCCGGTCTGCCCTGCTATTTACCCATAGCTGGGGTAAAAGAAGAGAGTTCATACTTTTCCCAGTGGTATTAACACGTAAGTGAATTCGTCTGGAATTCGACTCTCCGATTGCTCAGTCAAAGCCGCTATTCATTACTCCACCTTGCCTATCCAATCTATTGCTAATGATTCTAGAAAAATAATATTGCTCATTGTATTGCTCCAGTTAGTATCTGGTCTCCCAAACAGATGTACTCTATCTTGACAAAAGCCAGATAATACCAAAAATGGAGTATTACTGCCATATCTTGGCTGGAGCTGTACAAACCTCACTTGCCTCTCTTTATAGAATTCTACGAGGCCCTGTACGATTATTTTGACCCTACAACCCCTTTGCAAGCCATCTGCTTCTGTATCACTATTTCCATGGTATATGTAGGAGCTGCTACACTTGGATTCGCCAAACGTCAATTAGGTGGCGCTGTTTAAGTCTGTAGAAAGACAAACATTTCCTTCCTTCCTTCCTTCCTTCCTTCCTTCCTTCCTTCCTTCCTTCCTTCCTTCCTTCCTTCCTCCTCTTGCTCCAAGGTGTAAATAGCATATAGATAAGAGCGTCCTCACTGTGGCACATTCGCTTCTCCGGTCCACTGACGACTGAACATTTACACTAACGCACATACACATCCGTATGTTTCACACACACATGAAAAGCACATTCTTCATATCTTTCCTTTACTTTTAACTGTGTACACATTTATGTAATTTGTTTTTGTTAATACATGCATTAACTGTTTGTTTAAAATCCATGTTTTTTACGATTTTTTTTTATTTTAGCCGGACTCACACGAATCCGCCAAATATTGTTTGCGGGACAAATGTTCCAGTTGTTAAATTCTTACTGACAATACGTCCAAACCTCACAACAAAAGAGGCGACACCCGCAACATATGTTCTAACGACCTAGATTTATTGGTTCCACTAGCCCTGACCATTGCAACTGGCCATAACACCTATGTTACGGTTTTTTGTGTATATATACTATGACTAGTGAGACAATCCAGATGACTTAACTTCCTTTATAGTCTACCAATAGAAGCTTAACCAATCAGAAGCCGCAGAACATTGTATTCGTCGTGTATAAAGGAGGCCATCTTTGTTTAACCTACCCGAAGGACCAGTGATAACTCGACAGGCGAAGAGGATAGAAGGAAGAACTACGCTCTGCTAAGATATCCACTGCGAACCTGAACTACGCTTTCCTACTGTCTCCGAAATATTCACTGCCAACCTCTGGATTCTATACTCGAAGACGACCGCCACGAAAATGTCTAACAACCTACACAAGGATAAATCATCCTCATTCCCTTCGTATTCCATTCGTAAGGAAGAAGTTCCACCGCCACAGCTTCTTCGCAAGAACTATTGCTTTGTCGAAGGGACCCCCGGCAGGGTGTTTTCCCAGTCACTAAAATCTTGACTTCTTCAAGTTTAGTGCCAACTGCTGTCTTCCTTATGATGAAACACCGATTCACATACGATCAATCGAAGTCAATTCTGCTTAGTTTACTTTGTAACTTATATAAATATATGTAGAAAAAAGGGAAACGTTGATAAAATAGCGAGGGTTATAAAGCACTACCTGAGACCCCCAATGAGTCTTGCCGCCCAAAGGTTTGACGGTAGTAAGCATTTAAACATTTTCAAGACAAAGGCAAGTAAATTAATGATTAACTGAGCGAAGAAAACGAAAAACAACAATATTTTAAGCAACGTCGACCATGGTCAATACCAGGTACTGTAAGTTTGGTGCTGGGGGTGGTGTAATGGATAAGTATACGACCATATCACATTGAAGCACCGGTTCTCGTAGGATCGTCGAAGTTAAGCAATGTCGAACCTGAGAATGCAAGCTGCTGTAAACTTGGATGTGCAGGTGGTGTAACGGATAACGGATAGTGTAAAGAATTGTTAATCGGAGAGCCGAGTTCCAATTTCAGTCGCGTTCGTTATATTCAGTTACGCGCCTATACACTTGGGAATGGTATGAATCCACCTCTTCTACCCCAAGCTATGGGTTAATTAGTAATTATCGTATCAAAAAAATAAAAAATCTTACAGCCTAAAAGTATTTCCTGGCTTTAAATAACCTGCAAAAGGTTGATAATCCGTAAAAAGAAATTAATCAAAACAATAACTTGTTTTTCAAAGCGGGGCCACAAAAACTATATAACATCATTTCTTTGTCATTTTTCTTGAAGCACTTTATTCATTCAAAATTTGCAACTTAACTTTTAACTTAGATAAATCGATTCAATTTGCTTCAAAACAATAGAATATAGTAATTAAATAAATACTTATTTACAGATCGCGACAGTTATTAGAGAGATGTGATTAAATATAATTTAATGTTTAAAAAAAATTATTCATTATTATTATTGCCTAGCTAATAAGGATTATAAAATAACACAAATAGCTATACTGTCTAAAAGGGAATTTTCGGCAATATACGAATTTTTTACGTATTTATGGTTATTTTTTAACTTATAAAAAATTACATTCTTGTACTTGCATAATATTATACATTAATTGCTACTTGTTTTTAAATAATAACTATTTGTGCTCAGTTGTTGATATTAATAGCTATCTGCTGTGTTAAAATTTTGGAATAATGCAATAATAAAAATTTAAATTTCATCTCTCTGACAGATGTCACGATCTGTTAGTAAGATGCTGTGTAACTGCGTTGAAACCACATTCAGCCATAAAGTAAGTTAGAAAAGCAACGAAAAAAGCTTACAACAACCTTAGATACCTTTCAGAAAGTTCGTTTTGTTACCACTATTGAATAATTTTTGAAAATTTGAAAAAAAAAAAAAAAAAAAAAAAAAATGATTAAATACCCATCATCGCCCACACCTGGGTATGCTCACCCGCCAAATGAAAAAAAAACAAAAAAAAAAACAAACTCCGTGTCCTCTTTCAACATAACAGAGTCGCAGGGGCGCTAGCCCCCACGTCGGAAAACAGTGCTCTAGATTGACTGTAAACTAACGAGTTCTGTCTATCCTCTAATATTGTATATTGTTTTTTACAATATGATGAACAACATGAAAATATGGCAACTATTCCTATTTTTTTATTGCATAGGGTGTCCATGAATTATATGTACAACTTCCTACATTTTATTGTATCAATTACATTTAAAACCCATTAATACACTTTGCAGATTAAAGAAACATTGTTGAAGATTTCATTTATATAGAGTTTCTTCTTTTTTTAATTCACTTTCCTTGATCTTTTCATGTAAATGTTAAAACTGATTGTTATTGGTTCTGGATTTTAATGAAAAATGCCAAAAACCGAAAAAGAAGAAGAAAAAAAAAGATTATCCTGCTTCAGCGAGACCAAATTGGAGACTCAGATCCAGCGGAATAACAGTATGTAATTTTTTCATTCTGTAATTCTAAATACGGTAAGTATGTAAAAAGTTACAGTATGAAAGAATTACAGAATGAAAGAATTACAGTTTAAAAGAATTGCAGTATGAAAAAAGTTTGGTATGGTCTCTGTTGATTTACGGCATATTAACCTCAATGAGTTATTTAATGCCGACAATTTTTTTATTGCTGGTAATATTTTTTTTTCAGAAATACATTGTTCATAATATTTTTTTTTAAATGTATTGTTGGTAATACTTTTTAAAATGTATTGGTGGTAAATTATCTTATTCAAAAATGTATTGCTGGTAATATTTTTTGCAAAAATGTATTGATGGTAATATTTTTTTTCAAAAAATATTGCTGGAAATACTTTTTGTTCAAACATGTATTGCTGGCAAATTTTTAATTCAAAAATGTATTGCTGGTAAATTTTCTTTTTCAAAAATATATTGCTGGTAATATTTTTTCCAAAAATGTATTGCTGGTAATAATTTTTTTTCAAAAATGTATTGTTGGTAATATTTTTTTAAATGTATTGCTGGTAAATTATCTTTTTCAAAAATGTATTGCTGGTAATATTTTTTGCAAAAATGTATTGCTAGGAATATTTTTTTTTCAGAAATATAGTCTTGGTAATATTTTTTTGATGTAGTGCTGGTAAATTATCTTTTTCAAAAATGTATTGCTGGTAATATTTTTTTTCAAAAAATATTGGTGGTAATACGTTTTTTCAAAAATGTATTGCTGGCAAATTTTTAATTCAAAAATGTTTTGCTGGTAAATTTTCTTTTTCGAAAATGTATTGCTGGTAATATTTTTTCCAAAAATCTACTGCTTGTAATATTTTATTTAAAAAAAAAATAGTGCTGATAAAACTTTTTTTTCAAAAATGTATTGTTGGTAAATTTTCTCTTTCAAAAATGTATTGCTGGTAATATTTTTTCAAAAAATGTATTGCTGGTAATATCTTTTTCAAAAAATATTGCTGGAAATACTTGTTTTCAGAAATGTGTTGCTGGTAAATTTTATTTTTTAAAAATGTATTGCTGGTAATAATTTTTGCAAAAATGTATTGCTGGTAATATTTTTTGTAAAAATGTATTGCTGGTAATATTTTTTTTTTTTTTGGTAATACTTCTTTAAAAAAATGTATCGCTGGTAAATTTTCTTTTTCAAAAATGTATTGCTGGTAATATTTTTTCCAAAGATGTATTGCTGGTAATACTTTCTTTTCAAAAACGTATTGCTGGTAATGTATTCTTTCAAAAATGTATTGCTCATAAAAAATTTTTCAAAAAAGTATTGTTGGTATTAAAACCTATTTTTATACTCTCATCGTGTTTTGACCCCTTTTGGGGTATTAACTATTTGTCCATAGCTGGGACCATAACAGGTTCCACGCTCCTCGAAACCTTCTGATCCAAGGCCTTGCTGTCTGATGTAGTTTATCGTCATACACAGGACGGAATATGAAAAAGAGCCATAAAGTGGTGTTAGCATTCATATCTGGCAGAAAAGGTTTATCGACACAAAAATGTCTTGTAGAAAAATAGAAATTAATCATTGTCTAAATGAGTTGCACCCAACTAAAAGAATCCAAGAATTTAAGCGTGCCGAAGGTATGGGGCATCCACTGAGGATCGAACACATTACTCACTCGTAATTGTTCTAACGAGACAAGCTGGCTAATCATTACGCAACACATGGATCCTTATTTTACTGCAGGAATAACATGATATTTCCTTACTAGGGTTCAGTTGGCGGGCCGGACAAAAATCCATTTACGGGCCGGATGCAATCCGAGCGCCGTCGGTTGCCAACCGCTACTGTACAGTTATCTTCTTTTTTTTGTTTTTAAAAAAATTCTTATAAATTTTTAAAATTGTACAGATAATTTATAGAGACAACCTGTATGGTAGGGTGAAACAAAACTTAATAAATTTTTAAGTAAATTTTTAATAGAATATTTAGATATTGGTACATAGGTTTATTCGTTCCCACATGTTTTTTTCCACATGTGGTGTAATAGATATCAGCTCGGAGTAGTAATTTGGAGAGCTGAGTTCGAATTCCAATCGGGTTCATTAGATTAACATACACCCAAATACCCTTGGGAGAGGTAAGAATCCATCTCCCCACCAGCTATGGGTTGAATAGCAGGTCAGACTCGCTTCTTTTGTCTTGGTTGGCAACAAGTCTACCGCAGAAAGAAATGGCAACCTACTGCGGGGAAAAATCCGCCTCATCAGTCATGTATCGAAAAATACATGATCGTCCAAGCGTGTATCACGTATGGTGCTTAATTTGATTTTTCGTCGTTTTTCAGACAGTGATTCCGTCCTCCAAGAACGTGGGATATTTCTAGGGGGTGGGGGTATGGTTGAACTGGTCTTAGTTTTTAAAGGCTTCTCGGGAAATGAAGTTCTTCCAATTAAGAGAATGTTGTAGGAATCGAAATACTTGGAAATCCGAAGGTACAAAGTCAGGCGAGCAGCGCTTTTAATAGATGAAAGCAACTAATGCCTTATCAATTTCTGGCTGGTTTTGCAAAGAGACATGAATTCTGGCGTTGATCTGATGGACTGGCAAATCCGGGCGCTTTTCGTTGATTGCTTCAACCGATCCATTCAAGAACAGTACAAGTCAGACTTCAACCAAAGGAGACCATCTGGAAGTGTTCAGAAGTGATTAAATAAAAAATTATTTGCTTACCTACATTATCCAAATTCCCTGTAGCATTATCTTCCATATTTAAAAAAAAATTTTTTTTAATGAATTTTAAAAATTATACAGATAACTTATGGACATCCTGTATGTCCTGGGTATGACGATAAACTACATCCAGCAAGAAGACCTCTTATCGGGAGATTTTGAGGTACGTCTTAATTGCTGTTTTCCCCATGTCCCGGGGTAGTAGCAATTGTTAGGGTCCCAGCTATGGGCAAATAGTGAACTACCAAACTGTAATCAAATCTAAAAGTACAGATTTTAAAGATAAATAGATATTTTAGCAGTAATATTAGGTTGGTGCAAAAATAATGACGTAATAATGTCGTTTTTTGATGTTAAAAATACGTCAAAAAACGACATTATTACGTCATTATTTTTGCACCAACCTAATAGATATATGTAAATTTTTGTACTCAGCATATATCTTATATCAGTCAAACAATGGGCCCCTGATAATGAACAGAGGGTACTTGGTCGAAACGTTGTGTGTATAATAACATCCATATCAACCAAGATAAAAACAGTAGTTGGAAATAATACAAGAATATTTACTATAAAGATTTTATTTCTTTTACTTCGGGTGAAAAAGTTTCCAACTAATTTCAGTTAAATTTTCAAAAATCATAATTTAGAAATAGAATTTGCCTTTTTATTAACCTGTAACTGTCTAGGGTCGTAAGGGCAGCATATTTGCTGCGGCAGCAGCAGCGTTGGTGTATCCAGGCCAAGATAGCATGATGGAACCTATTCCCAGGGTATGACGAAAAACTATATCCGGCAGCAAGACCTCTGATCAGCAGGTTTTTGAAGAGCGTGTAACCAGCTCTTAATTGCTGTTGTACCCATGTCAACCCTGACCCGGGGTGGTAGCACCTGTTAGGGTCCCATCTATGGGCAAATAGTGAACCCCCAAACTTAGGTTTAAAAACAAAATAAACGAATAAATTAACAGATTTTTGTAAAAGAAATAAATATTACAAGCAACAAGAAAAAATACTCAAGGTCCAAAGAAAATTAAATTTTGCATTAAATGACCGATTGAGGTGTTGATATGCCGTTAAAAAAACAAACATGATACCCTGAATAATGATAAGTTCTATTTTGATAATTTCATGCTAGAAAATACCAGGCAAGTCGTTGGTGAGGGTTTGATAAAAAGAAAAAAAAACACAACTATAAAAAAAGCCGTCCTGTGTATGACGATAAACTACATCCGCGTCCTGTGTATGACGATAAACTACATCCGCCTCCTGGGTATGACGATAAACTACATCCGCGTCCTGGGTATGACTATAAACTACATCCACGTCCTGGGTATGACGATAAACTACATCCGCGTCCTGGGTATGACGATAAACTACATCCGCCTCCTGGGTATGACTATAAACTACATCCGCGTCCTGGATAAGACGATAAACTACGTCCGCGTCCTGGGTATGACGATAAACTACGTCCAACAGCAAGGCCCCTGATCAGGAGGTTTTGAGAAGCGTGGAACCGCCTCTTAATTGCTGGTGTTCCCAGGTCTATCCTGACCGGGGGTTGTAGCACCTGTTAGGGTCCCAGCTATGGGCAAATAGTTAACACCCGATCTTGTGTAAAAATAGGTTTTAATAACAGAAATACAAAAATATTACCAGCAACAATTTGAAGGAAAAATTATTATCAGCAATACTTTAAAAAAAAAAAAAAAGAAAAAAATATGACCAGCTACAGATTTCTTCAAAGAAGAAAAACATATTAACAGCAATAAAAATTTTGTCGGCATTAAATAACCTATTGAGGTTAATATACCGTAAAACAAAACAAACCAAATCTGATCTACAAACTGATTTCTTACAAAGAATATATATTCTATTCATACTCAACAGGAAGAGAAAAGTGAAATTTCTAGGGCATATCACGAAGAAAGAGGGGTTGGGAAAATTGATACTCCCAGGGCTGAGAGAAGAGAGACGGAGGAAAACAACACCTAACAGACCTAGTGAGCTGAAGTAAATGGATGATGGACCAAAGTTTAGGAGTGATAAGAAAAATAACAAATAATGAGATAGATAGATAGATAGAAAATATTACTAGTAATAAAAATCATCACGACATTAAGTAACCCATTGAGGTTGATATGCCGTAAAACAAACCAAACCAATAGATAGATAGATAGATAGATAGACATAGAAAAGGGGTTAGATAGATAGATAGATAGATAGATAGATAGATAGATAGAAAATATTACTAGTAATAAAAATCATGTCGGCATTAAGTAACCCATTGAGGTGTTGATATGCCGTAAAACAGACCAAACGAAACCAATAGATAGATAGATAGAAAATATAATCAGCGATAAAAATTTTGTCGACATTAAATAACCCATTGAGGTTGATATACTGTAAAACAAAACAAAACAAAACAAACCTATAAAAAAAAAGAATAAAAATCAACTACTGAGTCACTTGAAACGACTTTGGGAATTCGACTGAGCTGAGAACTTTTCAGCACCACCTCGCAAACGCAACTGAAAAGCACCTCCTAGTCGCAATGACTGCAAAATTGTTAATATTAATCGTAATGAAAATGAGGTGCTAGATCGGAACGATATTTTATTTTGTGTCCTCTATTTGTGGGAGAGGAGGGCTTCTAAATTAACTGAACCTTAAAGGGCGACAAGGATTCTGCGAATCACTTCCTGTTTTCTTCAGTTTCCTCCATAGATTTGCCTTTTGCCACAAATAGTAAAGCGAAATGTTCGTCTCTCTCCATTAACTCTATGGCTCCATCACAGATTTCTTGTTTTTAATTTTATATTGACTTCTTTTTATCCTTTACCTTTTCTAACTCTTACTATGCCAAACTTTTGTATTCTAAACAACCTCACTTATCATTTAACCGCATTAAATGCTTTGTCCACTTAATCTTTCTTCCTTTCGACATTTTGTATTTCTTACATTCATTTTCTTTCTTTCTTTTTTCATTCTTTCTTTCTTTTTTCATTTTTTTCTTTCTTTCTTTCTTTCTTTCTTTTTTCTTTCTTTCTTTCTATGATCCATTTTCTTACTTCTTTCGTCTTTTCATAATTCCGACATTCTTTAGTCAATTTTCGTTTTTCTTTCTTTCTTTCTTTCTTTCTTTCTTTCTTTCTCTCTCTCTCTCTCTCTCTCTTTCTTTCTTTAATCCATTTTCATCCTTTCTTTATTCTTTCTTAGATTCATTTTCTTTCTTTCTTTCTTTCTTTCTTTCTTTCTTTCTTTCTTCACTTCATTTTCATCCTTTCTTTATTTTTTCTTAGATTCATTTTCTTTCTTTCTTTCTTTCTTTCTTTCTTTCTTTCTTTCTTTCTTTCTTTCTTTCTTCACTTCATTTTCATCCTTTCTTTATTTTTTCTTAGATTCATTTTCTTTCTTTCTTTCTTTCTTTCTTTCTTCAATCCATTTTCGTTCTTTATTTCCTTCGTCGTTTTGATAATTCTGACATACTTTATTTTATTAATTTTTCGTCTCTCTTTTCTCTCTTACATTCTTTCTTTCTTTCTTTCTTTCTCAAATTCATTTTTATCCTTTCTTTCCTTATTCTCTCTTTATTTCTTTATCCTTTTTTCTTTTTTCATTCTGTATTTCTTTCTTTAATCCATTTCCATTTTTTCTTTATTTCTTTCATCTTTTGATGACTGATTTTTTTCTTCTTTATTCTATTTTCTTTTTCTTTCTTTTTTTTCTTTCTTTCTTTAATCCTTTTTTAGCTCCTTTTAATAATTGCGATATTAATCAATAAACTTTTCGTCTTTCTTTCTTTCTTTCATTCATATTTGGAAAGGATATTAGAATAATCCATAACTTAAATTGGGACCAAACCGCCTGCATAAACATAGAAAATGAACCGAGTAAGTAGACAAGAATAGAAAGGTTATGTAATATCAGTCCTCCTATATGTAAGTAAATGCTGAATAATCTCCTCAAAGACGCGGTTCTACTGACGAGTGTCCTTAGAAACAAATAAAAGAGTGTTGGGCGGCTATATAATATCTAATCTCTTATATGGCAGTGAATGCTGGACAACTTTCTCACAGATGAAGAAGAGTCTTGAAGCGACGGAGATGTGGTTGTACAGACGAGTGTCCTTAGAAACAAAGAAAAGAGTGTTGGACGGCTATGTAATATCTAATCTCCTATATGGCAGTGAATGCTGGACAATCTCCTCACAGATGAAGAAGAAACTTGAAGCGACAGAGATGTTGTTCTACTGACGAGTGTCCTTAGAAACAAAGAAAAGAGTGTTGGATGGCTATGTAATATCTAATCTCCTATATAGCAATGAATGCCGGACAATCTCCTTACAGATGACGAAGAAACTAGAAGCAACAGAGATGTGGTTGTACTGACAAGTGTCCTTAGAAACAAAGAAAAGAATGTTGGGCGGCTATGTAATATCTAATCTCCTATATGGCAGTGAGTGCTGGACAATCTTCTCACAGATGAAGAAGAAAGTAGAGGCAGCAGAAATGTGGTTCCACAGAAGGATGTTGAGAATTTCAATGAGGAATAAATGTTTAAAATGGCAACAAAGCGCACACTTTTATACTTGACATTTATAAAAAGGCAGTTGAAATTTCTAGGGTACATAAGGAAAGAGGATTTAGAAAATTTGACACTGATAGGACACGTTAGAGGCAAGAAGGTCAGAAGAAAACAGCATATAACCTATCTAATGATATTGTGTAAATGGTTGATAGAACAGATTTTAGGGATGATGGCGAAAAGACAAAATTTACTAAGAGCTACAAAGGACAGAATATTGTGGAGAGCCATGATCGCCAACATCATAAAGGAACATAGCAAAAAGAAGAAGATTTCAGAATGTAGATGAAATTTCGGACCGAACCCTTGTATTTCGTCCACCGGGATAGATTTTTCTAGTTCTACGTGACATGCCTCTTCCGGATGTCTCAGTTATTTCCCTATAAATCAAATCTCCAAGTGTTTGGTTCGTCATTGCTGCGATCTGGTATTGAAGTCACAACTCTTTGACTCCAGTCACTGGATGTAACCAATGTCTTTATCCACTAAGCCATGAATATGCCAATGAAGATGAGGATAACAGTCCGAATGATGTAAATAATGCAAGTAATCATAATACCTCATCTCAGAGATATAGAGGCCAAAACGTTGTGAATATGGCAATGAAGATGAGGATACCAGTCCGAATAATGTAAATCATGCAAGTAATCATAATACCTCATCTCAGAGATATAGATAGATATTGAAGAAGGCCGAAACGTTGTGAATATGACAATGAAGATGAGGATTGCAGTTCGAATAATGTAAATAATGCAAGTAATCATAATACCTCATCTCAGAGATATAGATAGATATTGAAGAAGGCTGAAACGTTGTGAATATGACAATGAATATGAGGATTGCAGTTCGAATAATGTAAATAATGCAAGTAATCATAATACCTCATCTCAGAGATATAGATAGATATTGAAGAAGGCTGAAACGTTGTGAATATGACAATGAATATGAGGATTGCAGTTCGAATAATGTAAATAATGCAAGTAATCATAATACCTCATCTCAGATATAGATAGATATTGAAGAAGGCTAAAACGTTGTGAATATGACAATGAAGATGAGGATTGTAGTTCGAATAATGTAAATAATGCAAGTAATCATAATACCTCATCTCAGAGATATAGACAAAGGAGTTTAGGGCTTGAAAGGATATGTGTGCGTTTTAAATATCTTCCTGGAGGCAATTCTTTTTTATTTTACCGATTTAAATTGTTTTGGTATTTTGGAGATGGCACTAAAAATGAGTATAATATTTTTCTCGTGCATTTTTTGTTATTCAAAGTCGTGCGTCAGAGACAGAAAAGCAGGTAAAGTAACTCTGCATCTGAAGTTTTTGCTGTAGCCCCCTCCCCAATTTACTTGATATAGATTATTTTTTTAAAAATCAACCTATTCAAATCTATTTTAGGGATTTTCTGTGAGAAAATCAATTCAGGATTCATCCTGGATTCATTGGTATAGAGGTGTAGATTATACCATTCCGATAAATACAAGGTAAATAATATTGAAAATATTTGCATAGGGTCCTAAAAGCGAGTAATGACAGTAGGGTTCCCAAAGTTTAGATCATTTTTTTAAATTAACCCAAATTATGCATTTATCCTATTTCGACATGTTTTAGGGGTTTTCAAAAATGGGTTTACCAACAACAACAACAACAAAAAAAATAAGCATTGGGATAGTCGTCTACATTATATGTTTCTGATAAATATAACCTAAGTAATGTCGAAAACTGATATTTGTTGCCTGTCGGGTAATGATCAATTTAGCATTATTCAAAGTCGTGGGTCAGAGACAGAAAAAACGGTAAAATAAGGCAAGTAACTGTGTTGACTCAAGTTTGTGTTGTTGGACCCTTAAAATCCACTTGATATTAATCATTTTAAGAAAAAAAAAATAAAAAAAAACGTCAAGATAAACGTATCTTTCACATTAATTTTAAGATTCCAAAGTCTTTTCAAGCCAAAAAAAGGGAGAAAAACCAATTCTTCAGACATCTTTCAAAGAGTAAGTGTAACAACTCTTATTGGACAAAGCGAATAACATTTACCACTGTCCAATAATAATTTTTATACTTTTATACACATTTTAAATGCTAAATGTTACAACTATTATGGGACAGAGATAGGAACATAATTTTAACTCTGAATCATAAAAATTGCTACATTTACATGCATATTTCATCGGATAATTGTAACAAGTATTATGGGACAGAGATATGAAATCATATTACCTCTCTTTCGTAATAGACATAGCAAAATATTATTCTTTTTGCCCCATAATTTTTGCTACAGTTTCATTCATAGTTCAAAGACTAAATGTATCAACCATTATTGGACACTGATAGAAAAAATAATATGACTTCTGTCCCATAATTGTTATTACAATTTTACTCATATTTCAAAGACTAAATGTATCAACCATTATTGGGCACTGATAGAAAAATAATATGACTTCTGTCCCATAATTGTTATTACAATTTTATTCATATTTCAAAGACGAAATGTATCAACCATTATTGTACACTGATAGAAGAATAATATGACTTCTGTCCCATAATTGTTATTACAATTTTATTCATATTTCAAAGACTAAATGTATCAACCATTATTGGACACTGATAGAAGAATAATATGATTTCTGTCCCATAATTGTTATTACAATTTTATTCATATTTCAAAGACTAAATGTATCAACCATTATTGGACACTGATAGAAAAAATAATATGACTTCTGTCCCATAATTGTTATTACAATTTTATTCATATTTCAAAGACTAAATGTATCAACCATTATTGTACACTGATAGAAGAATAATATGACTTCCGTCCCATAATTGTTATTACAATTTTATTCATATTTCAAAGACTAAATGTATCAACCATTATTGGACACTGATAGAAAATTAATATGACTTCTGCTCTATAAAACTTGTTCCGTTTGCATAAAAAATTCATAGGACAAATGTATTAGACATTATAGGACAGAGATAATTAAACATTACCCTTGTCCCATATGCATATATATATATATTTTATTGGTTAAAAGTAAATCCAATTATAGATATATCTTATGCTAGATATAAGAAACATTGTAGGACAGAAATAGTAATATAAAGTCTGTCCTATAAAATCTGTTAGGTTTACACACATATCTAAATGTAAAATGTATCTATCATTATTGGACGCCGAACTACAACCACCCACGATGGCTGGATGTCACCTCGGAGAGATACCGTGCCTTGAGAAACTATTGGCTCTTAAATTCACCCCTAACCTCAAGTGAAACTCGGACATACGAACCATCGTTAAAGATGCAGGTAAAATGATTGGCTCCCTATACCGCTTCAGTAAGTACCTGACTCCTGCTATCCTCTGCCTTTACAAGAACCAAATCAGGCCAAGAATGGAGTACTGTTGTCATATTTGGGCGGGAGCTGCAAAGACCTCACTTTCCATCAAAGATAGAGTCCAAAAGTATCTCCGAGCCCTTGTGGGTGACGAATTATTTTTCACCCTGCAACCTCTCTCTCACAGGCGGATGTGTGACAGGCCTCTATCGCTACTTTCACAGAAAGTGCTCGGACGAACTACATTCATTGGTTCCGTCTGGTCTAACATTCTAGGCAAGGACCTGCTACACCACGTACGTAGTAACAAAACATTCACATTTCTTCCGTATTCGATCGGCTAGAAGGAAGTTTCTATCAAACAGCTTCTTCCTGCAAACCACTGCTCTGTGATACCGACTCTCAAGTGGATATTCCCTGATCACTACAATGCTGACCTGTTCAAGTCTAGGCTTAACCGTTATCTTCCTCTCCTATGAGTACTGCCTTTTAAGGAACCCTCTACCTCGAGTGCCTCCCGGACCTTTTATAGGGTGAACCGTACTGTAAAAAAAACAAAAAACGGACAGAAATAGTAACATAATAGTTATGTTTCATAAAATTTGTTACATGTGCATAGACACATCGTGAGCCACCAAGAAATTAAAATAGAACAAAAACAAACAAAAAAAAAACAAAGAATTTTTATGGTGCAGAGATAATAACAAAATATTATCACGGCCCCACCATTTTTGCTAGAATTGTATGCACATAACATGCGCTAAAAGTACCAAGTATTCTGGGACAGCTGTAGTATCAATATCTTTGTTTTCAAAGAAACATCTTTGTTAATGAATACATTCTCTCATACGTACAATTTCAGTTCCTCTCTTGTCTGTTTATTCTCTTTTTGGTTCACTCTCCTTTTCCCTCTCCTCTCTCATTTCACACTCCTTTCACTCTTGTTCTCTCTCCTTTCACTCTCCTTTTCCCTCTCCTTTCTCTCTCTTTTCACTCTCCATTCCCTCACCTTTCACTATCCTGTTTCTCTCTTTTCACTGTTTCTCTCTCCTTTCACTCTCTTTTCTCTCTCCTTTCAATCTCCTTTCCCTCTCGTTCTCTCTCCTTTCCCTCTCCTTTCCCACTCTTTCTCTCTCCTTTCAATCTCCTTTCCCTCTCGTTCTCTCTCCTTTCCCTCTCCTTTCCCCACTCGTTCTCTCTCCTTTCAATACCATTCACTCTTTTTCTCTCTCCTTTCACTCTCCTTTCCCCTCCTTTCTTTCTCCTTTCACTCTCCTTTCCTTTAACTCTCATTCTCTTTCCTTTCACTCTCCTTCCGCTTGACGATTTTTCGATAATTCTATCATCTATCTTAATTTTCCTTTCTTTCTAATATTCTTTCTACTCTCTCTCTCTTCCGATACATACATACATATATATATATATATATATATATATATATATATATATATATATATATATATATATATGTATATATATATATATATATATATATATTGCTTCTCCTTTTCGCACACTGTCCTGCCCTCTTAAATCTAAAAAGGGCATTTAGTGTAAAATAGTTCAATCACAAAAACTCGGTGTGGAATGTAGGTAGGACCTGGTACGCTGCGTTTTGCACCGAATGACCCTGTGAAAGCCACTGCTGATAATTCAGTGCTTATTCGCGTGTTTATACCTGCAGAGTCAGAAATACGTTCACAAAATCATATCTATCTATCTATCTATCTATCTATCTATCTATCTATCTATCTAAGACTTTTCATTTATCTATTAATCCCAGTTTGTTTTTTGATCTATCTCAGCATATTCATATCTATCTATCTATCTATCTATCTATCTATCTATCTATCTATCTATCTATCTATCTATCTATCTATCTCAGTATGTTCATCTCTCTCTCTCTCTCTCTCTCTCTCTCTCTCTATCTATCTATCTATCTATCTCAGTTTATCCGTTTCTCTCTCTATTCATATCTATCTAACAAAAAAAAAAAAAAAAAAAAAAAATGGAAGAACAAAACAAAAAAACAACAAACAAAAACGCAAAACGCTCTTTAAATAATTCAAATGCATTATTTTTAATTTTTGGTTTTATTTGAAAGATAATAGCCTAATGTTAATCCGATGTAAAGGAAACATTTATTTCCGTATATAAATAAAGTTCTTAGGTATTTTAAAAACATTGACATGTTTACTCGTCACACATCGACTCCCCGGACCGCCATTATAGACGAAGATGTAAATAAATAAATAAATTCCTTAAACATCCAGTATTTGTCCAAGAGAATGTTTTTTTTGGTATCAGTTAGTAAAGTTAAGGATGAATTAAGTGGATTTTGTAAAAGTAATTCTTACTTTTTGTCTAAAACATTATAAAAATAACGTTTATTTACGCATGATAAATGAAGTCAGAGGTAAAAAAATATGCCTTTGAATCCCACTTTTAAAAAGCGCGCGAAAAACTTAAAAAAAAAAAAATGATTAAAAAAATTATAGAACACCAACCATGCAATAATAGACATTGGTATTTATGCTTGAAAGTAAATTGTTTCTGGTTTAAGAATATAATTTTTATTCTATGATTTTGTGAAATTTAGTAGAATGAGTAATTTTATTTTTTATTCAGTTTTTTTTTCTAATCATTTCACCCCTAGTAAGGCGGGAATTCCATTAGTACGCAGGGGTCTACAGGGATTGAAAGTGCGAGAAAAGACTGATAGGGAAGATTGGGGAGAGGAGAAAAGATGAACGGCATTCAAGAACATAGCCATTGACGCTGCACTTAAATTTTGAAGATTGTAGCTAACAGGAAAACGACTACACGGAGACGAGTTCCACAGGCTGGAAGTACGAAAAAAGGAAAGTGTTCTAGTAGAAGTGGCGGTTGCATTTAGAGATTTCACCAGTACAATGGTAGAACCTAGATGCCAGTCTAGTAGCACGCTTAAATTCATGCGAGTCGGGTACAGGGAATGAAAGCTCGTCAGAGCAATTACCATGAAAACAGAGGGAAGCCGCGTGACTGAAGTCGAGATGTCACGTCAGGATCGACTATATTAAAAATCTTTCTGTGGATTTTGTCAAGGACAGCCTTTAGTTTAATACATTCTTTTATTATTTTTTTTTATTTTCTAACCTTTTTAATGTCATAAAATATCCAATTGCACCCATTGTGGTCTTTATTTAATTATTCCGAATTTAAAGTAATTGAATTATCATATTACTTTTCTCATAGTGAAAAGCAGTCAATCGAGGATAGTAATTCAGAATTATCTCGCTTTTGAGCGTCCATTCAAAAAATAACACTGGTCAACACGATTTTTGGTGCCAAGAAACAAAATACATTTTTTTTAGCTAATTTAATCCCGAAAATTACCATAGTTTTTCATGGATAGCTACCGTTTTTGCAGTACTAAAATTGCCTATGTTTGGAAAAAACGATTAGTTTACGATCTTGGCTGATCGCAAAATTTAGTTAATAAAGGTCGTAGAAACCCATCAATTTTCAGGTACGTTGAGCAGTTTACGTCAGCAACCTGAAATAAACTATTTTTATAAGAAAAAAGTGTTTTTGAGTCAAAAATTTTAAAATAGAAGTACCGAATTTTTCCAATTTATCACTAAAATTAAAATTAATTGAAAAACTTTATCACTAATACCCTTTAATAAACATGATAATTAAGGTGACATCAAAAAAATGAAACCCTAAAATTTTCTGTTTGATATTCATAAATTTATCCCATCACATTTATCCCTTCACTACGGAAAGAAACCAAGCACACAGAGAGCATTTTGTTTTCACAGTTGGAAAGAAACACCAATTAAAGACATCCCAATTCAATGCACTTATTCTATTGTACTGCTGGAATATCAAAAGGGACTTAAATAGCATTGAACATGACAGACAATCAAGAAAGAGAAAATTTTTACCATAGTTCTTATGTTCACGAAGGTTTTATTTCTGCCATTAGTTTATTAAATGATTTAATGAAAATACTTGTTGGTCTTGGTATATTCAATCGTGTTATTTTTAAAGACTTAGGGTCTGAGTGTTATTGCAATATTTTTTTTTATTGGTCAGTGGAAAATGTCATGATGCCATTTCTAACCTTAGGTCTCTGGGTGGGACCCGGAACGAAATGTGTACACACCAGAAATCAAAGGAAATAAAACAACAGCAGCAGCAGCAGCAACAACAACAACAACAACAACAACAACAGTAATAATAATAATAATAATAATAATAATAATAATAATAATAATAATAATAATAATGATAATAATAATGGATGAAGGATAAACCTGTGCAAGAATAGAAAGGCGTAACCAAGAATAATGTAAGGCAAGTTTTAACAAAATCCGCAAAATGGGAATTATTAGGTTGGTGCAAAAATAATGTCGTTTTCTCACATAGTAACATATGTGAGAAAACGACATTATTTTTGCACCAACCTAATATCAGATAGGTACGCAACTTATTGGTCTATTATCTGTCATCGATCCATAAGATCCTTGAGCAAACTTTAAATGCTGATTAATAGCCCCAATGGAATTCTAGAATATATCGTTGACGACATTACATATCTCCTACCCAAAATGGATGAAACAGATCATCAAAAAATTATAGACTAATAACATGTCTGTCGACCACATATAAATTGTTCCCGTCTGTCGACCACATATAAATTGTTCCCGTCTGTCGAGGATTAGTTCAACTAGAACTGTTTTACAAGACAACAATAATTGGTCTTCAAAGATACCTGGAATCTACAGAAGATTGGATGATGATCTGTGTCAAAGAACATGAAACAAATAAGAAACTTTATTCAGTAGTAAAGGAAACCAATAAATTCCAAAAAGAATTTCAAGACGGTGAAAAAGTGCAAGTAAACCATAATATGCCAATTGCAGCAGCAAACAACGTAAAAAAGAAAGCAAAAGTAAATGCAATGTACTAAATGCAAAAATGACTACAGGATAAAGCTTTTCCTGGCCATATACTATTAGTGCCAAACAAGCTGATGCAGACAGACCCCTTACTCATCAGTGGCTGCGTAATGCAATGTTAAAAACTGAAACCGATGTTTTTATTCTTGTTGAAAAGGGACAACAAGATCTATCGAGTTTGTTTTGGTAATTCACTCTTTTTGAATGTTACTTTTGCATAATTATCTAATCCCAAATCCAAACCGAGGTCATCATTTTAATATTTTACAGTATTGATGAGACCTTTTAATTCATTGTCTACGTTGGTAAAAAGATTGAGGCCAACCGTGTAGAATTAGTAATTAAATACTTTGCTGTTTATTTTGTATATATATTTATTATTGGTTAGTTCATGCGTAAGGTTGAGGGGGGTTAAGACATACAAAACAGAATGGGTAAAAGGACCCCCCCACCCTTGAAAGATTCCTCGTCGGCTATTGCTAATTAGAAATTACCAAGTACACATGCTGAAAAATTGTGTTAGTCCAAAATGCAGATTCTGTGATAAATATCCAGAAACAATTGACCATCTTGTATCAGGTTGCACGGTATTGGCACCAAGTGAATATAAAACTCTGCATGACGGAGTGGGCCAATATCTGCATTGGAAAATATGCAACTTTGACGGAAAGGAAACTTCAAGTAATTGGTATGGATATCACCCATATCTGCTTCCAAACATAGGAACTGTAACAATTTTATGGGACTTCACAACACAGAACAATGAAAGCTAATCTTCAAAAAACTATCAAAATGCAAGGATCCCTGAAGTGGAAATATCAGAAATCTGGCACAAGAGAAACTCAATAATTCCAGTTGTAATAGTTACTTTCTCACCGCTGTAAAGATGCTTCCCAGTGCCTTTTCTATAAATACTTTCATGGTAATTGTTCGGATGAGCTCTTCGCCAGGGCACCCAGACTTTATTAATGTACGAGCAGGACTTGACTGGCGACGAGGTCTGAACAATTTACAGTTGAACTGGCTAGGTGTAACCGTAAGTTTTATGCTAACAGTTTTTTTCTCGCAGTTCTCGCTTGTGGAACTCCTTTCCGGCTACATGCCAACATCAATCTTCAAAAGTTTAAATGCAATGTCAACCACTTTCTGCTGTCTTCCAGATTACACTTCTTTTGTTCTTGCTTCAAAGTAAGGTATCTATTTTAAAAATACACGCACGCACACACACACACACACACACACACACACACACACACACACACACACACACACATATATATATGTGTGTTTGTATATTCCTTTTACTATGTATATAAGTATGCTCAATTTTAAATACTTTTAAAAGAACGTTTAATACAAATAAAAATATGTTTGTGATTATTTACCCATTAACAGTTTCACGCATGCGTCCAAGCATATCAAACGCCCATTTTTAAAATCGCACTAAAATGTGTGGAAACAGTCTGTTAATAGGTAAATAATAATAAAAAAAAATGTTCTGTCTATCTATCTATCTATCTATCTATCTATCTATCTATCTATCTATCTATCTATATCTATCTATTAGGTTGGTGCAAAAAAAGTCGTTTTTTGACGTATTTTTTAACGTCAAAAAACGACATTATTACGTCATTATTTTTGCAACAAACTAATATATATATATATATATATATATATATATATATATATATATATATATATATATATATATTAGTTCCGACCTCTGATTTGCTAAAGAATGAGCTTACCATGATGTAAAAATGCCTCAAACGTGATAAAAAATAAAGTTTTATCGTTATCATTATTAAGAGGAAAGACCAAAGAATTTATTTGATTATTTATTTTTTATCCTTTTTAGAATGTTCGAAATTTTGGTTGAGAATCTTGTTTAAACCTGTGTCAGCGCGGGATGTGAGGGCAAAGATGAGTATAGGAAATTTTGGGGGGGAAATTCTTATAAAAATCAAATAATCATTGGAATTTAATGAAGCTTCAGGAATTGTTCATCTGTGAATAAAAATATTGAAGACATTTTTTGTAGAAAATAGAAATATTGTTAATTTTTTTTAAATCTGTTATCCACCACTTTTAAATTTTCTGCCAATTAATGTTTATATATATATATATATATAATTAATTAAGTTAACCATCTAAATAGGTCAAGGTCTGGTCACTCCTCCTACCCCAATGTAAAGCACGCTTAAGAAAGATATGAAATTAACCCCTCCCTATACTCTACCTTGTCTCTTTAACTACCCCTCATCACCCCCTGTTAAATTATAAAAATTAGGTTTGTGCAAAACTAATGACGTAATAATGTCGTTTTTTGACGTTAAAAAAGACGTCAAAAAACGACATCATTACGTCATTATTTTTGCCCAGGGGATTCTACCACTAAGCCGTTGGCGTACGGTATGGATGAAGGTGAATTTAAATGACTGAGAGAACTTGATTCGATTTACCGAAGAGTCTTGCATTATTAAATGTAATAGTCACTGTTTACAAACCCACACTTCCTCCCCAGAGAGCTCAACCGAAATAAATTTTTCAGGAGCATATATACTGTCATCCACAGACAGACCGTTTCCCTGTATCACAGCTCATCGGAGTGGCTAGACATCCAGTTGCCTCTAGCTAGGATCGATACTCGACTCGATTGGCGTCAGTCGGGAATTATATATATATATATATATATATATATATATATATATATATATATATATATATGTACTTTAATTAAATTTAAATTTCATTTAATTTCTAAAATGAAATTGAAATTTTTAGCTTCTTTTTTGAAACATGAGAACTCTTATGTAGCGATGGAATCATATTTTTAAAAAAATTATTATAATATAGGCGTGTATTGAGTATTGAGCACTGTTTTTTAAAAATAAAAACAAAAATACTAAAGAACTTCGGATTATTAACCTAACGGTTCTTTCCTATTTTCTATATATTTACACACACACACACACACACACACACACACACACACACACACACACACACACACACACACACACATATATATATATATAAATATAGATATATATGTATCCCTCTATATATTTTCGTACTTTTAATCCTATTCAGTCATCACTCCATGAAATTTCCAAGCACACATGATTCTTGATAATGCTTGTGACTTTTAATAATTATATTGAGGATTTCGGCTCTCGTTTTTGAAACATGAGAACTCTTATGTAGTGAAGGAATCATATTTTTAAAAAATAATTATATATATATATTAACGACATTTTTATGTTTAACGTTCTTTTTATAGATACAAGTATTTAAGTAAATGCTCTGTTTATAATAAACAGTATTAAATAACATTTACCGGCCTGAATGTCCGAGAAATTTTCATAGAAAATATTCGTCCTTTGACAGGATTTGAACCTGCATCCTATACGGAACCGTCATTTTGCGGCCGAGCGGTTAGGCACCTCAGGCTAAATGACGGTTTTTGCACCAACCTAATAGTATATATATATATATATATATACACTATTAGGTTGGTGCAAAAATAATGACGTAATAATGTCGTTTTTTGACGTTAAAAAGTACGTCAAAAACGACATTATTACGTCATTATTTTTGCAACAACCTAATAGTGTGTATATATATATATATATATATATATATATATATATATATATATATATATATATATATGTGTGCGTGTGTGTGTGCGTAAAATTTTAGATAGAGTATACGACGGACAAACTGAGTCATCCTCTGACATTATTTTTGTATTTAGCGTACATCAGATTTTTAATTGGTTAATCTAGACATACCCACAAGTATATTTTAATTCTAAGCTTATGAACCCCCTTAACTTCCGAAAAGAGTTAATGAATTGTTTTTAATTTTGTCTAATATATCATTTTTATCATCGGTTAGCAACCATCGGCTGACGAAGTACAATCATAGTATTGAAACATGAAAGTTTTTGCATAGCGATGTAAAACGCTTTTTAAAAAAAATTATAATCTCTTATAATAAAAATATAGTAATATATATATATATAGTTATACACGTTTGGAAAAAACCTTAGGTATTTTAGCTTGTAATGGAACAAACTAATGCCCAAGGGAAAATAAGGGATAAAAAAAGAAAGAACTAAGACCATGAAATTGAGGCGAAAACAAGCCCTTCAGAATTCAGCCTCAGGGTCCAAAGAAAAAAAAACCCTCCAAAACGAAGAAAGCAAAAGTAACTATGTAAATTGCTCAATAAACTAAGCAGAGCAAACCTAAATATGAACCTAAAGTCCCAGGTAAACCTACCTAGGTTTCACCTACACGGATCGTCATGGAACTGGCCCAGTTCCCTGACGATCCGTGTAAGTGAAACCTAGGTAGGTTTACCTGGGACTTTATGTTTATATATATATATATAATACCAGACTCTATCCGGGACATATTAGTAGAAAATACAAACATAATAACCTCATCCAAATATAAAAAAAGATTGAAAAATAATAGAAGCCTTAATATTAAAAAAAGCAAAAAAAAAGCAAACACTCAATAATATTAAGTACGAACACGGCCACAATGTGCTGACCGAGTTCGGAAAATAAAACATCCGTATATCTCTAGAAGCATACACACAATCCATACATCCAATTAAAAATAGAAAATCAAATGATCCTTGATAATGGTTAAAAGTATAGCCGAAAGCGCTCGGAATTACAGAACATTTGTACAATTGCTAAACACTCTGTGTCCAGAAAAGAAGACACTTGTTCGAACATAAGAAAAAATAAATAAAAAACTTAATCGCAGTTCCTTTTCTGTCATCTTAATGAAGCACACACGCACACACACACACATGCATATCTTTGTGTATATTTATTATGCATAAGCATTCTCGCGGGTGGATTCATTCATAATAAGTTTCTACTACGTCCATATATATCTCCTATTTTTTTTTACTCTTTGTCGTGACAAACAATAAAAACGTGTTGGGGAGACAACACCCATTCCCATTGAGAATCACATCTCTAAAGAAGCCAATGAAATTCGACTGTTGTCCGGTATTCGTTTCACGGCCTCCCCTCCCAATATTACAAATTCACTTTACGGCTGACTTTAAATTGGCCGATATATTTTTATCCAACAATCTTCTATTGTATTTTTATTTCTGTTTTTCGTTGCTGGCAACGTGTGACTTCTTTGAACAATAAGTTCTGCCTCACCCATAGTGCATTGGCAAAGCAAGTCTTATTTCTTTTGCACATTACTGTTTTATTTTCGTTTTGGCAAAGGAAGGCTGGAACGCGAACATAAAAAAAAAATACCTCGAGGAAGTTAAACACATCGGCCTCACACAATTTCCAGATGATCCATGGGCCAGGTGTTGCACCTATAATTCCTTCTAGAACATGCCAAAGGGCTTCAGTTATTTAGATCTTTTGTTATTTGGATTAAAGAGAGAGCGAGAGTTTGAGAGAGAGAGAGAGAGAGAGAGAGAGAGAGAGAGAATGAGAGTGAGAGAAGAAATATTGAATGTTAACCTCAAAATAAAGGAATCTCAGAATTCTTGTATAAATTCCTGAAACTGTTTCAAATTCGAAATAACATCAAATCACATACCAAAACGAAAGAATTATTGCAAATATCCGAGGTATTGTTGGAAAATTTCTCAGGCCGACTAAGAAGGAATTCTAAAATGAATCTTTTGAAATTTCTGAAGTATTTTTAGAAACTGGGCAGTTTAGTATACCATCAAGTATACATCATGGTTTCCTACTCGACTTGTTGAACAAGGATAACCAACGCTGGTTTTTTAATGAAAATTGTTTTGTCTGGCATGAGATTGGCAGTCACTTTCGAAATCTATCATCCGTCTGTGCATTGGTAACACTGGTCAACAGGATTTTTGGTGCCAAGAAAGAAAACACCTTTTTTGGCTAATTTCATGGTGCTGATTCCGAAAATGACCTTAAATTTTTATCGTTAGCTACCGATTTTGCTGTACTGAATTTGCTCATTTTTGGAAAAAAAGATCAATTTACGATCTTGGCTGATCGCTAAATTTAGTTTGTAAAGGTCGTAGAAACATCTAGGTCGCGGAATTTATGTCAAACACCTGAAATAAACAATTTTTATAAAAAAAAAAAAAATTGATTTTGAGTCAAAAATTTAAAAATAGATGTATCGAATTTTTCCAATTTATCGTCAAAATTCAAATTAACTGAAAATTTTATAATACACTTTAGTAAACCTGATAATTAATGTGACATCAAAAAAATAAAACCCCAAAATCTTCTGTTTGATATTCATAAATCTATCTCATATCTTTTATCTTTTCACTACATTGAGAGCATTTTGTTTTCACAGTTGGAAAGAAACTCCAACTAAAGACATCCCAATTGAATGCACCTATTCCATTGTAAATGATACTGATGGAATATCAAAAAAGACTTAAATAACATTGAACATGACAGACAATCAAGAAAGAGAAAAGATTCTTTGACACGTACGATTTTCCAAATTAAAAAAAAGTTAGTTATCCAAGAATAAATTATATATATATATATATATATATATATATATATATATATATATATATATATATATATATATATATATATATATATATATATATATATATATATATATATATATATATATATATATATATATATATATATATATATATATATATATATATATATATATATATATATATATATATATATATATAAATAAATAATTCGGACTTTGCTAACCAGATGCTTATTTGCGACTGAATGGTTAATATGACATCAGATCAAATGATGGTTCCCCATGAGAGTTACAGGTTCGATTCCTGTCGGAGAAGCAAATATTTTCTACGAAATTTCTCGAACATTCAGGTCGGGAAATGTAATTAATACTGTTAAATAAAAAAAAAAATGAGCATTTACGAAAACCAATTATGTCTATAAAGAATAATGAATAAACGGAAAATATATTAAATAATCTATTTCATAATATATATATATATATATATTAGGTTGGTGCAAAAATAATGTCGTTTTCTCACATATGTTACTATGTGAGAAAACGACATTATTTTTGCACCTACCTAATATGTATATATATTATACATATGTGTGTATGTAGGTGTGTATGTATAAATATATATGCATATATAAATATATATACATATATATTTATGCATACACATATGCAAGAGAAAAAAATTGGTCTAAACCTACGCGGTTCCTCTTTACAGAGGCTGTATCAAGGCAAATGTACATTATATATATATATATATATATATATTGTCATCCACAAACAGACTGTTTCTCTATGTCACAGCTCATCAGTGTGGCTATACATCCGATTGCTTCAAGCCGGAATCGAAAGTCAACTGACTTGGCATCAGTCGGAAATTTTAACCCTGAGCCGAGGAGGGCGAATTTTTACGTATATATTCTACGAATAAATGACCGACAGTGCTCAATTCATAGAACAGCTTTGCAGTATTAGCAATAGTAGTCATTGCTTTCCCCCAAGAGTGCTCGACCGGAATTTAATTTTCTGGGTGCGTATATATTGTCATCTACAGACAGGCTGATTTGCTGTATCACAGGTCATCAGTGTGTTCAGACATCAGATTGCTTCATGCCGGGATCGAAACCTGACTGATTTAGCATATATATATATATATATATATATATATATGTGTGTGAAAAGTGTGTGTATATAAATATATATATATGTGTATAATTATTTATATATTATATGCGCGGTACTTATAAGAAAGCGCTCAATATCAGAGATAGAGCTCACATCCATCCAACCATATATATATATATATATATATATATATATATATATATATATATATATATATATATATATATATATATATATATAATATCGCGCATAGACTGCTGGTGTTAATAAAATAATGTTGAATGTAAAATAACTGAGTTTTAAATTATATATTAATGACACATATACTCTTTTCCTCACAGTATTAATAGAAGTAATAAGAAAATAAAATAGTTCACTAAACTTATTTTAAGCCATACTCGAAGTTTTAAGAATTTTGTGCATCCTTTCCTCGATGGCTATCTGAGAGAGCTAAGTTAATTTATTTGGCATTGGAATTGTTTTTTATCTTTTATCACCTTTAAAATATACATTATTTTATGATGACGTAAGATGTTTGAAATATTTCAGTCAATAGCGTAAAATGAACGTGTAAATCATATTTTGAATTTGTTCAGTTATATTAAATCGTATATATATATATATATATATATATATATATATATATATATATATATATATATATGAATATGATTTTTCTCTTGACGGATGTCAGACATTTTAGATCGCTTGAAAGTGCATTTCGAAACTGTGTTAAACACCACTTCGGTTGCTGATGAGGAAGCCATCACATCGGTTGTGCAAAATCCAGAAATTCTGGAGTTGTCTTTTGAACCTACCTATGAATAGGTAAGTGACTCCATCAAGCAGATCTTATCTGGAAAATTACTTAGTCTTAAGGATCCTATTCCACCTGAAGTGCATAAGCATAAAATTTGGTAGAAAAGTTTTCATGGAGATAAGGAAGCCAGGCTGTGTTCTACAGGATTATAAAGACGCCTCTATTAAACACCTCTACAAAAACAACGGTATCAGGAGTGCCTTTGATAATTATCGAGGGATATCACTCCTATCAATTGCAGGCAAAATCCTAACTCGACTGATTCTAAACAGAATCATTATACACCTTGTTGACAACATCTATCCTGAATCGCATTGTGGTTTTCGACCGGCCGTGGCACCATTGACATGATATTTTCTCTTCGTCAAGTTGCAGAGAAAGTTCGCGATAAAAACCAGGAATTGTACATGGTGTTTGTTGACTTGGCGAAGGCATTTGAGACTGTGAATCGGGAGCCTCTTTGGCAAGTGCTGAGTAAACTCGGCATCCCTGAAAACATGCTAAAGGTGATCATCTCCTTTCATGAAGAAATGAAAGCTAATATTGTGTCTGATGGTATGATGTCAGTATCCTTTGATGTCACGAAAGGCACCAAGCAAGGATGTGTCATGGCCTCTGTCCCTTTTGCACTTTGCTTCTCGGTGATGCTAAACAAACACCAGACTAGAAATTTCCAGAGAGACCAGTGAAAGTAGAAGACGAAGCCCTGAACTATGTAAAGTTTTTCGACTATCTTGGTAGCAAAGTCAACTACAGTGGTTCTTTACATGAGCTAAGGCTATCGGTGCTTTCGGCAAACTTTGCCATCGTCTGTGGGATGAGCGGGGTATCCGACTGTATAGTGAAATTCGGGTTTACAGAGCAGTTGACCTTGCTATCCTTTTTACGGGTCACGGTTGTGGGCACCATACAGGTACCATATACGCCAGCTGGATGTGTTCTATAGGATCTGTCTGCGTACCATTTTGGGAGTTAACCTCCAAAATAGGACATCCAATGTAGACCTGTTTAACAGGTGTAATATTGTTTGTATTTAGACTTTCCTCGTACAATCTCAGTTACGATGGACTGGTCATGTCTTGAGAATGTCTGATGACAGGATACCCAAGATCCTAATGTACAGCCAGTTAGATCAGGGCTACAGGAATGTAGGACGCCCATGGCTAAGATACAAAGACAAACTGAAAAGCAACTTGTCAGCTGTCAATATACCACATAACACCCTCGAGCGGTTAGCCTTGGAGCGAATAGAATGGAGATCAACGTGTTTTAGTGGACTCAGCGGTTTTCAATCTGATAGTCTTCAGTATATGCGTATATTTCAGCAAAATGTTTTCATCAAGACATGTTTCGTTGTACAGTTTATTCTGTCTACTCATTGTCGGTAAGATACTTTCATGAGTTTTTGATGTCATTACTGGCACACTTGAGAATATCGCCATGTTTATACATATATGGATATGTTGTAAGTACTTAGTAATAAAACATATATGTATAAACATGATTTTCTCTTGTCTTTCAGCAATTACATACAAAAAATAATCTGTGAATATGAAAGGATCTTATCAAAAATAAGTAGAGAGAATATGTCTAAACTATACAACGAAACATGTCTTTATATATATATATATATATATATATATATATATATATATATATATATATATATATATATATATATAAAAAGAGAAGAAGTAGGATTTGAGATAATTATATTTATGTAATTCACCGAATCTAGAAGAAACCTCAACAGAAAGCACTGGACGGCCGTTTCGTCAGTAGTGCACATTCACTACCGAGAATTGAAACCCTGACATCATACCAACTGTTCCAACGGGCCTCGATGACGAAGAGATTGCAAATCAGACTCAATATAGCGTCGCACGCTCACATATTTCGTGGTGGAACTCTACTGAGTTCTCTGTAACCATAGGACTGTGCCCCCTGGAGCCACGAATACTTTAACCAAGCCGCTCACTCTAGAGCATTAGAAGCCGATTCAAGCAATGATATACATAGATGGAAATTATTAGGAGGATTTGATAATTATATTTAATTAATTCATCGAGTCTGATAGAAACCTCAAGAGAATGCAGAAAGCACTGGACGGCCGTTTCTTCTTATATTTGGGACTCATCAGCAGTGTGCATCCACTACCGAGAATTGAAACCCGGGCAGTTACGTTATCAGGCACATATTATAATTATCTCAAATCCTTTTAATTTCTATCACTTGTATATCCTTGCTTAAACTGGCTTCTAATGCTCTGAATAGAGCGGTTTGGGATAGTAGTCGTGGCTCGTGGGGGCACAGTTCTATGGGTAAAAGAGAAACTCGGATGAGTTCCCCCACGGAATATGTGATCGAGCGACGCTATATCGAGTCTGATTCGCTACCTCTTCGTCACTGAGGTCCGTTGGTACAGTTAGTATGACGTTTTCCTGATAACGTAATTGTCCAGGTTTCAATTCTCCGTAGTAGATGCGCTCTGCATGAGTCCCAAATATAGGATGAAACGGCCGTCCAGTGTTTTCTGCATTCCGTTGAGGTTTTTGTTTCTAACGTCTTTCTTGTTAAATCTCCCTATATATAAACCTCGTTTCTAGAAGTAAATGTTGAACAATCCCTCACATATAAAGAAAAGACTCATGGCAAAAAAATGTTCTTCTACAGAAGGATACTGAGAATATCCTGTACTCGAAAATAAAAAGGATTCAGGGTAATTTGGGGTATTTTGCCTTGTAAAGACAGTGGATCTTGGACGAGAACCTCATATGAAAAACAAACAATGATTTCGTTTCAATAGATCATTTGTGGAAGATAGACAAAAAATTTTGGCTCATGTCTACTCCAGCAGTTTCTTTTCTCGCACTTCCCACCCTAAGTACTCCCTTCCGTTTACATGCTTCTCTGATAACTACAATCTTCAAAAATATAAATGCAACGTCAATCGCCATCTTCTATCTTTTTAAATTCAGTTCATCTCTTATCTTTTCCTCACTCCCCTATACCTAGTCATTTTTCTCACTTTCACTCTCTGTAAACCGCCAGTACTAGTGGCATTTCTCTCTTGCTTGGGGTGAAATGGTTACAAAAAAATAAATAAATAAATAAATAAACAAAAAAAAAAATAATAATATATTAAAGTTTTAAAAAATCTTTTAATGCAAAAACATATTAGTTTAATTTTCCTGTAATTTTTATAAAATTCACAACTTTACTTAAATCTATAAATTTAAATAAATCTGTAAAATAATACTAATGAAATGACCAAAAATAATAAACGAATGACTAAAAAGTCAATACAATCAAGAGCAGGACGACAAATAACAGTGAGACACGATTGTTGTCTTTTGGTAGTAACTGTTATTTCCTGTTTGCTTGCATCTAGAAATTATGAAAAATGGACAATATTTCCATCAAACATTTTTCATAATATTTTTAAATATTTTTTAATATTTTATTTTATTTTTTAATATAATATTCATAATATTTATGATATTAAAATTATATTCATAAATTCATATATATATATTATGTGCAAAAATAATGACGTTTTCTCACATATGTTACTATGTGAGAAAACGTCATTATTTTTGCAACAAGCTAATAATTATATTTAATTTATTTTTTATATATTTAGATTTAATTGGTGTTTATATTTAATTTATTTATTTATTTATAATTATATTTTATTTGTTTATTTATTTATAATTATATTTAATTAATTTATTTATTTATAATTATATTTTATTTGTTTATTTATTTACAATTATATTTAATTAATTTACTTATTCATAATTATATTTAATTAATTTATTTATTTATAATTATATTTTATTTGTTTATTTATTTACAATTATATTGAAATAATTTATTTATTTATAATTATATTTAATTAATTTATTTATTTATAATTATATTTAATTAATTTATTTATTTATAATTATATTTTGTTTATTTATTTATAATTATATTTAATTAATTTATTTATTTATAATTATATTTAATTAATTTATTTATTTATAATTATATTTTGTTTATTTATAATTATATTTAATTAATTTATTTATTTATAATTATATTTAATTAATTTATTTATTTATAATTATATTTAATTAATTAATTTATTTATAATTATATTTAATTTATTTATAATTATATTTTATTTGTTTATTTATTTACAATTATATTTAATTAATTTATTTATTTATAATTATATTTCATTAATTTATTTATTTATAATTATATTTAATTTTTTTATTTATTTATAATTATATTTTATTTGTTTATTTATTTACAATTATATTTAATTAATTTATTTATTTATAATTATATTTCATTAATTTATTTATTTATAATTATATTTCATTAATTTATTTATTTATAATTATATTTAATTAATTTATTAATTTATAATTATATTTTATTTGTTTATTTATTTACAATTATATTTAATTAATTTATTTATTTATAATTATATTTTATTTGTTTATTTATTTACAATTATATTTAATTAATTTATTTATTCATAATTATATTTAATTAATTTATTTATTCATTATTATATTTTATTTGTTTATTTATTTACAATTATATTTAATTAATTTATTTATAATTATATTTTATTTATTTATTTATAATTCTCTATTTACATTATTTGGACTTTTATCCTCATCTTTGTCGCCATGTTTATCACAACGTTTCGGCTGTTGTACGCTCGAGACTTCTTCGGGTAGTTGGAATGTCGAACTGAGCCCTTTATTTAGCTCGCTTGGATGGACTGTTCTAGTTCCACTTGCCATGTCCTTGAGGACACATGGCACAGTGGACAAAGGCGTTTGTTAGATCCAGTGACAGAACCCAAATAGTGTAACTTCAATACCTGGTACATAATACCTCATCTCAGAAATATAGACAGTTATTTATAATTATATTTTATTTATTTATAATTATATTTTATTTAATATATTTATAATTATATTTAATTTATTTATTTATAATTATATTTAATTAAATAATTTATTTATTTATAATTATTTTTTATTTATTTATTTTTAATTATATTTAATTAATTTATTTATAATTATATTTGAATTATAAATTATATTTATAAATATATATATATATATATAATAGTTCTTGAAACTTCTAGAAAACTCTAGAAAATTCTCCTTCGGCAACTCAGCTCTGAATATGTCTGGAATGTAATGGAAAAAAGTCAATTTCAAAACGATGTCCAAATCACAAAAGCAAAGTTTAAAGGGAATAATAGTCATTTTATTTGTTTTGTTTTCTCGACAGAAGTAATTAGGAAATACAGTAGAATACCTGACAACCAGACTAAGAAGGCCTTCCGGATGTGAGGAATTAGTTACAAAGTCCGGATATGAGGGGTTATATTTAGATTAAAATAAAAGAACTGAAATCAGGTTTAACATTTATTTTCAGTGTTTTATAGTAAACAAAATAAGCTAATGGTGAGTGAAGTATAATGGAATTGATTTTAAGGAAAAAGAAATAAATTATGTAATGTTAATGAAAATTCATTAAATTAAGTATGCCACGTATGCAAAACAAATAATGTAACGAGGATTTTTTAATCGCTGTTTCATGATTCTTTCTCTTCTAATGTCATTCTCAACTTTTCCGAATTTTGTTTTGATTTTGTTCTTGAAATTTTTTAAACGAAAGACCCTTTTTAACTCTGCGTGCATTATTGCAATTGTCATAGCTGAATGCTGGCTTTCTTTCCATAAAACTGATAACCTTTTCACTAGCTGTTTCAATTTAAGTTAAGATTTCCTTACAATCATCTTTTTTTATTTCCTTGTTCATTGTGAAAGTGGGAACGCTGGAGAATAGTTTCTTTGGAAGATTTTATATCATACGATATTGTCTTTCCTATGTTGAACTCCGCCATTAGTTACAATGAAATTTCACAAGCGTTTAGTCTGTTTAAAATTTCCACTCTTTGCGATAACTCCAAAGTTATTCTTTTCCTCTTATTCCCATCATCTTTTGCACTATTACAAGCCATTAGCAATTATCCCAATTTAATTTTCTGAAAAATAAAAATTTCAAATAGTTTAAACATACACATCAAAATTATGACCGGATATGAGGGATTCTACTCTAATACATAATGAATAAAGACAAAAGAAAAAAGGAAAACATTTTTTGCACAGTAAATGTGTCTTTTGCATTTCCTATGTTGTTAATATTATGGTCACCAATAATGAATCCTTGTAGGACTTCAAATTCTTATAGGATCGTCTCATTATGAATGTTGATTACGCCAGGTGAGAAGACATATCCTTGTTTTACGGCCCTTTCTATTTAATCAAATCTGACAGAGAAAAATCCGCACCCAAACGAAATATTTAGTGCTCAATTACAGCTTAAATGTAATCAACAACTGATAGTAAATTAAGGCAATAAAATAAATTTCGTTTGTCTGTCATTTGCCCTTGATGACCCTAAACTGTGACAATAAAATGGTCGACGCCGAATTTTAAAATGATTTGAATGTAGAAAAAACGTCGCGTAGGTATAACCTCCTGAATATGAGATGTTTGGTTTCTTTTTTGGGTTTACGGAATACCAACACCTCAATGGGTTATTTAAATGTCGACAAGATTTTTATTGCTGGTTATATTTTATCTATCTATCTATCTATCTATCTATCTATCTATCTATCTATCTATCTATCTCAGTCTCTTCATATCTATCTATCTATCTATCTATCTATCTATCTATCTATCTATCTCAGTCTCTTCATATCTATCTATCTATCTATCTATCTATCTATCTCAGTCTCTTCATATCTATCTATCTATCTATCTATCTATCTATCTATCTATCTATCTATCTATCTATCAATCTCAGTCTCTTCATATCTATCTATCTATCTATCTATCTATCTATCTATCTATCTATCTATCTATCTACCTCAGTCTCTTCATATCTATCTATCTATCTATCTATATATCTATCTATCTCAGTCTCATCATATCTATCTATCTATCTATCTATCTATCTATCTATATCTCAGTCTCTTCATATCTATCTATCTATCTATCTATCTATCTATCTATCTATCTATCTATATATATATATATCTATCTATCTCAGTCTCATCATATCTATCTATCTATCTATCTATCTATCTATCTATCTATCTATCTATCTATCTATCTCAGTCTCTTCATATCTATCTATCTATCTATCTATCTATCTATCTATCTATCTATCTCAGTCTCTTCATATCTATCTATCTATCTATCTATCTATCTATCTATCTATCTATCTATCTATCTACTGCTTTGTTTTGTTTTCTTTTACATATCAACTTCAATCGGTTATTTAATGCCGACAAGTTTTTTTTTGTTGTTGGTTATATTTCTTTTATTAAATAATGCATTGCTGGTAATTTTTTTTCCCAAAAATTCATTGTTAGAAATATTTTATTACAAAAATGTATTTCTGGTATTTTTACACTTTCATAGCGTTTTGACTCCAGTTGAAGGTTAACTCTTTGTCCAGAGCTGGGACCTTAACAGGTGCTACCACTCCGGGTCAGGGTAAACCTGGAACACCAGTAGAAGTGGTTCCACGTTTCTCAAAACCTCCTGCTTAGAGGCCTTGCTGTTGAATAAAGTTTATCGTCTTACCCAGGACGCTCTGAATATGAGAAGACGGTTGAAAGCGCTTGATCACAAAAATTCGGACAGTATTTGTGGATGTCATGCATAGCGCCAAAGCCATTGAGAAATATCTAAACTGTCAACTGTGTGCAACCTCTTCCTAAGATCAATGGTGAAAGAAAAAGGCTATGGGCGAGTAAAGCCTGAGGGTCTTCGCAAAATCATCCTGCTTTAAACAGTGTGGACTGGTGTTATAGAATCACAAAGAAAGAAATGTGCCCAATAAAAGAAACCGCATCACTTGAGGACTACCAACAGCAGCGACAACTAAAAAGGATAGCACTTGTAATTCGAAGAGAAAATTATGATATAATCAAAATGCTGAGAATCCACTGCATCAAAAAAAAAAGATAGGAAGCTAATAGTTGAGCGAGAGACCAACAAAATTCCTTGTTGTTGTGGATTCCAAGATGAATTCGGTCTCCAAGGAATGACAAACGCAATAATTAAATATAAGAAATAAAATGTATTTACACAATCATACAAAGAGTAATACTGTTAGTAAGTCCAGGAACGTGGTTAGTAGCAAATACAGATAGATATATACAGTCTCTAAGTAGGACTTCCTGAGAGTCTACGTGCTTGTAACTGACTTCTACAAGAGGTTACCTCACACTATCTCCGTTCGTATATTCTCTCACTCTCCGTATATCCGCTCACTATCCGACTACCGACTATCGACTACCCTCACTGACTGTAACCCTGGGTATGTAACGGCAGCAATCCAGGTACACTTGGTAGAGTCCACTTATATGAAAAAGGGGAGGGCCCCATAACACTTGTAAAACCAAAGATGAACTGAAGGCAAAGATTATGGCAGCATTCACCAACTTAAACAAGGAGGTCATCCAGAAGAGTTGCAAGAGATTCCGAAGCCGTCTAGAGAATGTGGTTAAAGCCAATGGTGACATCACTGAATAAATCTACTCTTTATTATTCCAAAATATTTTTGAGTAATTTTTGTATAATAGTCGTCCAAATTACGCAAAAAATGAAAATAACACTGACATCTGTTAAAATGAGATATCAGTGTTATTTCCATTTTTGCCTAACTTAGACCACAATTTATCCATCGCACCCTATATATATATATATATATATATATATATATATATATATATATATATATAATTAATTTAATGAAAAACAGACCACTTTAAGGTACCATTACAATAATTTATTTCACCAAAATCCTTTTAAAGGACTCCGGATCATCGGGTAACACTTCCAACAACGAAATGAAAGGAAAAATGATATTGAAAATTGATGGGTAGTGTAATTTTTGTAATTTAACAGGGGGTGAGGGGGGTAGTTAAAGAGACAAGGTAGAGTATAGGGAGGGGTTAATTTCATATCTCTCTTAAACGTGCTTTACATTGGGGTAGGAGGAGTGACCAGACCTTGACCTATTTAGATGGTTAACTTAAATTAATTAATTATATATATATATATATGATGCATATTTTTTCTTAAGCAGTCAATCCCAAGCAAGGCTGAAGTTCGACTAGCACGCAAGGGTTTACAGAGAATGAGAGCAAGAGTAAAGATGGGTGTTTGAGGAAAAGGATATAGAGAAGGACGGGGTTCAGGATCAAAACATCAGAAAATGTCGATTGACATTACATTTGAAGATTTGAAGATTATAGCTATCAGGGAAGCAAGTAGGAGGAAGGGAGTTCCACTGTCGGGAAATGCGAGAGAAGAAGCTGATGGAGTAGAAGAAGCGGTTAAATTTAACTACTTCGACAGGGAAAGTTTGGGACCGAAATGCCAACCTAGTATCACGACGCTTAAATTCATACAGTTGGGGTATCTCTGAAAATAGCAGTTGCCATGAAAATAGTTGTAGAAAAGACAGAGGGAGGCCACAGCATGTCTGTGAGAAAGTGACTATCACATTGCATATATATATATATATATATATATATATATATATATATATATATATATGTATGTATATATATGTAATGCTCATCATGGCAACCGACACGTCTCTCCATCTTGATTTCACCTTTGAATGTGTGTGTATGTTTGTGCGTTCGCGTGAGTGTTTGTGTGTGCGTGTGTGTGTATGTATGTAGCCGTTTTTTTCAAGTTTTTTAATAATATCAGAATTAAAAACGGAAAAGGTGAGACAAAGACTAGTTTCTGGTCTTCGGATTTAATATTATAATTCAATTTATTCCCCCTTTTATCTTCAAAAACCCAAAAGTATTTTCCTTACACATAGTTTTGTCTTTCATTCCGATATGGAGAAGCCGAGACCAACAGACGTCGTTGAAACGCGCCGTTTATAAACTTTCACACATTATCTTCCCTATATATATATATATATATATATATATATATATATATATATATATATATATATATAAGTATCAGAACTGGCGTCATAAAATTAAAACTACAAAACCTATCAATTCCGCATTTAATCTCCTTCGAAGTAATCATTTTCTGAAGCCACACACAAACAGGACGGGTAACCAATATTACCCGAACATTAGCCGAAAAATAACAGATATTAATCACTCGCGAAATTCGTCTCGATAAAGTCTCACCCTCTGTACCATTATAGGGAAGATGCAAATAAACTTGACATTTTTCAACAAAATGCTATGAAATTTCATAATGAGATCATGGATAACGGAGTCCAAAACATCCAAAGGAATAGAAGATACATACATATATATAATAATAATAATAATAATAATAATAATAATAATAATAATAATAATAATAATAATAATAAAAAGGCTTAAACACTAATATTCCATGGTCATAATTTATTCCATTGGAATCGTAAATAAACTTCTCTCTGTTATAGTTTAATCTCCCACCTTCTCTAGTATGTTACCCCTCTCTTTAGCTCTAACATTCGTCCTACACTCTCATACTTACGCTCTCTCTAAATTCTATTTTTATTTCCGGAGTTGTTTTTTCTGTTTTCTTTTTGAATTTGTAGGTCTGATGAATTTGTGGGTCGGATGAATTGGATCGTATTTACGATTCCAATGGAATGAATTATGACCATAGACTACTAGTGTTTAAACCTTTTTATTATATCCTTACTCTGTCCTGGACATTGAGATCTACCTGGATTCTATCCTCTTGGAATTTTTTATTCAAAAAATATACATGTATGTACCTATGTATATATATTTATATATTTTGCATATGTATGTGTATATTTACCACTAATATTATATATATATATATATATATATATATATATATATATATATATATATAAGCCTGATCAAAAGTATCAGGACTGGTGTCATAAAAATAAAACTACAAAACTTATCAATTCCGTATTTAATTTCCTTCGAAGTAGTCATCTTCTGAAGCCACACAGTTTATCTCGCATAGTTTCCATTGATAGAAGCATTCCTGGAGCTTGTTTTCTGGGATAACAAGCCACTGCCATGACGCATTTTCTTCGATTTTCACGACGTCTTGAAATCTTGTTTCTTTCATGAGGGATTTTATTTTTGGGAAGAGGAAAAAGTCACAAGGATTGAAGTCTGGGTAATATGATGGTTGTCGGATCTGAGGAATGGTGTACCGGACAAAAACCTGCTGCACAAGGCATGGTGGATCCCCTGCAGTGTGGTGAGACCGCCACACTCTACACACTATCTTTCCATGCACTGCTATAAACAACGTTATAACGTTGCGTGCATTCGCGACATAGTTCAAGGTCAGTCTGTACCAAGCGGTTTCACTCTGCGTGCTTTAGTTCCGTTAGCGTACCAACAGATAATTTTGGATCAGACCTCCTTGTTTATAAAGGGAGCGAATGAGACAACAAATTAAAATAAATTTGCTACAAGAACTCTGGATTTGGTAGTATGGTAATATCACATTTTACCGAAGGTATTGCTTTGATTAGTGTATCGTTCAATAAGTGCACGAAATATTACTGCATAATTATTAGCGAGATATTATTTTTCTTTTTAAATCACTAAAAGTAAAAATATGCAAACAATGTAAACACGAAGCATTTACATATTACTATATACTGGCTGAACTCATAGAAATTCTACGGTTGACAGGTTGAAACTTGATATATTAATCTTACATTTTAAGGAGGGTAATTTGTAAGCATTTATTAAATACTCAAACAGACATATTTTGCATCTTGCGTTATTTTTCTTCTCTTCTCTCGTCTCCATTTAAAAAATATTGCATCTTTAAATACCTGAGCTTAAGTACTTTAGTACGACCTAAAATAGTGAATGCAAGTCAGTATTTAAAGAAGTAAGAGTAAATGAAAAGTTTAAAAATTGATAAGGTTTTCCATTTCACTGAATCAGACCGTAAACACATGAAAGTTCTGGGCATGATGATAAACTACATCTAGCAGCAGGGCCTCTGATCAAGAGATTGGAAGTTTTCAGGAACTTGGAACTCGTTCTTAATTTCTGTTGTTCCCAGGTCGACCATGATCTTGGGTTGTAGCACCTGTTAGGGTCCAAGCTATGGACAAATAGCGAACCCTCCAAACAATAAAAAAAAAAATATGAAAATAAAAATACATTTTTATAGTAAAAATGCCAGCAATTCATTTTTATATAAAAATTTAACATCAATAAAACATTTAAAAAAAATGACTAACAACAATTTTTTTCTCCGGTTGAAGGCATACAGCTGCGTTTAAAATATTTAGATTTCAGCATTAAATAGCCCATAGAGGTGTTGTTATGCCGCTAAACAAAATCAGCCAAACCAAACCAAACACATGAGAGCATTATCACCTAGTCTCTATTCTTTTTCTTTCTTTTTCTCATTTAAACCAAACAGCGCCTCTGTTACATCTTTTCTCTATTTTGCCCCGTCTATACTAAAAAATGGCTGACATACTTTCCTTACTCTATGACATGTTGTCACAAAGGGAGATAATCGCATTTTGTATAGCAACAATACGTTTTGGAGAAGTCATCAAACATTTTTTTAAATATACAATTAGCTCTATAGGCGCGTGGAAGCAAATTAGCATGTAAAAATATTCAAAGAAAGCATAAACTTTTTACGTATAAATTATATCTTTGATTCGATGTCAAAATGACGACCGTATTTTTCTTTTTCTTATTAAAGATTATATTTTAGTATTTAAATTTAAAATGAATTTTTAAAAATGAAAAAAATTTCTTGACGCTTTTATTTTATGTTTAATTTCAAGTTAATAGGTTAAATTTCATATTTCCAACAAGGAAAATAACAAGGTCACATGGCACAGTGGATTTTAGCGTTAGTTAGATTCAGTGACAGGACCCAAAGAGTGTGAGTTCAATACCTGGTTAAGGCGGTGGAGAAATTGGAGAGGGAATTAATCAGGAGATAACTGATAACTGACATCCGTTAGATATGGCACGTGGAACTAGATCTGTCTACCCCAGTGAGCGAAATAAAGGGTTCAGTTCGACATTCCAACAACATGAAGAAGGCCGGAGCGTACAACGGCCAAAATGTTGTAATAAATATGGCGACAAAGATGAGGACAATAGTCCGAATAATGTAAATAGTGTACATAATACCTCATCTTAGAAATATAGACAGATACTGAAAGGGCAAAACGTTGTGATAAATATGGCGACAAAGATGAGGACAATAGTCCGAATAATGTAAATAGCGTACATAATACCTCATCTCAGAAATATAGACAGATACTGAAAGGGCAAAACGTTGTAATAAATATGGCAACAAAGATGAGGACAATAGTCGGAATAATGTAAATAGCGTACACAATACATCATCTCAGAAATATAGACAGATACTGAAGGGCCGAAACGTTGTAATAAATATGGCGACAAAGATGAGGACAATAGTCCGAATAATGTAAATAGTGTACATAATACATCATCTCAGAAATATAGACAGATACTGAAGGGCCGAAACGTTGTAATAAATATGGCGACAAAGATGAGGACAATAGTCCGAATAATGTAAATAGTGTACATAATACATCATCTCAGAAATATAGACAGATACTGAAGGGCCGAAACGTTGTAATAAATATGGCGACAAAGATGAGAACAATAGTCCGAATAATGCAAATAGTGTACATAATACCTCATCTCAGAAATAGGCAGATACAAAATAATTTACTGTATTTTTAAAACTAATTTAAATTCAAAGGAAGGATTTTTTTTTTGCTAAAATAGCTGTTTAGTGCCCTTTTTTTAGTCATCTTTCATCCCAATGTAATTCTCTTTATTACAAACTTACCCAAAATAAAAAAGAAACTTCTGAAAATTTCTGGAATGCTAGCTGATTTAAACTGCAATTAATCTGATTTGAAACAAATATTATTTACTTTAATTTTAAAATAACACAGAAATTAATTTTTAAACAAAATAGCTGTGTTTTTAAGCGATAGTAGGTGTTTGACGAGTGATGACAGTTTTATTTTTGTTCTACGGAGAATTTATCTGTAAAACATAATTTAAGAAAATGACGTGAGCGCCTTTTTTTATATAATTTTTCATTACACTGTAATCTTTAGAATTTTGGAAAATATTCTCCGAAATCTAATTTTCTCATAATGTCGTGTATGGTCGCCCATACTTTCAAAATGAGGACGTTTATACACATAAAAAAAATCATTTTTTTTAAGCATTTTGGAGACAGGTATTAAGCTTTTCAATTTTTGATTACTAGTCTTTGTTTAATGATAACTAACGCGATCAATGCAGAAATTTAAAAGATTTGGAAGTTTATAAATTATTATAATTAAAATAAAAAATTCATTTCTTGTAAAAATTCATTGTTCTTCGAAATTTTTTTCTTAAAACAATTGTTCTTAATATATCTTATTAAAAGCTTTCATAATTAAATAATGTTTTATTGCATTTTTTATTTTACGATTCGGAGCAGATTTTTAGGAAATGAACAGTACAAGATGGTCTGAAATCTCATCACCCTTAGATAATGATTTACATTTTCCAACGAGCCCTGCTTTTAACTAATAAAAAACATTTATGATGAAAATTTAATTTCTCGAAATTTCATAAGTTTAAGTAATTGTAGGTGTCTAACATGTAAAAAAAAAAGTATATTTTTACGAAGATTTAAAAAAAAAAAATATTCATTTATGAATAATCTTGAAAAATATTAAAATCCGACAATTATTTGATTTTTGCAAGAGCTCCAAAACAATGTGTTAAAATAACCATAGTAATCTTTGGCCCAAAGCTGAAGCAAAGAAAAAAAAAAAAAAAGATATTCAACCAAAATTTCGAATGTGCTAGAATGAATTATAACAATTTTATAGAAGAAATATATTTTGTCTTTCCTCTTAAAATTAGCATAAATATTTTGACGATAAAACTTTGTTATATCAAGTTTGGGGACTTTTTTCATTACGGTATTTTTTTTTAAAACTAGTTAACTAGTGGAAATACCTAATCTGAACAGTTAACCCTGTTATCGCACGTAAGAAAGAATAGCGATTTTAGAAGCATTAAATATAGAAAAAAATCCGAATATAATTAACACAAAACTTAACATTAATATGTGTCTGTGTGTGTCCCACTGCGAGCGTGTGTGTATGTATGTGTCCCACTGCGAGCGTGTGTGCGCATGTGTTTGTAGGTGTGAGACGGAACTCATATATAATAGATCATATCTGTAAAGAAAATTTGAAAAGAAGAAATGACAAGAGGAAAAACCTTTTATGCCAACGCGTTTCGTTCCTTTAGTCATCTCTCATCTCTTTATGCGCCGTATCTCCTCAAGTCGTAGGCGATCATGGCTCTCCAATTGTGGAGAGCCATGATCCCGTCCGTTGCAGCTCTAAATAAATTCTATCTTTTCGTTATTTCTCCCAAACCCTGTCTACGCCATATATTTTCTCAATCTTGTCAAGAATTTTCGGCGTTGTTTTCCTTTGTACCTCTTCCCCTCCATCCGTCTTGTGAGCAACAGATTTTCCAAGCACTCCTTCCTCATTATGCACCCCAGAAATTGAATCTGTTACTTCCTGATGTTACCTATAAGATTCCTTTTTTTTTTCCATTTTTTAAGCCTCGTCGTTGTTCACAGGTTCGGACAATGGTATCCTTAGCATTTTTTCTGTAGAAGTATATTTCTGTTCCTTCAAGTCTCTTCGTCTTTGAGAATATTGTCCAGCAGTCACTGCCATATAAGAGGACAGATATCACATAAGAGTTCAGTACTCTTTTCCTTGTTCCTAACGAAGTGATTTATCTCTTAATACTCTGCTTAGCTTCTGGAAGACACCTTTCCCTATCCCAATGTACCTTTGGATTTCAGTGACGCATTTTCTGTCCTCTGTTGAAGCATTTCCCAGATATTTAAATTATTGCGATTTGACAGATATCACGTAAGAGTTCAGTACTCTTTTCCTTGTTTCTAACGAAGTGATTTATCTCTTAATACTCTATCGCTATTTCTAGTCTATCCTTTATTACTATCCGGATCGCTATTTCTAGTCTATCCTCTATTACTATTCGGTTCACCATTTCTAGTCTCTCCTCTATTACTATACGGACCACAATTCTCTACTCTATTCACTATACTATTTCTCTATTCGGATCACTATAGTGGTTACTATTCGAGCGAGTATTATCGAGCAAGTACCATTAGTGCGATTACTATTCGAAGGGGCCGGGTTACTATAGTTGTATCTGCGATTACAAAGTCTCTACTACAACGAGTATTCGTTAGCATTACGAAAGTGACAACGATTATTCGCTGACATCACAAAATAAACCAAGTAACAAAACTCATCATCGGAATTCTGATGAATATACCGCGCAGCAGAATCAGACCGGAGATAGGACAAGAACAGTGCGGGTTCGTCAACTAGAACAAGGATTACAATATTTATGCTCAGAATGTTATCAGAAAGAGCAATGCAAATACTGAAGGCCGTGTACTTATTATTTAATAGATTACACAAAGGCATTTGATAAAGTACGCCACAGAGATCAATTGGAACTCCTCAACAACCTGGACATAATTGAGAAGGACATTAGAATAATCCAGAACCTATACTGGCAGCAAACCGCCTGCATACCGATAGAAAATGAGTTCAGCAGATACACAAAAGTAGAAAGACGTGTAAGACAAGGATGTATCATCTCGCCGGACTTATACAGATTATATAGCGAAGTAGTTCTGATAAAATTAGATGTCCTACCAGGATTAGGAAATAGAGACATACAAAATAAAATTTCTTCACTTGCCTCAAGAACGAAACGCGTTGACAGAAAAAGGAGATTTCTACTTCTTATTTATTTTTTTAATATTGTCTTTACAGAAACGTTTTTATTATATCTGAATTATATATATATATATATATATATATATATATATATATATATATATATATATATATATATATATATATATATATATATATATATATTAAAGCTAAATTGTTACTGTAGCTTTCTTTGGATATATATGTTTTTGCTTTTTAATGATTTAAAAATTATGATTTTACTATGTGTGTGTGTGTGTGTATGTGTGTGTGTGTGAATATGTGTAAATCCCCTGTTTATAATAAACAGTGTAAACAACATTTACCGGCCTGAATGTCGGAGAAATTTTCACAGAAAATATTCGTCCGTCGGCAGGGTTCGAACCTGTATCCTATACGGAGCCGTCATATAGCCTGACGTGCCTTACCGTCATATAGCCTGTAGAAGGACGAATATTTGTTTCGTCCGTGTGTTGTTTGATTTATTGAAATTGTCATCTTTGATAATGGCTTGTGTAAGCCGAATGCTTAGATTGGATTTAAACATGTATCAATAAGGTGTTTTCCTTTCTTCTTTCAATGATAATATGATTAATCTTATCAGACAATATGAAAGGAACTTACTTAAAATAAATAGACAAAAGTTGTCTATATTATTTAATGAAACATGCATTAATATATATATATATATATATATATATATATATATATATAGCCATCCATAAATAGACTGTTTCGCTGTATCACAGCTCATCAGTGTGGCTAGACGTCCGGTAGCCACTAGCTAGGATCGAGACCCGGCTGAATTGGCGTCAGTCAGAGAATCTACCTCTAAGCCGTTGGCTTAGGTGAATCTAGGCGTATTTATTTTGAAGGTGAATTTAAGCGTATTTATTTTTAGATAAACATGCCAGAGAACTCGATTCGTTTTATCGAAGAATATTGCATTAATAGCAGTAATAGTCACTGTTTACAAACTCACACATCGTCCCCATATATATATATATATATATATATATATATATATA
>OZ010592.1:81916995-81929495 GCA_963932145.1 Acanthosepion lycidas | reverse complement strand
AAAATGGACTCAGGTACCGAACGACATACCGGGGTGTTGGGGTAATACATACTACCTATGATATCCTTGCCTCGTATATGAAACAAAATTAATTAAGATATAGTGTAGGCCCCTGGAGCGACAAGGGAAATGAGATTTGGGAGCCAACGTGTTAAGTAAATTTGCAATTACGTTGGTTGTAATTTTATTTGAGTAATCTAGGATATTTATATCTACAATTAATTGTTGCATTTAAAAAAACGTTTTCTCTTTAATTCTTTAAAAGTAAAAATACTAACGAAATCTAATACAACCTATTCCATCATAACTCTCAGCTATATTTGACTTCATTTTGCAATTGGGGATGTTTTCTCCATGAGTAATCTCGATTTTTTTTTTAAATAGCTATAATTAATTTTATTGCCGCTTTTAAGAAAGAATTTTGCTATTTATATCTTTAAAAGAGCAAATATCTTGAAATAAAACACTGTCATGTGAAAAAGTTGTTTTGAATTGTTCTTCAAACTGCTTGCCTTAATCCCGCGGCGTCATATTACGGTAGCAAAATATATGACGCCTGTGTTTACTTTCATAACAAGCAGAGCGGAACGTTGCGCAGTCTATAAGCGTTGATCTCATCACCTCTGAAGGTAAAAACTGGATGAAGACCTCGTCTTCCTTTTCTCCAGAACACCGATGATCATAGCCTTCCTGTCCTTTGTACCTTTTTGATTTTTGCTATCGCTCCTAAACCTTGATCCGACATCTATTTACACAAGCTCTTTAGATTGTTCAGGCGTTATTTTCCTCTCTCTCTCTTGCTTTCAATACCCTGTGCGTGTCACATTTTCTAAGCCCTCTCTCATTATTATGTGCTCTAGTGATGTTAACTGTCTCTTCCTGATGCTACATATGTGTCGTTTTTGTTTCTATTTTCTCTAAAACTTCGTCGTTGCTCACATGTTCGGTCCATGGTATTCTCAGCACCCCTTTGTAGAACTGCGTTTCTGCTGCTTGAAGTCTCTTCTTCATTTTGCGGGGAATTGACCAGTAATCGCTGCCATAGATATAAGAGTATGTAGACAGGTATTTGCAAATAGTAATCACTGGTGGTTCCATGCGTCTCAAATAACCCAAAAATATTAACTCGGCAACAGGGAATGCCGAACAATTTCTTTACTGATGAAGAATGAGAGGGAATGAAGTCATGGACGGGTCTCGTCAGGAACGATTAACTTTTTAGAGAAAATGGAAACAAAATATGCACTTATACGTAGAATTAAAAAGAGTAAGTTAAAATTTCTGGGATCTATAAGGAGGAAAGTATGTTTGGAGAATTTGGCACTCAAATGGCTTATTGAAGTCAAAACGACCTGACGAGACAAAGAATAACATAATTAATGCACTTATGGATGGCAGAACAGAGTCTGGTCGGCCTAGTAAGATGATAAACAATATTTCGAGTGATAAAGCACAGGAAATTGTGGAGAGCTATGTCCGGACGAAGATGACAAAGAATAGTGAATAACCATAATGCTTAAGGGATAAGACAGATAAAAGTTTTTATTTTCTTTAGAAATTAAACATAGCAAATCTAGATAGCATCCAACTCTTGAAGAAATCGTTTTTACCCCAAGCAAGGAAATAAAGCTACTAAATGCAAGGGTTACTGAGTGTGAAAGTATATGAGAAGAAAAAAAAAACACAATTAAGGTGAGAACAACAAAGGAACAGGAAACACAAATATAGGTATCCACAAAATATAACGTTATATGTATGCCTATTTAACCGATAAAGTCTGTTTATTTGTCATTTCCCTCCAAGCAAGGCAATAAAGCCACTGAGATGGAAGGGATTACTTAATGTGAGAAAATATGAGAAAAAAGACACTCTTAAGGGGAGTGAGAACAATGAGAGAACAAGAATTAAGGAAACAGAAGATAACGATTGACATTGCATTTAAATTTTTGAAGGTTAAAATTGGCTGGGAAACAAGTTGGAAGAGAGTTATACAAGCGAGCAGTGCGATAGAAGGAGCTGTTAGCATAGAACTTACATGGAACCGTTTCAACTGTCAAATTCTAAGACCTCGCCGCCATTCTAGTTCTGAGCTTAAATTCAGAAAGTCTAGATACCATTGAGAAAAGTTCGTCAGAACAAGTACTATGAACATATTTCTAGTAAAGGCAAAGGGAATTTACGAAGCCGAGCTTCCAGGTCAGGACCAATAACATTGCAGAATATTCTTTGGATTTCATCAAGAATTTATAATTATATCACAGAAATACCAGACCTAGCAAATGATTCAGAAATGTCTAAACTATCATCTATATGCAACCAGTGCTTCAAGCGAATGAATCCTTTTGTTCTTAAAGAAGTCATTTCTTCATCAGACCCCAAATAATGGCGTTACAAACCACATCACTTGAACACTTCCAAGAGCTACAACAACAAAGAAAATTCCGTAATTAGAAGGAGAAATAATGATATAATCAAGATGTTAACTGCCCTGTAACAAGAGAGAGAGAAAGAGAGAGAGAGAAAGAGAAAGAGAGAGAGAGAGAGATTGAACAAAGATTTGTTATCGCATTTACATTTCCTTCATTATGGGCATTATTTTATTCGTGGTATAATAACACTGTAGTTCACGGATGGAATGACTGAAAGGAAAAAGAATGACAAACATATTTTGTTCTCAGAGATATTTTTATGCCACTGAGGCATACACCAAACTATATGTATATATATACACGTTCCACACGTAGAGAATAATATATCACATATATCTACACACCAAAGCAGAGTCTAACGAGAAACAAAAAGGAAGGATTTCACATATAATATGGAGATACTCCTGTGTTTGGAGAAGTCATGTTTAGATCTCCAGATTCAAGCGGGCCGGATTCATCTATATTCCGAGCGAGGACATATGCCACGAACGGGAAACAGCGAGTCTTTTGTTTTCCAAAATTGAGGACTGCGAGCTGGAGATTCTTACTGGGAAAGATTTATTCTAAAGTGAAATGGCGCCATGTGCTTGTAATCTACTATGGAAGGCAGATTTAGCCCAGGCTAAAAGAAACTAACCTCACGTGGTAGCTGCTGTAAACAAACTGAATTTGACTTCGCTATGGTCACTGAATCGAGTGATGTCAATAACCGGTCCGTCACGCGGCCCTCGTGACTTATCTCCACCAAAAGGGAGATAATCGCCTTCTGTATCACAATATTCGAAAAGACCTGAAAGAAAAAAGTTAGGAAGGGGATGTATATCAATATCAGAAAGAGCAATAATAGTGGATTTGAAAAGTCGAACTTTCAGGAAAATACTTTTAAGAAAAATATTATCTAACAGTACCACTCACTGTTCGGTCATTGAAGGCAGAACGTTTTCTGTGTGGAAAGGGATATTTTCTCCATACTCACTACCATGCTCGGAATTTGTTGATCATGACACAATCAAGATGTTGATCTTCCACACTACCTGAAACAAAAAGTTAGGAAAGAAACTTTTGTTTGATTTTGTTTAGCGGCCATATCAACCTCTCCTCTATGGGTTGTTTAATGCCGAAATCTAAATATTTTGAACACAATTTTATGGCATTAATTAAATGTATTATAAACAAAATGGTATGCCTTCAACAACAGATAAAATGTATTGTTCATTTTGCTATAAAATGTATTGGTAATTTTTATATAAAATGTATTGCTGGTATTTTTATTATAAAAAATGTATTTTTATACTTTCATAGTGTTTTGTTTCTGTTTGGTGAGTTTAGTATTTACCTATAGCAGGGACCCTAACAGTTGGTAATACCTCGGGCCAGGCTGGACCTGGGAACAACAGGAGGTGCTTCCACGCTCCTCGAGACCTAATATTTTGAATGTAATTTTATGGCTTCAACTATCGATAAAATTTATTGTTGATCATTTTGCTATAAAATCTGTTCTTGGTAATTCTACCATCAATATGTATGGTTGGTTGATGTTTTTTATATAATAATGTATTGCTGGTATTTTTACTATAAAACAGTATAAATTTGTATTTTTATACTTTCATCGTGTTTGGGAGGTCACTATTTGCTCAGAGCTGGGGCCCTTTCAGATTCTATCACCCAGGGTCATGCTCTTCCAAACCTCCCAATCAGAGGCCTTGCTGACAGATTTAGTCAAGATGTGGAACTCTCTTCCGGTTTCTTACTTTCTAGTTAATTTTGATCTTCAAAAATTTAACTGCAATGTCAGTTGATATATTCTATCTTCTTAAATCCTGTTCTTTAATTGGCCTTTCACCTTTTCTGGTGTTCCATACTTTTGAAAACCTCCAGATCAGTGACCTTGCTGTCAGATGAAGTTTGTCGGGAAAAGAAACTCTGATCAACCCTAGAGTGGCTGATAACAGTCTATTTGAGAAAGATAATTTTCTGAAAAACTGTTTTATGAAAACTATTTGATGAATTTTAAGCGACGCTAACTTTTCATCAATGAATGCTGAATGTTTTCTGATATTTTCTATCTACATCTCTGAGAGGAGGTTTTATGATTACATTATTCGGACTGTTATCTTCATAACGTTTCGGCCGTTGTACGCTCCGGCCTTCTTCAGAAAATTAGAATTATTCTTCAATATCTGTCTATATCTCTGAGAGGAGGTTTTATGATTACATTATTCGGACTGTTATCTTCATAACGTTTCGGCCGTTGTACGCTCCGGCCTTCTTCAGAAAATTAGAATTATTCTTCAATATCTGTCTGCATCTCTGAGAGGAGGTTTTATGATTACATTATTCGGACTGTTATCTTCATAACGTTTCGGCCGTTGTACGCTCCGGCCTTCTTCAGAAAATTAGAATTATTCTTCAATATCTGTCTATATCTCTGAGAGGAGGTTTTATGATTACTTGCATTATTTACATTATTCGGACTGTTATCTTCATTGACATATCCATAACGTTTCGGCCGTTGTACGCTCCGGCCTTCTTCAGAAAATTAGAATTATTCTTCAATATCTGTCTATATCTCTGAGATGAGGTATTATGATTACTTGCATTATTTACATTATTCGGACTCTTATCCTCATCTTCATTGCCATATTCACAACGTTTCGGTCGTTGTACGCTCCGGCCTTCTTCAGGTAATTGGAATTATTTTTCAATATCTGTCTATATCTTTGAGATGAAGTATTATGATTATTTGTATTATTAGCATTATTCGGTCTCTTATCCTCATCTTCATTGATATATTCAAAACGTTTCGGCCGTTGTACGCTCTGGACTTCTTCATGTGTTTGGAATTTTGAACCGAACCCTTTATTTAGTCCTTTAGATCGTTCTAGTTCCACGCGCCATGCCTCTTCCCGGTGTCTCAGTTCTTTCCCTTTAACTCAAATTTTCAAGTTCTGGTTCTCCACTGCTGTGCCCTTGTAGTGAACTCACAACTATTTGGGTCTATTCACTGAATCTAACCAACGTCTTTATCCACTGGGCGATGTGTCCTTGAGGAAGAAACGTCGTGAATATGGTTATGAACATGAGGATAACAGATTGAATATTGTAAATAATGCAAGTAAATGAATGTTTTCTGTATGGAAAAAGGATATTTTCTTTTTATGTGCCGTGTCCCTTCAGGTCGTAGGCGATCACGGCTCTCCACTTCTCCCTATCCCTTGTATCTCCCAATAAGTTTTGTCCCACTGCCATCTCCCCCCGACTACGTTCTGTCATCAACTTGCTTAAGCCCGCCAGGTATATCATGCGTTGCTTTCACTTGTCTCACTTTCCTTCTATTCGACCTGTGAGTATCAGATTCTCCAAGCCCTCCTTTCTCATTACGTATCCCAGAATTTTCATCTACCTCTTCCTGATGTTAATTATAAGCTTCCTCCTAGTTTGCATCTTCTCCAAAACCTCATCGTTGCTCACATGTTCGGTCCATGATATCCTTAGCATCCTTCTGTAGAACCATACCTCCGTTGCCTCTAGTCATCATCTTTGAGGAGACCGTCCAAAATTCGGTGCCATAAAGAAATCCTCCTGTCTCGTAATACTCTGCCCAGCTTTTGGAATGTGTCTTTAGCCATCCCAGTATGTCTTCGTATCTCAGCGTTGCATTTACCGTCCTCCGTCAAATCACATCCCAGATATTTGAACTTCAGCTGCTTGATCACATCCCAGATATTTGAACTTTACCTGCTTGAATTTAGTGTCCCCGGCCTGTAAATCGCATTTTGGGCTCATCATTTTACTGGTGACCATGCATTCTGTCTGCTTGTAGTTTATGCTTAGTCCCTTCTTCTCGCTCTCCTTCGCTACCCACCGTTAACACTCCCAGGATTTATTGATTAAAAAACAATAAAACTTAAACAATAAGAAAACGATTCTTCTCTTCCTTCTTTTAAAGAAATATTTATTGATAATTTCGCTGGAGTTTTTATGATGCCATCCTAACATTTCAGATTTTACGTCTTTAAGTGTTTTGAAGGTAAAGCCGCGAGCAAAAAAAAAAAAATAAAAAAAAATAAAGAAAAGGAAAAGAAAAAAAAATGAAGGCTAAATACTTGAGTCATAAAAGTAAAGGGCCTGACATTTTTTCTTGAGGTTTTCTTTGTAAAATGATCGTGTGAAACCTACCGCCGAGTTTATTCCTTATCAATGGCGACTTTCAAGTGATTGTTGTAGGTTCGGAGAGAGAGGGACATATGGTGGGTGGGGAAAAGTAAAATTAAACCTGACCAAACAACTAAACATCAGATATTCCTTTCAGGAGTTTTTTTTTTTTTTCTTTTTGTCGGCTCATGGATTTTTCATCACCTTTCGTGGATACAAATAAATAATAATAATAATAGTAGTAGTAATAATAATAATAATAATGATAATAATAATAATAAATACAACGTTAGTGGTGTATTCAGTATCATGTCCGCGTATAATACTTTACCAAGGCCGTAAAAATGTTACAATTTTGTCATTTTTTAAAAATCGTTTCACCCAAAACAAGGTGATAAAGCCACTAAGACTCATAGAGTTACTGACTGTGAAAGAAAATGAGAGAAAAAAAAAACAAAAAAAAAAAACGTTGAGGAGAGACAGTACAATACAAAAAAAGAAAAAAACCGGATTCAACATGACAGAAGATTACGATTCAGGTTACATATAAATTTTTGAAGATTGTATTGAGTTGGTGCATAATTATCAGGCGTTTTTTTAAACAATATTTATTATGGAAAAAGAAACATTCAGCAATAAAATTTTTAAATGATTATTCCGGAGCGTACTCACCATCTATAATAGATGGTGAGTACAGAATACTCCGAAGGCTTTCTCCGAAGAAAAGTCCCAGTACTAGTGCTAATGCTAAGCGTTAGGTTATATCGCTAGAAGATGGTGGAAATGAATTATTTTGTTCAGAATACTGTACGCGCATGTAAATACTGTAATAGGCAAAGGGGAGTGCTTATTTGCGGTTTATAGTGGGGTTACTTTGACTTAAGTCGTTTTTCGACTTAAGTCGTATTTCAACCTAAGTCGTCACCTCTGGAACGAATTAACGACGTAGGGCGAGGTATGCGTGTATGTAATTGTGGTAGAACTCGCCATATGATCTTATTCAATCATTAACTTAAGAAGTAAGATTCATTAGAAAATTCAAACCCGGGAAAATCGTGCAATTTTCCCGGGTTTTTCTAGTTATTGTTATTTGGGACGCAAATTAAACATATCGGGTCCAATTGTAAAAGATATTTAATACGCGTCTGCCATAATTAAAAGATCCTTTTCTTGTCAAAGACTGAGACATTACACTCTTAGAAGTCTCGTCTTATACACCGAAAGAAAATAACAATGAGCTGTTTTTTGTTTTGTTTTTTATTCTGAGTAGCGTATATGCATGTTAAGGGGTAATAAATATTCGATAAAATTGTTTAAGTCTTCGGTTATCTTTTACATAGTAAAATCTATACGAATGCGAAATCTAAGATTGATTGATTGATTTGTTTGTTTAGCGACCTATCAAATCTTTCATGTGTCATTTAATGCCGAAGTTTAATTTTCTTGGGATCTTTGAAGTAATAAAAATACGATAAATGTTGTTCTGCTGTCACAATCGAAAACATGGTAGATGATACTCAGCTTTCGGTTGATATACATTCTCCGCTTTCGCCTTTGCTTTACGTTCTTGTGTTGGAACCTTTCTTTCGCAAATTAAAAACGAGTCCAGTCCTACGCGGAATTTCTCTACCTGGTTCTACCATCTTAGCCAGGTATTCTGCCTATGCTGACGACGTTTCGGTTCTTGTGTCGAGCAGAGACGAGATTGACGAAGTCTACAAAGAAATCAGAGCGTACGAGACGGTGACAGGGGTCAAGATCAACCACGATAAGTCAGTTGGCTTGCTGTTGGGTTTGTGGAAGGGAGTTTCTCTTCGCGGGTCGATCAAGATACTCGGCGTCTGGTTCGATACTGATATCTCACTGGAAAGGAATTGGCCGGAGGTGTAAGAGAAGGCCGAGGCCGTAGTTCGTCTGTGGTCGAGGAAGAATCTTTCCTTAAAGAGGAGGGCGGAAGTATGTGCCTCGTACGTCTACATGATTCTCCTTTACCGACTCTCCATGATTCTACTTCCTTCTACCATACTATGTTATTCTGCTTTCACAGTTGAATACATGGTAGATGATACTCAGCTTTCGTGCATAAACATGTTTGTGTGGACATAATTACTAGAGGCGGTGATATGTTTGTTTTATGTTGTAGTTTTGTCGAAGTTATATTTTAGAATACAGTTTGATTTCTTTAAGAAATTGTAGGATATTATATGGATTAATGTCATAAAAGAGTTCTTTCATGTTGGTTTGTTTATTTTGTTTAGTGGCATATCAAAATCTATGGGTTATTTAATACCGAAATGTAAATATTTTGAACACAATTTTATGGCTTCAATGAAATATATTATTAGGTTGGTGCAAAAATAATGTCGTTTTCTCACATATTATTTTTGCACCAACCTAATATAAATGCAATTGTATGCCTTCAGCTACAGATAAAATGTATTGTTCATTTTGCAATAAAATGTATTGTTGGTCGTTTTGTTTTAAAATTTATTTTTGATAATTTCTATATAAAATATATCGCTGGTATTTTTACTATAAAAATGTATTTTTATACTTTCAAAGTGTTTTGTTTTAGTTTGGTGAATTTAGTATTTGCCCATAGCAGGGATCCTAACAGTTGCTACTACCTCGGGTCAGGGTGGACCTGGGAACAAAAGGAGGTGCTTCCACGCTCATCCAGACCTCTAATGTTTCGATCAGAGGCCTTGCTGCCGAATATACTTTATCGTCGTACCCAGGACTACGAATTCTATACGGTTTAGCATAATGAAAAACTCCAATGGAAGCTGGTGTTATACAACCAATGTAGACTTCCTTTTCAATTCACGTCATTTCAAGTCGATTTGTGAACCTTCGAGAGACTGCATGGAAATTTCGATTAGTTTCTGTCTATATTGGCAACAGTGGTCAAATAAAAAGGCGATGATGACACTAAGATGCAAGAAGCTAATGGTAGTAAAAAAGTATGTAAATTATTTGGAAGTAATCGGAAGCAATTATGATAAAAATATTTATAGAAAAAGGCACAGAGACACTATGTTACGACAGTTGGAAAAATGATTAAAGCCTAGATGCCAGGTCAGGACCAATAACATTGCAGAATCTTTGTATTTTATCAAGAATCTCTAGATACATAGCAGGCGCACCCAGAGCTGATGTGGCAGCAATATTCAATTTTATGGATTTTATATTTAAATTTTATTTGAATTATTTCATTTTATATCTTGACAGTTTTTTTCTTCTTTATTTGAATATCGTTTTCAAGCCTTCTCCTTAAGGATGGATTTAAAGTTATGATGTAAGATATCTGTGTTGATTGGGAGGCCATGCCAATAATTTGGTGACTTTGAAAACTGTTTTTGGCAATGCGAAAAATAGTCTACTTTGTAGAACGGGAAATAGCATTGCCCTGCACGAATAAGTATTTTAAGGATTCTTCCATCAATAAGGGTTTCATCCGGGAACTTCAATAATACTCAGCATTTACTGGGCGCCAACATTCACATCCAAGTTGGATACAATTTTTTTAAAAACAATTTACCCCAAGCAAGGCGATAATGCCACTAAGATGCAAGAGGCTAATGGCATTGAAAAAGAATGAAAATAATTTAGAAGTAATCGGAAGTAACTATGATGAAAGTATTTATAGAAAAAGACACAGGGAAGCTATGTTAAGATAGTAGGAAAAATGACTGAAGCCTAGATGCCAGGTCAGGACCATTAACATTGCAGAATATTTGTATTTTATCAAGAATCTCTACATACATAACTGACACACCAGAACCGATTTGACAGCAATATTCAATTTTATGGATTTTATATTTAAATTTTATTTGAATTTTTCATTTTATGGCTTCACACATATTTCCTTATTTGAATATCTTTTTTAAATCTTTCCCTTAAGGATAGATCGCAAGTTATTATGGATTGATATATGTGTTGATTGGGAAGCCATGCCAATGATTTAGTGACTGGGGAGCAAGAAGTCGGAAGAGATTTGTACAAGCGAGAAGTGTGATGGAGAAGAAACTTTAACGTAAAATTTATGATTACGTCTAGCCATTTCAACTGTAAGATGATGAAACCGTGACTCCAATCTAGTACTGCGTTTAAATATTGCCAAAAGTGGTCAAATAAATATTCCTACAAACGTAGAACTGGTTCGGAGCGGTCCCGTAATACAGAGTGACCCCAAAAAACGGGAACTTTTTAACAATCCAATAAAACCAAGAGTGATGGAAGAAAAATATTTTATTCATAGTAATTGAAACATTAAAAGATGCCATTTAAGAAACAATGATTATACTTAAATTTTTAAAAAAATACCTCCTGTAGATGGCGTCCTCCTTTACGAATGCATTCTTGAAATCTGCTGTTGAGATTCCTCATTGACTGCTGCAACATCTCAGCTGGGATACTGTGAATTTCATCTTGAATTCTAAATGGCGAAATGTTTACTTGCTCAAGGTCACTGTCTCGCAGTGTTGCCACTTGCTTATGTCTGGCAATACGCACTTCAAAAATTCCTGTTTTTTTGGGTCACCCTGTAAAAATCAAACGCATTATAACGGTATTGAACTAAGAGAAGTGGATACCATTAAACAGAGTTATTATTCAAGAATTGTGTAATACCTGTAATGCTGATTTTGACCGTGCACAGTCTCTTTATTAAGACTCTCGAATATATACACCGGTAGATGTGGTGCTATACTATTTAAAGACATTGGGCTATCTACTCAAACACGTGTATACACTAAACATAACGTTATACGTATTGTACAACCAACTGTTTTTCAAATATTTCACCCACTGCAAGGCAATAAAGTCACTAAGACGCAGGGGGGTTACTGAGAGTTAGAGAATATGCGTAAAAAACAATATTAAGGAGAGATAACATTAGAAGCATAATAATTAAGGAGACAGTAGAAAACGATTGACATTGTATTTCAATTTTTGAAGATCAAAGTTGACTGAGCAGCAAAAAGCCGGGAGAGAATTGCACAAGCGGGAAGTGCGAGAGAAGAAACATATAACATAGAACTTACGGTTACATCTAGCCAACTCAAATGTAAAATGAGGAGACCTTGACGCCAATCTAGTACTGCGCTTAAATTCATTAAGACTAGGTAACACGAAGTAAAATTCATCAGAAAAATTACCATGAAATTATTTATTGAATAGGCAGAGTGGAGCTATATTACGGAGGTGGAAAATTGACTAAATGCGAGATGGCAGATGAGGACCAATATCATTGCAGATTCTTTTATGGGTTTCATCAATAATCTCTCTCTATATAGTAGGAGCCGTAGTTCAGATGTGAGAGCCGATTTTAATACATAGACGAAAGGTAGTCGGATATATATGTAAGATAGATTCTGTTGAGAAAAGATATGACAGGTTGCTAGTATCAAATTTTTCAATTTTCGAAAAATTCTTATATCATAGTAATTACCAATATCCTTGTATTATTTCAAACTGCTGTTCGAATCTTTACTAATATAAAGTGATGTCATTCGCCTTCAAGACCAAATGTCTAAAACCATCTGACATTGAATATAAAAAGCAACACTTCGTGACTTTTTAATATAGGAATTAGTTATACAGGGTGATTGGAAAGTAACTCCCTATCTTATGTATGATAGACTCTTCCATCTAACTATCATTTTTACAATTATGTCCATCATACATAAAATAAGGAATTACTTTTCAATCACCCTCTACATTACTTACATTATTTAGATTATTCGGACTGTTATCCTCATCTACATTGCCATATTTAAAACGTTTCGGCGGTTGTAGGCTCCGTCATTCTTCGGGTGATTGGAATTTTTCTTCAGTATCTGTCTATATCTCTGAGATGAGGTATTATGATTACTTGCGTTATTTACATTATTCGGACTGTTACCCCCTTCTTCA
>OZ010592.1:81886995-81909495 GCA_963932145.1 Acanthosepion lycidas | reverse complement strand
TCAGCAGAATTTTAGAAATACCAAAATGGGTCATGGCCCCAAAATCAGATGGGAACCCCTGAACTAATGTCTTTTTACGGTGGATATGTATGTGTGTGTGTATCTGTGCCTGTGTGTGTGGGAGAGAGGGTGCGTGTATGTGTGGGGGGTGTATTTCTAACATCTCATCTTGAACTTTCATTTAATAATTAATTATTTATTTACATTTATTATTTTTTTCTTGCTCAATTTGAGTAGACAGGTGGGTCTGTCGCCTGGTTCATATACTTCTGAGGTCTTTTGAGAAGGAGTAGAAGTTTATCCCTTGTTACCTGTTTAGGATTGCATTTCCGGTTTGTTCTAAAAAATTTTCATTCTCTTTCAGTCCAAATAGCCCCTGCATCTTAGTGGCATTGTCGCCTTACTTTTGGTTAATTGATGAAAAAATTGAAGACCAAGCATTAGTGTTTTAAATATGATTGTTTTTCACGACAAAATTAAATCCCGTACCCTCTATGCCGGGTGTAACAGCTAAATTTCCCAAATCTTGTAACAGCATAATTATCTCTCCAACAAATTGATTAATATCTATATAAAAAAAAAAAAAAAAAAAAAAAAACTAGACTGATTAGTTTTTATTTTCCAGGTTTTCAGATGAGACGTTTAGCCATCTTGACACCATATAACGTAAGAATCATTGAAAAACCCTTTGAGTTATTCAACTAGAAAGAGAACAGGTTAAAATCGTTTTGTGTGAACCCCACTGTTTTCACAACCGAGCAATGGTGAGAGGAAAATGATCATTCAGGCCTTCAGTAATGGTACCAACAATCAAATATAACTTTTTTGTTACTTTGAAAGTCAATAAAAATTAGTATTTCTTAATTTTAACCATTGATCCTCTTTGCAAATAAATAAACACTGCGTTTATTGTCATTTGAACAGTGCATTACTTATGGATACTATATTGCGGATGTAACAGCAAAATTATCCATACCGTGCTACAGCGTAAATTCCCACAAAATGTTTAATATTTAAAAAAACACTAGACTAATTGAGTATCTTTTTTTCCAGGTTTTCAGATAAGTCGTTTAAACCTCTTGACATCATTTTTCGTAAGAATCACCGAAAAACCTTTTCATTTTTAGAACCATATATATATATATATATATATATATATATATATATATATATATATATATATATATATATATATATATATATATGGTTTGGTTTGGTCTATTTTACATATAAAACACAATGATTAGGATAGATTCGTATGAATAGAATACGTATTAATTTTTTTCTTTTCAAAAAAATCTATTTCTGGTATTTTTACTATAAAAATCTATATTTTTATACATTCAGAGAATTTTGAACCCAGTTCGGGGCTAAATTATTTGCCCATAGGTAGGACCCAAACAGGTGCTACCACCCGGGGTCATGGTAAACCTTGGAACAACACCACTTACGAGATGGTTTCACGCTCCTTAAAACCTTGCTGTCGGATATAGTTTATCGTCATGCACAGGGCGCTATATATGTGCAGATAGATAGATAGATAGATAGATAGATAGATAGATAGATAGATAGATAGATAGATAAAAAAAACAATGAAAATCTTGTCGGAATTAAATAACCCATTAAAGTTGATATGCCTCAAAACAAAACAAAACAAAACAAAACAAACCAATAGATAGATAGATACTATATAGACTGAAATAGATAGATAGATAAATAGATAGATAGATAGATAGATAGATAGATAGATAGATAGAAAATATAACCAGCAATAAAAATCTTGTCGGCATTAAATAACCTTTTGTGGTTGATATACCGTAAAACAAACAAACCATACCAATATATACCGAGATAGATAGATAGATAGATAGATAGATAGATAGATAGATAGATAGATAGATAGATAGATAAAAAAAAATGGAATAAGAAATAATCAGGGGTGGATTAAGAAATTTGGTAATTGCTTACAATTGATAAAACGGGCAATCAATTGCTGGAATCTCCTGACGAGTGGACTGAGCAGTTAAAATGATTCTTCTACGAAAATCATAGATAAATAGATGGATAGTTTTCCAAAGAATTAATGGATTTTATTTTTAGTCCGACATTTTTATTACTACAAACATTGTTACAGTAGACATTTTATTTGAAATAGACTCGCCATTTTTGTTTATTAATAACTAACAAAATTTCCAGCCATTCCCCTAATGTATTCAAACAAACATCCATATCTATAAATATAAGAATTTCAACAAATTCTAGTGACCTGAAAATATTCAATGAAAACTAAAACTTATGAATCAGCCCTAAAGAAACAGCGGATATTCAAACTAGAAGACAAAAACGAAAACAATTTAAACAAAAACAACAGAAAAGGAAACAATTTGGTTCAATATCCTTACAAATACTTCCCCAGAAACAGAAGATTATTTACAAAATTCTGAATAAGAATACAATCAAATTCTGAATAAGAATAGAATACAATCAAAATTAGTTACAGCTGCATCGATAACATGGAGAAAATAATATCTAAGCACAATAAACAAAATACCTAGCGAAACCAATAAAACAACAAAATAAAAATAACATCCAGTAATATAGCATGAACAAATGTAAGTGCAAAAACAAAGAAAATTGCCACTTAGCAATAACTGTTTAACCAATAACATAATATACAAAGCTATCGTAACTAATAAAATTAACACAGACGAAAAAAATTGCCTACTTAAAAAAGAAAAAGAAAAGAAATATATTATAACCACAAAATATCCTTCGAAAGAAAAAAATCAGATGGGAAATTATGAAAAGAGACCCATACAGTATTAAAAGGAAAAATTGTGAATTATGCTTAGAGGAAAAATTAGCAATAATTAGTTTTAAAAACCAAAAACACACTTAAACAAGAAAACTGGAATAATGGGAAAATGTAGGCATACAATTAAATAATTACTTTGCTACTTATTACTTATAAACACTAATTAAAATAAACAAAAAAATAAAATAAATATAATATGAACTTAAAATAATTAATTACTAATAAATAAATAAATAGACGAGCAAATATTAAGCATGCACTCCTATACGCGTGTGTGTGCATGTACATATAAATATATACATACACAAACACGTAAAAAAACACTCGGCAATAATTAATACTACAATATAAAATTAAAACTACTAAACAAAAAATAAGCTAAAAATTAAAACTACTAACCTTTAAATCTAAGTTACAGAGCAATATATACTGATAAATTAAGAAAACACCTTAAAAATCCATATCGGTTACAATTTATTTAATGAATATTGTTATATTTATCTCTTCAAACGGGATATATATATATATATATACATATATATATATATATATATATATATATATATATATATATATATATATATATATATATATAATTATTTATTTAAAAATATGATTCCAACTCGCTACATAAGAGGTCTCATGTTTCAAAACAAGAGCCGAAAACTTCAAAATAATATTTGAATTAACTTGAGTTAAAGTAGGCTCTGTTCCATCTTCAAGCGAAATTTTTTGGGAATGAACTTATTTCTGAAATCTACGAGTTTTAATAGTATGGTCAGAATTGAAATCAAAAATTTCCATGGTAACATCAAGGGCGGATTGTTTAGAATCGGCAGGGGTGGGGTGTTAATAATTTGTATCAGTATAGAGTTACTTTCATAGATGCCGGGTCAGGGTAAGGTGGGGGTGGCTAAATTTACGACGGAGGAAGTTTTCGCATAGTCTGGCTTGAGCGTCTACGGAGATTTATTTATTTATTATTTTATTATATCTCTTTATGAAAGGGATTTGTGTATATGAAAAAGCCGTAACGTTTGTTATTTGACAACTTCATAAATGGTTATCAATTTTTGTAGGGTATTAAAACTATGTATATGGGCTATGGATTTTAAAATTTATTTTTTTGTATGCGTGTTTTTAGCTAGTTATTCAGAGCGTAAGTTCGGTTGTGTCGGCAGAAAACCGTTAATTCTTGCCGGTTGTTTAATAGGTTTTTATTGTTTAGAAGCTTAATAATGTGTAGTTTCTCATGGAGGCACAAAGGGCATGGGTCATCCCAAGTTTTGCAAGTTCTAGTCCTGTTAATGTTTTGAAACATGAGACCTCTTATGTAGCGAGTTGGAATCATATTTTTAAATAAATAATTATATTTATGCTCTACTTTCGTATCGAGCACTATTTTTTAAAAATAATTACAAAAATACAAAGGAACCTTGGATCTTTTACCAAACCAGTTTCTTTCCTATTTTCTACAATATTTTCACACACACACACACACACACACACACACACACACACACACACACATATATATATATATATATATATATATATATATATATATATTCGGTTGTATGGATATTCGTTTATAACTCTGGATTTCACGCTTTTGCGATCATCAGACGAACTGGTTTATTTTTAAAAAAGTTGGTCTATTTATGATTATTTGTGTACGGTGGAGGGGGAATTTTCTTCTGTATTTGTTTGGAATGACAATTTCACATACACAGAAAAACATACATACCGGTGTATGCATTTTAGTTCACACAAAAATGGAAACAAAAAGCTTAATTGCAGTGCCTTGTCTGTCGTCTTTAAAAAAAAAAAGCAAGAACATGTAGATCTTTAAATGACCCATGTCCTTTGTGCATACATGAAAAGTTAAATATTGCTAAGTTTCTGAAAAATAAAAATTTATTAAATCAAAGAAATGAAATAGCGAGTTTTTGTAGGCACCGCCAAATTTTTTCCTTAATAGCTAAAATTAAAAAAAAATGAGACTAACATATTTATAGTTGATCATAAATAAAATAAAATAGTTTATAAATACATAATTAGATTCTAATTATGTATTTATAAGCAATTTTATATATATTAATTTTAACATGACCATATATGTACTCAATTAGTAAATAAATTAAATATATCTTAAGTCGGCACAAATAAAAATATAAATATTAAAAATGTGACTGAATGCCCCTTTCGAAAAGATCTTAATTGAAATTTATAAAATTAAATATTAAATACAAAAATAAAAATGACAAATGTGTTGCTGTTGAAACCCAGATTACGTCATGGAACATAGACACTAGCATAAATTTTTACTTGAAAAAAGGAAGTTTATATCAATAGGCAATTAACCCCAACATCTCAAAATATCAAATTTGTCTGGACTTATAAATTAAGTAAATCAATTTCTAAAAAAGTTATTCTTAGCATCGCTTGATAATGGAACGGAACTTTGTATTTGAAGCTCAATTTGTATGATTGAATTTAAATTGAGGTTTCAGTTTTTTAGCATGGGAATTTCTGTAAAAGTCTATATTTCTGAGATGAGGTATTATGTACACTATTTACATTATTCGGACTATTGTCGTCATCTTTGTCGACATATTTATCACAACGTTTCGGTCGTTGTACGCTCCGACCTTCTTCAGATGTTTCGGAAAAAAAATATTGCCAGCAATAAATTAATTAAATTAATGTTTAACTGAACCCTTTATTTCGCTCACTGGGGTAGACTGTTCTAGTTCCACGTGGCATGTTTAATGGGAATTTCTGTGTTGCGATGATTATATATATATATATATATATATATATATATATATATATATATATATATATATATATATAAACAATTATAATATTATGCCCTCGGCTTGTATCGAGCACTGAATTATAAATCTCATTGCTATTATTTTGATATATATATATATATATATATATATATATATATATATATATATATATATATATATATATATGTTTCATTAAATAATATAGACAAATGTTGTCTATTTATTTTATGTAAATTCTTTACATATCATCTGATTAGCTTAATAACATTATCAGTAAACGAAGAAAGAAATTGTAAATTGTACTGTAATTGCCATGTTTGATAATGGCTTATGTAAGCCGAAAGCTTAGATAGAATTAAAAAATATGGATCAATATTGTGATGTTCTTTCTTCTTATTATGATAATGTTATTAAACTTATCAGACGTTATGAAAAGAATTTACATAAAATAAATAGACAACACTTTCTATATTATTTAATGAAACATGTATGAATGAACATATGCTGCCTAATTACACACAATTTAAATTACATGATCCAGCAGCCCACAATCTTATCAATACTTGGAATTATAAATGTAGCCTTGTGAAAAAGCAAATTGAAATAGCCAAGGAAAAACTGAACAACCTTAACACCAACAAAAAAGACATCTACGATAAACTAAAGCATATAACTATATTGTACTGTAATTGTCATCTTTGATAATGGCTTATGTAAGCCGAAAGCTTAGATTGGATTAAAAATATATCAATATTGTGATTTTCTTTCTTCGTTTAATGATAATGTTATTAAACTTATCAGACGTTATGAAAAGAATTGAATAGAATAGAATAAATAGGCAACACTTGTCTATATTATTTAATGAAACATGTATGAATCAAAAAATGCTGCCTAATTACACACAACATATATATATATATATATATATATATATATATATATGTGTGTGTGTGTGTATGTGTGTGTGTGTGTGTGTGAATACTTCGGAATGTAAACTCGGGCGATATTCATACTAGCAAGCCATCACCCTGTTTTGAAGGAAGATAATTAGTAATTGTTCAGTCGCCACTCTTTACACGCAAATAGTTTTTTTTTATGGCCTTGGTCAGATCCGCTTTAAAAAAAAAAAAAAACTTTGTTGAGATCAAGTTCACAAGTATAAGGACGTGTGTGTTTTCTCATTTCCTGAAACAAAGAAAGATTAGGCGAAAAGAAGCCGTTTCTCAGCAACAGAGTGAATAATAAAGGTATTATAAACGACACACACTCGATGTGTTGTTGGTTGGATCTCAATCCGTGACACATTATTTTAAGAGCGAAAACGTTGCCCTTGGAACCAATATCAGCAAGCAAGCCAGTTAGAGGTGTAGATGGGATTAACTATATATCAAGACCGAAAGATGCGAGGTTGAATAAGCAACACCTTTTGCCTATAAGCAGTCCTTCTTTACCTACCTAAATGGGCGTGTAGGTGTTGGCGGATCGGCGACAGAGTACCCCGGAGAGCAGGATGTGTCAGCATCGTACTTGGCTGACACTGTTGTTTGACACTTTCATGACACAAACACACACACAGACACAATTCTCTCGTCCAAAAAACCCCCCCCAAAAACCTGAAGCAAGTTTAAAGTTTTGTTTCAAGTGCTGAGTTTGTAATGAATGTCACTTGTAATTTCTGTTATGCGCTATCTCCCATCAGGAGGAGGGTGATTATGGCTCTCCATGACTTCCATACTTTTGACTCATTAAAATCCCTCTTTGTCGTTGTTTTAGTTTTTTTTAAACTTTCCCCGTTGCTCACATATGTTCCCCTTGGTATTCTCAGGGGAACAGGTTTAATTTGGTTTGTTTTACGGCATATCAACCTCAATGGATTATTTCATGCCGACAAGATATTTATTACTGGTAATACATTTTTACCAAAATTTATTGCTGGTAATATTTTTTTCCCCAAATTTATTGCTGGTAATATTTTTCCCCGAGATTTATTGCTGGTAATATTTTTTTCTTAAATTTATTGCTGGTAATATATTTTTCCTCAAATTTATTGCTGGTAATATTTTTTTTTTAAATTTATTGCTGGTAATATTTTTTTTTTAAATTTATTGCTGGTAATATTTTTTTCTTAAATTTATTGCTGGAAATATATTTTTCCTCAAATTTATTGCTGGCAATATTTTTTTTTTCCAAAATTTATTGCTGGTAATATTTTTTTCTTAAATTTATTGCTGGTAATTTTTTTTTCCTCAAATTTATTGCTGGAAATATTTTTTTTTTCAAATTTATTGCTGGTAATATTTTTTTTTTCCAAAATTTATTGCTGGCAATATTATTTTTCCAAAATTTATTGCTGGCAATATTTTTTCCCAAATTTATTGCTGGTACAAATTTATTGCTGGTAATATTGCTGTTTCATGCTAGACGCAATCGTCGTGGCCTGACGATTGCGTCTAGCATAAAACAGACTGTCGCCTCTAAGTGTTGACTTCAATGTTCACTTTTATATTTACAAACTCCCTATCTCTGCTTTTGAGCACTTTATCCCATAAATATAGCATACCTTAAAACTCTCTCTCCCTCTCTCTCTCTCACTCTCTCTCTCTCTTTATATATATATATATATATATATATATATATATATATATAAGACAGGATGTGTGTGTGTAACGAATGCACGGCCGCAATTTTCGACGGATTTGCACCAAAATTTAATTGCACATGCTCCAAGTTACCGGGAAGGCCAAGACCGACTTTGCATTTCCCAACTCCCACCTATAGTGGAAATAATCGATTTTTTCAAGCTTCTACGGCAGTTTTCATGTAGTTTGCGGCCATTTTCTACTGGCCAGAGTGAGAGCCTATAGCTGGCTGCCACGAATAGGCAGGAAGATTCTATTGCACAGCGTGAGAGCCAACAGCTGACTGACACGAATGTTAACTAGCATGCTAGCAGGCAAAAAAAATCGATAGCTGCATTCGTCACAAGTGGGAAAAATTTAAATTTGCATCGCACTTTACTCCAATTGGCTCATTCGCGTGCTTAAACTCAACGTTGATTCTGATTTTGCAGAACTGGGTTGGGTGTGAAAAAGTATTTGTTGTTAACATTCTTTTTTCATTCGGTTTTTCCAGTTACGAGTCTTTTTTTAAAGCTGATCGTTTTGTGTTCATTTTGTTTAGTTCTTTATTCGTAACAGATTTAATGTCTAGTCTAGAGCTTAGAAAAAATTCGCAGTGTGAGATAGGCAAGAAGTAAGTCATGTAGCAACATCAACACGGCAAGGGCACAAAATATTTTAAGTCAAGTGATTGCTGTATTAGTCGTAGGATTTTTGAATCAAGCACGGGCAACGACGTGCCATGCTGCTGGTATATATATATATATATATATATATATATATATATGAAGAAATATAGTTTTAAGTCATGCTATATTTATTGGATAAAGTGGTCAATAGCAGAGATAAGTAGTTTGTAAATATAAAAGTTAACATTGAAGTCAACACTCAGAGGCGACAGACTGTTTCATGCTAAACGCAATCATTAGCGGCCTGATGATTGCGTTTAGCATGAAACAGTCTGTCACCTCTGAGTGTTTATTTTCTCTTTTTTCTTCTTCTTTCTTTCTCTCTCTCTCTCTCTCTCTATATATATATATATATATATATATATATATATATATATATATATATATATATAAAAGTGAACACTGAAGTCAATATTCAGAGGAGACAGACTGTTTCATGCTAAACGTAATCATCATGGCCTGATGATTGCGTTTAGCATGAAACAGTCTGTCGCCTCTCACAGTTCACTTCAATGTTCACTTTTACACACACACACACACAGACACACACACACACACACACACATATATATATATATATATTTAATATGGTCATCCACTTCCAGGCCTGTTTCGCTGTATCACAGCTCATCAGTGTGACTAGACCTTATGTTAATTCCAGCCGGGATCGAATGGCAGAGAAGAAGGGAAATTTTAACGTATTGCATACGAATGTAAACATGGTTTGCATTTACTGTTAAAAAGTGACGCTTTTATTTAAATCCTTTTGAGGTTGCATTGTTCCTATTTTCTGCGTGAGTAATCTAGTATTTTTTTTCTCTCTCTACAATTCTATTGTTTTCATATAAGTGAAAATTCTTCTTTATTATTCACCGAAAACAAAACAAAAAAAAAAATATCAAAAAGCCAACACAAAGTTTTTACGCATTCCTATATTCAGTATTTATATCTTCACTATTTTAACCGTACTGTCAGAAATTGTCAGTGATATTTAAATAACACTCCATTTTTATTGGTTACGCTTTCTGTATGAGTAATCGGCGATTACTATCTGTAAAATTTCCTTTATTGTCGTATCAATAAAAACAAACATTAAATACAGAATATCCAAAGAATGCTAACACGAAAGAAAAAAAATAAAATAAAATAACATTTCAATATTTATTAATGAAATATTTCTTTTTACGGTGGTACGTTTGATTATTAAATACTGTTGCCGGATGCTTGTATGTTTGGGTAAATATTAGGCCCCATTATTATGCTGCGGGAATCAACAATTTGTATAATAAATATTTAGGGGCTGCTGGAAGATTTATCCTAACAGCAACATTGGCGGACCAACGTGAGTCGAGGTAAAAAAAAAACAAACATAAAACACTCGATATATAAAACAACGACAATGGACGCTATTCGCTAAAGGAATTATAAAGACAGTAAGAACGAATGGAAAAAATTAAAACAAGTTATATAAAAAAAAAAAAATATGTGTTTTATCATGATGAAAAGCTTAAAAATACAGTTAACGATCGTAAAAACCAAAAAAAAAAAACTAAAACAAGTTATTAAAAAATATGTTTTATCACGATGAAAGGCTTAAAAATACAGTTAACGATCGTAAAAACCAAAAAAAAAAAACTAAAACAAGTTATTAAAAAATATGTTTTATCACGATGAAAGGCTTAAAAATACAGTTAACGATCGTAAAAACCAAAAAAAAAAAACTAAAACAAGTTATTAAAAAATATGTTTTATCACGATGAAAGGCTTAAAAATACAGTTAACGATCGTAAAAACCAAAAAAAAAAAACTAAAACAAGTTATTAAAAAATATGTTTTATCACGATGAAAGGCTTAAAAATACAGTTAACGATCGTAAAAACCAAAAAAAAAAAACTAAAACAAGTTATTAAAAAATATGTTTTATCACGATGAAAGGCTTAAAAATACAGTTAACGATCGTAAAAACCAAAAAAAAAAAACTAAAACAAGTTATTAAAAAATATGTTTTATCACGATGAAAGGCTTAAAAATACAGTTAACGATCGTAAAAACCAAAAAAAAAAAACTAAAACAAGTTATTAAAAAATATGTTTTATCACGATGAAAGGCTTAAAAATACAGTTAACGATCGTAAAAACCAAAAAAAAAAAACTAAAACAAGTTATTAAAAAATATGTTTTATCACGATGAAAGGCTTAAAAATACAGTTAACGATCGTAAAAACCAAAAAAAAAAAACTAAAACAAGTTATTAAAAAATATGTTTTATCACGATGAAAGGCTTAAAAATACAGTTAACGATCGTAAAAACCAAAAAAAAAAAACTAAAACAAGTTATTAAAAAATATGTTTTATCACGATGAAAGGCTTAAAAATACAGTTAACGATCGTAAAAACCAAAAAAAAAAAACTAAAACAAGTTATTAAAAAATATGTTTTATCACGATGAAAGGCTTAAAAATACAGTTAACGATCGTAAAAACCAAAAAAAAAAAACTAAAACAAGTTATTAAAAAATATGTTTTATCACGATGAAAGGCTTAAAAATACAGTTAATGATCGTAAAAACCAAAAAAAAAAAACTAAAACAAGTTATTAAAAAATATGTTTTATCACGATGAAAGGCTTAAAAATACAGTTAACGATCGTAAAAACCAAAAAAAAAAAACTAAAACAAGTTATTAAAAAATATGTTTTATCACGATGAAAGGCTTAAAAATACAGTTAACGATCGTAAAAACCAAAAAAAAAAAACTAAAACAAGTTATTAAAAAATATGTTTTATCACGATGAAAGGCTTAAAAATACAGTTAACGATCGTAAAAACCAAAAAAAAAAAACTAAAACAAGTTATTAAAAAATATGTTTTATCACGATGAAAGGCTTAAAAATACAGTTAACGATCGTAAAAACCAAAAAAAAAAAACTAAAACAAGTTATTAAAAAATATGTTTTATCACGATGAAAGGCTTAAAAATACAGTTAACGATCGTAAAAACCAAAAAAAAACAAACTAAAACAAGTTATTAAAAAATATGTTTTATCACGATGAAAGGCTTAAAAATACAGTTAACGATCGTGAAAACAGACCAGATCATATGAACAATGTAAGGACTATTGCTCATAATCTTTATTTATAAATGATTCATATATTCAAGTTTTATGGGTTTTTTTTTTTAATGAATTTTGAATGTTTCACTATTTAAACACTATTTTGAAATCGTTTTTTTTTTTTTTTTTTTTTTCAATTTCTCCCAAAGAATATTCTTGGGGATTTTGATCTTTCAAGATTTTAAATTTCGGGATTTTGATCTTTCGGGATCTCAAATCTCTGGATTTTAAATTTCAGGATTTTGACATTCGGGATTTTAAGATTCGTGATTATGATCGGCACCCGTCTGTTTTATATACGCGACAATGACACACGTCTTTAGTGTATTTCTACAGAAGAAAGCTAAGAATATCACAGACTGAACATGTGAGCAATGAGAAAGTTTTATCATATAAAAGTGACTTATACTTTACACCAGGAAGAAACACTTGTAATTTCTAGGGAACATAATAATTAAAGAACACTTAGAAAACAAATGTGAAACGATTTCTCTGAGGAGAGTCTTGTCAAAAAATGTTTTATCGTTATGAAAGGTTTAAAAATATAGTTAAGGACCGTGAAAACAGACCAGATCATATGAATAATCTTAGGACTCTTGCTCTCAATCTTTATTTATAAATGATTCATATATTCAGGTTTTTCTAATGAATTTTGAACGTTTCAAATGTATAAACACTATTTAAACGCTATTTTGTAAATTTTTATAAATAAAGGTATTTCCATTTTATTTTCAATTTCTCCCAAAGGTTCATTTTCGGGATTGGGATCTTTCAGGATTATAAATTTCAGGATTTTAAATTTCAGGATTTCAAAATTCGGAATTATAACACAAACCGACTTCATCGTCATAAACGGAACGCTCTTTGATATGACTTTATTATATTTCTATGAAAAAAAAAATTTTTTTCATTAAGAATGACGAGGGGGAACTTTTAAAAAGAAAGAAAAAAAAAACGAACTTTATATCGTGAGCAAAATTGCCCTAATTTCAAACATGTCTCAGCAGACGAAGGAATATAAAACAAAAACCTCACAGCATGGGAATCATCGCGCCATTTTGAAAGCGGTGAAAAACTAAAATAATTTACTTATTTATTTACTAATTTTTAAATCAATTTCGCTAAATTTCCTGTCTTTGAGACAAAAGTTCAGGATGCTACGATGTGTGAGTAAATATTAGTCCCCATATTAGTTGCGGGAATCAACAATTTGGATAATAATACATTTACCTGCCCCTGGAACATTTATCCCACCAACAATATTGGCGGGCCAACGTGAGTCGAGGTAAAAATAATTAAATAAAACAATCAATATAAGACAAACGACAATGGCCGTCCAGGGTATGACGATAAACTACATCCGTGTCCTGGGTATGACGATAAACCACATCCGCGTCCTGGGATGGACGATAAACTACATCCGCGTCTTGGGTATGACGATAAACTACATCAGCGTCCTGGGTAAGACGATAAACTACGTCCAACAGCAAGGCCTCTGATCAGGAGGTTTTGATGGGCGTAGAACGACCTCTTAATTGCTGGTGTTCCCAGGTCCATCCTAACCGGGGTGGTAGCACTTGTGAGGGTCCCAGTTATGGGCAAATATGTGATACCCAAACTTGTGTAAAAATAGGTTTAATACCAGAAATACTTTGTAATAAAAAAAATATATTACCAGCAATAATTTTTTAAGGAAAAATTATCAGCAATACTTTAAAAAAAAAATATTAGCAATACAAACAACTATACATTCTTTGAAAAAAAAAAAGACCAACTATCGATTTCTTCAAGGAAAAATATTCCCAGAAATAGATTTTTGAAGAAAAACACACTATCAGCTATAAAAATTTTTGTCGGCATTAAATAACACATTGAGGTTGATATGCCGTAAACCAAACCAAAACAAACGACAATGGACGCTATTAACAAAAGGAATGGCATGTAACAAAAAGTATAAACATAAAACTAGATATAATAAGAATACGCTTCGGTTTTAAATAATCCACAAATTTCTGTCAGAATTTTTTGGCTGAGGTATTATCGTTATTAATCTTATTTATACTGGAGTTATTGTCCTTATATCTGTTGTTGCTATCACAACATCTCGACTGTTTTGCCCTCCGGTCTTCCTCAGGTGTATACCGATATGGGTAACCTACAGGGAATTCTGAACTGACCCCTTTATTTAATCTATGGGGGTAGACTATTCTCGTTCAACTCCTCATGTCTAGGCACGAGTACAATAGTCCAAATATAAATAGTTTAAGGACATCTTCAGGTGTATATTGTTATATCCTCCGGCCTTCCTTAGGTGTATATCGATCAGGGTAACCTACAGGGAATTCTGAACTGAACCCTTTATTTAATCTATGGGGGTAGACCGTTCTCGTTCCACTACTCATGTCTAGGCATGAGGACAATAGTCCAAATATAAATAGTTTGAGGACATCTTCAGGTGTATATTGTTATATCCTCCGGCCTTCCTTAGGTGTATATCGATCTGGGTAACCGACAAGGAATTCTGAACTGATTTTTTTATTTAATATACGGGGGTAGAATGTCCTCATTCAATTGTTCATGTCTCGGGATATCTCGTCTGATTCTTATATCAAATATTAATTAGAGTCCACGTATGCACTGCCCGGCCCAGGGATTGAACTCACAATCACAATGTCACCAAATTCGCTAACCAACGTTTTAATCCACTATGTGCATTGTTCACTCTATGTCACTTACACCCTTGTGCAAATTAATTATACAGGAAGATGTGTAGGGCCATGATCACCTACACCCTTGTGCAAATTAATGGAAACAAAGCGAATACTTCCGTTATTATTTACTTTTCTTCGTATTGTTCCAGTGGAGTATGCCCCGGTGCACATGTTAGTACTTCGTATATCCATTCCACGAAGTCGTTCCTTGCACATTGGCCACAAATTCTCGATTGGATTTAAATCAAGAGAGTTTATAGTACTTTTATTTACTCACTGGTATGGCTTGCTAGTGTGTTCGTGCAGCGTTACAACTTTCGTATGTTTTCTTGGAGTAATGTCCATCGCAGACAATGGTCGTAGGACAACTAGTCGACAGTCGAGACAATAGTGTCTGGGCGGGATAAAAAAACTGATGCAACGGATGACGCACTATTTTTAAAGGACAAACAAATTTCGTCATACACCCGGAAAATAGATTCATATTACTGCACACCACTGCAAATGACCTAATCTGAAGAAAAATAGAAATCGATTACACACTGTCAGTCCAGTGGCTCTAAAAATGACCGTATGGTGAAAGAAAGGAAACAAAAGCGGTTCTTTCAAATAATTTAAATTTGTAAACCTTATAGTTAAAGCTAATAATTCACCTCTTAGAACAAAATTAAATAGGGCAAATATTATTTACGAATTTAAATGCCCATTAAGGAATTGTATTCCTGACCAATCAAAATTCGTAAATAATTATATAGGCCACACTACAACATGTTTGACACGCAGACTCACTCTACACCTTTCTGACTATAGCTCAATTAGATCTCATTTAAATATTCATGGAGCCCTACCGGACACTATTCTTAACTTACTTGTTGACAACACTAATATAAGAGCATCATCTACATGCAAAAAAAGGCTAAAAATAATGGAAGCCTTATTAATAAAAACAAAAAACCAAAACTTAATAATATTAACTTTGAACATGAACTATGAACATGAACACATCTTGACCGTGTTTTGAAAAATGAAAACATTTTATAAAACATACAGACAGCTATTACTTATTTAAAAGTTAAAATATTTAATCCTTGAAAATGGCTACATGTATAGCCGAGAGCGCTCGGATAAAAAGAACATTCGAACATTTTTTATATAATTTATCATCCGGAAAGAAAAAAATTATTACATCGCATGAGAAATTGTATAAAAAACTAAATAAAAGCACCTTGCCTGTCGTATTCAATGAAATGTGCATCAAAGAAAGATTTCTGCACACAAATATATATATATATATATATATATATATATATATATATATATACCGGATGTAACAGGAAAATCATTCGATTGTCAGATGAACTCTGAAATTCTAATTGAGCAATAAGAATGTCTCATTATTCTCCAAGCTTAACAGAAGAATCGCGATGAAATCGGTAAAAAATAATGAAAATGTTCATTAATCATATATAAGTATCGGAACCTCAAGAACGATTGAAATTAAGTTCATATATATATATATATATATATATATATATATATATATATATATATATATATATATATATATATATATATGATTTAAAGATAGATAGATAGACAGGTAGATAGATATGACAGGAATATACAGAGATGGATAGATAGATAGATAGATAGATAGATAGATAGATATGAATATTGGTAGAGGAATATGTAGATAAAACGATATGAAGAGTGATAGAAATATATGAGCAGAAATAGATAGATAGATAGATATGACTATACTGAAATACCTAGATAGATTTGAACTGTGATGAGATAGATAGATAGATAAGAAGAGAGTGGCATAGATAGATAGATAGATAGATAGATAGATAGATAGATAGGAAAAGACTGGCATAGATAGCTAGATAGATATCTAAGAAGAGACGTGCATAGATAGATAGATAGATAGATAGATAGATAGATAGATAGATAGATAGATATCACTACACTGAAATATCTAGATAGATATGAACAGTGATGAGATAGATAAGAAGAGACTGGCATATATATATATATATATATATATATATATATATATATATATATATATATATATATATGTATATATATATATAGATATAGATAGACAGATAGATAGATAGATAGATGGGAAAAGACTGGCATAGATAGATAGATAGATAGATAGATAGATATCACTACACTGAAATATCTAGATATATATCACTACACTGAAATATCTAGATAGATATGAACAGTGATGAGATAGATAGATAGATAGATAAGGAGAGACTTGCATATATATATATATATATATATATATATATATATATATATATAGATAGATAGATAGATAGATAATGACTATACTGAAATAGCTAGATAGATATGAACAGTGGTGAGATAGATAGATAGATAGATAGATCGATCGATAGATAGATAGATAGATAGATAGATAGATAGATAGATAAGAAGTTACTGGCATAGATAGATAAGAAAAGAGTGGCATAGGTAGGTAGGTAGATTGATATGAAAAGACTGGCGTAGATAGATAGATAGATGGACAGGCAGACAGACAGACAGAGATAGACGGATAGTGTCTAATTTCATTCTCCTTTGCTCTTTACCTTCAACTATCTTCATGAAGGATATTCACTTTTTATGATATTAGATGCTTTCTTGAACAGAGTTTATCGTTGCTTCATACGCAAAGGATCCGTGCGTCATTGTGTGTGAGTCGAATCGGTGCCAGCAAATCGCACCCATAAATGATCCTCTTTCTGCTGGGAAGAAAAATTAGCCGAAAAATTGAACTGTGCTCAGTCACTCATATCTTCCCATGTATTATACACACACACACACACATATATATATATATATATATATATATATGTATATATATATATATATATATTAGAAGGGCAGTTTATGCATAATTCAAAATAAAAAGTGAGCACATACACAATTTTCTATTATATTTTTTTACAATTTCATCCAATGGAAGGAAATAAAGCGACTAAGAAACAAGTGTAAAAGTATAGGAGAATATATATATATATATATATATATATATATATATATATATATATATATATATACACCCATATATACACATATATATATATATATATATATATATATATATATATATATATATACACACACACAGACACATATATATATATATATATATATATATATATATATATATATATATATATATATATATCTAAGGAGAGAAAGCTATAAAAAATAGCAGTCCAGGGAACCTCAAAGTACCTCATATACTCTCCATCGCTGCATTTTCAAGTGACCCCGATTCTAATGTGTAGGTCAGGTACTATTTATACACTTGTCCAATCTGAAAAACATATTTATGTCATATCCATACAGGTAATGAGTGATGAAGCAATTTCATAATGAACTATGCGATGCCATTCTCAAATTCCTTCTTCAAATACTCTTTGTTCTTGAATTTGAAATCGACGCCTGTTACAATGGAAAAATCAAGTCCCATTTACGCTCTCGACAAATTTTTCCCACTTGTGAGGAATGCAGCTATCGATTTGTTTTGCATGCTAGTTAACATTAGTATCAGTCAGCTGTTGGCTCTCACGCTGGCCAATAGAATCTTCCTGTCTATTCGTGGCAGCCAGCTATAGGCTTTCATTCTGGCCAGTACAAAATGGCCGCAAACTACATGAAAACTGCCGTCGAAGCATGAAAAATCGATTATTTCCACTATCGATGGGAGTTGGGAAATGCAAAGTCGGTTCTAGCCTTCCCGCTAACTTAGAGCATGTGCATGTAAATTTTGGTGCAAATCCGTCGAAAATTGCGGCGGTGCATTCGTTACACACAAACACACACACAAACACACACACACACACATCCTGCCTTATATATATATATATATATATATATATATATATATATATATATATATATATATATATATTCTAAGTAAATAATGTCTAATTTTTATCCATTTTTTATTTTACGGCTCATAGCAGATTTTCGGTAAATTGTTTTTCTGTTTTAAGCTGCAAGTTTGATTTCTAGAAATTTCATGAAAGTGGAAGTAACAGATGCAAAAAGAAAATAATATTTTTACCAAGAAATTTGAAAAAAATATTTAAAAAATAATTTAATTAATTTATCAATAAGTCGTGAAAATTTAATTTAAATTCGACAGTTATTTGATTTTTGAAAGAATTTCCCAAAAATATTTCAGCGCCCCAAAAGACGCTAACAATCCCTATACGAATCTTTCGCCCACACGCTGACGCAAATAATAAAAAAAAAATCGGCAACATTTCAAATGTGTCAGAAAATATTTAAAAAATCATAAAATACTCAAAAATATAATCTTTTTTGGAAAAGTTTTGTAGGTACCTATATATATATATATATATATATATATATATATATATATATATATATATATATATGTACCTACAAAACCATTTCTATATATCATTTCCGTTAAGTCAACCATCTAAATAGGTCATGGTCTGGTCACTTCTCCTACCCCAATATAAATTACACTTGAAAGAGATATGAAATTAACCCCTCCCTATACTCTACCATGTCTCTTTAACTATCCCTCTCACACCCCCTGTTAAATTACAAAAACTTACACTACCTATAAATTTTAATCTCATTTTTCGTTTCATTTCGTTGTTGGAAGTGCTATCTGATGATCCAGCGTCCTTTTAATAGGACTCTGGTGAAATAAATTATTATAATGGTACCTTAAAGTCGTCTGTTTTTCTTTTATATATATATATATATATATATATATATATATATATATATATATATATATATATATATATATATAGTCATCCACAGACGAACTATCAGGTCATCCCATAAATTCTGTCCGAATTTTAACTTTTTGTTAAAATGAACGAAATTTAAAGAGTATTTTATAATGTCTAATGGAGCTGAACATTATTTTTATGTTTAGATGAATTTAAACTGATCAAATTTTATTTCAGAGAACAATAAAATTAAATTTTGTTTGGTTAAAAACCCTGCTAACATGGAAGTACCCAAGAATCATTTGAGGCACATAATGCTTTATGAGTTCAAGAAAGGAAACTCAGCAGCCGAAGCGACTAGAAACATTCACTCAGTTTATGGAGAGGAATGTGTGAATGAAAGAACTTGCAGAAGATGGTTTGCAAAATTCAGAGGTGGAGCAGCCCTTGAAGAAAATCCTGCTTTATCAGTTGAGGAATTGGCAGTGGTTCTCTGTTCAAACCATACCACTGTTCATCGTCATCTTCAACAACTTGGAAAAGTTCCTAAACTTGGAAAATGGATGCCTCATGAATTGTCTGAAAACAACCTCAAATCCCGAGTTAACATCTGCTCTTCTCTCCAACTTGTTTCATCTTTTTTGGATAGACTTGTGACTGGCGACGAAAAATGGATCTTTCATCGAAATGTTAAGCGTCGAGGACAGTGGCTTGGTAAAGGGGAAGGACCCCAGCCACAGCCGAGAAGGGAACTTCATGGGCAAAATGTTCTTGTTTAAATCTGGTGGGATCACCAAGGAATAATCCACTTTGAATTCTTACCACCTAATGCAACAATTAATGCTCAAATATACTGTCAGCAATTAGAGCGTTTGAACGAAGCTTTGAGGAAAAAAGACCTGCTCTAGTGAATCGAAAAGAGGTGATATTTCATCAGGACAATGCGCGACCCCACACAGCAAGAATCACGTCACAAAAGATCGAAGAACTTGGTTAGGAGAAAATTCCTCATCCACCTTATTCTCCCGATCTTTCTCCTTCAGACTACCAATTGTTTCGTAGCTTACAGAATCATTTGGAAGAAACAGCTTTTGTAACACAGGAGAAGTTAAAACTGACATTTGTGAGTTCTTCGAATCAAAGCCAAAAGGATTTTACAGTAATGAGAATTAGTAAGCTTGTTAATAGATGGAAGGAAGTCATAGATAATCAGGGAAAATACATTGTTGATTGAATCTGTAATTAAATGTAACATTTAGTCACTTGTTTTCTTTATTCAAAATTCGGACAGAACTTATGGGATGACCTGATATTTCGCTGTATTAAATGCCTCTAGCTAGTATCGAAACCCGGCTGAATTGGCATCAGTCGGAGATTCTACTCCTAAGTCGTTGGGATGAAGGTGAATTTACACATATTTATTTTTAGATAAACACAGTGACTCGATTATATATATATATATATATATATATATATATATATATATATACTAGCTTAGAAGTCACCCTATCGGGCAGTAATTAAGCTAGCTCCTGCGGAAGGCTCTTATTTGGGCCTTCGGCTTGTTCAGGAGATTGAGAGTCTCTAAGTCTTTGCATAGTCTCTGCATTGGAAGCTCTCCTGGCTGCCGTTTGATCTGGGTTTTCATTTGCACGGGACTTTCTTTTTCTCGCTGCAGCCTTGGCTCTTTTGATTGCAATCTGGTTGGCGGAGATTTCTTTTTGCGAGACATAACTGCTGCCGTATGTTATCGACAACAATAAACAACATCAGAACTCAAAATTGGTCGCTGCGTTTAATTATTGAATTAACATTTAATCTTACCTTTTAAAAGCTCAACGATAATTCTATTGCGGCCACATAATTTCAAGAAAATGTACGTAGATCCTTACTTTCCGTACAAACGATAGTTTTTATTTCATGGGTGACGTTCGTAGGATTTCGAAGTTAATTTCGATTATTCCCAAATATATTTCCAAGTAATAAAAATTGTTATCGCACAAAATCGTCGCAAAAAATCACGTAAAAAATGCGGGAAAAATATCGCAGTAATGAAAAGTTTGGAATCCAAAATTTCTGGAATGTAGGTCTAGATCCAGCTCGGAATGTCTTTAATTTGCGCACATTATATGCTATATGTTCGGCTACGGCATTTTTGCTATTTACGCGGGTTTTCACTCTAAGTTAAATGACTTAAACAATCCACGTTAATGTAGTCTATAATTGAGTGAAGTTTATATTAGATTGCTTGCAAATTGAAGGAGTTTTTAGTTTAAAATTTGTGTTGAAATCGACTTTTCGTTTTTCGCGGGCTTTCGTTAAACGCAGTGGCGTAGAAATAAAAATGAGCTATCGTTGAGCTCGTCAGGTTGTAAGTAACCTACATACCGAGTTTGAAGGAAATCTGAGGAAAAATGTTAAATTTATCGAAATTTGATCGGCTTTATCGATTATTGATTTTTAAAAAAAATTATCGCTAAGAACCTATCTCTTACATTGTACAATGTATCCGCCAAGTTTGGTTAAAATCAGTTGGATGGATCTCGAGTGAAAAGCTATGACATAGACAGACAGACGGACACAGAGACAGACACAGAGACATCCTCTGTTTTATACACACACACACACACACACACATATATATATATATGTGTGTGTGTGTGTGTGTGTGTGTGCGTGCGTAGTTAGATAAGTAAAGAAAAGTGAAAGAAGACTAAACAGTTTCACAAAGTATATAAAGAAAATGTACTGTAAATTTCCTATTCGGAACATGAATTTTTTTAATCATTCGCCCCCAGCAGGGCGATAATGCCGCTAGGACGCCAGAGGGGGGTTCAGAGGGTGAAAGAGAATGAGAATGCATTAGTGAGTATAAGTGAAGGACAGGACAATGAAGGAAGAGGCTCCAGGAAGACAGAGGTTGGCGATTGACAGTGTATTTAAATGTTTGAAGATTGTACATGGTAAGGAAAGCAAGAAATCGGAAAGGAGTTCCACATGTGAGACGTTCG
>OZ010592.1:81851995-81884495 GCA_963932145.1 Acanthosepion lycidas | reverse complement strand
CATATCTATCTATCTATCTATCGTAGGCTGTTCATATCTATCTATCTATCTATCTATCTATCTATCTATCTATCTATCTATCTATCGTAGTCTGTTCATATCTATCTATCGTAGGCTGTTCATATCTATCTATCTATCTATCTATCTATCTATCTATCTATCTATCTATCTATCGTAGGCTGTTCATATCTATCTATCTATCTATCTATCTATCTATCTATCTATCTATCGTAGGCTGTTCATATCTATCTATCTATCTATCTATCTATCTATCTATCTATCTATCTATCTATCTATCGTAGGCTGTTCATATCTATCTATCTATCTATCTATCTATCTATCGTAGGCTGTTCATATCTATCTATCTATCTATCTATCTATCTATCTATCTATCGTAGGCTGTTCATATCTATCTATCTATCTATCTATCTATCTATCTATCGTAGGCTGTTCATATCTATCTATCTATCTATCTATCTATCTATCTATCTATCTATCTATCTATCTATCGTAGGCTGTTCATATCTATCTATCTATCTATCGTAGGCTGTTCATATCTATCTATCTATCTATCTATCTATCTATCTATCTATCGTAGGCTGTTCATATCTATCTATCTATCTATCTATCTATCTATCTATCTATCGTAGGCTGTTCATATCTATCTATCTATCTATCTATCTATCTATCTATCTATCTATCTATCTATCTATCGTAGGCTGTTCATATCTATCTATCTATCTATCTATCTATCTATCTATCTATCTATCTATCTATCTATCTCGGTTTGTTTACCTTTCCGTCTGTTTATTATTTTTCTGTTACTCTCTATATATGGCAGTCTGCTTATCTATCAGTTTCTTCTCTCTCTCAATGCCTCTCTCTCATTCTCTCTCTCTCTATATATATATGTGTGTGTGGGTGTGCGGGTGTGCGGGTGTGCATACATACCTGCTCCTATCTATCTATCTATCTATCTATCTATCTATCTATCTATCTCCGTCAGATTATTTACCTAGCACTCTCCTCACTCTTTCTCTCTATATATCTGTCTCTCTCTCTCTCTATATATATATATATTCAAACAGATATTGTTAAATATAAAATACAACGAAAGTCTATTATGTTTGCTCATGAGCCGTTCTAAGCTTCTAGCAGTGGTATATATATATATATATATATATATATATATATATATATATATATATATATATATATATATATATATATATATATTGGAAAAATGCTCGGATAGCACAACTTGCAGATATATCAAAAAATTGTAATTGTAAATAAAAAAGAACTAGAAACATCCGGACAGGTCGAAACAAATCGTTCAGTGTCTTAAGTCTTTAGTCCAAAGAAAAAAAAATCCAAGGGGGTAGTAAAGCTAAAACGTAGAACGAGAAAAAATAAAGTAAATCCTAAAGGATTTATTTTATTCATTTCATGTTGTATATATATATATATATATATATATATATATATATATATATATATATATATATATATATAAAGAAATATAGTCTTAAGATGTGCTATATTTATGGAATAAAGTGCTCAATATCAGAAATAGAGCGTGTGTAAATATAAAAGTGAACATAGAAGTCAACACTTAGAGGCGACAGTCTGTTTCATGGTATATGCAATCGTTAGGCCACATATGCTGTTATTTTTCTCGGCTATTTATATATATACGGGTTAGTGGTGCATTGTGGGTATTCTATTATGGTAGTTATTTTACCGGAAGTCGTTTGTTTATTTATTTGGGTCAAATTATATTGCTTGTTTTTATTTTTTATTTTTTTGTTTTTTATTTTATTTATTTATTTATTAATGTAGTAAAAAATTGTTTATATCACTTATTTAACAGTTTTGTTTTGGTTTGAGAATTTAATTAAAGCTATTTGTTCAATTTTGGGGTTGATTGTTGTAGTTCATTCTAAGTATTATTTTGGCGGGAACAGTTTTTAATTGATTATCTTTATTTAGGATTGGTTTGTTTATTTATTTACTTGGATGAATTTAGTTCAATTTATTTTACTTGTATATTTTCTCTTTTCGGTTTTCGATTTTTAAGCAACATAGTATTTTTATGTTTTATTTCACTTTTTTTTATTGTTATTTTGTTTATTAGCATATTTATTTGTTTTTATTTTATTTTTTCCGTTTTTCATTTTTTTTTTTTTTTTTTGAACTAGAGAAATTTAAATATTTGGGAAATGTTTTAACAGAGGACGTAAAGTACGACGCTGAGATCCGAAAACGTACTTGGATGGCGAAAGACACATTTCAAAAGCTAGGCAAAGACGCTACAGGAGGATTGTCTTGGTAAAAAAAAGAAAAGGGTACTGTTTTTCTTGGTTTATAAACTCCTCATGTGTCATTTAATGTCTAAATTAAGAGCGAGAAGAAGGGAATAAGCATAAACTAAAAGATATCAGAATGCGCGGTCAGCAGTCAAAGTATGAGCCCGAAATTAGATATACAGGTCGAGAAACTAAAACAAAGCAAATACCGAAATTCAAATATTTGAGAAGAGTTTTGACAGAGGACGTCAAGTGCGACCCTGAGATACGAAGACGCACTGGGATGGCAAAAGATGCATTCCAAAAGCTAAGCAAAGTATTAAGTGACAGAAAAACTTCGTTAGAAACAAAAAAAAAAAGAGTACTGAACTGTAATATATATGTCTCCCTGTATGGCAGCGAATGCTGGACAATATCCCCATAAATTGAAGTAAAAGAAACCAAGAAAAGGGTACTGAACTGTGACATGATATCTGTCGTACTATATGGCAGCGAATGCTGGACAATCTCCCCAGAATTGAAGAAGAGACTTGAAGCAAAAGAAACCACGAAAAGGGTACTGAACTGTTACATGATATCTGTCTTCCTATATGGCAGCGAATGCTGGACAATCTCCCAATAATTGGAGAAGAGACTTGAAGGATAAGAAACCTCGAAAAAGATACTGAACTGTTACATGATATGTGTCTTCTTATATGGCAGCGAATGCTGGACAATCTCCGCAGAATTGAAGAAGAGACTTGAAGCAAAATAAACCAAGAAAAGCGTACTGGACTGTTACATTATATCTGTCTTCCTATATGGCAGCGAATGCTGGACAATCTCAGTAGATATTAAAAAGAGACTTGAAGCAAAAGAAACCACGAAAAGGGTACTGAACAGTTACATGATATATGTCTTCCTATATAGCAGCGAATGCTGGACAATCTCCCCAGAATTGAAGAAGAGACTTGAAGGAAAAGAATCTACGAAAAAGATACTGAACTGTTACAAGATATCTGTCTTCATATATGGCAGCGAATGCTGGACAATCTCCCAAGAATTGGAGAAGAGAATTGAAGCAAATAAACCAAGAAAAGCGTACTGAACTGTTACATTATATCTGTCTTCCTATATGGCAGCGAATGCTGGACAATCTCCCTAGATATTAAAAAGAGACATGAAGCAACAGAACACAAGAAAGAAGAGTACTAAACTATTACATAATATCTGGCATTTTCAAAGGCAGCGAATGCTGGATAATCTCCCCAGAATTGATGAAGTGACTTGAAGCAAAAGAAACCACGAAAAAGATACTGAACTGTTAGATGATATTTGGGAAATTTTATTTTTTCCAAACCCTGTTCTGACATCCATTTACTCAAGCTCATTCTTATTAAGCGCTGAAGGTACATGAAGATGTGGAGGGTCATGATCCACTACGTCCTGAACAGACACAGCACATAGAAGAAGAATGAGCTTGAGTAAATAGATGTTAGTAGAAAATGGTTAGGGATAAAAACAAAATGACAAAATAATTACGAGCTGCAAGTGACAGGAAGATGTGTAGCCATGATTGCTTCCGTCCTGAATGGACATGGCACATAACAGAAGAAGACTACAAACGTTGCCGCATCTTTGCAGAAGAATATCACACACTTCAGAACGTTGGCGGTCAGGACTCTCTACAATTTCCTTTTTTTGTGTAACTTTTAATAAATATTATGTTATTTCTCCTAAAACGTGTTCCGACATCTATTTACTCAAGCTCACTAAGTTCTTTGTCACTCTTGTCTTAAATGTGTCCCGTGATCATCAAATTTTACAAGGGCTCTTTCCTCATGAGAAATGCCCTTGAAATTTCAACCCTCTCTTTTTGTCCATATTCCCAAAACTTCATCGTTACTCACATGATTATCAGAATCAGCGTAGAACCAAATCTCTGTGGCGTCAAGTCTCTTCTTCATCTGTAAGGATATTGTCCAACATTTACTGCCATATAGGAGATTAGATATTACATAGACATCCAACACTCTTTTCTTTGTTTCTAAGGACACACATCAGTAGAACCACAACTCTGCCTCTTCAACTCTCTTCACCGTCTATGAGAAGATTGTCCAGCATTCAATGCCATATACGAGATTTGATATTACATAGCCATCAAACACACTTTTCTTTGTTTCTAAGGACAATCGTCAGTAGAACCACATCTCTGTCACTTCAAGCTTCTTCTTCATATGTTAAAAGATTGTCCAGCATTCACTGCCATATAGGAGATTAGATATTACATAGCCATCCAACACTCTTTTCTTTGTTTCTAAGGACACTCGTCAGTAGAACCACATCTCTGTCACTTCAAGTCTCTTCTTCATCTGTGAGGATATTGTCCGGCATTCACTGCCATATAGGAGATTAGATATTACACAGCCATCCAACACTCTTTTCTTTGTTTCTTAAGACACTCATCAGTAGAAACACATCTATGTCGCTTCAAGTCTATTCTTCATCTGTGAGGGGATTGTCCAGCATTCACTACCACATATGAGATTAGATATTACATATCATTCCAACATTCTTTTATTTGCTCCTAAGGAACCTCGTCAGTTGAACCACATCTATGTTGCTTCAAGTCTCTTCTTCATATGTGAGGAGATTGTCCAGCATTCACTGACATGTAGGAGATAAGATATTACATAGCCCTCCAAAATTATTTTATTTGTTCCTAAGAACCCTCGTCAGTTGAACCACATCTCTGTCGTTTCAAGTCTCTTCTTCATATGTGTGGAGATTTTCCAGCATTCACTGGCAAATAGGAGGTTAGACATTACAAAGCCTTTCAACATTCTTTTATTTGTTCCTAAGGAACCTCGTTAGTCGAACCACATCTCTGTCGCTTCAAGTCTCTTCTTCATCTGTGAGAGGATTGTCCAACATTCACTGCCATATAGGAGATTAGATATTACATAGCCGTCCAACACTCTTTTCTTTGCTTCTAATGACACTCGTCAGTAGAACCACATCTCTGTCGCTTCAAGTCTCTTCATCTGTGAGGAGATTTTCCAACATTCCCTGCCATATAGGAGATTAGATATTACATAGACATCCAATACTCTTTTCTTTGATTCTAAGGACACTCATCAATAGAACCACATCTCTGTCGCTTCAAGTCTCTTCTTCATCTGTGAGGAGATTGTCCAGCATTCACTGCCATATAGGAGATTAGATATTACATAGCCGTCCAACTCTCTTTTCTTTGTTTCTAATGACACTCGTCAGTAGAACCACGTCTATGTCGCTTCAAGTCACTTCTTCATCTGTGAGGGGATTGTCCAGCATTCACTGCGAGATAAGAGATCAGATATTACATAGCCTTTCAACATTCTTAAGGACACACGTCAGTAGAACCTCATCTCTATTGCTTCAATCCCTTCTTTATCAGTGAAGAGATTGTCCTGCATTCACTGCCATATAGGAGATTATATATTACATAGCCATCCTACACTCTTATCTTTGTTTCTAAGGACACTTGTCAGTAGAACCACGTCTATGTCGCTTTAAGACTCTTCTTCCTCTGTGAGGAGATTGTCCAGCATTCACTGGCAAATAGGAGATTAGATATTACATAGCCTTTCAACATTTTTTTATTTGTTCCTATGGACCCTCGTCAGTTAAACCACATCTCTGCCGCTTGAAGTGTCTTATTCATCTGTGAACAGATTGTCCAGCATTCACTGCCATATAGGAGATTAGATATTACGTAGACGTCTAACACTCTTTTCTTTGTTTCTAAGGATACTGGCCAATAGAACCACATCTCTGTCTCTTGAAGTCTCTTCTTTATCTGTGAGGAGATTGTCCAACATTCACTGCCATATAGGAGATTAGATATTACATAGCCGTCCAATACTCTTTTCTTTTTCTAAGGACACTCGTCAGTAGAACCACATCTCTCTCGCTTGAAGTGTCCTCTTTATCTGCGAGTAGAATTTCCAGCATTCATAGCTATATATGAGATTAGATATTAGATAGCCGTCCAATACTCTTTTTTTTTCCAAGGACTCGCTGCAGTTGAACCACGACTCTGTCGCTTCAAGTCTCTTCTTTGTCTGTGAGGAGATTGTCCAGCATTCACTGCCATATAAAAGATTAGATATTACATAGCCGTTCAACACTCTTTTCTTTGTTTCTAAGGACACACGTCAGTAGAACCACATCTCTATCGCTTCCAGGCCCTTCTTCATCTGTGAGGGGATTGTCCAGCATTCCCTGCCACATAAGAGATTAGATATTACATAGCCTTCCAACATTCTTTTATTTGTTCCTAAGGACCCTCGTATGTTGAGCCACATCTCTGTCGCTCCACGTCTCTTCTTCATCTGTGAGGGGATTGTCCAGCATTCACTGCCATATAAGAGATTAGATATTACGTGGTCGTCCAACACTCTTCTTTGTTTCTATGGACACTCGTTAGTAGAACCACATCTCTGTCGCTTCAAGTCTCTTCTTCATCTGTTAGGAGATTGTCCCGCATTCACTGCCATATAAAAGATTAGATATTACGTAGCCGTCCAACACTCTTCTTTCTCTCTAAAGTCACTCGTCAGTAGAACCTCATCTCTGTTGCTTCAAGTCTCTTCTTCATCTGTGAAGAGATTTTCCAGCATTCTCTGCCATATAGGAGATTAGATATTACATAGCCGACCAACACTCTTTTCTTTGTTTCTAAGGACACACGTCAGTAGAACCACATCTTTGTCTCTTCAAGTCACTTCTTCATCTGTGAGGGGATTGTCCAGCATTCCCTGTCATATAAGTGATTAGATATTACATAGCCTTCCAACATTCTTTTATTTGTTCCTAAGGACCCTCGTCAGTTGAACCACATCTCTGTCGTGGGGAGATTGTACAGCATTCACTGCCATATAAGAGATTAGATATTACGTAGCCGTCCAACACTCGTCTTTGTTTCTAAGGACACTCGTCAGTAGAATCTAACCTCTGTTGCTTGAAGTCTCTTCTTCATCTGCGAAGAGATTATCAAGCATTCACTGCCATATAGATTAGATATTACATAGCCGTCCAACACTCTTTTCTTTGTTTCTAAGGACTCTCGTCAGTAGAACCACATGTCTATACCATCAAATCTCCTCTTGGTCTGTGAGTAAATTGTCCATCATTCAGTGCCATATACGAGATTAGATATTACATAGTCGTCCAAGACTCTTTTCTTTGTATCTAAGAACACACATCAATAGAACCACATCTCTGTCTCTTGAAGTCTCTTCTGTATCTGTGAGGTGATTGTACAGCATTCACTGCCATATTGGAGATTAGATATTACATAGCTATCCAACACTCTTTTCTTTGTCTCTAAGGACACTCGTCAGTAGAACCACGTCGCTATCCCTTCCAGTCCCTTCTTCATCTGTGAGGGGATTGTCCAGCATTCCCTGCCACATAAGATATTAGATATTACATAGCCTTCCAACATTCTTTTATTTGTTCCTAAGGACCCTCGTATGTTGAGCCACATCTCTGTCGCTTCAAGTCACTTCTTCATATGTAGCAGATTGTCCAGCATTCACTGCCATATAGGTTATTACATATTACATAGCCGTGCAACATTCTTTTCTTTGTTTCTAAGGACACTCGTCAGTAGAACCACATCTCTGTCGCTTCAAGTCTCTTCTTCATCTCTGAGGAGATTGTCCAGCATTCACTGCCATATAAAAGATTAGATATTACGCTGCCGTCCAACCCTCTTTTCTTTGTTTCTTAGGACACTCGTCAGTAGAAACACCTCTCTGTCTCTTCAAGTCTCTTCTTCATTTGTTAGGAGATTAGATAGCCGTCCAACACTCCTTTCTTTTTTCCTATTGACCCTCGTCAGTTGAACCACATCTCTGTCGCTTCATGTCTCTTCTTCATATGTGAGGAGATTGTCCAGCATTCACTGCCATATAGGGGATTAGATATTACATAGCCGTCCAACACTCTTTTCTTTGTTTCTCAGGACACTCATCAGTAGAACCACATCTCTGTCGCTTCAAGTCTCTTCTTCATCTGTGAGAAGATTGTACAGCATTCACTGCCATATAGGAGATTAGATATTATATAGCCGCCCAACACTCTTTTCCTTGTTTCTAAGGACACTCGTCAGTTGAACCATATCTCTGTCCCTTCAAGTCTCGTCTTCATCTGGCAGCATTCACTGCCATATAGGAGATTAGATATTACATAGCCGTCGAACTTAAAAACAAATTACTTGAGAAGACGCTGAAATTTAAAATTTATTTCTCTTTTATTTTCACTATGTCTTTCGACATATCTTCTAGCTAATTTCTTTCAGTATCTTTTTATTTTTATCCCTTGTGTTATTAAATATCTCACACTTTGTTATTAGAAGATCTGCCAAGAAAGTTCAAATATAAGAAAGTCGACATAAATTTACTGTGAATGATGTAGTGATTGAATTCAAAATTTCAACGTCCCCTCTCCTTAATGCGCAAGTGTAGGCATAGCAACAGGAATTTGTCTTTATTCAGATGATGTTGTAAATGTAAAACTGGGTTCTCAATAGATTTTTCTAAAGTTGTCCCGATATATTAAAAAAGGATACATCGGAGGACGTGTAAAATTAATGCAATCGAGATACTAAACCGTCCTGGGTATGACGATAAATTACGTCAAACAGCTGTGTGACAGAGAGAGTTTGGGAAACACACACAAAAAAACACACACACGTATATTTTTTTTTCAGTGAAATTGGAGTGGGTTTGAACAGCGAAATTAGATCAGAGCATTTTTGTTTACTGATGAGAAATCTGAACTGGGCCAGAAGTTGTACTCATTGAATCTGGTTCATCAGTAGACAATGAAAATTGACGAAATAATATTTATTGATTAAAAATTGAGATAGAGCTGAGTAAGCAAGGAGGACCTTTAGAATTCACATGATTTTGGTTGAAACATCCAAAACCGCATGATAATCACGTGTGAACTAGTAGGGTCAAAGTTCAGTTGCAACCAGCCGGATTTTTCTATATAAACGCGTAGTTATGCTGAAAAAGAAGCAGACGGAAGAGGCAGACGGAAGAGAGAGACAGAAGAGAATTAGCCCGGGCAAGATTTGGGCTAGAGACAGTGGAGAGGCAAGTTGGAGACTCAAGAAGGTGAGAAACTGACGTCAGAGATTGGAATGAAGCGTCTGCTAACATGTACTGTTGATATAAGTACCGCTGCTTCTGCTACCATGAATATTACTACTACTGTTACTACTGCTAAGGAGGAACGCCACTATAAACTTTAAGTCACGCACAGAAATCTTATTCCCCCGTCGCAAGAGTCGTATATCGTACTGAGACGATTTAACAACAAGTTAATCATAACACACTATCCCCCACCTCTCCCTCTCTGTCCAGAATCCAGTGGATGCGTTTTTACGTCAATTACTTTTCTTTTCTGTAACCCGTTTCTTTTCTATACTATTCTTTTCTGCTATACAAAAGACATTAACAATTCAGTCATTGAATAGTTGTTTGTCCGGCTTTCTGCGGATATTTATTTATTTATTTATTTGCTGCATTCTAAATTTATTAGCGCAGACTCCCCAGCCGTGTCTACATCTTCAGTCGACCGTGAATGGATGAACATCACTTCTGGTTTCTGGATCAAACCAAACACAACATGGACAGGAAGCAGGATTAAACCAGTGGACCGGTCGAATAATCTACGGATGTTCCGGGGACCTACGGCCACTCCCTTAAGTTTAGTTAGGACCGAGTAAACACCTCAACCCATAGAGTAAGACGTCGAAGGTTGAGGGGCAGGGGAGTAAGTGTTAGAGCAAGGCCTCTGATCAGGAGGCTTTAAGGAGCGCGGAACCCTGACCCGAGATGGTAGCACCAGTTAGGGTCCCAGCTATGGGCAAATAGTTTGCTCTGAAACTGAGGTAAAAAGCATTATGGAAGTGTAAAACTAGTTTTTAATACCAGAAATACTTTGTAAAAAATTATTATCAGAAATAAATTTTTGAAGAAAAAAAAAAAAACTATTACCAGCAATACATTTTTGAAAATAATATTACCAGCTATACATTTCTGAGGAAAAAACTATCACCTGAAATAGATTATTGACAAAAAAAAAACCTGGAAAAAAAGTTGTTGCCATTAAATAACCCATTGAGGTTGATATGCCGTAAAACAAACCAAACCAAATCAAACCAAACGAGACACTAAGAAAAAAAACCTAATCAGGACAGTGAAAAAGAATGAGATGTTGTGAGGAGATGTGAGGAAAAGGACAATAAAAGAACATCATTCAAGAAGAAAGAAGATGGCGATTGGCGTTGCATTTAACTATCTTATCCTGAATATCGCTATTCAAATGCTTTATGGTAAATTTATAATTTTTTTTCTATTTCTTCCTTATTTAATCAATTCTCATCTATGTATATTTTTAAGCTGTTCACCCTAAGCAAGGCGATAAAGCCCCTAAAGCGCAAGGGGTTACTGGGAGTGAAAGAGAATGAGAAGTCTTTTGTGAGGTGAAAGGAGAATAAAAGAACAGAATTCAGGAAGATATCATTTTTTAATCATTTCACCTCAAGCAAGGCGATAAAGCCACTAGGACGCATGTGTTTACAGGGAGAGAAAGAGAATGAGAAGAGTTTAGTGAGGAGAAGAGAGGAAGAAGTTCAATAAATGAACAGGATTCAAGACAGGAGATGGCGATTGACGTTGGATTTAATTTTTGAGGTTTGTCAGTGGCATGAAACCGGAATGGGGTTCCACAAGCTGGAGGTACGAAAACAGAAAACATTAGAATAAAAATGACGGTTACATCGAGCTACTACAACATGAAAACGATAAGCTCAAATTCCTCATCTGATAGTACGCTTAAATTCTTGGAGTCGAGGCACTAAGAGAAAAAGTTCATCAGAACAGAGAAAGAAAACGAGAAGATTTTAGTGAGGAGAAGTGAGGAGAAAGGACGATAAAGAAACAGGATTCAAGAAGATAAAAGATGGCGATTGACGTTGCATTCAACTGTCTTACCCTGAATAGCTCTATTCAAATCTATTATGCTAAATTTGTTTTTCTATTTGTTTCTTATTTAATCAGTTCTTTATCTATCTATCTATCTATCTATCTATATATATATATATATATATATATATATATATATATGCATATATATACTATATATTAAGCATTTCACCTCAAGCAAGGCGATAATGCCACTAGGATGCAGGTGGGTACAGAGAGGGAAAGAGAATGAGAAGACTTTAGTGAGGAGAAGAGAGGAGAAGTGAGTCAATAAAAGAACGAGTTAGAAATACAAAAGATGGCGATTGACATTGCATTCAATTTTTGAAGATTGTAGGTGGCATGAAACCGTATTAGAATAAAAAATATGCTTGCATCTAGCTAATACAGCAGTGAAACGGTGTGACCAAAGTCATCATCTGGGAGTATGCTTAAATTCTTGGAGTCAAGGTACTAAGAGAAAAAGCTCGTCATAAAATGTACCATTAAAATATTTGTAGAAAAGACAGAGGCCTGCATATATGTATACATTTTCATCCATATAAATGGCCGAGTGGTTAGAAGGTACGCTTTTCGACCATTCGAATGGGGTTCGAATCTCAACAAGGTGAAGTCTTGATGTTGTCGTTCTTGGGGGATGGCGATTCTAGCGAGCGGTACATTTGAAACCATAGCCAAGCCATATGAGAGCCGTCGGTGGTTGTGCCAGCACGAAATTACAAGTCATCGTGACTGAGAGTTTGAGGGAGCTGGTTTTGTTCAGGCCGTTGATTACGCCAGATAAAACTTTCTCTCAGAAAATAATGTCCGCTAAGCATAGTTGAAATATAAAACACGGGTGTGCGATGTTGGCGTTGAAAAAACACAAATGTGCCTGAGCAGGCGTCTGCAATAGGGATTGTCTAGCTATCCAGACAGACATAATAAGATATATGCATAGAAAAATTTCTAAGTAATTCATAGGTTTCATTTGTAATCCAACATTATTTCTTATTGCTTTAAACGTTATATTTAAAGGATATTTGAGTAGTCGTCCCTGTTTTTTTCTTAACTGCTAGAATTTATGTCTACCGGCTTGTGCATTTGGTAGACTTAATAAACGAGATGTGCTTTTCGACTAATGTTCGGACTTGTGTCATCTTTATAGAAGAAAACATCTTTCACGGCCCATCAAGATTCAATAATCCTTTTCAGAAATGCGTATCCATCGAAATTCATAACTGCTCATTTTTACTTTCATACCTGCTCATTTTACTTTCGCATCCGAAAAGTAAACGAAGGATTTTATTCATAATCCGACATTATTTTTTGTTATTTTGAAAAATAGATTTGGTGGACGCGCGTGTTAAGAGTAGACGTCCATATTTTTAAACAGTGGAAAGCTATATCAACCAGCCTGTGCATCCGAGAGTCAGCATAAAGAAAATATGCCTTCCGACAGAGTCCAAACCCAGATACCTCTTGTAGGTGAAACCACCGTTCATCCCGGGGTAATTTTTGACCGCTCAGCCGCAGGAGACTTACACAATCGAACAAAGTTCAATCATGTGTGCTTCTTAAGTAGGGTAAATGAACTTTGCTTGACTCTGAAAGACTTTCGTGACTAAAAGCAGGAAAGGCTCAATGTTGGTTTTTTCAACAAGACGTATGCTGTTTCGATTCCTGTTATTAAGACTCTACAGTCCATAGGCCGGTAGACATAGATCTACATTTCTTTTGAAATACGTGTATCAAGTAATAAAAATATATGTTCGTGGAGGGTTATAATTTATTTATAAACTAATTGATTTCATGTATCGTAATTCAATGAACATTTCTGTAAAAATAACGAAGAGGGGTTAAATTCAGTTTATTTAAAAAGAAATATCACCCTAAATTTCATTTATAAAATCGGATATAAGTATAGTAGTACTATGAGTTTCTGGAGCCTTCTAGAACTTTATGGAACCTTCTAGAACATCCTGGAGCCTTCGAGAACTTTATAGAACCTTCTAAAACATCCTGGAGCCTTCTAGAACTCTATGGAACCTTCTAGAACATCATGGAGCCTCCCAGAACTTTATGAAACCTTCTAGAAATTCCTGGAGTCTTCTAGAACTTTATGGAACCTTTTAGAACTTCTTGGATCCTTCTAGAACTTCATGGAACCTTCTAAAACATCCTGGAGCCTTCTAGACCTTTATAAAACCTTTTAGAATTTCCTGGAGCTCTTCCAGAACTTTATGGAACCTTTTAGAACGTCTTGGAGCTTTCTAGAACTTTGTGCAACCTTTTGGCACTTGTTTTTGTTATCTGTAAGTTTGTACATTAATCTATTGCTATTAGGTTGGTGCAAAAATAATTTCGTTTTCTAACATATGTTACTATGGGAGAAAACGAAATTATTTTTGCACCAACCTAATATAAACTGTTAAATGCGTTAAAAAAATCCTATCCAATTACATCATTAGCAAATTGAAGCTTCTAAAATATTTTGATTTTGCATCCTTATTGCGTATATGGTAAAATCGAATGTTCCGTTTGGAGGTAACCTTTTTCAAGAACTAAAACAAATTAATGTCTTTTTCATTAGTTTTGTTGGAACAAACGATCGTCGATTTATGACACGGGAAGATAGAGTTGCAAAAAGTCACAACCCTAATGTGCAGATATTTAAAATGCATGGGTAGCTGCCGACATCAACCAAAAACGAAAAAAAATAAATAATAATTTCATTGAAAAAGCCGTCAATATTAAAGTACCACTACATCCTGTGTCGGCGCCATCAAATCTCACCCACGCTTTTTCAAATAAAATTACAAGGTATACTAAACTACAATCGTATAACGAAATATTGTCACTGCTACTGCTACTGCTGCTGTTGCTATGAACAATGCTTGGTAGGGAATTTAATGCTTGGTAGGGAATTACGTATAAAATTGTTTTCTTTATAGACGAGCCGGACAGAGTGTCACTTTTTAAAAATGTTTTGTCAATATTCTTACTTGGTGATGTATCTCACTATATAAAACTAGTGGCGTATTAAAAAGGCGATATAGAGCAGGGCGAAGAGAAGGTTTTTGAATCAAATGTAAACAAACCTATGGAAAAAAGTTACTATATGAAAGGGTGAGGGCATGTTGAATTTTTATTTTCGTAAAATTAAAATACTGAGGCATTACTACAAAGAATTTATGAATGGGAAGGGCTGGGCATGCGAGTGAATGTGTGGAGTTCAAACATGTTGTCGATTTAATGAGGTTTAAAAACGAGTCAACAAAGCTATAACCATCCTCTTAAAATAACGTTTTTAAGTTGAAAATATAGGTTTTAGTGCCAATTGATAAAATCACTACATCCGCTTTAACAATATCTACGTGACAAAGAACTATTTGAAATGCTAGGTTCATTTATTTGAAGGATAATAATTCAGAATTTATACTGAAAGCAAAGTCCTGTGTATGACTATAAAAGCGCGTCCTGGGCATGGAAATAAACGACATCCGCGTCCTCGGTATGACTATAAACTACATCCGCGTCCTGGGTATGACTATAAACTACATTCGCGTCCTGGGTATGACTATAAACTACATCCGCGTCCTGGGTATGACTATAAACTACATCCGCGTCCTGGGTATGAAGATAAACTACATCCGCGTCCTGGGTATGACTATAAACTACATTCGCGTCCTGGGTATGACTATAAACTACATCCGCGTCCTGGGTATGAAGATAAACTACATCCGCGTCCTGGGTATGACTATAAACTACATCCGCGTCCTCGGTATGACTATAAACTACATCCGCGTCCTGGGTATGAAGATAAACTACATCCGCGTCCTGGGTATGACTATAAACTACATTCGCGTCCTGGGTATGACTATAAACTACATCCGCGTCCTGGGTATGAAGATAAACTACATCCGCGTCCTGGGTATGACTATAAACTATGTCCAACAGCAATGCCTCAGATAATGATTTTGAAAAAATAATGTTGCCAGCTATACGTTTAATAGTATTATATATTTAATATATATATATATATATATATATATATATATAATACTATTAAACGTATAGCCAGCCATACGTTTAATAGTATTATATATTTAATATATAACTTAATTTGGCATTAAATAACCTACAGTGGTTGATATGCCATAAAACCCAACCAACCAACCAACCAACCAACTGAAAGCAATCACCGTTCGGATCCCAAACTACCACCAGTCCCGATGAATGGATGTCCTCTCGAGGAGGCACCATTCCTTGAGAGCATGTCGGGCCTCAAACTCACACCTGACCTCAAGTGGAACAGGAACATGCGATCCATCGCTAAAGATGCAGGTGAAATGATTAGCACCCTCTACCGCTTCACTAAGTACAGAGCAACCTCGGTTCTCGAACGTCTCACATGTCAAACAAATCGGTTTACGAACAGAATATTCGAGTTGAAAATGCCTCGGTTATTAAACAAAATTTCGGCTCTCGAACAACATTGCCGAACCGAGCCGAACCGAGCCGAACCGAAATAATCCGAACGGAATGATTTCTGAGTCGACCGCCATCTTGTATACATTCGTCTGTGTGCTTTTCTTTTTCAAATTTATTGTACTGTGCCTTTTTTTTTCGAAGAAAAATCTAAGGAAAAAAACAATGTTGATGATATTATCTCTATGACGATAATATTATCTCTTCTTACTCAGTTCCATATGGCAAAATCAACGATCTATACTATTCTTATAAATAAAGAGACGATCATGTCTTCCCTTTCAAAACAATAACATCTCTTTCCACTTACGCCATCAATTCTCCTACATACAGGTACGGTAAAATTAAAGTGTTCGTCTATCTTTTATCCGTTTAGTATTGGGTTTATTTTCTTTCTTAAAAATAATGATTTTCATTAGTTTTGTGTATAAACTTTTGCACTTGGTACTGTTTAAATAAACAATCATCTTGGGACCAGGAACGGATTAATCCATTTTACATTAATTCCTGTTGGAAAAATAGTTTCGGTTTACGAACATTTCGGGTTACGAACGGGCTTCAGGAACGAATTTAATTCGTGAACCGAGGTTCCACTGTACATGAGTTCCCCTACTATCCTCTCCCTTTACAGGAGCTAGGTCAGACCGAAAATGGAATACTGTTTTCATATTTGGGAGTTGCACAGACAATATTTTCCATCTGAATGTAAGATATGTAGTTGACACAGTGTTAATAGCAGACACAGAAAATAAACTACAGGCACACCCCCAGAAAGTAGCGAATGAAAGTGCGAAGAAATGACGTAGGGAAAATGACATGTAGTAAAAATGACATATAGGAAAAAATGACATATAGGAAAAATGACATACAGGAAAAGTGACATGTAGGTAAAAAGACGTAGGGAAATTTGACATTGTCATACCCAGGACGAAATCTTTTCTGGTGATCCGGCTTTATATCTCACGATTCTCAACAAAAAACTAAAGAAGATTCTGTAATTTTTTTCCCACTGCCGCAACGTGTCTTCCTTTTTTTCTATCCTATAAATATTTCATGACATTTGTTCTAATGAACTCTCCTACTAGGTACCACGACTACATGAATTTAATCGTAAGACTAGATTGTCAATTCGGTCTCATCGTTTTACTGTTGAACTACTTAGATGCAAACATAAGTTATATTCTAACATTTTCTTTCCTCGCACTTCTCAGCTGTAGAACTATCTTCAGGTTCTTTTGTCTCATTGCCATCTATAATCTTCAAAATGACCTTTCTCCTCACTAAAATTTCTCATTCTCTTTCACACCAAGTAACCGCTTGTGTTTTAGTGGCATTATCGCCTTACTTGGAGGGAAATGATAAAGAAAAAAATACTGCTATCGCAAAACAGAATATTTAAAAGTAATAGCGATAAACACTATTTACATTATTCGGACTAAAGTCATATATTCTCCTGAACTTGGAGAGGGAAATTAACAGGAGATAACTGATAACTGACATCCATTAGACATGGCACGTGGAACTAGAACAGTCTACTCCAGCGAGCGAAATAAAGGGTTCAATTTGACATCCTGAAGAAGGCCGGAGCGTACGACGGCCGAAACGTTGTGAAAAATATGGCAACAAAGATAGTCCGAACAATGTAAATAGTGTGCATAATACCTCATCTCAGAAATATAGACAGATAGAACAATATAGACCAATAACGATAAAATAAACAAAAAAAAAAAAAAAAGAATTCGGGAAGCTAAATGAAGTTGGCTGAGCTGTACGCTTAGACACGTCAGACGCCAATAATTTAAAATTGAAGCTTCGAGTCCCTACATCGTCAGCGTATCTTCTCGATTTATAAATGTCGTTTTTACTGATATTTTTACCCACCCAAATTAGGCGCTATATATATATATATATATATATATATATATATATATATATATATATATATATATATATAGTGTAACCCGGATATAAGAGAGTTGTGGGGACCGGATAAGAAGTCTCTTATATCCAGGTTTCTCTTATATCCGGGTCTGGTCTATTTTGTTTAGGTAAGTATAGGAACACTTCATATAACGCTTTTTACGTATAGAACACTAGTTTATTTAACAGTTATAGACATAAAAAACACAGACAAAAATACATTTTCAATCAGTTTTCAAAATAATTCAATCAAAAATTACTTTTTCTTAAAAAAGTCAGTCATTTGTCATTGTACAGAAATCTCTTTGTTAACATCATGAACACTTTCATACAGTCCGTAAATCATTTTCAATGCGCCATCAGGATTACTGCTTTTTGCTTCAAAGTAGTCTGTCAGAGTTTCAAGCGCATTCAATGCAGCTAGAGAATTTGGCACTGGTTTGTCACTTTCAGAAACTTCAGAACTTACGCTTTCAGCATCATCATCTTCGTCAAAATCTTGATCATCCGATTTTATACCACGTGTGTTGTCCGTGTCAGTCAGTTCTCCATAACATTGTGTACGGTCGTCGAAGCTGATAAATTCGTCAAAATCTGTTTGCTCCATGCCCGATGGTGAAGAAACTTGATCATTTTCGTCGAGTATTTCTTCCACTTCAGCCTGTGATTCAATGACAAAGCCGGCCTTTTTAAAACAATTTTGAACTGTTGACGGTTTGACCATGACAAGTGCTCGCTTCATCATGTGCATGGCCTTCAAAACAGTTATCTGCTTGGCCACCTCGGACAGCGTCAGTGACGGTGTAGCATCGATCGCTGCGATTTGCATTCGAACAAGTTCCCGACGATAATACGCTTTGAATGAATGAATGATGCCTTGATCCAAAGGTTGAATGAGCCTGGTGGTGTTTGGTGGCATGAACAACAATTTGATGTTTGACAGATTTGTACCCGGCAGTAAGTTATGACAAGTTGCATTGTCCAAAAACAGAATAATCTTTCGATTTTGAGCAATCATTTTTCGATCAAGCGTTTTCATAACGTCAGTAAACAGCTGACTAGTCATCCAGGCTTTACGATTAGCGAAGTAAGAAGACGGCGACATTACTAATCGCAATGATCGCAAGCAAACGGTTTTCAGTTGCAAAATTAACAAACAGACAAACTTCTGACTCAGCAGAACAGTGGGTAAAGTGAAAGTGCTGTCCAGTAAATGCAACGACAAGCAAAGTCGGCAAAAAAGCGGGCGGCGCTACCCTTAGACACGCAAAGCAAAATCATAAGGTAGAGGGTGTCTCCTACAGACACAGATTGGACACACCGTGTCTCTAGACTAGTAAAGATTAAGTCATTGATCTTCACTCTCTAACTGACCTCTGTTTGACCGATTTACGACATCACACTGTCACTCAAAACGAACTCTCTTATATCGGGGAGGACGGGACCAGATAAAATCTCTCTTATATCTGGGTTTCTCTTATATCCGGGTCTAATTTATATACATTAACACAGGCTCTAATTTGGGACCAGAGGAAATCTCTCTTATACCCGGGTTTCTCTTATATCAGGGTCTCCTATATCCGGGTTACAGTGTATATATATAAATATATATATATATATATATATATATATGAACATCCCCTTTTTATGTTTTTGTAGTCTGTAGGTTTGTTTATATATATATATATATATATATATATATATATATATATATATAACTCTTCATTGCCAATTCAAGAAAGAAATTCGGATTACAAACACAGAAAATGTCTCATATCGAGAATATTTAACATTGAAAAACAAAAGAAAAAATTAATTATTTTTAATAATATGTGGAAATCTCCGCTTTTACCAGAAGACGGTCATGAGACCAGAAACACGTGTAGTGTAACATTATGTAAAACAAAGCATAATATTTTTTTCTAAATAAATCCACATTACAACCAAAAACGTTTACGGCACCTCTCTTCTCTTCTTTTTAATATACATACATTTCTCTCGTTGGAACCACTACAACCTCTTTCTTTCATATATATATATATATATATATATATATATATATATCAGTTGGTTGTGTGCCATGCGTGATACACGCGTAGGCAGATTTTTCCCGCAGTAGGTTGCCATTTCTTTCTGCGATAGACCAGTTGCCATCCAAAGCTATAGAATCCGGTCTGTTTTGCTATTTATCCTTAGCTGAGGGAGAGGAAGAGGATTCATACCTTTCTCAAGGGTATTAGCCCGGAAGTGAATGTAATGGCTTTCACGGGCTCGGCTCTCCGATTCCACAATCCGAGCCGCTATCCATTCCTCCTGCTTATATATATATATATATATATATATATATATATATGAAAGAGATAAATTTATGAATATCAAACAGAAGATTTTAGGGTTTCATTTCTTTGATGCCACCTTAATTATCAGTGTATAACTGATAAAAATTTTCAATTAATTTGAATTTTATTGATAAATTGTAAAAATTTGTTACTTCTATTTTAAAATTCTTTATTCAAATATGTGATCGAGCGGCGTAATATCGAGTCTGATAACGTAACTGTCCAGGTTTCAATTCTCCGTAGTGGATGCCTTTCTCCGTAGTAGCTACCGTTTTTGCTGTACAAAAGTACCTCATTTATGGGGGGAAAAAGCATTTTTTTCATTTGTTTTCTGTGTATATGGTATTGACCGATGGCAACATTTTTCAAAATAAAATCATAGAAATCTCTCAATTCTTATTTAAACCAACAAATATTCGCCTGCTTATTTAGAAATAATATTTTTGCAACAACAATCACACGATAAATTATACCAAGTCTGACAAATATTTTCATCAAATCATTTAATAAACTAACAGCAGAAATAAAAGCTTCATGAACATAAGAACTATGGTAAATATTTTCTCTTTCTTGATTGTCTTTCATGTTCAATGTTATTTAAGTCTTTTTTGATATTCCATCAGTATCATTTACAATGGAATAGGTGCATTTAATTGGGATGTCTTTAGTTGGAGTTTCTTTTCAACTGTGAAAACAAAATCCTCCCAGTGTCCTTGGTTTCGATAACCTGGAAAAATTCGGTACTTCTATTTTAAAATTTTTGACTCAAAATCAGTTTTTTTTTTTCTTATTAAAAACAGTTTATCTCAGGTGGGTGACATAAATTGCTCGGCCTAACTGAACATTATTGGGTTTCTACGACCTTTATTAAGTAATAAATCTAGCAATCAGAAATGAGAAATTTTAGTACAGCAAAAAGTGTAGGTAACCATGAAAAATTAAGGTCATTTTCAGAATCAGCACCATTAAATTAGCTAAAAAATGGGTTTTGTTTCTGGCACCAAAAATCGTATTGACAAGTTATATCAAAACCGAAAATACAATAACAATTCTGAAGAAGGCATATATAAAATAAATGCTCAGAACTGCTCCTCAAAATACATTGGGGAAACTTGCAGATAGTAAGGGTAATGTAAAGAATGTGGTGATGGTACACTATACAAATTGGTGAACCCTGTGAAAATAATGGAAACTAACCTGTTGGTCTTTTTTCGATTTATTGAGGAAAAATATAGAATACGATTTATGTTACGAATAAATGTATGGAATTACATGTAGTGAAAATATTTTTAATGTTTACTTTTTTTTTCAATCATTTCACTCCAAGCAAGATGGAAAAGATATTAAGATGCAAGGGAGAGAAAGAATCTGAGAAAAAAGAAATTATAAAGTGACAGAAAATAAAAGAATAGGAAAATGACTATTAAATACTTGTATCATCAGTATATATACCATATCAAGAATTAAGGAGACTAGTAAGATCGTTGATATACAGGGTGGTCCGAAAGTCTTGTCACCATACATAATATTATGTTTTATTTCAGATGATTGATACAAGTTTCTAGAATCAGGAAGAGAAGTAGAGTTTGAAAATACTTTCGAACCACCCTGTAGAATTCTCTCTTTAAATTTGACTTAAGTTTATTGCATATTGAGAATTCTCCAGTGTCGTTCAAAAGTCTTGTCACCTCTATTATATTAAAACATTCTGTTTAAGATGGCTGGCACGAGAAGCTATAATTTGAAAGAGAGGCTGCTTGCAAGTGTATGAACGCATGAATGTGCATTCTAGAAAGAGCATAGAGGATGGAATACAGCATTTCACTGTAAGATTTGCAAACCAGATCCTCAGAAGAGGACGATCCTGGTAGGGGGCAAAAAGGTTTTCTGACCATCATGTATATAAGGAAGTGTAGGACCAAGAAGAGTCCCCTAGGGGTGGCTTATTTTTGGGTGGCGCCACATTTCCACGCATGGTTGTGTGTATGTGTGTGAGTGTATGCGTTAGAATTCAAGAGAGAGGAAGGGAGAGAGAGAGAGAGAGAGAGAGAGAGAGACAAAGAGAGAAAGAGTGTGGGTGAGAGGTTGCTTGTTTATTTTTACGACTGTGAAAATATGTTTAACAATTCTCTCAACTTTCAACATTACATTGTTACAAAAGAGCATTGCGTCTCATGTATATATATATATATATATATATATATATATATATATATTCGTGTCAGTGTGTGTGGTTGTGCTTGTGTAAGAGATGTTTTTGTTTATGTGTGAGAGTGCGGTGGGTGTCTGTGTGAGAGAGAGACAGAGAGAGAGACAAAGAGGCAAAGAGAGGGAGAGAGAGAGAGAGAGAGAGAGAAAGAGTGAAAGGGTGCACCATGGTAATAGAAATGTATTTTGTTTGAATATGTGCATGAAATAGTTCAAAAGAGACATACAAAGAGAATATATGTCAATTCACTAACATAAAAGAGTCTATTTTTCCACTAAGTTACTATATTATTCTGAGACTTGTACAAACACAGAAGCAAGCAAGAGAGAAAGAAAAGTTATTTTTATTTAACTATTGATTTAAGCGGGCATTTACAAGGGGGTAGTGAAAAGTTTTCGGCCCGACATATTTCCTAAACTCAAAATCAATCAATCAATCAGTCAATCCTTATATCTATATCAGTATATTCATATCTATCTATCTATCTATCTATCTATCTATCTATCTATCTATCAGAATATTCATATCTATGTATCTAAACTTAATCATATCGTTATATCTATATCAGTATGTTCATATCTATCTATCTATCTATCTATCTATCTATCTATCTATCTATCTATCTATCTAATGTATATTTATAACTGTCTCTCAGTGTATTCATATCTATCTATGTATCTATTTTTATCAGAATATACATATCTATCTATCTATCTATCTATCTCAGCTTATTCGTATCTTTATATCTATATCAGAAAATTCATATCTATCTATCTATCTATCTATCTATCTATCTATCTATCTATCTATCTATCTATCTATTCACATCTACCTGTGTATCTATGTATGTATGTGTGTATCTATCAAGGTACTGAAGTACTGATATGGACGTGTTAAAAGTGCACAGATGTACCAGCGAAATATGCAGCTTCTTCCAATGAGACCAACCCTACGTGCACATCATGTGTACTGCTATGCTAACGGGGATCTGATGCACAGAGAGTGTTCAACGCCGAAAAACTGGATCCCCACTGTCTTGTGGCTAAGGTTCTTGAGCTAAAAGCGATGTGTGAGGTAACCCAGACAGAAACCTCCACAGGAGCTTAGACACGTATGCCCCACAGGTGTGCGGATTACGCTTTCCTGCCCAGTAACTTAAGTCCCAGTCATGGGTAAATGACATAAGTGGGTAGAAGGGGTTCCGGTAAGCTGTGGTGAAGGCAACCCATCTAGGAGAAAGAAATCACTACAAAAAAAAAAAAAAAAAACACTCAGCGGACGACCATTTCCGCATCCTGTTGGTCTGCAGTTTGATCTGTTTCTGGCTATCTTGATTCAGCTTTTTGAACCAAAGAGAGGGACTTAGCTGTCGTACAAAGCTATGTCTTTATAATAAGCATCTATGTACAGATACTCCTTCAGACAATTATATTTGTCTGTTCCCAGAAGATGGAAAATTGGATATATCTGTGTACTAGTGATCCAACCAAAATGAGCTGACTCATTTTATAGTCCACCAAGAGAATGGTTGACCAATCAGAAAGCTCAAAATTTTCAATTTGACGTGTATAAAGGCAGCCATTTTGTTTTTTCTCCCAAAATATCTTCACTTCCAACCTCTGATATCGAAGACTTAAAGAATTGCTTAATAACTGCGACTTTCTCCGAATCTTCACTGCCAACCTGATATTGAACACATTACGGACTTCACTGGATTCTATATTCAGAGACTACGGCAAACATGGTCAACATTGGTTATGAGCACAGACTACGACTGTATTTTGACGGAAACGAAACCAAGTACGAATTATGGGAAACGAAATTCTTAGGCTACTTTAGAATACAAAAACTTCATGATATCATTCTTTGCCAAGATGACCAGAAAGAAGATGATGATTTAATGGAAAGAAATGCGACCGTGTCCGCCGAATTAATACAATACCTGGATGACCGGAGTTTGTCTTTAATAATGAGAGAAGCGAAGAACAACGGACGTCGAGCTCTACGAATATTGCGAGAACATTACTTGTCAAAAGTTAAGCCTAAAATTATTGCTTTATATACTGAACTAACCGCGTTAAGGAGACGAGAAAATGAATCTGTAAGAGATTATATTATACGAGCTGAGAATGTCAGAAATGCATTAAAAATGGCAGGTGAGACTATCTCAGATGGACTGCTAATAGTCATGGTTTTAAAGGGATTACCGCTGACATTCAAACCATTAACGACAGTCATAACTCAAAAAGATAAAAAATTAACTTTCACTGAGTTTAAAAGAAACTGAAAAATGTGTACAGCATGAAGGATTGAAAGGCTGGTATCACGTAGTTACTGATCTGCACGTAGGCGACTTAAATCTTATCCTAACATCGTTTCTCACAATAATATATTGGCAATTGTGTATTCATTAGAGCCTTTTGTGACTGAGCAGCCTCTTCAGGATGGCACTGTTCACCCAGTGAATTTGGGAGGGGACAAGAAAATGCGTCCTAAACAAAGCTGCCTTGATCTTTTGGTTAGCTTCTTTCGAGTGATGACTTTCCATATCAGCAGGAACAAGAAATATCTATCTATCTATCTATCTATCTATCTATCTATCTATCTATCTATCTATCTATCTATCAGTATGCTAATATCTATCTATCTATCTATCTATCTATCTATCTATCTATCTATCTATCAGTATGTTAATATCTATCTATCTATCTATCTATCTATCTATCTATCTATCTATCTATCTATCTATCTAACCGCATATTTATAACTCTCTATCAGTATATTCATATATATCTATCTATCTCAGCTTATTCATATCTTTATATCTATATCAGTATATTCATATACTACAACTCACTTCAGCTCTATTGATGGAATATGAGAACACTTTTTTGAAAATAGGAAGAGACTTGAACCCAAGACTGCAATTCTAGCCAACGAATTTCAGAGGTACAATGTAGACATTTCTGCCCTTTCTGAAACCCGTTTTGCAGGTGAAGATCAACTTGTTGAGCATGATGCAGACTACGCTATCTTCTGGTCTGGTAAATCTGAAAAAGAGTAGCGTGAGGCTGGTGTCAGCTTTGCGGTTAAAAATTCTTTAGTTGACAAGGTCAAACATCCAGTTGCCGTTAATGACCGTATCATGGCACTAAGAATTCCTCTTGCAGCTGGTCAATGCATAACAGTTCTATCTGTCTATGCATAACAGTTCTATCTGTCTATGCATAACAGTTCTATCTGTCTATGCACCCACTCTTGTTTCGTCTGTCCAAGTGCTGAGAGTTTAGTAATCCTTGGTGATATGAATGCATGGATCAGCTCAGATGCTGAAACATGGTCTCCTTTTGGTCCTTATGGTGTTGGTAGAATCAATTCGAATGCTCTATTTCTTCTTCAGCTCTGTACTGAATTAAATATAGATATCACCAACACATACTCCTACCAAAAGAACAAGGCAAATTGGTTTCATCCTCAGTCTAAGCATGGTCATATATTTGATTACATAATCTAAGTGGGGATCTAAGAAACTTCTGCAAAATCAGAGTGATACATGGCGCCAATCACTGATCACTTGATGGTCAGGGTTTAGCTCAAAATTTCTATTCGACCGAAAAGTCGTTTCAATGGAGTCAAAGTTCTTAAGCGGATCGATGTCTCCAAGTTGAAAGGTCCAGTCGTCAGAAACTTCCTCAAATCTCTCTATGAGTTGGTGGATTTCTCAGACTGTGATTGGGAGAGAGTAAGAGATATCATCTATGAAAAAGGTTTTGAGATTCTTGGATTGAGAGTTCCCAGGCATCGAGATTGGTTAGCTGACAACGCCAGAGAAATCAGCCTCCTCATTGACAGAGGAAGGCTTATTTGAAACTCCTCAACTCTTCCTCTGCCAGCCGGTCAGCTTTTGCTGCTCACTTCTCCTTTGCGAAAAGTAAGGTTCAGCGCCGCGTGCGCCAAATCAAAAACAAATGATGGTCTCATCTATCGAAGGAATTGCAAACAGCTTATCACAAGAATGACATCAAGGCGTTTTATGGCCTGCTTCGTCAGGCATGTGGTCCAAAATCTACCGCAACTACACCACTCCTTGGCAAAGGACGGAACCATATTACTGAAGACTTAAGATGAAATTATGGGCCGTTAATATGAACATTTTCGAGATCTCTTTCACAATGCTTCCAATATGCATGTTGCTGCAATAGATGGTCTCCCACAGCGGGCTCTACAGCCTGAAATTCACATGGAACCAACTCTTGAAGAAACAATCGCTTGCATAAGACAGATCAACTCAAACAAAGCTCCTGGACTAGATTGTATTCCTGTTGATGGTGGTATGAAGTAGGGGTGAACCGATTAATCGGCAGGTAATTGGCCACTGCCAATTAATCAGTAATCGGTCGATATGCCGATTAATTGGCCGATTACTTTTCCTATTGCTAATAAAGGCATTAAACCTGTCAATCAGCCGATTAATCGGTAATAGGTAATCGGTAATCGGCCAATTTGCTGATCGGTGCATCCCTAGTATGAAGTTTAATTGTGCTAATGTTATCTCTAATGTTATCTGTTTGGAGGGTTGACCCAGTTGCTCAAGCCACATTGACTATACTGTACACAGCGGAATCTATAAGAATGGAGACACCACCAAACAATATCTGTCTACCAATGTCATTGAAACTACAAGTAAGGTTTTGCATAAGTGGAATCTTTGTGTTCAATCATAGAGATGTATATAGAATCTAGAATCTAGAATGCGAAGAATTACACTGGACGAAAGAAATATGAATGTGATATCTATAGATTTAATTAACTTTCTCTTCATTAAATTGCAGTTATTTTTGCTAGAGATGATCCTGTGCTACTCGTTCAGTAAGATATCGCTCTATGTATCTATACTAGCAGCATGGCACGGCGTTGCCCGTGCTTGATTAAAAAATCGTACGACTCATACAGCAATCGCTATCACTTGACTTAAAATATTTTTGCCCTTCCTTGCCTTTAAAGGAATGCCCTTTGCCGTGCTGATGTTGCTACATGCCTTACTTCTTGCCTATCTCACACTGCGAATTTTTTCTAAGCTCTATACTAAACATTAAATCTGTTACGAAAAAAGAACTAAACAAAATGAACACAAAACGATCAGCTTTAAAAAAAAGGACTCGTACCTGGAAAAACCGAATGAAAAAAGAATGTTAACAACAAATACATTTTCACACCCAACACAGTTCTGCGGAATCAGAATCAACGTTGGGTTTAAGCAAGCGAATGAGCTAATTGGAGTAAAGTGCCATGCAGATTTAACTTTTTCCCACTTGCGACGAATGCAGCTATCGATTTTTTTGCATGCTAGTTAACATTCGTGTCAGACAACTGTTGGCTCACACGCTGGCCAATAGAATCTTCCTGCCTATTCGTGGCAGCCAACTATAGGCTCTCACTGTGGCCAGTAGAAAATGGCCGCAAACTACATGAAAACTGCCGTAGAAGCATAAAATATCGATTATTTCCACGATCGATGAGAGTTGGGAAATACAAAGTCGGTCTTGGCCTTCCCGCTAACTTGGAGCATGTGCATGTAAATTTTGGTGCAAATTCGTCGAAAATTGCGCCCGTGCATTCGTTACACACACACACACACACACACACACACACACATCCTGATAGAGATTCATGGAGAACTGACAAGAATCCTCTCTTTCATGCTTCTTACTATTACGTCATAGTGAACATTATAGTTATCTCCCCTTAAAACATATTCTTAAACGTTAACCACATATCAGGATTAAACACGCAATGCAATATTTTTCTTTATAATTTGACTGTGGTAATTACCGTGGCATACACCTGCACCAAAATTGTCCTCACTTTACCTGACGGCTGTACTCTGGTACGCCTTCCATGACTGCGATACAGGTGTCTATATCAGATTCTGAACAATTAGGAAAAATTTTCAACTTGAGAAGATTCCAAGCCAGAACCCTTGTTAGTAACGGAATTGTTAGGGAACTTTTACATGGCGACGACGCCGACTTAGTTGCATAGTTTCCGGAGGAAATGCAGCCAGTGATAGACCGCTTTATTAATGTACCTGCTGCTGGATTGACAATCAGCATGAAGAAAACCAAGGTCATGTACACTCCCTCTTCTGGCGACCTTTACATGGAACCTGACATCTTTGTCTATGGGAAGTGTCTTGAAGTCGTCAAAGAATGTGTCTACCTTGGAAGTATATTATCAAATGATGCCTGCCTTGATGCGGAAATCAAAGAGATAATAAGCAAGGTATCCGGATCCCTCCGTAAGAAGATAAAGTTTCGGCGGATTGGGATTTAACTCTGGCAACTAAAGTATATTTCTGTTTATCTGCCTAACTTTCTATCTATCTATCTATCTATCTATCTATCTATCTATCTATCTATCTATCTATCTATCTATCTATCTCATTCCGTTCAGTATCTATCTATCCCAGTCTCTTCATATCTATCTATCTATCTATCTATCTATCTATCTATCTATCTATCTATCTATCTATCTATCTATCTATCTATCTCATTCCGTTCAGTATCTATCTATCCCAGTCTCTTCATATCTATCTATCTATCTATCTATCTATCTATCTATCTATCTATCTATCTATCTATCTATCTTGTGTTTGTTCCTCACTAAATGTTTTGTACTAATGGCTTTATACCAAAATAGATTGACTCACCTTCATCAAAATCAATTGTAATTGTTGATCATGTGGTGATATGCACCATACTTATTTAACTTTGACTAGGAATGACGTGGAAAAGGACAAGCAAGGACGCTGAAGGCTACCAAACATGTAGCGGTCATAATGCAATTTATATTTGACGTAAAATAACACATAGTCTACAATACAAGACAGAACGTAATGGTTCAAATCATAACAATTGAATTTATTAGTGTTTTTGGATTAAGGTTTAGATTAATCATAGTAAATGAAAATTTATTTATTTTTATGATTACCGACGTACACATTAGCTGTTCCAATCGAGGGATCCATATACGTATTTATTTACCCCTCTCATGCTATATATATATATATATATATATATATATATATATATATATATATATATATATATATATATACTTTTCACCCCTAGCAAGGCAGGAGTGCCACTAGCACGGAATGCGTTACAGAGAGTGGAAGCAAGAGTAAAGAGACGTGATTGAGGAAAGGACAAAGAGAAGGACGATGAATTAGATCAAGGCAACAGAAGATGCCGACTGATATTACATTTAAATATTTGAAGTCTATAACTGTCAGGGAAGCAGGTAAGAAGTGAGTTCCACAGACGGGAAGTGCAAAGCTATTGGAATAGAAGGGATGGTTGCAATTAACCGTTTCGACAGTGAAAGGGTGGGAACGAGATGCCAACCCAGTAGCATGTTTAAATTCATGCAGTTTGGGAACCAGCGAAAGTAGTTCGTCGGAGCAATTACCGTGAAAGTATTTGTAGAAAAGACAGAAGGAGGCGATGGTACGTCTGTGAGAAAGTGACTGTAGGCAAGATGCCAGACAACGGCCAACCACATTGCATATCCGTCTCTGGATTTTGTCGAGGACCTTAAGACGAACCACGTGGGAACCAGACCATATATGACAGCAGTATTCCATGTAAAGTCGAATGGTTGATTTGTAGATTTGAAAGATGGACTCAGGCGAGTAAAACTTTCTATCACAGTTTTTTGTGTATATGTATGTAACTAGTGAGCGAGTTAAAATGACTTAACTCCCTTTATAGTCTACCAATAGAAGGTTAACCAATCAGAAGCCGCAGAACATTCTATCCGTCGTGTATAAAGGCGGCCATTTTTGTTTACCCTAGCCGAATGACCAATGCCAACTTGTCAGGCGAAGATGATAGAAGGAAGAATTACGCTCTGCTACATTGCTGCGATATCCACTGCTATCCTGAACTAGGCTTTCCTACTGTCTCCGAAATATTCACTGCTAACCTCTGGATTCTATACTCGAAGACGACCGTCAAAATGCCTAACAGAACCAACTTTCCTTGCGGTGGATAAAGCTATTGATTCAATTTATTTGTTCCATCTTAGGTCAGCGGACAGCATGAGACCAAGCAGTCTCAGGGAGACGTTCTTCTGGAGGTGAGCATAAGACACTCTAATGGGAGGCAAGGTGGATTATCTGTGGTGGGTAAATGAGACCAGTTTTGGATCTTTTTTTTTTAGGTGAAATTGAGACAAAATGGAAAAAAATTTCATGTAACGAGTTTTCTCCTTCGGGACTTAATAAGAAGTTTTTCTTGAAGCTTTGATTTTGGCTTTAATTTGAAGCTGATAGATTAAATTTAATGTTTCCATTAAGCATATTTTCCCAACACAAATTTCAAATTGACTGGACGTAATTTTTATAGTCTTTGGCGAAATCGACTGATTTCAGCGCCATTTTTAGCCATCGTTCATTGCAATCTATTAGGTTGGTGCAAAAATAATGACGTAATAATGTCGTTTTTTGACGTTAAAAAATACGTCAAAAAACGACATTATTACGTCATTATTTTTGCACCAACCTAATAATTCTCTTTATTAAAAGAATTTTCCAAAAATAAAATATACTTTTCTGAAAATTTATTTCAGAAGTATTAGCTGGTTTAAAGTTTAATTAATCTGATTTGAAACAAATATTTCTTAATTTCAGTTTAAATATCGCAGAAATGCATTTTTAACAAAGCGGTAACTGTTTAGTTAAGATGGGTGCAAGTTCACAGCTTGAAGGGCACATAGATGTTTATCTAATATTTTTGTACATTCGGTATATCTAAAAAATAAATGAAGAGTATAACGTGAGCGCCTTTTTATATAACTACTCAATGATCTTTAAATTTAGAAAAAATATCTCCGTAATCTAACGTTTTATTGAATCTTAGATACAGTGACTTTAAATTTACTAAATTTATGACTTATGGTTTAATAATGTGTATGAATAAGGGTATATACAAAAATCGAAGCATTTATACACATACAAACAAATACAATATTATTGTTAAAATACAGTGGGTCCTTAAATTGTAATAATCTTTAAAATTTATGATTAGTAACTATAGTTTTTATTTAGCAACAATATCACCTAACGGTTACATCATTAAAACAGAATTTTTAAAGAATTTAAAAAGATTTAAAATTTTATAAATTTTTCTAATTAAATTTTTTTAAAAATTCATTATTCATCGAAACATTTTTTCTTAAGATAATAGTAACCTTAATGAATCTTATTTATAAAAGGAATTAAAGATTTTCTCATTAAATAATGTTTTTTTATTGAATTTTTACTTTACGTTTCGGAGAAAATTATCGTTAAATGATGTTTTTGTTTGAAAAAAAAAAGTGATATAAATTGTCCAAAATGTCCTGCTTTTAACTAATATAAATACGAAAAGGGTGGAATTTTAATATCTCGAAATTTCATAAAATTAATTAAGTGGTTAATACGTATCTAAAAAAGAAAAATTAACCAAGAATTTGTAATAAAAGAAAATTTTTTAAAATAATTTCATTCATTTGTGAATAAGTACTGAAAAGTTCATTAAAATCCAAGTATTAAAAAGTATTTTCTAATTAAAAATGTTTTAGCTTTATTGCATTTTTATTTTACGATTCAGAGCAGATTTTCGGTGAGTGGCGTTTCTGTTTTGCAGAAAAAAAATTGATGATTTAAATTCTCCAAGGTCTTTTGCACTTATATAATATAAACATTGAAACATCCACCATTGAATTTCTAGAATTATTATAAAATTAAATAAGAGGTTTAGGATTAAGTGATGTAAAAATATATTTTTACGAAGATTTTCTAAAAAAAGAAATTCTAAAATAATTTCATTCATTTGTGAATATGTCCTGAAAGATTCATTAAAATCCGAGAATTATTTGATTTTTGCAAATATTTCCAAATCAATGTGTTTTTCACAGCAAAACAGACGCCAGAATTTGTTTAGGTCATTTACAATTCGTTCGCTGACGCACGAAAAACAAGATTTAAAAATAAAAAATTTTCGAACGTTCTAAAAAATAGTAAAAAGTATAATTATAAAAAATACTGTGGTCTTTCACCTTAACAACAAAATAAGATTTTGACTATAAAACATTTTTAATCAAGCTTGAAGCAATTTTTCATCATGGTATACTTTTTTTCAGCGAATTAACGGATGTACATCTCTTTCACTCTCTCTCTGTATA
>OZ010592.1:81704495-81841995 GCA_963932145.1 Acanthosepion lycidas | reverse complement strand
AACGTTACTAATAACTGATACAGCAAAAGTTAATAAAAATGAACACGCTACCACCCCTTGTGTGAATGATTGGATCTTTCTGTATCCTTCGAAACAGTGAATTATGAATTTTTCTGTGCCTCAGTAAATTTAAAAAAATAAGTTACTCCAAAATTCACTTGAGGATGAAATGGAACTAATGATTTAATTTAATTACAAAATTAAATTTGAATCTTTTAGCTTCCATTTTTTGAAACATGGTTATTACTGTGTAACGAAAAAAACATATTTTAAATCAGTTAATTTATAATATTAATGCTCTGTAAATTTACATTGACCACTATTTTGTAAAAATAAAAATATCAATAAGAACACCGGATTATATATCTTACTGTTTTTTCTTTTTATTTACACACACACACACACACACACACACACACATGTATATATGATGATTAGTAGGGCTAATTCCAGAGAATATATAAATCCAAAGAGAGGTCAATGTAAGAACAGAGCAAATATCATAATGAATAGAGAATCCTTAAAAATCCATTCGGTCAGGTGATATTTTATTTCGTTAACTTAAACGTTCATCTCTTCAGACCAATTAAAAATAAATAAATAAATAAAAGAACAAAAAAGGAAAAGAGAAGAAAGAGAAAAAGTAAAAAGTTTTAATATTAAAATATCCTTTTTTCTTTTCCTTGTGTCTGAATAAATTGAACTCTGAAGAGATGAACGTCTAAGTTCACGAAATAAATTATCACCTAACCGAATGAATTTTTAAGGATTCTTTATTCATTATATATATATATATATATATATATATATATATATATATATATATATATATCAGTATTTCCATTCGGAATAATGTTCCCGTTTTTGTTGCTGTTCTCGTGACGTTTCGATCGTTGCGCCCTCTGACCTTCTTCAGGTGCGTGCGTGATCCACTTTAAGTTTAAAACTTTATTTAATCTACGGGGTAGCATGTTTACTTTCTGCTGATTATGTTAAGCAATATTTCATCATTTTACAGTCGAAATGGCTACATGTGACCGTGAGTTCGGCAATTACAATTTCTTCTTTCACACTTCTCGCTTGTTGAACTCTCTTCCGGTTTCTTGCTTTCCAATCAAGTTTAATCTTCAAAAGATTACCGTGTATACTCACGTATCATGCGATTTTTAAAGAGATAATTTTGAAGTTAATTTGACTACAGTAAATGGATATATAGTTTGGTCAACGTCGTAGCCAGGGCCGCCAGTATATACGCTAATTTTAAATCTCGTGGGTGATGCGACCCCCTTAAAATTAGCTTCAAAATTAGGTCTTCAAAAGTCGCCTTATACACGGGTATATACGGTATATCTAACAAACCGACCTATAATATATTTTTTGGAAGTTACTTAAATCCTGTCTAGATTATAGAAATGGATGGCATATGCACTGGCCAAGAAAAGGGGGAAGAGTTTAATACTAAAGAACAATACAATACTGATACCGCACTTTCTAATATCCTTTCATTTGATTACCTATAAGGGTGTTCAATTTTTATCCATTCATCGATTGTCGTTATACCCTTTTCTCTCATTTTCACTCTCTGTAATACCCTGCGTACCAGTGGCATTCCCGCCTTGCCTGGGGTGAAATGATTAAAACAAAATAAAATAAAAAAATCGCTATCATATTCCTTGAATTTTGTAATCTTTCTTTGAAATACTCGTGTAACGTGCGATGTTTATTTTAAATACAGCCGTACTTTTTGACTACAGTAAATGGATATATAGTTTGGTCAACGACGTAGCCAGCGCCAGCAGTACATACGCAATTTATATCTCGTGTATGATGCAACCCTCTTAAAATTAGCTACAAAATTAGGTTTCCAAAAATCGCATCATACGCGAGTATATATGCTATATACAATGTCAATTGTTATCGTCTGTACCTTTTTTTTATGATCTTTTATTGTTCCTTATACATAATAATGTGTTTCATGTATTCCGGCTCACTCAGTAAGGGCCTGCATATTAGTGGCTCTGTGGCCTTGCATGGGGTGAAATGAACTATATTTTAAAAAATACATTAACCCACTGACGACTTAATGAATGCTTGATCCTTGTTTTTTAAAATTATAGACTGTATTAGATCTTCCTTAAATATGCAAGTACTTTCGACTGGTTCTCCGGTCATCAACAGGAATGGAAACTATTTTCTTTTTGTTAAAATTCAGGTAGCATTCGAGACGAAAATATATAATGCAAATTTTAACAAAAAGAAAATAGACACAATATATCTATATTATTCAATGAAACATATATATATATATATATATATATATATATATATATATATATATATATATATATATATACATACAAGGATCATGACATTCATCGAGTACATTTAATGTATCTTTAAAATTTAGTTCGCGAAGTGAATTCGCCATTTTATCTCATTAACTTTACTAATTTACTTTTTGTATGAATGATTCGCTATAATACATTTGGTTGTATTGATGTGAGTTTGTGACCCTGGGTTTCACGCTTTTGCGATCGTCAAAGAAACTTATATACAGACACTTTTCACACACACACACACACACACACACACACATATATATGTATATATATATATATATATAACCACTCGATGAATGTTATGATCCTTATATATATATATATATACATATATATATATATATGCTCGACTCTCCCGTCGAATTCGACATATGAGGGTCAAGCAGATCAGTTCCCAACACCAGCACATGAGAATTGATTATAGTGGTGAAGGTTTCGTGCAGGACCATCCACACTTTTTGAACGGCTGAATTCAGAGACCTGGTACACCACGTGCCACAAGGTCCCCAAACGTCCCTCCGCAGGTTTTGAATTCAGAGTTGTCCTTCTCCTAGACCAGTTGCCATCCAAGGCTATAGAACCCAGTGTGGTTAGACGTCTGGTTGCCTCTAGCTAGGATAGAAACCACACACACACACACACACATACACTTAAGACGCCTCCCTTATTTTACAAGGATATTTTTTGTGGAAAATAAAATTGTGTCCACATATATTTATTGAAGTATATTTGAAAATGGTTTTGTTGCGGAAGATGTATGATTTTGTGCAAGAAAATACAATATTGTAAGAGTTTATTAGAAAAAAGTATGGAAACCTATACTGTAACTTCAACCTTCAAATGAAACTAAATTAAACTTGCCGTTCACTTAATTGATTTTTCTCTCAAAATTAGGGATTCTGGGGATGTTTAATTACTAACACCATTTTGATTAGTTTCTACTATATAAATTGTAACCATTGTAAAGATTCATTGAGGATTCATTTTTTAAAAGTTATTTTTATTCTCTACCCCCACAGACAAATTGTACATCTGGGGACTAGTTAGAACTTCATAGAGACTCTGAGGTATTGCGGTGGCTGTAATAAGACTGATAAGTAAGAATGCGTTGTTTTCGTGGAAGGAATATTATAATTTGTTTAGGTTAGCGTTAATGACTTGCAAAGTTTAAGATAACAAATATTGCTGACCAACCTTACCCTATCTCTTAATTTGGGCCTTGTGCCACATTTTTGTATCACCGCCGATCAGACGTCTAATTACCGCCAGTCTCAATGAATGGATGTCTCCTCGAGGAGTCATCGTACCTTGAGAGAATATTAAGCCTCACACCTGACCTTAAGTGGAACTCATATACAGTCCATCGATAAAGATGCGGATAAAATGATCGGCTAAAATGATACAGCTATCCTCTACTTTTATAAGAGTCAGATCAGGTAAAAAGTGGAGTACCGTTCTCATATTTGGGCGGGAGCTGTCCAGTCCTCATTTTCCAGTCTTGATAGAGCTCAAAAGTGTCTCCGAGTCCTTCTTGGAGAAGAATTATTTTCCATCCTCCAACTTCTCACTCACAGACAGGATATGGCTAGCCTCTTACTGCTCTGTCGCTACTTCTATGGAAAGTGTTCGGACAAGCTACATTCCTTGGTTCCGCCGGGCTTAACATTCACGGCTAGGATCCGCCATGCCACTTACATTGTAGCAAACCACCCACATTACCCCCGTATTCCGTCGCTGAGAAGTTTAACTCAAACAGCTTCTCCCCGGGATCTACTGCTCTGTGGAAATGATTCCCAAGAGGAGGTCTCTCCGATCACTAACCTGTTCAAATCTAGAGTTAACTGTTATCTTCTCCTACTGTCTTTAACGTCTCCATCTATCTCGAGTGGCCTTGAGAAAATAAACTACAGGTACTTCTCCAGAAAGAAATGAAGAGTGAACTGTAAAAAATATATTTTACATGAAATAAATATTACTAAATTAAATTTGCCAAAACGGAAAAAAATACTGTTAAATTTGTATCAATGAGCATTGGGTGTGTGTGTATATATATATATATATATATATATATATATATATATATATATATATATATATATATATATATATATAAGCAAAACAAACTGATATGAAGCAGTTAGTAATGTACAGGGTGGCCTGAAAGTTTTGTCACTCCTACAGGATATAAATTTCTTCTTCAGATGGCTGATATGAGCTCCTACAGTTTGAAAGAGAGGTATCGGTTGGGGGGTGGGTGGCAAGATTTTCAGACCACCCTGTGAAATAAATGTGAATTAATTCTTTTAGGTAATTAGAATACATGAAGACAAAGCAAAATTTTTCACCGAATATTACGAGTTGTATGATCGATTGTCTCCTATCCATAATACGCCTGAATTATGTTCAGTGCTTTTTGGTATATTTAAAAATAAAAATGAATTCATCTTATGCAAAGGCAAATATAGTATATTTTTTTAAATCCTATTTTATCTTTTTCTTTTTAAATGTGTTTCTATTTATTATTTATTCTGCTTGTTTTTGTTTTACGTTTAAATCATTTTAAACATTTTTTTTCGTAGACATTTTAATTTTTTTTTTGGTTGAAAGAGTGCGCCTACGTGTGTGTGCATGTGTGTGTATGATTTTGTTAGCGCCCACTTGATAATTCAATGGTCACGGTCGTAATTGAGGAAGTCCTTTTCACAGAAATATGAGTATTGCTTTATTTCCTTAACAACCCAACACACTTCCCTCCTGCATTCATTCACGTACACCAAGTCCATTCATAAACATTATCCTTGCCTGCCTATCTGCGCGCTAAGCTGATGCTTTAGTGTTCGTCAGACGACGCCAGTATCGATAAAATAAACAGAATAACATATAGCTTGTTTTATATTATATATATATATATATATATATATATATATATATATATATATATATATATATATATTATAGGAAATTAAATCAAAAACATGTTAAAAATTAAAATATTTAGCTCTACTCTGTATTGAGCCCTCTTTTAAATGAAATGTTACAGACTGTGGAATTATACTCCATTTAATCTTATCTTACCTGGATATATTAGGTTGGTGCAAAAATAATGACGTAATAATGTTGTTTTTTGACGTATTTTTTAACGTCAAAAAACGACATAATTACGTCATTATTTTTGCACCAACCTAATATATATATATATATATATATATATATATATAATTGATAATATTAGACACACACATACACACACGCATATATATATATATATATATATATATATATATATATATATATATATATATATATATACATACATACATACATATATATATAAATTTCCAAGAGCATAGAATGCAGGTAGATCTTCCGGAGTAAATTTTTCCATCTCCATTTGAATAGGTTGTATATATATATATATATATATATATATATATATATATATATATATATATATATATATATATATATATATATATAACGTAATTCACACACACATACACACAATTATATGTATATATTTTTTATATATCTATATATATTATTTATATATTACATATGCGCGTTGACGATCGTAAGGAGGTGAAACCCAGGGTTACAAACTCACATCGATGCAACTAAATATATATATATATATATATATATATATATATATATATATATATATATGGGAGAGGGAGGGAGGGAGGGAGGGAGGGAGGGAGGGAAAGATCTATACTTAAACTAGTTCGTACTCACACATACCTGGACTGATGGGGCAGTTCCATGTGGTGTATTGGTTAACGAGTTTGTCTCGTTAATTCAGTTACGACTGGAATGTGAGTTCGATCTTCTCTGAGTACTCCATATTTCTGGCCTTGTTCCATATCTAAGATACTCTTAGAAAATCACCACACACACATGTGCATTTAAATAAGTTTAACTGTTTTTATCTTGGGACCGTTAAATATGCAGGGAAACACACACTCACCACACACATACATACAGACAACTGGGCGTGGGGTAATGGTTTGTGAAAAAGGTCTGGTTGAACGTTACTACTGAGTAGCGAATTAGCTCCTCACTGGGCGGCCCATGCTAAATTCGACATTGCATAACGCAACAAGGGTTGACATTTAAAATCGACCAACTGAACCTCAGATTACAACTGAGCAGTGAGTTCGATCCTCACCGGGTCCCTCATACAAAATTTGACATTGAATAAACCAACAAAAGTTGATATGTCGTAAAATTAACCAACAATAAGCACACACACACACACATGCACACCCACGCACACATACACACACACATACACGGCTTATGGACCTAGGACTTGGAAACACCGATTCTTGTACGTTCCGAAGTTAAGCAACGTCGAGCCTGGTCAGTACCTAGATGGGTGACCGCTTGGGAATACCAGGTGCTATAAGCTTGAATGTGCGGGTGAATAATGACTCGGAATTGGGAATCGGACGGGTGATTTCTAATTCCAATCGGGTTCATTGGGATATGTATAAATCCATTTCTTCTCCCCTGTCTGTGGATTAAATAGTAGGGCTTGTAATCAGTAAAATCAATATTATTACACTCTGAAAATATTTTCTGGTTTTAAATAACCTTCAAAGAGGCTGATAAACCGTAAAAAATAAACCAATAAAAAAGCACACACACAGGCTTGTGCATATTTATTGAATTTGTTTCAGTGAAGAGATATACAGTCCTGTATACTGATCGCCCGTCCCTGAGATTAATACTTACTGAAAGGACTTATATTTCGGTTTAAATGGAAACATTCTTGGTCTTGTGAATTGCCTTGTCAAAAGACGGCACAAGCCATCCGTGATCTTCCTTCAACAAGTGACGGGTCAGTGAACCTACTCAACAAATATTGTCAAAACATCAAAGGGAACTCCTAATATTCAAAAATGACGCTGTCCACGTGATCTAAATATTTACTTTGAGGATATAGCCGTGTGGCGAAAATTATTTATAAAAATTATTTTTTCTCTATATCTCTGAGATGAGGTATTATGATGACTTGCATTATTTACATTATTCGGACTGGTATCCTCATCTTCATTGCTATGTTCGCAACGTTTCCTTGTACGCTCCGGCCTTCTTCAGGTGACCGGAATTTGAAACAAGTTTCGCTTTTATGAGATACTTAGTCGGCGCCTTCATGTTAGAATGAAAGACAAATATCCGCTTTTTTTCGGATTCCATATCCTGCCTGCACACACACACACACACACACACACACACACACACACACATATATATATATATATATATATATATATATATATATTGCCATATTCACGAGGTTTCAGTCGTTATACGCCCCGGGCTTTTTCAGGTGATTGTTCTAGTTACACGTGTCATGCCTCATTCGGATGTCTCACTAATTTCCTTTTAATTCAACTCTCCAAGTTTTTTTCACCACTGTTTGGCTCTAGTAACCAACGTCTTTATCCACTGGGCCATGTGTCCTTGAGCTGAATATGGCAATGAAGATGAGGATAACAGTCCGAATAATGTAAAGAATGCAAGTCAAAAATTGTTTTATTTACACATTGCAGCATTCAAAATTATCATCTTTTAAAAATCTTCTGTGTACGTGCGCCACTTTAGGACATTAGGTGATCATGGCTCTCCACAATTTCCTATACTTTGTAGCTCTTAATAAATTTTGCCTTTTTCTAATCTCCTAATCCCTGTTAAGCCATCCATTTACTCAAGCTTACCATGTAGATTATCCGTTGTTTTTCTCTGTCTCTCTTGCCTTCAATATGCCTTGTGAGTATAATATTTTTCAAGCCTTCTTTCCTCATGATGCACCCTAGAATTTTCATCTGTTTCTTTCTATGGTTAAGTATAAGTGTCCTTTGTGTTTTCATTTTTTCTAAAACTTCGTCGTTGCTCAAATGTTTGATCCATGGTATTCTCAGTATCCTTCTGTAGAACCACATTTCTGTTGCTTGAAGTCTCTTCTCCATCTGTGGGGAGATCATCCAGTATTCACTGCCATATAGGAGGATACGTAACACCTCAGAACTTTAACGAAATTTTCCTGTTTCTTAATACTTTGCTTAGCTTTAGGAAGGCACCTTTGCTGGCTTATTCATGTCTTCTTGTATGTGCCCATATCCCTTCAGGACGTGGGCAACCATGACTCTCCATCTGTTGTCATCCCTAAGAACGTTTGTCTATTGCTAAGCCTCCCCCCTGTTCTGCCATCCATAGCTCGTCAGAAAGGTGATCCGTTCCACGCCCAGTTCCTTTTGCCTGCGATATGTCCTGTGAGTGTCAAATTCTCCAAGTCCTTCTTCCTTATTATGTATCCAAGACAGTTCAGCTCTTTCTGATTCTGAGTATAAGTGGACTTTTTGTTGATGTCTTCAAGACTTCTTCGTTGCTTATATGCTTCGTCCATGACATTCTCAGTATCCTTCTGTAGGACCGCATTTCTTTTGCTTCGAGTTTTCTGTTCATCTTGCATTCAAGAGGATTGGTATCACATAACCCTTCAAAGCTTTTTCTTTGTTTCTAATGCAATCTCCTTGTCTCTTAGAACTTTCCTTAGCTTTTTGGTGTCGAATTTTCATATTTAAACTATCCAATTTGTAAGTCACATCTTTGTTTTTTTTTCTCTTGCTGACAACCATACAGTCCATAGTTAGTCCGTTCTTCACGCTTTCCTTTACTAACTTGTCTAGGGTGTTCTGTAGTTCTCCTTCAGTGCCTGCTATCAACACAGTCATCGCCAATAGTATATCCCGGCTCGCTTAAGATATCCTAGCTGCAGTGGTTGAATAAATCCGTTAAGAAGATACATCTGTGTCTTTTTCTATCAAAGAACATAATTCATTTTATTTCCGTATACAGTCTTTTGCTTCCACTATAAGTCCTGGGTTCCCAAATTGATCTACAATTTCTTGTCCTTGGTAACTCTTAATAAATTTTGTCTTTTTGTTATCTCTCCTATAAATTAGGCAGCAAACCCTCTTTTATACAAGTTTCGTGAAAATCGACTGACACGGAAGTGCGGTTAAGCAGATGGATATTTATGAACATCTTTTAAATTTAAAAATCTTTAAACATTAAAAACATTTTTACTTTTGGTCTTTAATGAAACATGTATGAAAGAGGGGTTGCTGCCAAAATACGCAATTATTAAATTAAATAACCTGGCAGCCAACAAGGGGAGTAACCCCGTTCCTTGTCACCATTTTTTAACAAAACTTATATGAAAGATGGATTGCTGCCCAACTGCACAATATATATGGGAGCAAATATATATATATATATATATATATATATATATATATATAGTTGACTCTGCCGTATGAGAGTCAAGCAGATCAGTTCCCAGGAAACCGACAACCCGACAACAGCACATGAGATTTAATTATAGTGAAGAAGGTTTCGTGCAGGACCAGCCACGCATTTTGAAGGGCCGAATTCAGAGACCTGGTGCACTAAGTCTCCAAACGACCCTCCGCAGGTTTTGAATTCATAGTTGTCCTTCTCCTAGACCAGTTGCCATCCAAGGCTATAGAACACAGTCTGTCATCTATCTATTTATCTCAAACACTTCATAGCTCTTGGTCTGTTCATATCTATCTATCTATCTATCTATCTATCTATCTATCTATCTATCTATCTATTCACATGTCGGTCTGTTATTACGGTCTGTCTATCTTTAATGAATCTGTTCTTAATTTAATGAAAGTGAAACGTGTTAGATTGATAAACATTTCCCATTTCTTCTTTATCCTTTCATTCTGTCGGATTCAGTTTCATATTTGATCGCAACTCGTTACTCCTCATGCAGGAAATGCAAACAGAAATGCTTAAGGTGGATTTAGATTGTAATTGTCGCCGAATTAATATATAACGTTTTTCATAAATAAAATATTTTCTTTTTACAGATAACCGGATTCCAGTAAACAGACACCTTATGAGGCGGATGCTATCTTCTTTACAAGAGTCAATGATTTTTCTCTATTTGTTAAGCTTGGCAGTCCTGGTGCATAGCCGGGCTACTCGCCATTCCAGATGTGAGGTGAGTTGATCTCTTTATATATTTATCGGTTACGCAGCCTGATCTCCCCTACGTACATTTATGGAAACGGGTTACATTACGGAATGCCAATAATCGAATATGCCACTGGTTACCGTTAATGGAATATCCTGTTAATAAATAGTGAAACCTAGCTGCTAAGACATTTTTTCGTCTTGTTTTATTTATTTTTATTTTTGTTTTAGTTTTATTCATTGTTCTTTTTTTTACTTTACTGATTTAAAAATCATTATTCATTTTGGCTTACAAAAATAGTGTTATTTGTATAAATAAAAATCGTTGATTTCTCATACAAGAAATAAAATCAACGCCATTTTAAAATTACTTAGATATGCCATTTTTATGGGTCGTTTTTATTTTTTTTTTATTTACCTGGTATCACCCCACACAAGGCAGTTAGCCACTAAGACACAAGGGTTTACAAAGAATTAGGAACAGAAACATTAATATTGAGCAAGAAGAGAAAAGAACAATCAGCAAGATATTAGCGATTGGCATTGCATTTAAATGCATCCACAAGCGAGAAGTGCGAGCAAAGAGACTGTTAGAATAGAATGTACAGCTACATCTAGCAAGCTCACCTATAATTGATGATATCTTGACGTTAGTTTAGTACTGCGCTTAAATTAAAAAAAAAAACTTAAATAACGAAGAGTGATATTTATTTCCCATCGTATACATAAAATGTGGCACAAAACCAAAATGGGGAATGGAGAAAAGGACGGTCTTTTTCTGTCTTAATATTAAACTTACATAGCCACAAAGACTGACCCAAACATACAACAATATTCCTAACACCAAAACAACGCATTCTTACTTACCTTTCTTACTACATTCACCGTAATACCTCATTGTCTCTATGAAAGTCATAACTAGTCTTCATATGTACAATTCATTGTTTGTGGGGAGGGGAATGAAATAACAATTTAAAAACTAGCCCCAATGAGTATTTACGATTTGAAAACAAAACTATTGACAAGAAACCAAACAAAATAATGTTAGCAATACCCTCCACTATTTCTTAAATATGAAAGAAACATCAGTTAACTGGACGAAATCAATACGGGACTCTGATACTATATATACATTCAAACATTTCAAACGCTCGCTCAAACACAACAACAAATACCAAAATCACATCGGAAACGATAGACGCCCTGCATCAACCAGAGAACTGACGTCTCTGCTCACCTAACGAGGGAGAGAATGGAGAATTAAACTAAAGAAAAATAGGGACAGAAATAAAAGAGGTCAATGAGCATACACGTCCTAGCTAAGTTAACTGGAATGCCAAAACTAAGGAGACAAAAAAAACAACAACCCTAAACTGACCTAATTTCGGGTGGGGTACCATAGGAAAGAGCTCATCCGAACAATAACCATGAAAATATTTTTAGAAAAGACACAGAGAGGCAACCTTATGGTGGTGGGAAAGTGACTGAAGCCGAGCCGCCAGATCAGGTAAATAGCAGGAACACTTGACAATATGTTGCAGCAATATTCTAAGCATGGACGAATGGTAGACTTATAGATATGCAAGATAGATTCTGGAGAGAAAAACTGTCTCGCACGACACAGTGAACACACTTTTTTAGGAACTGGAAAGGATTCGATATAGTCCTTCCACTTTATGTCAGCTGAGAACATTGTGCTCGAGAAGGGAGCAACTAATCCCTTTTTTGGAGGCGCTGGCCAACGGCAGGATCAAGTGATGGCTTCTTGTCAAAAAAGTCATTATTTACCGCGCTTACGACACTGGCGGTTTACGGGATAAGAAGAATAAGAAGGAGAGAAAGAATTATAGTTTCTGCTTGAATTTCTGGGATGAAGAGTTATCAACGTACACCTATAGTTCTCCATTTCTTTAATTAACATCAACGTTTCGACCATTGTACCTTCGGGCCTTCAACAAGATTATATCGATCCGAGATTCAAATCTTTTATTCTTCTTTGACTAGATTGCCTAGCATTTCACTGCCATATAGAGATCACATATTACATTTCTCCTAAACCTTGTTCTACCATCCATTTACTGTAGCTGATCAAGTATGTTACGCGCTGAATTTCTCTGTCCCTCTTTCTCTCAATCTGCCCTGTGAGTATCAGATTTTCCAAGCCCTTCTTCCTCATTACGTGGTACAGAAATTTCAACTGCCTCTTCTTGATAAGTATAAGTTTCTTTTTTGATTTAATTTTTTTCTAGACCTCGTTGTTGCGCACATGTTCGGTCAATGGTATCCTCAGCAAACTTCTGTAGAAACACATTTCTGTTGCTATAAGTCACTTTATCCGTAAGGGAATTGTCCAGCATTTAATGCCATACAAGAGGACAGATATCACGTAACAGTTCAATACTCTTTTCTTTGTTTTTAAAGGAGTTTTTCTGTCTCTTAATATAGGTTTTGAAATGCACCTTTGGCCATCCCAATGCGTGTTTGGATCTTAGTGTCGCGCTTTCCGTCCGCTGTTAGAACACTTCTCAGATATTTAAATTTTTTTACTTGTTTCATTATAGTACCCCCGATGTTTAATTTGTATTTTGGGATCATCTAGTTGCTGATAACCATGTCTTTTTATTGTTTATGCTTAGTCCTTTCTTCTTGCTTTCCTTCGCTACTTTCTGTCGGAGTTTTTTTTTTGTAGTTTCTAATCTGAACATATTATGTTGTTAAGATTGTTATCTAATTCTCTCAGAACTGCCTCGCTGTATAGGCCGAACATGTCCGGTGAGAAGACACATCCTTGTCTTAGACCCCTTTCTATTTTTGTACATGAATACATATTCTATCCGGACGTAGATGGTTAGCTTCAAGTATTGTTTGTTGAAATTTAATTTTAGTAATTAAAAAGAAAACATAATTCCTTCTTGCACTACAACTTCAGAGTTAATGACAGGTAGTGCTGCCCTGGGTCAAGAGGGTGGCTGCTGGAAGACGCTATGTCTGGAAACAGGACTCTGAACCATGTTGCACAAGCAGGTGTCATGGCTGTCAGACAATTTTTGCGACCACATCACCCCTTACATCTGACCACCTAACACACCAGACTGCAACCCCCTTGATTATTATATGTGGGGCGCAGTTGAGCGGGAGACCAACAGAACTCCTTGTAACACTAAAGATAAACTGAATGCAAGGATTATGGCAGCATTCAACAAGGAGACCGTCCAGAAGAGTTGCAGGAGATTCTGACAATGGCGATTTTATTGAATAAATTTATTCTTTAGTATTCCAAGATATTTTTGTGTAATTTTTGTAGATATATCTGAGACGTCAGTCTTATTTTCATTTTTGAGTCCTTTCGACGACAATTTATCCATCGCACCCTGTATGTCTGTTAAAATGAGATGTCAGTATTATTTTCATTTTTGCTTAATTCAGACGACAATTTATCCATCGCATCCTATATATCTGTTAAAATGAGATAGTGTTATTTTCATTTTAGTTTAATTCAAACGACAATTTATCCATCGCATCCTGTATATCTGTTAAAATGAGTTGTTAGTGTTATTTTCCTTTTTGAATCATTTAGACGACAATTTATCCATCGCACCCTGTATATCTGTTAAAATGAGATGTTAATGTCATTTTCATTTTGGAATCATTTAGACGACAATTTATCCATCGCACCCTGTATATCACAGGTTACACATGCAGAAAATATTACCAATATAACTGTAGTATTACATTTTTTCTGCTTAGTGTTATTTATTTCATGCGCTAAATTTCACCCCCTACAAAGCGCGAGTGATGTTGAATATTAAAATGATTATAATACTGCAGGCACCCAGAAATTGGAATCACCTCTTCAGGGCGCAAGCATGTGTAATGGTACATGGAGGTCATGCGCTGCTCTGACCACCTGTTCCCACCCTCGGTCGTACGAACAAGATCCAAAGCACAATGATTTAACTGTCTTAACTCTTTGTTGAATAGACTAACCTGTGGTTGTGACTTTCCATTATGAGGGAACCGAGTCGGCAGTTTGCTGGTTGCTGCTTCCGACTGGTCGTTACGAGCTCCAACTCTTTGGTAGCGCTTAGAGAGGCTACTCCAATCAGTAGTCGCATAATATGGTCGTATCTATATTGTCTTGTCGTGCACGGGTAGGTGTCTTTGCATGGATTTCCGATGGGCAACACATTATGCTCTGCTCTCAGCTACGCACCGGCTGGTTTTATTGCTAGTGACGACGGATAGTGACAATTATGGCTTTTTTTTCTCTCTCCTCGAAACATATCTCATTGAAATCACAACAAAAAGAAATAAAACTAAACCAGTTAACAAAAACAACCAACCTCCACTCAATCTTTCTTTCTCCAATATTCGTGATATCGTGGTATCCGTTCCAATTTCTGCTGCGAAAAATTTTTCCTCCAGGAGAAGTCGACAGATATCTTTGACCTCTGTGAAACCAACTTGAATTCTTCCATTGCTACCAATGAATTCTTGGTTCCAGGGTATGTGGCGAAAAATTCCAGCATTCACACACATGGCATTGGTGTTTACATCCGGGATAATCTTCTGATGGTCAAGGAATTATCTCCCACTGACTATCCTTTCATGTGTTTCCGTATTTCGTTACTAAACTCTGTCAGCTATCTCTTTTTCATTTATCGCTCCCCCTCTTCCCAAGACTGCAGTATATTAGACGTAATAGCTGAATGTACAGAAAAGGCACTTTCTCTCCATCTATCTGCGAACATCTTTGTCTTCGATGACTTTAATATTCACCAGGATACATGACTGAAACGTTATAAAGGTACTGATGTTGCCGGTATACAGACATAAAATTTTTCCATTGCTCAATCACTCACTCAAATCGTGGACTTCCTTACTCGTTTCCCTAGACAAACCGAGCAAAATGCTTCTCTATAGGATCTATGTCTTACCTCTTTTTCCTAGCTCTTGCCAAGCTTCATAATACTGGCCGCTTGGTAACTCGGACCACACTGTGGTAGCTATTAATATCTACTTCCAAGCATTCATTAAACAGAGACTCCCTATCCATATGACCTCGTCCCGTTACCAGCACGCTGATTGGGACTCATTTTGGGATTTTCTTCGTGACGGCCTTTGGACTGACATTTTCAACTTGCCAATTGAAAATTGCGCCACTAAGGTTTCTTCTTGGGTCAAAGCCGGCATGGATAATTTAATCTCTTCTGGGAAGTATAAGGTGAAACCAAAATCCTCTCCATGGTTCACACCAGCATGCTAGAGCGCCATAGCTCACATGGACCACTATTTCCGGCTACACCAGTATGACAGCTCTCGTCATAACAGGTGCCTATTAGCTACTGCTCGTTACAAATGTAAACGAGTCCTCGAAGAAGCTAAGCCCCTGTTTCCTCATAGAATGAGGCACCTCATAGCATCTAAAAAAATTGGTTCTCGCGATTACTGGCATCTCTGTAATAGAGTACTTAATAATTGCAGAGTCTCTATCCCCACGTCGATTTGAGGTGTTATCATCCTCTGCTGATAAAACCGAATGTTTTGCCCGTAAATTCTCATTAAACTTTACTCTTGGGGAATCCCCTCCTAACCTCCCACTTAGAACTGATTCTCTGTTAAATGATATGCATATAATCACTTCCATTATTTCTAACCTTGATCTTCACAAAATATGTGTATCTGATGGCATCCCTGGAATAGTCATTAAGAAGTGTGTCTCTGAACTGACTCTTGTTCTCTCTAAACTGTATAATTAATGCCTCGCTGCCTCCTGCTTGCTGGAAGTCATCGTCTGTTATTCCAGTGTTTTAAGAACGTTGGTGGACCCATCTAGCTATCGGCCTATTAACATTCTGACTCTTTTTGGGAAACTCCTAGAGGCCCCAATCAATGCTGAATTGGTTCATCATCTCTAATCACAGGAACAGAAAACAATGTGGCTTTCGTTTCTCCAGATCAATTGATGATGTACTAACAATAATCGTGGAAAGAATGTACCATGCTCTAGGTGAAAACGGTGAAGCCCGGGCTGTAGCAAGGGACATCTCGAAAGCCTTTGACAGGGTCTGGAATCCAGGTCTTCTTCACAAGCTGAAAATTAACGGTATATGCAGCCACATTTTTGAGCTGATCCTGTTGTTCCTAACTAATTGTGAAATGAAAGTTTTCCTGAGCGGCCACTCGTCTAAATCCTTTTGTACTAAGGCGGGTATGCCCCTGAGCTCCACCCTTCGTCCTATGCTGGTTTTAATCTTCGTTAACGAACTTCCCGATGACATCAGCTCTCAACTTGGCATCTACGCCGACGACACTACCATTTACTCCTGCCTCAAGAGTGATGCTGGTCAGTCCGACAATGACAGAATAGCAGCAGATGTACAAAACGACCCCAAGACCGGGGCAAAAAGACGGCTTATCAATTTCAACGCCTCCAAAAGTAAACTTCTCTCCATTAATCATCTGAGAGAACCTACACTGCCTTCCATCGGCTGATGCTATCCCCCAAGAAAGTGACTCCTTGCTCGGTTTGTCTAGGGAAACGAGTTAGGAATTCCACGATTTGAGTGAGGGATTGGGCAATGTAAAAAAAATTATGCCTGTTATACCGGCAACATCAGTACCTTTATAACGTTTCAGTCATGTATCCTGGTGAATATTAAAGTCATCGAAGACAAAGATGTTTGCAGATAGATGGAGTGAAAGGGCCTTTTCTTGTGTTCTCAGATGACATGACGTGGAAATAATACACTAAATCCATGAAGAAAATCTGTTCATTTTATCAGGTGAGACAATTCTTTTCTCCGGAATCTATCTTGCAAATCTATAAGTCTATCATTAGTCCATATCTTAGAATATTGCTGACCTAAATGGTCCGGTGGCCCTGCTATTAACTTAAGTGCTTGATAAGATCCAAAGAAGAAACATCAATATTATTAGTCCTGGTCTGACGGTTCGGTTTTAGTCCCTTACTCACTACTGCAGGGTCGCCTCTCTGTGTCTCTTCTATAAATACTTCCATGGAAATTGTTCGAATGTGTTATGGTACTTAGACTATATGAACTTAAGCCCAGTAATAGACTGGTAGCGAGATCTCATCAGTTGAGCTGGCTAGATATAAACGTAGCTTCTATGCTAACATTGTCTTATCACGCACTTCGCGCTTGTGGAACTCACTTCCGGCTCCATGCTTTCCAACCAACTTTAAATGCAATGTCAATTGCTATCTACTGTCCTCCCGATTACTCTTTTCTTTCTCCTCATTACTAATGTCTCTGTTCCGAATTCTTCCACATCCTGTAACTCTTTGCGTGCTAGTGACTGTACTTCCTTGCTTGAAGTGATACCAATAAAATTATATATATATATATATATATATATATACCCTTGTTCCACGCGAATAATATATCACGTATATTTACACAGCAATGCAGTGAGTCAAGAGAAAAGAAGGTGAGGGTCTTGCATATTATATGGAGATACTCCTGTATCTGGAGAAAGCATGTTTAGGACTCTAGATTCAAACGGACCGGATTCATCCATATTCCAGGCGAGGACTTATTCCTCGAACGGGAAACAGTGAGCCTTGTGTTTGCCTAAATTGAGGACTGCGAGCTGCGTTTGATTCTATATCTGGGAAAGATATATTCCTAAACCGAAACGGCACCATGCGTTTGTAAGATGCTGTAGAGGCAAATTTATTCTCACCCCCACTCAACACATGGCCCCGGATAAAGAGAGCAAAATTTCGCTTTGACTGCTCTAAAACGAACTGTATTTAACTGACGCTTTCGTCACTGTATGTAGTGACGTCACTAAGCGGCTACCATGTGACCCACGCGACATCTCCACCAAAGGGAGATAAGCGCCTTCTGGATGCTGACAGTTTGAACTGGTGGAATAAAAGAATGAAGCTCCTGTGATCATTTAACATGCAAGGAGAGATTATGAATAGGCTCACGAAGTTACGTCTGTGGGAAAGACGTCGCATCTTGTAGAACATGTCTTTACACAAAAGACCGTGTAAACAATTTCGAACTCTATCAAAACTGGAAACTGGCGACTGAAAAGTTCTAGCCCAGATATGGCAGATATACTCTTTTTTTGATCTAATCTGACTCTTGTAAAGATAAAACATGACAGAAAGAAGCAGGTACTTCCTTGAGCGATAGAATTAGCCGACCATTTTCCCACCATCGTTAGCAATGGTTCGTACATATGAATTCCACTTAAGGTCCTGGAGGGTTCTACTTAATATATTATCAATTCACAATTTTTGGCAGCAAGCCGCAAGTGTTAGTAACAAAATGGAGCTTAACTCCTTAATCATAACCTGTGAGATCTTCTCAGTAACTCTTTTGCCACAGTAGGGTGCATCTATTTATTTATTTTTTTAATTGATTAAAATCCCACTCTAAATGCTGATATGCTATCTCCATATGAACAATCTCTTATCAGGAATGTCGAAAATCGTTTTATTTGTGGATCAGAGAAATTTGCTTACAGGGTTTTAGCTTATCATTAGGCTGTGTACTTAGTGACGTACCCAAATGATATATACATATGTGTGTGCGTGTGTTTGTGTCTGTGTGTGTGTATGTCTGTGAGAGAGAGAGAGAGAGAGAGAGAGAGAGAGAGAGTGTGTGTGTGTTCTTTACTAACCGTTTTTTTTTTATTTCCTGTCCTTTCTTTTTACTGTTGTATCAGTTTTTCCTTTCACTGTCATTCTTTTTAAGTTCCTTTCAACATCGCTATATTTTTCTTTCTTTCTTTTTTTCTTTCTTTCTTATCTACCTTTTTCTTTCTTTTTTTTCATTGCTTTATACCTTTATTTTCCTTCTTTCCTATGTACGTTTTCTTTCTTTCTTTCTTTCTTTCTTTCTTTCTTAGCTATCTACCTTTTCCCTTCTTTCCTTGCTATGGGCCTTTTTCTTTCTTTCTTCGTTATCCATATTTCTCTTTCAATCTTTCTTTCTTTGATTTATATCTTTCTTTCTTTCTTTCTTTCTTTCTTTCTTTCTTTGCTATCTACCTTTTCTTTCTTTCTTTCTTTCTTTCTTTCTTTCTTTCTTTGCTATTTACCTTTTCTTTCTTTTTTTGCTATCTTCGTTTTTCTTTCTTTATTTCTTTACTATCTGCCTTTATCTTTCTTTCTTTCTTTTCTTTCTTTCTTTTCCTTCTTTCCTTGCTATGTGTCTTTTTCTTTCTTCGTTATCCATATTTGTCTTTCAATCTTTCTTTTTTTTGCTATATATCTTTCTTTCTTTCTTTCTACCTTCATCATTCTATCTTTGCTATCTAACTTTGACTTCCTTTCTTTCTTTCTTTCTTTGATGTACTTTTCTCTCTTGTTTGCTACACGCCTTTTTCTATTTTTTTTAAAATCATTTCAATCCAAGCAAGGTAATAAAGCCACTAAGTCACAAGGAATTATTGAGTTTGAATGAATAAGAAATATAAAACTTTTTTAAAGAACGAGTACAATAAATGAATAAGAATAAAGAAGACTTTTTTCTGAGTCAACGTTTGTTGAATAAAAACTGAGAAAAAATTGTAATGACGATATATATTTAACGAAAAATACACAATTTCTTACGATCACAAAATAAAAATTCTTCTCTCCGACTGAAAAGGAAAGGAACATTAATAGTCTTTCAGTGAGGAAGGAAGAAATTGGGAGTCCGTTGTTGCTTTGACGAGAAAGACAAGACGGCAAGGTTGACTCGTGTCTCTTTACAGCTGTAAGTCTTTATACTGAGTTGAATGGATATCTGGTTTATATGTCTTCGCATAGGCTCCAGAAGCCTATGTTTATTTATTAGCGAGAGAGGATTTTATTACTATTCTTTTTTTTTTTTTTTTATTAATTTGAAAATGTGAAATATGTTTGAAACCGGAAGGCTGCGCCGAGCTTTTGCGCGGTTTGTTTATTTTTCTCATTTGATGTTTTGATTTGTAACAGTTAACTTCCGCTTACTCAACAGCAGTAGATAACGATTGATAATGCCTTTAAATTTTTGAGGGTCAAAGTTTGATGGGAAGTAAGTTTTTCTTTCTTTCTTTCTCCCTTTCTTTCTTTTGTTATCATCCCCATTCTTTCTTTTTTTCTTAGTTTCTTTCTTTCTTGTTTGCTATACTCACAGAACAACATTCTTTCTTTCTTTTTTTCTTTCTTTCTTTCTTTCTATTAGGGTTCGTTCATTCATTAGTTAATGTACATTTCTTTCTATTTTGCTATAATCGCAGAACAGCATTCTTTCTTTCTTTCTCTCTTTCTTTTTTATTTCTTTCTTTGATATACTTTCTTGTTCGCTATACTCCTCTTTCTTTCTTTCTTTCTTTCTTTCTTTACTTCTTTCTTTACTTCTTTCTTTCTTTTTTCTTTCTTTCTTTCTTTTTTCTTTCTTTCTTTCTTTCTTGCTCGCGAAATTCCTCTTTCTTTCTTTCTTTCTTTCTTTCTTTCTTTCTTTCTTTCTTTCTTTCTTTCTTTCTTAACCCAGAACAACAAAATTAAAATTTCAAAATTCTTAATATTCCCGCCCTTCTCTTTAATTTCAAGACATATTTAATTGCTGTTTTTGTTCCAAGCAAGAACTCGAGTTGGCAAAATCTCAAACCGTTTCTTCCACACTTTTATGCTGAGTTTTATCAGGCAGCACCTGCCTCTTCTTTTGTTTTTTCACCTCTAAATTCGCATGGAAGCTTTTCTGTCTTTGGCAACGATCAACACTTCTAACACTGAACACAATTCTTCATCAAGCTCCGCCCTGTTGAAAAGAAAGTTTTTTTTTTTAACCTGCAGTTTCAAGTTATACACTAAGAAAGTGGGCAAAACTTTTCTTGGCTTGTCAAGGAAAAAAAAAAAAAATAGAAGGAAAATTCTTATTGATAAATTGTTAAGAGAATTTTGGAATTTTAGCCGTGTCCCGTAATAGTAGTTATATTTTCATGTACAATTCTTCCACTAAATGTAAGAAATATTATGGGACAGAGGTCTTATTTTTTATTATATTTAGTACATTTATTGTCCCATAATACTTGATACATTCTCATTTACGTTTAATACGAGGAATGTAACAAATATTATGGGACAGAGGTCTTATTCTTTATTATATTTATTACATTTATTGTCCCATAATACTGGATACATTCTCATTTAGGTTTCATACGAGGAATGTAACAAATATTATGGGACAGAGGTTTTATTCTTTATTATATTTAGTACATTTATTGTCCCATAATACTTGATACATTCTCATTTAGGTTTCATACGTGGAATGTAACAAATATTATGGGACAGAGGTCTCATTTTTTATTATATTTATTACATTTATTGTCCCATAATACTTGATACATCCTCATGCAGATTTCATAGGCGGAATGTAACAAATATTATGGGACAGAAGTCTTATTTGTTATTATATTTATTACATTTATTGTCCTATAATACTTGATACATCCTCATGCAGATTTCATAGGCGGAATGTAACAAATATTATGGGACAGAAGTCTTATTTGTTATTATATTTATTACATTTATTGTCCCATAATACTTGATACATCCTCATGCAGATTTCATACACGGAATGTAACAAATATTATGGGACAGAGGTCTTATTTTTTATTATATTTATTACATCTATTGTCCCATAATACTTGATACATCCTCATGCAGATTTCATACACGGAATGTAACAAATATTATGGGACAGAGGTCTTATTTTTTATTATATTTATTACATCTATTGTCCCATAATACTTGATACATTCTCATGCAGATTTCATACGCGGAATGTAACAAATATTATGGGACAGAGGTCTTATTTTTTATTATATTTATTACATTTATTGTCCCATAATACTTGATACATTCTCATGCAGATTTCTTACGCGGAATGTAACAAATATTATGGGACAGAGGTCTCATTTTTTATTATATATATTACTACCTCTGGCTCATACTTTGGAGCTTGTTCCCACTCCGGAAAATCATTTATCTTATCCTTCTATTAAAATGATGCGAACTAGTTTTAGTGTGCAAATTAGTCTTTCTATGGGTTAAAAGTCACCTTCGCCAACTCAAAGCAATACGAAAACACATAATAATATGACAACACATATATTTATATATTTATAATATTTGATACATTTTCTTCTGCATTTCTTACACTAATTGTAGCAACTATTAAGGAAAAAAAGGTCTCATTTCATTACGTATTTATTACTGTTTTAGTAACATAATACTTTATACATACACAATTCTTACATTAAATGTAAAAGCTATTATGGGACGGAGGTAGAAAATCAACGACCTGATTGGCGCAATCTGGTTTTCGCAAGGTGAAAAAAAAAATCGATAGAACAAATCTGTCGCCTTTTGTTGGAGATGGGTGATTTGAATAGTTTATGGCCGGACTTGAATGACAAACGGACAAAAGGAGCCCTGGGCATGACGAAAGAAATCGAAATCTGTCAGAAAGAGGGTTAGAAGTGTGTGGAACCGCCTCTTAATTCGTGTTGTTGCCAGGTCCACACTGACCCGGAGTGGTAGCACCTGTTAGGGTCCTGGCTATGGACTAACAGTAAGCCCCACAAAAAACGAAACATCATGAAAGAATAAAGATACATTTTTATATTAAAAATACCAGCAATACATTTTTATAGCAAAAATATCAGCAATATAAACACTAGCAATACCTTGTTATAGTATAATTAGCATCAATACCTTTTTATAGTAAAAATACCAGCAATACATTTTTATAGCAAAAATATCAGCAATACCTTGTTATATTATAAATACCAGAAATACCTTGTTATAGTATAAACAGCATCAATACCTTTTTATACTAAAAATACCAGCAATACAATTTTATAACAAACATATCAGCAATATCCTGTTATAATATAAATACTAGTATCACCTTGTTATAGTATAAATCGCATCAATACCTTATTGCTATGAGTGTGTGCATCGTGTACACCTGGAACATTTATCCCGCCAACAATATTGGCGGACTCATGTGACTCCGGGTAATGTTAGGAAGTACAAAACAATGGATTTTAAACAAACGTTTAATGCCTGTATTGACAAAAGTATTTGCATGTGTACACAATTGTAATGAAAGGAAAAGTCATTGAAACTAGCTATATGGATGTGCTTGTGGTGTGTGTATGTGTGAAGTAAAGACTCTTGTGTGTATACGTGTGTATGTTTGTGCTTGTGTTTGAGTTCAAAAGTCAACAGAGGACAAAGGAAGCGAACGCGCCCTGTCGGCAGCGTTCTTATTCTACGTTCGACTGCATTTGAAAGAAAGAGTTAAGAGTGTAGAGGTGCTGAAAGCGAGTTTCTCCCTTTGGTCGAGATAAGTCATGTGGGTCACGTGACGATCACTTAGTGGCGTCACTTCACACAGTGACGAAAGTGGCAAGTCATTCAGTTTCGATTATCTAAATGAATCAGCCGTTTGTTTGGCCTGTGTCCAAATTGCCCGAGCTAAGGCTAAGTCTACTTCCCCCAACAGCTTATAAGCACATGGCGGCATTTCTCTTTGGGAATATATCCTCCTCAGATATGTAAAGCAACTGCAGTCCTCAATTTGGGAAAACTCGTTTCTTGTTCGTTGAACATGTCCTCGCTTGGAACAGAGTAGTTGTAACCGGTTCACTTGAATCTGGAGTCCTAAACATGGCTTCTCCAGAAACACAAACGAATCTCCATTTTATATGTAAGACCAAATCTTTTCGTTCTCTTTACACTCTGCTTGCTATATATATATATATATATATATATATATATATATATATATATATATATATATTTCTCTTGCTATTTTTATTTTTGTGTATATTTTAGGATTATAAAATTTGTCTGAGAACAAGGCATCTTTGTCATTCCTTTTTCTTTCAATCGCTCCGTTCCGTCCGTAAAAGACGCTGTTATTATATCACGTTTATAATAATGCCCATAATGGGGGAAATATTTGAGAGAATAAATCTTTCTTCTAAGCTCCTCCTGTTATAAAGGGACGAAACAGAATACGATTGCCTTATTATAGACTTCAAGAGAGCACTCTAATCAATGTTTTTGGCAAGGCCAAATAGGGTAACCCACAGGGGCTTTATTTCTTTGCTTGAGCTAAAATTATAAAAAAGAAATGGCCGTAGAAAAAATATATTTGAATGATCATACCACTGTAAAGTGACCGAGAACTATGAATCAAATTTTTATGTCATTGGCTATGAATTATAAGCAAATGCAGAAATTATTAAAAATAACAATAATGATGCGAGAGTGCAAACCTACAGAGAATTGTAGGGTATTATTGTTAAAAATCATGTTGAAAAGATTTGCCTGTTAACAGAAATCATAGACTCAGATGAAAAAAAAAATACATCTCACTCAAGCAGTCACCCATCTAGGTACTGAGCCAACTCGAATTTATAAAACAAATTATAAAGAAATTATAAAATTATAAATATAATTATATTATGTACATTTTATAGCAAAAATACCAGCAATACCTTTTTATAGTATAAACAGCATCAAACTTTTTATAAATTATAAAACAAATTGAAATAAAATTTTATAAAAATACAATTTTATAATATTATAAAAAATAAATATAATTTTATAAAAATATAATTTTATAAATTTTATAAAAGAAACTGCATTTGTTTTATAATTTCTTATAAATTATAAAAAATGATAAAACCAATGCAGGTGAAAATGAAATTATTAAAAATAATAACAACCTCAGAGTGCAAACCTGCAGAGAAATGTAGGGTATTATTGTTAAGAATCACGTTGGAAAGGTGTGCCTGTTAATAGAAATCATAGATTCAGATGAAAAAAATAACGCATCTCGCCCGAGAGCGTCACCTGTCTAGGTACTGACTAAGCTCAACGTTGATTAGCTTCTGTGATCGTCTGGGAACTGGTGTTACACTTTGATGTAGAACGTAATTGCCTTTCGATGCTTTCTTATAACCGTAATCTTGAAGATTTTCCAAAATATTTGAACATTTCTTTAACCCTATAATAAATATATATCATTCCACCCTAGAAAAAAAAATCGCACCTGTTAACACTTAAGATATAAAAAACTTGCATTCTGTTTTATGTTTTATTTCTATCTTTAGTTCAAAATTGGAAGCAACTCGTCGAAAACAAAGCAAAAGGAACGTTAATAATAATAATAATAATAATGATAAAAATATTAATAATAATAATAAAAATATTATTAATAATAATAATGATAAAAATATTAATAATAAAATAATAATAATGATAAAAATATTAATAATAATAATAAAAATATTAATATTAATAATAATAATGATAAAATATTAATAATAACAATAAAATATTATTATTAATAATAATAATAATAATAAAATATTATTAACAATAATAATAATAATGATAAAATATTAGGTTGGTGCAAAAATAATGACGTAATAATGTCGTTTTTTGACGTATTTTTAACGTCAAAAAACGACATTATTACGTCATTATTTTTGCACCAACCTAATATTAATAATAATAATAAAAATATTAATATTAATAATAATGACAAAAATATTAATAATAATGATAATAAAAATATTATTTTTATTAATAATAATAATAACGATAAGAATATTAATAATAATATAATAAAAATATTATTATTATTATTAATAATAATAATAATGATAAAATATTAATAATAATAATAATAAAGATATTAATAATAATAATAATAATAATAAACATATATTAAAGCTGGTTGGGTTTTTAGTTTTTAAACAAAAATGTACATTGAATTCTATGTGAAATCTGCAATGTGATTTGATAAATATTGACACGAAAAATTAGATTCATAGCTTTTACCAATCTTTGAGAATTTAGTTTTAAAGATCGTCTGCAAAAATGGACAGAAATACCTAATTTTGTAAGTTTTTGCTTACAAACTGACTTCAAAATTTTACGATTTCATGAATAAATCCAAATAAAGTTAATATCTTTTGTATTAGATCCATTGAATGGAAAATATATTCAAACCAAAATTCAATTATGAATCATCCCAAGCAAAATATTTTTTCTTACTTGATTCAATGAGTAAAAACTGTAAAAAAATTGTAAAAGACTATAAAAATGCTACACAACGAATGAGATTTGTTAAATCATTTGTTAGATGATAATTAATAAAAACAAAATATGTGTATATAACACCATAATACTGCTAGGCACAAATTATAAGACAAAAATGTTTAAATTTGCCTTGTTTAGTGAAAATCGCACTACAGCATTCTATAAGATATTGCATCATAATATACCTAAATTCTTCAGTATAATTTCTCTTTGAAGTAAATGAAGATCTTAATCGATGGCACAATGATTTAATCATAATATATGGCTGTGTTATAAGGTTTTCACTGACCACACGACTGAAAAAAATTTGAACTTAAAATTGATATTTAAATTCGTTTCCTCAAAAACCTTAACGATTTAGAAAAAATATATTTTGATATTAATTATCATTCCAAAGCCCAATCTTGAAATTGAGTGCAATACCACGGTTCCAAAATCGACCTGGCCTAATGTATACACTAAAAAAAAAAAAAAAAAAAAAAGAAAGTTGAATAAAATGTCTGTAAAAAAAATGGCTGAAAGCTTTGAATCAAATTTTGAACTTTGAGGTCAATCGAAAATACTAGCATTCACTTTTCTGGAAAATGCTCTGCGAATGGAGCAAAGCAAGAACTCGAAGAACTGCTCTGGACACCTAACCCAACAACCACGTTCATTCACCAGCCATGTTATAATACAGATTACCACCCTAATGAAATTCCAAACTTTAAGCAGGATCGTGATGTTTTGGCGAGATAGACTCATGAATGTCCAAGCTAAGTCTACCGATTAAAATCATAATAATAATATAGCTCTTTGTTCGTGATTCTTTAGCAACATTCTATAAGAAGTGATTAAGGAGGGTCGTTAAGATATAAATGGTTCATTTACTTAAAACCATGTTTAATCATTGAAACCAGTTGATAGTTTAGACATTTCTGAAGGAGATGCTATGCATGACATCCACATGAGAGTCTCGACCTAACAGGTGTATTTAAGAACATGGTTTGAGTTTTCATGTTAATATTTTGGTTTTGTTGCTTCTTACGATGTTGGACAAAAACCGATAACACAACCTATGTATATTGAATTTATTAAAACCGATCCATATGCATCGAGGTATTTGGGGAGCCTGGAGTTTACTATTTCCCAGTTCTGAGATTTCATGATAGATTCAGCGTATGTGCCGTCACTAGCCTCATCCTAATTCCAGAGCATAATTTCTATTTTGGAAACGTTTATCATGTTCTACGGTATGAGACACTTACTAAAGAATGTTGATTTTTATCTTCAAGAACATTATCATCCTACGAACACATACCAGAAATAACAGCAAAATTGTCCAAATCGTGTAACACCAAAATTGTCCAATTGTTAGATTAAGTTCTGAACCGTTATATCTTAGAAAGGATTAAAGATATCTTACGGGAATTCTCCGAGGTTTTTCTAACACTATAGTACTCTACTTTGAGCAATAAGAATGTATAATTACTTTCAAGCTTAACAGAAGAATCGTGATGAAATCGATCAAAAATGAAATTAACATGTTAATTTATTAATTAATCATAGCTAAGGATCGGAAGCTCATGAAGGATTGACATAAAGTTCAAATATATATATATATATATATATATATATATATATTATTCCAGGATCAGTTTCAGTTTCATATACGATTTCATTTTCAAGTCTTTTTTACTGCTCTTTGGCCTGTCATAGGTGAAACTCTTCTCTCACCTGCCAAACGTCTTATTGGTTTTGTTGGATATTTGTTAATTGATCTCTTTAACTCTAAGTTGAAATGATCCAGGTTTCGTTGTTATTTTAACCAATTTTCATCAAACTGAACAATTGCTTTATAAATGTATCCTCTTTTACATCCCTGGTCGAACACTGACAGACTGAATTTCAAAATCTCCAAAATAATTGTGGTTTGAAGTGGGTCTTCATGTTGCCTGTTTTACTCCTTCGATTGAATAAATACAGGCTACTTCTCTTATATCAGTAACTCCATTAATTCAAAATGATTTTTTAATGAAAGTACTTTAAAGAAATTGAAGAAAATAGACTCTGTTACATCGAAACATGATGCTGTTTTTGCTCCATTATATTGGAACGCTTTTTCTCATCGAACAGCTGGGTATGGTTACTATTACAATATGTGAGAAAGTTTTTATTATTGTTGTTAAATATAATTTGTTCAGTATCAACAGGTATTTATTAGTGCTATAATACAACGAGCTTCTTCTTCTTGTTCTATGTACCATGTCTATTCAGGACGTGGGAGATCATGTCTCATGTTTTCTATTCCTTCTAGCACTTAGCAACATTTCTCCCTTTGCCACCTGTTCTGTTATTTATTCAAACAAGCTCGTCAGATAAGTGAGTTGCACCTATATCTTTTGCCCTTAATATGCCCCGCGAGTGTTAAATTTTCCAAGCCCTCTTTTATCATTATATGTTGAAGAATTTTCAGCCGCCTTTTCTTCATTCTGAGTATAAGTGTTCTTTGTGTTAACATTTTCTTCAAGACTTCCTCGTTGCTTACTCGTCCCGTCCATGGAATTCTTAGTAACCTTCTGTAGAACCACATTACTTGATCGATTGATTTGTCTTTGATATTTTGTCAAACCTTTCCAGCTTATTTAAAACTAGAAAATACTATTATATTGTAAGAATTATTCTGGAGGTAATAATGATTTTACTAATACAAGTCTTGCTAATTAATCCCTAGCTGAGGAGTGAAGAAGAGGATTCATACCTTTCTCAAAGGTATTTGAGCGTAAGCGAATATAACAAACCATACTGGGATTGGAACTCGGCTCTCCGATTAACAATTCCGATCCATTTTCCATTACACCAGCCGCAGATTCAAGCTTACAACACCTGGTATTCTCCAGCGGTCACTCATCTAGCTTCTGGCCAGGCTTGATTTAGCTTAACTTCTGATTTACAAGGGTATTGATACCACAGCAATTCAGTAGTCTTTTTCATAGTTTTTAACGAAATTTTCCTGTTCTTTATTTCTTTGTTTAGATTTCAGAAAGCATATTTCGCTAATACGATGCAATTACCCATCTAGATACTGACCAGGATCGACCTTGCTTAACTTCAGTGATCGTGCTTGAATACGGTATTTCGTATTAGGCCACCTCATTTTTCGCATCATCTTTGTTCAGATTGACCATTAGTCACCGCTATACAAAAATATATCACATAAATTCAGTACTCTTTTTCAAGCAAGGGAATAAAGCCACTAAGATGGAAGGAGCTACTGGGTGCTCGAGATCATGACAAGTGAAAGAGAACAATAAAAAAAAAACAAGAATTAAGAAGACAGAAGATAACGATAGGCATTTCATTTACGTTTTTAAGTCAAAGGTGACTAGGAAGCAAGAAGCCGGAAGAGAGTTCCACAGGCAAGAAGTAGAATAGAAAAAACTGTTAGCATAGAACTTACGGTTAGATCTAGCCATTTTAACTGTAAGATGACTGAAGGCATCTTTTACTAGTGTAAATAGCGTTCGGAATAATTGATAATGGAATGCATCGTCTCATTGGTATAAATATGAAAAACATTACAGAATATTTTCTGCAGGAAAAATAGACTAATGCGGTAACAATATTTACATCGAGAAGTCTGTATGACTCATGGGTAATTATCCTGACAACAATAGTAATTATTTCAAGTTAAACTACTCGAGGTCCGACTGGACGGGCATAATGAACGTATTTCAACGATACATATGCTTTTGTTAATTTGCAAAACAATAGGATTTATAAAAGTAACAATAACATATATTAATTATTTCGTTTATAAGGAGAGAGTTACGGGGGCGTTCGTATTGGCTTGCTTAACGTGTTATAAAAAGAAACAAATAACACTAACAGAAATGAAGAATACTGAAAAACATTCCATACGCGAAAATAACTGCAAAAAGAACGACGTAGAACCATTTATTCACGGTAAATAACAGAGACAAAAGAGAAAAAAAAAAAAGAAAAATGGCGAAAAGGAATTTAATGCAAAAAAAACAAAACAAAAACAAAAAAAAAAACAACAAAAAAACATCCTTCTCAACAACGTTTCGCATGTGGTATTTTTAATCTTCCCGCTATTCATTGATAAAATACGTCAACTACGAAGCGCTCCAGTTTTAGACTTTAGATGTATTCATGAATTAAATTGTGAGAGGTAAGGGTTTTTTTTTTTTTTTTTTAGCTATAACTGGTCTGGTGCTTCTGCTATGTATTTCTAGATTCTTGATGAAAACACAAAGAAGCATCTGCAATGTTATTGATCTTGATCTGGCATTTCGGCTTAAGTCACTTTCCCACCGCTAAAACGTAGCTTTCCTGTGCTTTTTCTATAAATACTTTCATAATGATTCTTTTCATGACTTCTCCCCTATAGTACCTAGACTTTATGAATGTAAGCGTAATACTAGATTAGTGGCAAGGTCTCAACATTTCATAGACAAAATGGCTAGATGTAACCATAATTTGTATGTTTACAATTTTTTTTGCTAGTGGAACTCTCTTCTGGCTTCTTGCTTTAGAGTTAAGTTTGATCTTCAAAAATCTAAATTATGTCTTAATTCTTTTTCCTTCATTGTTCTCTCTCCTAAATAGTCTTTTTTTTCTCCATTGCCTCGTAGTAGTTTTATTGCTTTGCTTGGGGTGAAATAATAAAAAAAAAAAAAAGAAAAAGAAAAAAAGGATATTTTTATGAAGTTGCCTCCAAAATGGCACTATTAAGTGAAATAAAATCGTACACATGTAATTAAATCTATCTATCTATCTATCTATCTATCTATCTATCTATCTATCTATCTATCTATCTATCTATATATGTGTGTGTGTGTGTGTGTGTGTGTGTGTGTGTGTGTGTGTGTGTGTGTGCGTGTGTGTGTGTGAAGAGTGTTTCATTAAGATGAATTATCTATAAGGGTGTTTCATTAAGACGGATAAAAGTTAGCAGTAAATAAATTAGTGTTATTGGTGAAAATTTATTTATTTCTATTGAATCCTGTTATATAAGTCATGGCAATTATGTGTGAAAAATAATATTGTTCAAATGTCCGCCAAATATAAAAGACAAAGAAAAAATCATTAGACGCTTAAACTTGATTCACATTAAAATCAGTCCAAGTTATAGGAACACCCTTCATATATATATATATATATATATATATATATATATATATATATATATATTATCTTTGAAATTTACTTAAAAAAGCAACCAAATTTATATCGTCGTGAAAGCATTGAATCAATTGCTATGTCTACCAGGCATTTTTTCTCGACAGAATCTATCTTACATAATATTCATAAGTCTACCTTGCTTTGAATATTGGTCTAGAGCTTCTGCTATATATTTAGAGATTCTTGATAAAATCCAAAGAAGAATCTATCTTGCATATTTATAAGTCTACCATTCGTCCTTCCTTTGAATATCCCTGCCACATCCGGTCTCTATAATTAAAGATTCTTGATAAAACGCAAAGAAGCATCTGCAATATTATTGGCCCCGACCTGGCATCTCGTCTTCAGTCACTTTCCCACCGCTATAACGTAGCTTCCCTGTGTCTTTTCTATAAATACTTCCATGGTAATTGTCTATATTGCTGAGATGGGATATAATGTACATTATTTACATTATTCGGACTATTGTCCTCGTCTTTATCGCCATATTTATTACAACGTTTCGGCCCTCCTCAGGTGGTTGGAATGTCGACCCCCCCATTTCACTCAACGGGGCAGACCGCTCCAGTTCCACGCACCATGTTTGATGGATGTCAGTTATCAGTTATTTCCTGTGAGCGAAGTGAGGGGTTGAGTTCGACATTCCGACCACCTGAGAAGGTCCGGAGCATACAACGGCCGAAATGTTGTAATAAATATGGCGACAAAAATGAGGACAATAGTCCGAATAATGTAAATAATGTTCCATGGTAATTGTTCTAATGAACTCTCCTCTATCGTATGTAAGCCTACTAGTAGATTGGCGACAAGGTCTCATTATTTTATAGTTAAAGTGATTAGTTGTAATCATAATATCTATTTTAATATTTTTCCCATGTGGAACTCTTTTCTGGCTTCTTGCTTTCGAGTTAAATTTGATTTTCAAAAATCTAAATTATGTCTTCTTAACTCTTAGCTCTTTAATAGTCTTTTTTTAATACTATTCTCTAAGATTCAGTAACTACTTGCGTCTTAGTGGCTGTGACTTTTCTAAAATACTTTACTTAGTTGTTCTGATGAACTTTCACCTTTGGTGCCTAAACTTTACGAATTTAAGTTCACTAGTGTTGATAGCAGACACAGAAAGAAAATCTACCGAAGCTTCTACAGAATGTAATGAAGGAAAGCGAGAAGAAAGAACTAAACATCAACTGAAAGAAGAGAGAATATATGGTTGTTAGCTAATGGATGAGCCCAACAATCGAATTGCAAATCGGTGATACCAAGATCAAACAAGTACACATATTTCAATATCTGGGAATTATTTTAACAGAGTACGGAATAAGAGACATTGCAATCCGAAGGCGTGTTGGGATAGCCAAGGAAACATTCCAAAAGCTATGTAGCGTACGATGAAACAGAAAAATTTCGTTCGAAACAAGGAAAAGAATACTAAATTGTGACGTGATATCTGTCCTCCTGTATGACAGTGAGTGCTGGGCGATCTCCTCAAAGATGAAGAGACTTGGAGTAACAGAAACAAAGAAAAGAGTGCTGTACTCATACGTGATATCTGTCTTCCTATATAGCAGTGAGTGCTAGACAATCTCCTCAAAGATGAAGAGGAGACATGAAGCAATAGACATGTGGTTCTACAGAAGGATACTGAGGATACAGTGGACTGAATATATGAGCAACAACTCAGTTTTGGAGAAAATGGAACCAAAAAGGAAAGTAATACTTATAACCAGGAATAAATAGTGGAGGTTTCTGCACATAATGAGAAAAGACGACTTGGAAAATTTTATATTCACAGAACAAATTGAAGGCAAGATGGATTATGGAAAACAACGATTACATACTTAGTGAGCTTGAGTAAATGGATGTCGGAACAGAGTTTAGGAGAAATAACAGAAAGACAAACTTTATTAAGACCTAGAAGTTGTGGAGAGCCATGATTGCCTACGTTCTGAGGGAACACAACCCATGAAGAAGAAGATTAGATCAGCGACTAGGTCTCATCATTTTACAGTCTAAATGGTTAAATGTAGCTGTAAGTTCTATGCTGACAGTTTCTTCTCTTACACTTCTCGTCTGTGGAACTATCTTCCGACTTTTTACTTTCCAGCCAACTTCGATCTACAGAAATTTAAATGCAATGTCTCTCGTCATCTTCTGGCATCCTAAATGCTTTCCTTTTATTGTTGTCGCTTCTTAATAACGTTTTCTTTTTCTCATATTCTCTCAAACTCAGTAATCCATTGTGTCTTAGTGGCTCTTTTGCCTTGCTTGGTGTGAAATGATTTTTAAAAAAATTCTCGCTTGTGTAAGTCTCTTCTGACTTATTGCTCCCCAGTCACTAAACCATTGGCATGGCCTCCCAACCAACACAGATATCAATCGATAATAACTTGCATTCCATCCTTCAGAGGAAGCCTTAAAAACAATATTTCAACTAAGGAAATAAGTGTGAAGCCATAAAATGAAAAATTCAAATAAAATTTAAATATAAAATCCATAAAATTGAATATTGCTGTCAAATCGGTTCTGGTGCGTCAGTTATGTATGTAGAGATTCTTGATAAAATACAAATATTCTGCAATGTTATTGGTCTTGACCTGGCAACTAGGCTTCAGTTACTTTCCCACTATCGTAACATAGCTTCCTTGTGCCTTTTTCTATAAATACTTTCATCATAGTTACTTCCGATTACTTCTAAATTATTTTCATTCTTTTTTCATTGCCTCTTGCATCTTAGTGGCATTATCGCCTTGCTTGGGTTAAATTGTTTTTAAAAAAATTGTTGGCAACTTGGATGTGAATGATGGTGCCAAGGCAAATGTGGAGAATTATTGAAGTTCTTGGATGAAACATTTACTGATGGAAAAATCTTTAAAATACTTATTCGTATAGGGTAATGCTCTTTCCCGTTCTACAAAGTCGACTATTTCTCGCATTGCCAAAAACAGGTTTCAAAGTCACCAATTTATTGGCATGGCCTTGCAACCAACAGAGATATCATTCCATCGTAACTTTCGATCCTTCCTTAAAAGAAAATCTTGAAAACCATAGTCCAAGTAAGGAAATATCTGTGAAGCCATAAAATGAAATATTTCAAATAAAATTTATATATAAATCCATAAAAATCTGGCGTGTTTTCTATGCATGTAGAGATTCTTGATAAAATACAGATGTTCTGCAATGTTATTGGTCCTGACCTGGCATCTAGGCTTCTGTCATTTTCTCACTGCTGTAATGTAGCCTCCCTGTGACTTTTTCTATAAATGCTTTCATCATAATTGTTTCGATGACTTTTCCTCTATGTGAATTTAAGGACACTAATAGATTGGCGGTTAGGTCTCATAATTTAACAAACAAAATGGATAGGAAAAAACATAAGTTCTACGCTAACAGTTTTTTCTCTCGCGCTTCTTGTTTGTGAAACAGTCTTCTGACTTCATGTTTTCATCTTTAAAAATTAAATGCATAGTCAATAGTTATCTTGTCTTCTTAATTCCTCTCCTTTTATTGTTCTTTTATCTTAAGTGTTTATCAGATCTTCAGAAATTTAAATGCAATGTCTGTCGTCATCTTCTGTCATCCTAAATATTGTCCTTTTATTGTTATAGCTTCTTAATAACGTTTTCTTTTTCTCATATTCTCTCACAATCAGTAACCCCTTACAGTCTTTCGAATAAAGAGTAAATGTCTGTTAAAAAAAGAAGAAAGAAATCATTTCGATAAAACCCAAATATATGATAATAATATTAATAATATAGTCTGGTCATAGACAGTCTTTAGTGTGGACATGAAATAACTTTTGAAGTAAAGATCTGTAAAAAAATATTTTTGATACCCCCGGTTATTATTATTATTATTATTATTATTATTATTATTATTATTTAATTTCCTTTGATTTCTGGTGTGTCCTCATTTGTTTCCCCGTCCCGACCAGAGACCTAAGGTCAGAAATGGCGTCATGACATTTTCCACTAAGCAGTTTTGAAAAAAAAAAAAAACAACAAAAAAAAAAAACACGTATTTTACATAAAGCCCTTCGTAAGGTGTGGGCTGTATTCGTGAGAACAATTTTTTATATTTTTTTAAAGCATGGGATACCATGAAATCCTTTCAATGAGTCTACTGGAATCTTTTCCAATCAATTCGAGGGCTCCAACCATAAAAAGGATTGTTGATGTTCTCATTTGCCGCATTTTTTATATTTCGATTTCAAGGTCTTTGTATTTTGATAGGGACTGCGATATCAATAAAGAGGCACATTTTGTGTTTGTGGTCTCTAATCATGATGCCTGGGCGATTAGCTTTGATTGTTCTGTCTGAATGTTTGTGTCGTCCCATAAAATTGTTACTGGTCCTATTTCCGTAACCAGGTCTGTGTCGAGTTCATGCCAATTCCTTTTAGTTTACTTTTCGTAAAAGTTGCAGATTTTCCAGAGCAGATATTAGCACACTTTTTCATGGCGTGTTTTATATTAAGTGAATGCCAATACAGTACAACCTGATACAGGATGATCAATTGTTTCTGGATATTTATCACAAAAGCTGCATTTTTGGCAATTATTATTATTATTATTATTATTATTATTATTATTATTAATATTTTTATTATTATTATTATTATTATTATTATTATTATTATTATTATTATTATTATTATTATTTCCTTTGATTTCTGTTGCATACACATTTCTTTCCTGGTCTCAACAATTGACCTAAGTTCAGAAATGGCTTCATGACATGCTCCACTGTTAATTTTTGTAAAACACACACACACACACACACACACACACACATACACACACACACACACACACAAATCCTTAAGATCACACGTCTTTTACACAGATAAATCTCTTCGTAAGTGTGAGCTGTACTTGTGAGTAAAATGTTTTATATTTCTTTAAGACATGTACTACCAGGAATCCCTTTAATGATCTTATTCTATCGGAACCTTTTCCAGTTCAATCCGCTTCAACTGCAACTGGAATTATTGATGTCCCAATGGGCGACATTTTTGATATTTCCATTTCAAGATACTTATATTTTGATAGCTCTTTGAATAACTTCAAAGATACATTACAATCTACAGGGACTGCTATGTCAATAAGAAAGACTCCTATGTCAATTTTGTTCTTGTGGTTTTTGATCACAATTCCTGGGCAATTAACTTTGATAGTTCTGTCTGTGTGTATTGTAAAGACCCATAAAAATGTTACAGGTCCTGTCTCTGAAACCGGGTGTGGGTGATGTTCATACCAATTTCTTGCAGTTTCTTTCTCGTAAAAGTGGCATATTTTTCCGTGCAGATATTAACAAACTTTATCATGCCGAGTCTTATATTCAGTTGACCATCGTGCAACCTGATGGAAGATATTCAACTATTCCTGGATATTATTCACAGAATCTGCATTTTGGGTTAAGACAATTCTTCAATATGCATGCTTATTAATTTCTAGTTATCAAACAATGGTCCTGTGTAGCAAGAATAAAACCTTCGGTTTTAGTTTTAGCCCTGCACTGTGTAAAATGTGAATGAACTATTTTTTTCTTACAAAAATGATCAGTGGAAAATGTCATGAAGCCATTTCTGACCTTAGGTCTCTGTTTTGGACCCAGAAGGAAATCAAAGGAAATAATAATAATAATAAGGTATGAGCACCACCCAGGCCCGGTTACGGAGATAGGACCTGTTAAAATTCTATGGGACTACACAATACACACTGACGGAACAATCAAAGCTAACCGCCCAGATATTGTTATTAAAGACCACAAACAAAAACGGTGCCTCCTTATTGATATGGCAGTCACTGCTGACTGCAATGTATCTTTGAAGATATTCAAAAAGCTGTCAAAATACAAGGACCTTGAAATAGAAATCTCAAAAATGTTGCATATGGGAACATCAACAATCCCTGTTGTAGTTGGAGCCCTAGGACTGGTTGGAAAAGTTTCCTGCAGATTAATTGAAGGGATTCCTGGAAGTTCATGCTTCAAGGAGATACAATAAATTGTTCTTACAAGTACAGTCCACACTTTACGAAGGACTTTATCCATGTAATATTTTCTTTTTGTCAGTTGAAAGTGTCATGATGCCATTTCTAACCTTATGTTCCCGGCCGGGACCCGGAAAGAAATGTGTAAACGCCAGAAATCAAAGAAAATAATAATAATATAGATAGGACATTATTTACATTATTCGGACTATTGTCCTCATCTTTGTCGCCATATTTATTACAACGTTTCGGCCGTTGTACGTTCTGGCCTTCTTCAGGTGGTTGGAATGTCGAAATGAACCCTTTATTTCGCTCACTGGGGTAGACTGTTCTAGTTCCAGGTGCCATGTTTTTAATGGATATCAGTTTATCAATTATCACCTGTTAATTTCCCTCTGAAAGTTCTCCACTGCCTTATCCGGGTATTGAACTCACACTCTTTGGGTCCTGTCACTGTATACAGGGTCTTGAGATAGGACATGTATAAATTTTATGGGACTTTACAATACACACAGACAGAACAATCAAAGCTAATCGCCCTGACATTGTGATTAGAAACCGCAAAGACAAAATGCACCTCTATATTGACGTGGCAGTTTCTTCAAACAGCAATGTATCTTTGAAAATCTTCAAAAATCTATCAAAATAGAAGAATTTTGAAATCGAAATCTCAAAAATGTGGTAGAAGAGGACATTAATAATTCCAGTTGTAGTTGGAACTGTCGGATTGTTTGGAAAAGATTCCAATAGACTCATTGAAGGAACCTCCGGTAGCCCATGCCTTAAAGAAATACAAGAAAATTGTATCCAAAAATACAGCTCACACCTTACGAAGGACTTTATCTATGTAAAGTATGTGCGATTTTTTTTTTCAAAATTGTGCACTGGAAAATGTCATGATGCCATTTCTGAACTTAGACCTCTAGCCGAGAACCGGAAAGAAATGAGTACACACTAGAAACCATAGAACATAAGACAATAATAATAATAATAATAATAATAATAATAATAATAATAATAATAATAATAATATGGGACCTTACTATATACACAGACAGAACAAAGCCAATCGTTCAGACATCCTGATCAGAGACAAAAACAAAATGTGCCTTCTTATTTACATGTCAGTCCATACAGACTGTAATGTATATGTATTTCTTCAAGAAATATAAAAATACAAGGACTTTGAAATTGAAATTTCAAAAATGAGGCGCATGAGAACATTAACAATTCCAGTTGTAGTTAGAGAATCTCAAAGTTGATTGGAAAAAGTTCCAATAGACTCATTGAAGAAATCCCTGGTCGCCCATGCCTTAAAAAAAATGTTCTCACAAGTAGAGCCCACACCTAACTAAGGGCTTTATCTCTGTAAAATATGTGTGACTTTTTTTCAAAACTGCTCAGTGGAAAATGTTATGATGCCATTTCTGACCTTAGGTCTCTGGGCGGGATCCGGAAAGAAATTGGTACACACCAGAAACCAAAGTAAATAATAATAATAATAATAATAATAATAATAATAATAATAATAATAATAATAATAATAATATGGGACCTTACAATACACACAGACAGAACAAAGCTAATCGTCTAGACATCGTGATCAGAGACAAAAACAAAATGTGCCTTCTTAGTTACATGTCAGTCCCTACAGACTCTAATGTATCTTTGGAGATTTTCAAGAAACCTATAAAATTTAAGGACTTTGAAATCTCAAAATTGTAGCACATGAGGACATCAACATTTCCACTTGGATTTATCAGACTGATTGAAAAACGTTCCGATAGACTCATTGAAGGGATTCCTAGTAGCTCAAGACTTAGAGAAACACAAAAAGTTCTATTCACACGTACAGCTCACACCTTCGAAGAACTTTATATATTCAAAATGTGCGTAATCTTATTTTTTTCTCATAAAATTCTCAGTGGAAAATATCATGAAGCCATTTCTGACATTAGGTGTCTGGTCGGGACACGGAAAGAAATGAGTATACACCAGAAATCAACGGAAATAAAATAATAATAATAATAATAATAATAATAATTAGAAAGATTTATTCTTACTGCAAAGGACCAACTAAATGGAAATTACCATAGGCGAGTATAGTGAAAAATTGTGTTAACAAGAATTGAAGATTCTGTGATGAATATGTACAAACAATTGACTATCTTGTATCAGGTTGCACGGTGTTAGTATCCATCGAATATCAAAAAAATGTTCTCACAAGTAGAGCCCACACCTAACGAAGGGCTTTATCTCTGTAAAATATGTGTGATTTTTTTTCAAAACTGCTCAGTGGAAAATGTCATGATGCCATTTCTGACCTTAGGTCTCTGGTCGGGGCCCGGAAATAAATTGGTACACACCAGAAACCAAAGGAAATAATAATAATAATAATAATAATAATAATAATAATAATAATAATAATAATATGGGACCTTACAATATACACAGACAGAACAAAGCTAATCGTCTAGACATCGTGATCAGAGACAAAAACAAAATATGTCTTCTTATTTACATGTCAGTCCCTACAGACTCTAATGTACGTTTGAAGATCTTCAAAAACTATCTATGTATGATATATACGATTTCTTTTTCAAAATTGTGTAGTGGAAAAATATCATGATGCCATTTCTAACCTTAGGTCTCTAGTCGGTACACGGAAAGAAATGAGTATACACCAGAAAACAAATTAAATAAAACATTAATAATAATAATCTATTGATTAACTAGTAAGAGAAATTAATCAAGAAGTTTATTTAAACTTTTATGGAACTCTCCTGTCAGTTTGTTTTATTCCCCGGGGGTGGAATCTTAGTAATTTGATTTGCGTTTGAAAACTTGGATGCTCTTGGATTCTGGATATTTTTTCAGAATGTATAACTTAATCCACCGCCCTTTCAACTCTTGAAACGTATGGAGATTATTACATATGCAAATTGCTAACATTTCGCCCTAAGCGAAAAAAGAAACTGACACGAAAGTTCCATAAGATTTATAATACAATTACTAATAATGTAATGGAGTCGCAGACTTTAGACGTGTACATAAAACAAACTTTGTTAATGGTGGTTTACTGTGTCGTCCTTGATAATTTTTCTCTCCAGATTCCATCTTATATTATCAATGAGTCTAACATTCGTCCATGCTTAGAATATTGCTGCCACAACTCTTCTGATGTTCCTGCTATATATCTAGAGATTCTTAGTAAAATCCAAAGAAGAATCTATCTTGCATATTTATAAGTCTACCATTCATCCATGCATTGAATATTACTGCCACATTTGGTCTGGTGCTTCTGATATATATCTAGAGATTCTTGATAAAATCCAAAGAAGAATCTATCTTGCATATTTATAAGTTTACCATTCGTTCTTGCTTTGAATATTTCTGCCACATCTGATCTGGTGCTCCTGCTATATATCTAGAGATTCTTGATAAAATCTGTTATATAGGAATAAAGTGTCGCTACCGACACTGGAGTTTGAACACTGATCACCAGTGAGCAAACGCAGGCGATTCCATTTTGAATAATTAAATCACGTGATAGTAAAGGAAGTATATATACAGCTTAGTGGTAGAATATCCGCCTGATACCAATTCAGTCGGGTTTCGATCCTAGCTAGAGGCAACCGGATGTCTAGCCGCACTGATGAGCTGTGATACAGCGAAACAGTCTGTCTGTGGATGACATTATATATATATATATATATATATATATATATATATATATATATATATAGGTATTAGCGTGATGTCTAAACGATCATTATTTCTATTCTATCCTCTATTAGTATACGGGTCGCTATTTTCTATACTATTCTCTATACATATTTCTCCATACTAATCACTATACAGATTACTATACTGATTAATATCCGGTGGTTACTATTTGAGAGTGTATTATCGGGCAAGTACTATTAGTCCGAGTATTATTCGAAGGCGTCTGGCCACAGCATTGTTCAACGGCGTTATTATAGTTGTATCGGCGATTACAAAGTCTCTACTACAGCGAGTATTACGAAAAATGACAACGAGTGTTCGCTGACATCACAAAAAAAAAAAAAATCCAAAGAAGAATTATTAATATTATTGGCCCTGATTTGGTATCCCAGCTTTAGAAATTTCCCCCCAACCGTAAAATTGCCTCTCTGTGTCTTTTCTTTAAATAATTTCATGTTAATTGCCCGCTATGGTACCTAGACTTTACAAACTTATACGCATTACAAGATTAGCAAAAATAACTCATCAATTTACAGTTGAGTTAGCTCGGTGTAACCGTAAGTTCTATGCTAACAGTTTCTTTGCTCGTACTTTTCGTTCCTAGCTCCGTGCTTTCCAGCCAAATTTAATCTTCAAAAAATGAAATGCAATGCCAATCGCTATCTACTTTCCTCCCTATTACTCTTCTTTTGCTCCTTAGTAATGTTACTGTTTTCTAATTCTTCCACAAGCAGTAACCCCTTGTGTCTCAGTGGCTTTACTGCCTTGCTTGCGGTGAACCCGATTAAAAAATGTCGGTAAAAAGCAACATTTCCTATAAGTTGTGTAAAAACAAAAATACTTGTGGTACCATATCTGAGATGAGATTTACTTGCATTATTTACATTATTCAGACTATAATCCTCATCTTCATTGCCATATTCAAACCGTTTCGGATGTGGTATGGGATTGGAATTTCGAACCGAAATATTTATTTCGTCCACCGTGCCATGCCTCGTCAGGATATCTCAGTTATTTCCCTTTAACTCAAATCTCAAAGTTTTTTTTCACCACTGCTGTGGCCTGGTACTGAACTCACAACTCTTTGGGTTTAATCACCGGATCTAACCAACGTCTTTATCCCCTGGGCCAATTGTCCATGAATCCGCTGAAGTAAGCAGGAGCATACAACGGCTGAAACGTTATGAATATGGCAATGAAAATGAGGATAACAGTTCGAATAATGTAAATAATGCAAGTAATCATAATACCTCATCTCAGAGATATAGAGGCCGAAAAGTTGTGAATATGGCCATGAAGATGAGGATAACAGTTCGAATATTGTAAATAATGCAAGTAATCATAATAGCTCATCTCAGAGATATAGAGGCCGAAAAGTTGCGAATATGGCAATGAAGATGGGGATAACAGTCCGAATAATGTAAATAAAGCAAGTAATCATAATACGTCATCTCAGAGATCTAGAGGCCGAAAAGTTGTGAATATGGCAATGAAGATGAGGATAACAGTGTGAATAATGTAAATAATGCAAGTAATCATAATAACTCATCTCAGAGATATAGACAGATATTGAAGGCATGGCACGTGGAACTAGAACAATCTACCTCAGTGGACGAAATAAAAGGGTTCGGTTCAAAATTCCAATCACCTGAATAAGGCCGGCGCGTACAACGGCTGAAACGTTGTGAATATGGCAATTAAGATGAGGATAACAGTCCGAATAATATAAATAGTGCAAGTACCATATATAGTGCAAGTACCATATATAGTCTATAAGTGTATACATGAATTAAAAGTTGAAATAATAAGTTTTCTGCTTCCATGAAGTGGAATGATCATATTGAATCAGTTGCTTGTTCTGCTTCTAGGAAAGTTTACCTTATCGTGCTAGACAGATTTTTCTCGTCAGAATCTATCTTACACATTTATAAGACTACCATTCGTCTTTACTATGAATATTGCTGCCTAATTGAACTAAATTTGTACGCTAAAACGCTCGGAAACGATGACTATTTAATTCGTGCTAGCACAACTATCGACGGCTTCTAAACAGTTTCGTCAACCCAATTTCGCTGATAAGTTTTGAGTCATCTCAGGGTATGTTCTTCAGATATTTTCCAAAGGGGCCACAAGCTGGCATCCCGAGACCGACATTATCAAGAAATTTATCTATTTGATAAATCGATGGGGAGATTCGAACCCTGGTCTTATTTACAGGAACGCTAACGTTCAAACCACGATCCAATTTCAGTTATACGGTTTAAGTCATCCCAGGGTACAGGTTTCAAATACTTTTTAAAGGAATTGCGCACCGGCATCCCGAGGCCGATATTATCAAGAAATTTATCTATTTGATAAATCGATGGGGTCATTCGAAACCGAGATTTATATACAGGAACGTTAATGTTGCAACGACGAACCTATTTTATAAATATCTAAGGATACCAAGTTGCGGAGAGCCGTGATGGCCTATATTCTTAACGGCAATATTTCTGGCCGCATTTTTTGGCGCGAACAACCTTACACTGCAGATGCACATACGTGCACACATGTGCATCGTTCCTATTCCACGAGTTGTTCGCACTGTTCATTTCTGATGTAGTTGTGTTTTTTCTTTCTTTACGGCAAACAGAAAAGCTGATGTTCACCAGCAATTTTCTAATTTTTTCTCACAGCTGTCCATGTTAATTTAGGGCAAATATCATTCAGTCTTGTGTGTGTGTTTCTGTGGATTCTTGCTGTTGCTGCTGTTGTGTGGGGTCTGTATACAGTTAATAATTTTGAAATGAGTCATTATTTTCCCATGCGTTTCTTGAACTACTGAGCGTATTCAACCAATGAATCCACAATACGCCTCTATCTAGTCGGTCCTATCCTATTTCTCCTTTTATTCATTAACGGTCTTCCCAGGAGCATTCTCAGTTCTTTAGTAAGGATCGATGCGAATTATACCTCAGTTTATGGATGCACCTCCGAGAAGAATCTAAGATGTTCGCGGCCTGTTTTCATTTTGATTTTCTTAAATAGTGAAAATGATGTCACCCGACCTAAATCGAGAAGTCCTACTAAAAAAAAAACAAAAAAAAAAAAAACTGAGCAACTCAAGAGGCCTGTTGTCATTAATTTTGCCGTCACAAAAAAGCAGGGAGAGCAACTCAAAAACATATACAAACTAAAAATACCTTTTATAGTAATAGTAATAATAATAATAATAATGATTATATATATATATATATATATATATATATATATATATATATATATATATATAATAATAATAATAATAATGATTATATATATATATATATATATATTTATATATATATATATATATATATATATATATATATATATATATAATTATTTATTTAAAAATATGATTCCAACATGGTACATAAGAGTTCTCATGTTTCAAAACAAGAGCCGAAAACTTCAATATAATTATAATTATAATTATAATTATATTTATGTTCTACTTTTGTATCGAGCACTATTTTAAAAAATAATAACAAAAATACTAAAGAACTTTGGATTATTTACCTAACCAGTCCTATTTTCTATATATTTCCATATATTTCTCTATATATATATATGCGCATTTCATTGAATACGACAGACAAGGTGCTTTTATTTAGTTTTTATACAATTTTTCATGCGATCTAATAGTATTTTTGGGGATGATGAATTATGTAAAAACTGTCCGAATGTTCTTTTTATCCGAGCGCTTTCGGCTATACATTTAGCCATTTTCAAGGATTAAATATTTTAACTGTTAAATAAGAAATAGTTTGTTGTATGTATGCTTTATAAAATGTTTTCATTTTCCAAAACACGGTCAACATATTGTGTCCATGATCAAAGTTAATATTATTAAGTGTTGGTTTTTTGTTTTTATTAATAAGGTTTCCATTATTTTTAGCCTTTTTTTACATGTAGATGATGCTATTATATTAGTGTTGTCAACAAGTTTTTATATAATTTATCATCCTAAAAGAAAAAAATTATTAGATCGCATGAGAAATTGTATAAAAAACTAAATAAAAGCACCTTGTCTGTCGTATTCAATGAAATGCGCATATATATATGAAATGTGCATGAAAGAATGATTGATGACTAAATACACAAATATATATATATATATATATATATATATATATATATATATATATATATATATATATATATATAATAGCTGGCCACTCGTATTCGAGGATATCCGTTTACTAGAGTGACTAGACAATCTCTATTGCAGGCTCTCGCTCAGGTACATTTGGGTTTGTTCAACTCTCACAGAGCCAACCTGTGGTTTATATTGCAACTATGCTGAGTAGAACTTAGTTACAGTTTCTGGGAGAGAGCGTGTTATCAACAGCTTGAACAAGGCCAGCACGCTCAAGCCCTCGGCCACGATGACTTGTGACTTCGACGACCCCCAAATGTACCCGTTTCACTCAAAAGGTTGGTATAGTAAAAGTAATAATCCGTTGGTATATAATCCAAGTGGATTCTAGTAATATAAAATATTAAAACTGATCCACAAAAACAGCTCAATGAATTTACTTCCACCGAGCAGAAATTAATACACAATAAAATCCAAAATCACTTCATATTTGGAATAAGCTTATTTCAACCGACGAAAAAATAAAATTAGTCAGTTTTATTAAAAACAGCGTAGATTGAGGTTCTGTCGGAATTAGAAATTTAACTGTAAAAGCTATCAAAAAGATATATATATATATATATATATATATATATATATATATATATATATATATATATATATATATATATATATATATATATATAAATGTAATGAAAAACAAACCACTTTAAGGTACCATTACGATAATTGGCATCCCCTTTGGATTTACCAACATTGAGCTCTCAGGATTTCATCCTCTTTGGATTTACCAATTATCGTAATGGTACCTTAAAGTGGTTTGTTTTTCATTACATATTAGCTCTGTCCTCACATTGAGCTCTCAGGATTTCATCCTCTTTGGATTTACCAATTCGGTTTACCAAGTTCCTTATAACTTATATATATATATATATATATATATATATATATATATATATATGGAAAAAAGATCTTAGATTTTGCCGACGCGTTTCGTCTTCCGACTTTTTCAAGGCAAAAATGAAATCGAAATGTTCTTGTTGTTATAGTTACATTAAAAAAATCCAAATTTAAAAAGATAGACGCTTCTGTCTAAGCCATTTTTCTGGTTAATGTAAATTATCTTTATAGTAAGATCTTTTTTCCAATTGTCATTTTATACCAATCTGTCTTGTCCACAGAGTTGATCTGGGAATTTAACTATATATATATATATATATATATATATATATATATATATATATATATATATATATTCTAATGTAAAACAATATATATATATATTTTTTCTAATGTAAAACATTTATCAATCTAACAGATTTTTATCATTTTAAACGTTATTTTAGTGCATATTTATATTTGTGGTAACGTTCTGTTTATTTATTAAACAGGATATTAATTTATTTCGTGTACCGGCCTGAATATTCGAGAAATCTTATTACAGAACAATCGCCTTTCTTTGTGTGACAGGACTACAAATAGAGAAAAAGAAAAGAAGAAAGAAAACGAAAATAAAGGGCGCTGGAATAGAGGGAAAAAAAGAAATGTCAGGAAGAATCCGGAAAGTGGCAAAAATAAAAGGCACTAAAAATGAGAAAAAAAAGGGGAAAAAACTCAAGAAAATACAGGAAAATGGCGAAAATAAAGGGCACTAAAAAAAAAAAAGAGGAAAAAACGAGAAAGATCAAGAAACTCAGGAAAACGGAAAAATGAAAGGGCCCTAAAAAAAGAAAAAAAGGAGAAAAACTCAAGAAAAATCAGGACGCCGACGAAAATAATGGTACCAAAAAAGAGACAAAAACGAGAAAGCTCAAGAAACTCAGGAAAACGGAAAAATGAAAGGGCGCTAAAAAGAGAAAAAAAAGGAGAAAAACTCAAGAAAACACAGGAAAATGGCGAAAATAAAGGTCACTGAAAAAAGAGAAACAAAGGAGAAAACTCAAACACACTGGGGAAAAGGGCGAAAATAAAGGGTACGATAAAGAGAACAAAAAGGAGAAACAAGAAAAGTCAGGACGACGACGAAAAATGAGAAAAAAAGGGAAAAAAACTCAAGAAATCTCAGAAAAACGGCGAAAATAAAGGGCACGGAAAAAAGAAAAAAACCAAAAAAACCAAGGAAGCCAAAAAAAAAAAAAAAAAAACTCAGGAAAACGACTAAAATAAAGGGAACTAAAAAGAAAAAAACGAGAAATCTCAAAAACACTCAAGAAAACGACTAAAATAACGGGTAATAGAAAGAGAAAAAAGCAGAATAACGCAAGAAAACTCAGGAAATCGGTGAAAATAAAGGGTACTTGAAAGAGAAAAAACAGAAGAAATACTCAAGTAAAGTCAGGAAAATGGCGTAAATAAAGGGCACTAAAAAATAAAAAATAAAAATTAATGATGAAAACAGAATCAAGTGGAACAAATGTCACAACAATGCGGAGGACTGAATTACATTTGCTGACATCAAAAAAAAAAAAAAAAAAAAAGAACTGATGTGAGTCACCCTACACCCATTTTCCCACAGACGAAACATCTAGCATCTGTAGCTATTTTCATAGCAGATGTTTGGATAAACTACATTCCTTGGTTCCACCAGTCTAGACCTTCCCAACTAGGATCCACCTTGTCATATACCCTGACTCGTCCTCATTCCCTTCAGATTCCATGAGTAAAGAGGAAGTTCCACTCAGCTTATTCCGCAGAACTGTTTCAATATGGAATAGACTCCCAAGAGAATGTTTACCCAACCACTACACTCTTAGCATCTTCAAAACTAATATCAACCGTTATATATCCTACATATCCTCGTATCTTTCATAGTAAAAGAAAACTCCTATTAACGCTAACATTTATAGTCAATTTAATGTCAGCCGTTATCTATTCTACACATTCCTATCTTACTCCTTACTTGTACTCCTTTTAAACAGCCTAATTTTTTTTAACCCTCTGCAATGACTAGCTATGGGGCCTTTTATTGGACGAAGGACAGTAAAAGAAACCTCCTGTTTTCGGTGACATATTTAATCTGATTTCAAAATTTATCTATCCGTCATATCCTCATGCAATCTTACTCTTTACTTGTACGCCCTTACAACAACCTAATTTCGTCATCCTCTACATTGACTGACTCTCGGGCCTTGTTTTGTGTGAACGATGGTTAAAAAAATAGATATAAAAAGGAGATATCTTATTCATTGGTATTCATATTATTTTTCCATTATATAAAAACTCTCACATTTTCTGATAATATAAATGAAAAACCGCAAACCATTTTTTCAGTTAAACATGTTTTACCCGATTCTAGGCACTAATCACTGAGCCAATTAATACCTGACTTGTCATAAGCCATTGTCATAACACACCTGTATGAGACACACTTAACACACCCACTCGTTTCCTTTTCGAATGTCTATTGTAATTTTGTTACTCACATTTTAAATTTCCCAATTTGACCTTCCGCGAATAGATTGATTTAAAGTCAACATTTAGCGTACAGGTCTCAAACACGCAGCTCGCACGAAACCTTTTTTCGTAAACAATATTTTCCCTCAAAACTTAAGAATTTTAATCAATTTGTCCCTCACATACTTTTGCTGTAGCAGTTTTGAGCTAATCTTCTCAATCCGGTTCCAATCAATTTCAAGTTTTGTTCTAGTTCCTCTCAATTCAAATGCTGAGGAGCATCTACTGTATTAACTGATGGGGGAGACGTTTTTGCTTTGCATTTTGACAATAGGTGCTTCTTTTTAAAAATTAGGCGGTTGATTTTAGTCCGGATTATCGAGTCAATGCGAACGATCCTTCCCTTAGCTGTGTAGTATGTACTCCGCCAGGGCAGTATTGAATTCAGAGGTTTCTTTCTTCTAGACCGGTTGCTATCCAAGGCTATAAAACCCATTTTGCGCCCTTACGGCCTTGTGACAAACATTACATATAGAATTAAGAACGGTTGACAGATATCTGTACGAATTTCAGGCACGAGGAGTTATCATTATTTTATAGTATTTACAATCATTCTAATGGTCAGACCTTTGTTTTCATTATCACAACGTTTCGACCGGTTGTACTCCGAACTTCTTCAGTTGTTTGTAGATTGGTTTAACCTTACGGGTAATTTTGAATTAAACTTTTTATTGAATTACGAAGGAAGAGTGTTCTTGCTCAGCTTATCTCGTCTTGTTTTTGATGTAGATAAATAAAGGGGTCAGGTCGAAGTTCCGTCAAGTTTACACGGATTTAATAGACACCTGAAGACCGGAGAGCACAACAAAGACGTAGTCAGTATTCTTCCGCCATATTCATAGATACCATCATCTATGAGGTTCGTTCTTACTGTGGTTGCGGCAGTAGCGTGCGTGTATAGTTCAAGATCTGTCCTTTTTAGATTGGTATCGAATTCAGTGTGAATCTTTTTAGAGATTGGTTGCCCTATCAAGATTAAAGAACTCAGTCTACCCTATTATTTAGGGGTTTGAAATCTGTTATGGTAACTTCCCCACACACGCATCTTCTCTCCCAGCTATAAATAAGAGCAGGTACTGCCTTTTAGAGAGGGAAGTTTCCAGCAGTCAGCTCTGACAGTCGGGCCGAACATTCTTGCTGTAACACTCTCGTTTGTATATGTTTGTATATGTTTGTATGACTGTTAATATATTTGTTTAACTCAATTCTTCTCTTTGCGTCTTTATTTCTGACCCTAACAAGGCCACAACAGAGGGAAAAGTGTTCTTGCTCCGCTTATCTCGTCTTGTTTTTGGTATAGAAAAATAAAGGTGTCAATTCGAACTTCAGCCAGAATTTCAACACGTTACGCTAATTCGACTTTAGAGAATGAGACAGACAGACAAACAGATAGATAGATAGATAGATAGATAGATAGATAGATAGATAGATAGATAGATAGATGTGAATAGGATAAAGATAGATACATAGGTAAATATTAGATAGTAACAGGCTGAAGATAGATAGATAGATAGATAAGAAGGAACAGGTTGAAGACAGACAGACAGATAGATAGATAGATAGATAGGAATAGGCTGAAGATAGATAGATAGACAGACAGACAGATGGGAATAGGCTGAAGACAGACAGATGGGAATAGGTTGAAGCTAGCTAGCTAGATAATAGATAGGAACAAGTGATAGATAGATAGATAAGAACAGGTGATTGATAGAAAGAAAGAAAGAAAGGGGGGAAGTAAGCCAAATGAGGGTGGGGGAAAGTATACTTTGTTGGTTGGTTGATTTTTTAACCAAACGCTTGCATTTCTTGTTCTTTCCTATGCATCTATTTTGAGTTTCCCGTATTGTTTGTGGCATTATTAATAGACAGCGAAAAGTTAACCCAGAGAAATTAGAGATAATGTTAAAAATCCTGCCAGCCAGACTGAATATAGATTACGATACATGGGTGGTCGGCCAGCCACGTGGCTGCCATAACCGAGACTTTCTCACCGCTGGTCGAAGTCAATAGAAAGAAAAGCTAGGATTCATAATGCCGATTTCTTTCTTGAGAAGCACACCATCCTAACATGAAAGTTGTTTGATTGATTTCTTTTTTCTTTTTCATTTTTATCTTTCTCTGGTTGACCATCAAGGCTAAAGAACTTAGTCTACCTTACATTTGGATTTGAAAACAGAGTCATCCTTCTGGTTTCTTTACCATTCCAAGGCTAAAGAACAAAGTCTGATTTGCTATTTACGAGGTTTGTCCTTCTTTTGGACTCGTTGCCTATCAAGGCTAACGGAACCAGTTTTGGATTCTGTCTTTATTTCTGAGATGAGATATTATGTACATTATTTACATTATTCGGACTATTGTCCTCATCTTTGTCGCCATATTTATCACCACGTTTCGGCCGTTGTACGCTCCGGCCTTCTTCAGGTGTGGGTTATTTAAAGTCGAAACATATTTCAAGTTGTAGGAGATTTCCCGGTGTTCCCGGGAACTCCCCTGTCTAAGTACTTATCGGGTTCGATACTATGTGACGTGGGTGATCAAATGAGAACCTGCGTGATTTGACTGTAAGTTCTACCATGAAAATACTTACTGGAGCGAATGTTGGTTTTGTTAGCATAGCTTAAATGTGACACAAGGCCGAATGTATGTGATACACAGTGAGGATTCGTTTTCTACGGTTTATCAACATTTTGCAGGTTATTTAAAGCCAGAAAATATTTTTAGATTCTAAGAATATGTTATGTATGGCGATAATAATACTTTACAAGTGTTATTAATTTCTTCTTTTAATTCCTTCGGCATAATCAGTAGATTGATTGATTCATTCATTTTCTACGGCTTATCAACATCTTGCAGGTTATTTAAAGCCAGAAAATATTTTTAGACTGTAAGATTGTTTTTCTAGATAATTATTCAGTGCTACAAATTTTACTAATTAACCCATAGCGTGGAGGAGAAGAGGTGGATTCATAGCTTTGCCAAGCGTATTTGCGCGTAACTGAATATAACAATCCCAACCGGAATTGGAAATCTGGTCTCCGATTAACAATTCCGAGGCACATCCCCATTTACAGTACTTGGTATTCCCGAGCGGCTACCCATCTAGGTACAGACCAGGCTCGACGTTGCTTAACTTTCGTGATCGTACGGGATCGTTTCAACATGATATGGCTGGAAGCCTGATAAATGGTTAACAGCGCCTACCGCCGAGTGACGATTATCAGTATAGTCTAGCAAACTGGATGATATATATTAGTCTTGTGCAAGACTAACCCGAGCTTTAGAAATATCGAGATGGGTGGGCGAGAATGTTTAGTAACAATTTTTCATTTGCTTATATTACGATGGCTTCGATAATTCAGTTATCTACATCGATTTCTCTAAGGACTTGCCAAAGACCGTCATGCCATACATGATCAAATACTTTCTTGAAATCGACAAAGTTGTGGAACACGTTCTTCTGATGTTGCAGGTGTTTCTCGACGAGGATTCAACAATCGAAAATCTGTTACATTGTATTAGGTTGGTGCAAAAATAATGTCGTTTTTTGACGTTCAACTTTATGTGAGAAAACGACATTATTTTTGCACCAACCTAATATTTCGTCCGGCTCTAAAACCTGCTTTTTCCTCTGATAGAAGTTATTCAGCCTTGGATTTCAAACGATTCTAAATGGTACGGAGCAGGACTTTATTTGGATGACTGATCAGCCTTAATGTCCTATAATTTCTTTGGCAGGGGTATTACCAATGTCTGAATCCACCCGTTAGGCAACGTTTTTGTTTCCAAATCTTCTGGCATAGTGTTGTTATGACTTTGAGGGTTTCATCACTTCCATGTTTTATCAGATCAGAAGCAATGTTATCCACGCCGGTTGACTTGTTAGGTTTCAATCTCTTCTTTCAATATTGATGCACTGTGTGGAGTGCTGGTCATTTTGCAATATGGAGAAATCCAGATGAAGCTGGTAATTGTATAAACCATCACAGTATTATCCAAGTCATCCAGGCCCTATATAAAGATGCCACCAGCGCAGTTCTTCTGGGAAAACAAAAGCGAGGATTTTCCCGTGCAACTGTCGGCATGCAACAGGGATGTGTACACATTGTTCAACGTATTTCTAGAGAGAATCATGCAAGAAATCTTAAACGACCATGATCTTTCAATCCCAATCGGTGGCAGACCCGTCTACATTTTGTAGATGACATTGACCTCGTAGCTAGTAGTAACAGTAAACTCCAGGACTTGACCAACAAACTTTTTGAAAGAGCAGAAGCATATGGAATGGGGGCCAGATCCAAAACACCCAAAGTAATTGTGAATAGTACAAACAGTAACACCTTTGTCAACATTATCATGAATGCGAATTCACTGGAGGAAGTGTCCAGTTTTAAATACTTAGGAGCAATCTTGTCTAAAGATGGTACCTGCAACTCGGAAATCCGCGGACGGATTGCCGCAGTCGTGGTGATGGTCAAATTGGCAAGAATATGGAGGAGCAAATCAGCTTTCAAATAAAGTACAGAATGTACAAATCTCTAGTAGTTTCCATTCTCCTATATGGTTTAGAAACGTGGACACTGTTGGCAGAAACAGGGAGTTGGGTCTAAACATTTGAGGAAAAATTCATGCAAAAACTTCTAGACATCTTCTTTTAGGAACAAAAAGACAATGAGTTTATGCAGAAAAAGGTTGAAAGTTTATGGGGTAGCAGGAACCACTTCTCGCCACTGTCAAACACACACACACACACATATATATATATATATATATGTAAAGTCAAATTTCAAATGGAAGTCGTGGTCAGTCACTGCCCACTTAAAATTTGACTTAAAGTATATTAAAGCTCTATCCTTTATTATGGCATTAACCATTGAGTGCAATCTTAGGCAGGCTCTGAGTTGCTTATTCTTACTTCTAATTATTCTAATTAACTGTCAGTTTGTAAACAGTGACTATCACTGCTAATAATGCAAGACTCTTCGGTATAGCGAATTGAGTTCTCTCAATCACTGTGTGTTTATCTAAAAACAAATACGCTTAAATTCCCCTTCATCCCTGCCGTGCGCCAACGGCTTAAGGGTAGAATCTCCAACTGACGCCAAATTGAGCCGAGTTTCGATCCTAGCTAGAGGCAACAGGACGTGTAGCTACACTGATGAGCTGTGATACAGAAAACCGTCTGTCTGTGGATGACGATATATATAATGCTCCACGCCGACAGTATGTCTCGGAGTTTCATGCATAGTGCAATCATCAGGTATAAAAGAAAGTTATTTTATGCCTCATGATTGCATACTGCATAAAACAACGAGTCTTGCTCTCTGCGTTGGGTATTATGTATATATTTGTTAATATAAAAATTGCCCTCGGGTTACGTCGGACCCGACGTAAGACGTTTCGTGTTTACGGCACCATCCCCCATAATCTAATACGTCGTCACGTGGCGCTATATGAGGAAGACGGCGTTGGTTCTTCACCGGCTGTTCGCCATTTTGGATTGTGCTACATTCGCTATCGCTCGTTTGGGTCGTTTTTATTGGAACATTTTACCCATCATTATGGCTCCCAGCGTAAGGGATATTCATGGGAGTTCAGATATACGTCGAAAAGCAAAGGATTTCCAACGTAAGTCGAGGACCCAGTTTATAAATAATAGCTGTGTGCATTAGCATTGAGCCCTGTTTTGTTTACATCAATGGATATATATATATATATATATATATATATATATATATATATATATATATATATATATATATGGTGTCCATAAAGTTCGTGTGCACTTTAAAAATGTATAACTATTTGTATTTGCGAGAGAAATAATCTGTAAAAAATCTTATAAAGTTTAATTTACCTAGTTTTAAGTATAGCTAAAATAACTAATGTGATTTCAGGCATTACTGTAAATCAGTTGGCAAATGTTTTCCGTGAACTGCAAAATCGTATTACCCTTTGTATTGCTAATGATGGAAGACATGCGGAAACTTAAATAAAATTTCAATAAAACCTTAAAAAAATATAGATTTACTTCTTTCTAATCCCTTTTACAAATTATTTCTATCGCAAATACAAAATTATAAATTTTTTGAAGTGCACAAGGACTTTATGAACACCCTGCATATATATATATATATATATATATATATATATATATATATATATATATATACACGTGTGTGCATGTGAACACTTGCACGTAAATTTATTTATATTTTTTGATTATATATACCGAGGGTGTTGAAACAAAATGGCTACTTTTGTAGTGATTTTATAACATATTTATGTTATAAATTTTTTTTTAAATAAATAATTATATATATATATATATATATATATATATATATATATATATATATATATATATTGATAGAGAAAAGCTTATCCCCGTTGCGTTCTTCCTTTCTCTTCAAGAAACAAGAGCGTCTAATTGTAAGTAAACTAATTGTACGATTTTTAGTAAGAAGGTCAACTCAAAATGCGAGCTATGAATTGGAATGTTATAATGTAGAACGTTAAATGTGACATATAAATCCTAAGTCGCATTGGTCCAGTGAAAGATGCCTTCCAAAAGCCAAGCCATGTATTAATAAACTGGAAAAGTTTGTTGGAAACAAAAATAACATTGCTGAACTGATGTGTAATATAAATTCTCCTATCTGGTAATGAATGGAGGACAATATATCTAAAAAGATGAGGGGATTCTTTGAGGCAACAGAGATGTGCTTTAACAGAAGGATGCTGAGATTTACTTGGACTGAACATGTGAAGTTTTAAAGAAAACACGAAGAAAAAAGACACTTATACCTACAAGAAGAAATAAGTAGTTGAAATATCGGGGATGAATAATGAAGAAAGAGGGCTTGGAGAATTTAACACTCACAGGACATTGAACGTTTTCTCCCTTTTTTTCTTTTTTTTCGCTTTTTACTTCACCCCATTCTTGACTATTTCTTTCTTTTGGGTGTTTTCTTTCTTTTTTATCTGTTTAGTCATTACTTCCCTCTTTTTTTGAAAATTCCTTCCTCCCTTTCTTTCTTTCTTTCTTTCTTTTGAACGTCTGCTCTATTTTTCTTTTTTTTTTCTTCTTCACTGACCTCTATCTTGACAATTTTCTTCATTCCTTTCTTTTTTTTAAATAATTTTTCTCTGTGGAACCGACTCCCAAGAGGATGCTTTCCCAATTATTACAATCTTAACTTCCTGTAGTATAAGCTTAGCCGTTATCTTCTTCGCATATTCCTATAAACTGTGTCTCTTACACATCTACATCTTGTACAGCGTGAACATCATTGTAAAAAATAGCACTGGCATTTCTTTCTTTCTTTCTTTCTTTCTTTCATTTTTCTCTCCTTTCTTTATTTGCTTTCTCTCTCTCTTTTCCCTTTCACTTTTTTAAGTTTCTCTTTGTTAGAAAAGAGATAAGCCCAATATGCAAATTACAAACTGGTGATACCAAAATCAAACAAGTACAACAATTATTTTAACAATGACGTAAAGTGTGATACCGAAATCCGAAGGCGCATTGAGATGGCCAAAGATGCCTTCCAAAAGCGAAGCAAAGTATTAAGAAACAGAAAAATATCGTTAGAAAGAAAGAAAAGAGTGCTGAATTGTTACGTGTTATCAGTCCTTCTATATGGCAGTGAATGCTAGACAATCTCCTCTTAAATGAAGAAGAGACTTGAAGCGACGGAAATATGGTTCTACAGAAGGATTCTGAGGATATGTGAGCCATGAAAATGCTTTAGATAAAATGGAACCAAAAAAGAAAACTTATACTTAACATCAGGAAGAGGCAGAAAGATTTCTAGTGTACATAATGAGGAAAGAGGGTTTAGAAAATCTGATACTCACAGGACAGATTGAAGGCAAGAGGCATATACTAAGGCAAGAGTGCTTGGAAAATCTGGAAAAGGCAAGAGGGACATAAAAAAACGCAAACCTACTTAGTGGGCTTGAGTAGATGGATGGCGGAACAAGGTTTAGGAAAAATAACAAAAATATAACATTTATTAAGCGCTACGAAAGACGGTGAATTGTGGAGAGCCATGATCGCTTACGTGAGTTCACGGGACATAGAAGAAGAAGAAGAAGAAGAAGAAGAAGAAGAAGAAGAAGAAGAAGAAGAGGAGTAGTAGGAGGAATAGGAGGAGTAAGAGGAGGTTTTTTCTTCTACATTTAAATTCTGTGACTTCCCTTAGTTTCGTCACACCCTCTAAAATAGTCATACATTGACCAATCGAACACAAATTTTGGGGAGAAGTGCAAACAGTTAAAGGAGGGGTACAAAGTGCACTTGGTTTTAAGGGTGCGTATCTGAGCACAATAAATTTTTAGCATATTTTTTTGAGAATAATTAAATGTTTTATTATTTAACTAACAAAATTCACGCACTATTTGAAAAACAATTTAATAATTAAATTAACAAATACCTATTTAATAAAAACGCAAATATTGTTTTTTACACATCGTTTCATTAAGTTTTTATATCCAAGAATCCAGTTTCCAGTACGCCCTGCATTTTCGAAAAATATAAACAAATCACAAGGCCAAACGATTTAAAGCAGGTAAGGGGCGTAGAAAGTACAGTTGCTTTTACTAGCTTAGTACAAGAAATTTTCAAAGATTCTTGTTTTGTAAAAATTAGAAGTCTTATTTTAAATTGCGCGCTAGTGTCTTTTCTTACTGACAGACATGTATTCGTCGTAATGAATTTCTAGTTTAGCTATAAGTGTAGCGCTAACTTTGGGCCGGGAGAGAAGACAGTAGTTAGGGGAGTGGCTGGGCGGAAATGCTAGAAAGACGAATAAGCAAAATACAGTCGTCTTCTGTAATGACATTTGCAATAGTTCTCGTATTTCAGGCTGTCTTATTATAACATCAGTTCGGTTAGAAGAAAAAAAATGTTTTCTATTACACTTTATTCTTTTCACACTAAACTAGATAATTAGGTAGATATTTAGAAGAAAAAAAAGTTCACATTTATTTGTTCAGAGGGAAAGTCCGATTGAAGGAAACAGAAGAATGAAAAAAAAAAAATTAAACGCCTAATACGATCAAGTTAGCGTAAAACTAGGGCGGTCACCGAAATAATGAAATAAAAAACTGTTTCCCCATCGCTCCCACCCCAAATAAAATATATAAATAAATAATAAATACTTTTAAAGGGAAGAGAGTGTACGTACAATGGCAGATGATGTAAACGGATGGACCGTATTTCTTCCTGTACCCTGTACAATTTCGTGCGCAATACTACTCCAATAAACTACATCCGGCCGCAAGGCTTATGTTCGGGAGATTGGAGGTTTTGAGAAGCGTGGAACCACCTCTTAATTGCTATCGTTTCCAGGTCCACCCTGACCTGGGGTGGATATCACCTGTTAGGGTCCCAGCTATGAACATATAGTGAGCCCCGAAACGTAAGCCAAACACTATAAAAGTATAAAAATACATTTTTCTAGTAAAAATACCAGCAATACATACATACATACATACATACATACATGCATACATATATATATATATATATATATATATATATATATATATATATATATATATATATATATAATATTAGTGGTTAATACACACACACACACACACACATATATATATATATATATATATATATATATATATAATTATTTATTTAAAAAAAATTTATAACATAAATATGTTATAAAATCAGTACAAAAATAGCCATTTTGTTTCAACACCCTCGGTGTCTTGTCAAGTGATGACGTTGAATATAAAATAAATGGTTTTAAAAGTTTCAAATTAATCAACAATCCTTCGCAAGGGAATACGTTGTTACAAAGGCTAGATGGACCAATCAGAACAGAAGTATATATCTGCTCTACTTTGTATCGAGCACTCTTTTAAGAATAGTAATTGTTGATTATTGGAATTCATTCCATATACACCAATCATATACTTGGTATATATATATCTATATATATATATATATATATATATATATATATATATATATATATATATATATATATATATATGTGTGTGTATGTGTAAAAAAAAATCCAAGAGGATAGAATCCAGATAGAACTCAATGTCCAGGACAGAGTAAGAATATAATAAAAAGGCTGAAACACTTATATTCCATGGTCATAATTTATTTCACTGGAATCGTAAATACGATCCAATTCATCAGACCTACAAATTCAAAAAGAAAACAAAAAATAACTCCGGGAATAAAACATAAAAAATATATATGTAAAAGACCAACAGTACCTATTTATAGTAAAATTGTCAACAATTTCGAATTATAGTAAAATTGCCATAAAATAGTGATGCAATCTAGTCATAAATTTTTGACATCTTCACCTCAGGCCTCATTAAACAATCGGATAGATATATTAGGTTCTGCAAAAATAATGTCGTTTTCTCACATATGTTACTGTGTGAGAAAACGACATTATTTTTGCACCAACCTAATATATTACGACTTTCCACTAAAAGTGCTGTACATTTAAGTCAAAATTGTGAGTAAACTGCCCAAAGTGCTGTTTACGTCTCGGTTATTATCAAGAATTGGGTGTTGTCGGTGCCGTAGAATAGATTTTGCTGTCTACATCACTTATAGGAGAACTACCCACTGGACAATGGAAAGGCCAATTTTAAAACAAAAATTTTAGCTTTCACATCAATGACAAAGATACATTTCTAACAGCCATCTTGAAGTTTATGGTATTATTTTGGTCTGACCTGACCCGTCGTGACCTGACGTTACCCTATGTGACTTAACCTGACCCGACGTGACGTGGCGTGATCTGACCTGACCAGACCTAACCTGAACGAACCTGACCTGACCTGACTGGACCTGAACTGACCTCATGTGACCTGACAGTGAGAATAACGAATAACGTACCAGATTTCGAGAACCACCATCTTTTTTAGATATAGTCCATAGTTTGCAGTTTTAGTTGTATAATTATAGTGGTATAAAATATAATTCTTCTTATTGGATGACAAATAAAACATGAAAATAAAACCTAATTAGTTTTATTAGTATTAATCCCACCCCCGGGGACAGTTGTCCAGGCGTCAATTTGTGGGCAGTTTTCCTGATACTGGCTACAAACTGTCATTTTTTAAACGCTGGTACTCAGAATTAGGAAAAGAGAGCCAACATTCCTCGGATACAAAATGAGTTATGACGGCTTGGGAAACTTAACACGCATAGAACATATCAAGGGCAAGAGAGACAGGTGAAGGCATCGAGCCATTTATCTGATGAGCTTTGTGGGAATTGATGTCGAAACGGGCAGCGGGAGCCTTAGTAAAAGAAGGAAAACTACTAAGAGTCACAAAAGATAGAAAACTGTGGTGAGCCACGATCGCCTACGTCCTGACGAGACGCGGTACGTAACAGAAGAAGAATCACGTTATAATTCTACCTGTACTTCCGTTTCTCAGTTATTTAATTATCATCACATCTTTCCAATACATCATGAATAATGGACTATTCCGTTTTGATCACCAACAAATAAAGAAAGTGTTGTGGATTCCGGGATGAAATCCGGTCTCAAATGAATGACAAACGCAGGAATGAAATATAACAAATAAATGTATTGACGTAATAATACAATTGGTAATACGGTTAGTAGATCCAGAAATGCGGTTAGTAGCAATAATAATATATATACAGTCTGGGAAATTCAGTATCGAAGTATGACTTCCTTCTGAGTCTACGTGCTCGCAACTGTGACTCCTACAAAGCGGTCACCTCACACTCTTACTCTCTCTATTACTCTACCTCTCGGGTATTCACCGGCAGCAGTACAAATACACACTGGTCGAGTCCACTTGTATGAAAAAGGGGTGGACCCCATAACAGAAAGAAAATAAGAAAGAAAGAAAGAAAGAAGGTCTAAGATAGGACGGCATGAAGAAAGAAAGAAAGAAATATGAGTTAAGAAAGAAAGAAATGAAGAAAGAAAGGAATTGAAGATTAGAAAGTAAGAAAGAAAGAAAGAAAGAAAGAAAGAAAGAAATGTAAGTTTACAAAGAAATAAATTAAAGATTAGAAAGAAAGAAACTAAGAAAGACATTACAGATTAGAAAGAAAGAAATTGAAGAAAAGAAAGAAAGAAAGAAAGAAAGAAGGGAGGTCTAAAATAGGACGGCATGGAGGAAAGAAAGAAAGAAAGAAAGAAATATAAGTTTAAAAGTAAATACATTGAAGATTTGAAACAGAGAAAGAAATGAAAGGTTAGAAAGAAAGAAAAAAGAAAGAAAATGAGAAAGAAAGAAAAAAGAAAGAAAGAAAAAAGAAAGTAGGTGATAACGCTGTCATTTGTTTAACTCGTCATTTTAAATCTTTTCATTTGTACCCCCTTACTTCTTTGAATAGCTACTATCCTTCATATTTATGATTGTTATTGCATTGTTTTTTTTAGTCCAAACTCAAGCGGTTATTTTATCGTCGTGGAACTGACAAGGATCTTCTTCAATCATTAAAGGAAGAATTATGATTCCTCAGAAAAATTCAAGTCGGAAAAGTTAAAAATTAAAGTAGTTGGAGCCCTCGGACTGATTGGAAAAGATTCCAATAGACTCATTGAAGGGATTCCTAGAAGCCCATGCCTTAAAGAAATATAAAACATTGTTCTCAAAAGTACAGTCCACACCTTACGAAGGGCTTTTTCTATGTAAAATATGTGTTGTTTTTTTTTTTGTTTTTCAATTTCTCAGCGGAAAATATCATGACACCATTTCTGACCTTAGATCTCTGGTCGGGACCCGGAAAGAAATGAGTATACACCAGAAACCAGAAGAAATAATAATAATAATAATAATAATAATAATAATAATAATAATAATAATAATAATAAAAAAGAAGAAGAAGAAAAAGAAGAAGAAGAAGAAGAAGAAGAAGAAGACTAGATGATATGTGTCAAAGAACATGTAAGTAGTAAGCGTATTTATTCAGTAATAAAAGAAGCCAACAAGTTCAAAATGGAGTTTCAAATAAGTGCAGAAATATAAGTAAAGCACAATACACCGACTGAAGCTGCAAAACACTTAAAAAAGAAAGCAAAGACAAATGCAGCGGACCAGATACAGAAACAATGGCATCTTAAATCGCTTCTACCCGTACCAAGCAAGCTGACGTAGACAAAACCTGTACCCATCAGTGGCTACGTAGTGCAGGGTTAAAAGCTGAAACCGAATGTTTTATCTTTGCTGCACAGGACCAATGCTTGTCATTTAGAAATTAATCAAGCACACAAATTAAAAAATAGACCAAAATGCAGATTCTCTGATAAATAAACTCTTGTATCAGGTTGCACGGTATTGGCATCCACTGAATATAAAACCCAGTATAACAGGTGTGGGCCAATATCTGCACTGGAAAATATGCAACTTCTACGGGCAGGGACTGAAAGATATTGGTATGAACACCACCCTGGCCCGGTTACGGAGATCGGACCTGTTATGATTTTAGGCGACCACACAATACACACAAACAGAACAATCAAAGCTAAGTGCCCAGACATTGTTATTAGAGACCGCAAACAAAAAAGTGCCTCCTTATCGATATAGCAGTCCCTGTATCTTTGAAGATCTTCAAAAAGCCATCAAAATACAAGAACCTTGAAATCTCAAAAATGTGGCACATGGGAACATCAACAATCCCTGTTGTAGAGGGAGCCCTGAGATTGGTTGGAAAAGATGCCAGTAGAGCAATTGAAGGGATTCCTGGAAGTCCATGCCTTAAAGAAATACAAAAAAATGTTTCCACGAGTTCAGCCCACACCTTACGAAGGATTTAATTTATTTAAAATATGTTTGTGTTTATTTATTTATTTATTTTGTTTTTTAATTGGTCAGTGGAAAATGTCATGATGCCATTTCTAACCTTAGGTCTCTGGGTGGGACCCGGAAAGAAATGTGAACACACCAGAAATCAAAGGAAATATAATAATAATAATAATAATAATAATAATAATAATGATGAAGGAAATTGACCCAGTCCCAGTTACGGAGATAGGACCTGTAACAATTTTATGGGACTACACAATACACACAGACAGAACAATCAAAGCTAAGCGCCCAGAGACCGCAAAAAAAAAAAAAAAAAATCCTTATTGATATGTCAGTTCCTGCAGACTGCAATGTATTTTTGAAGATCTTAAAAAAGCTATCAAAATGCAAGGACCTTAAAATCGAAATCTCGAAAATGTGACACATGGGAACATCAAGAATCCCTGTAGTGGTTGGAGACCTCGGACTAATTGGAAAAGATTCCAATAGACACATTGAAGGGATTCCTGAAAGCCTATGCCTGAAAGAAATACAAAAAATTGTTCTTGCAAGTATAGCCCACACCATACGGAGAGCTTTATCGATGTAAAATATGTATGTTGTTTTTTGTTTTGTTTTTTTCTTCAATTTCCCAATGGAAAATGTCATGACGCCAGGAAAGAAATGAGTACACGCCAGAAATCAAAATAATAATAATAATAATAATAATAATAATAATAATAATGTTGATGATATAGTTCGTATAACTAAATGATTTGTTATTTGATTGAATTTCATTTTCTGATCGATATTTTGCAGTCAAATATCAATGTAAGTGGCGGCAGTGGAGTAAGAATCGAACCTCTTGAAGACAGCTCAGTTCAAATAAATTCCTTGTCTCGCGAATTTTACGATGGGTAAGTCCTTTTTTTCATTTTAAGTATTCACTGGCGAGCTTAGAATTGGTAACATTTCTTCTTCTTTTCCATCTTCCTCCTCCTCCTCCTTCTTCTTCTTCTTCTTCTTCTTCTTCTTCTTCTTCTTCTTCTATGTGGCATGACTCTTCAGGACGTGGGGCATCATGTCACTCCACAACTTCCCATCCTAGGTTGCTCTTAAGGTATGTCTTTTCCTCATCCTTCCAGTTCATGTTCTGTCAACCGTAAATATGTCCTGTGAGTACTAAATTCTCCAAGCCGTCTTTTCTTATTATGCGTCCGAAAAATACAATCTTTTTCCTCAAATAAAAAAAAAGAAATTAAATATTGACTATTCTTATTGACTCTCTCTTTAAATGCTACTGCTCTTCAGGACTTAGGCAATCATGGCTCTCCCTAGCTTTCTTTCCTTTAATATCCATACGTTTTGAGTTGTCATAGTTTTGCTGAGAGATGGTAGCATATTTTCCCAATTTCTTCCTCTACATTGCTTGATCTACGAAGGGCAAGAACAGAAAATTGCGTGCCTATGAATTCTTTCATTCAACTTACATTGGTACGTGTTTTCAGTTTACGTTTCATGTTAGGGGAGATAACTCTTATCAGTTAATTATTTCTAGTTATTTCGTTCTTGTGATGTTGAACGACTAAAATTTATTTGAAATTATTTTTTTAGCAAAGTTTAATCTTCGTCCCCGCAATAATTCGCTGTCTCAATGTAACAGTTTTCACCCTGACACTGCTATCATTTTATACTACGACCACACCCTCTGAAATGTTTGAAATATTTATTATTTTAAAAAGCAATGTTTAGAATTTTAGTAAAGGCCAAACATATAAAAATGAATTTATACATTTTGTTTTTATTCTTCAGAATTTACAACAAAAATATTGAAGTCTTGCATTCTTTACATTATTCGGCCTGTGATCCTCATCTTCATTGTCATATTCACAATGTTTCGGTCGTTGTACGCTCCGGCCTTCTTCAGGCGACTGGAGTTTCGAATCGAACCTTTTATTTCGTCCTCCGGGGTAGATTGTTCTAGTTCCACGTGCCATGCCTTCGATATCTGTCTATATTTTTGAGATGAGGTATTATGATTACTTGCATTATTTACATTATTTGGACTATCCTCATCTTCATTGCCATATTCACAACCTTTCGGCCGTTGTACGCTCAGGCCTTCTTCAGATGATTAGAATTTTAAACCGAACCCTTTATTTCGTTCACCGGGGTATATTGATCTAGTTCCACGTGCCATGCCTTCAGTATTTGTAAATATCTCTGAGATGAGGTATTATGATTACTTGACTTATTTATATTATTCGGATCGTTATCCTCATCTTCATTGCCATATTCACAACCTTTCGGCCGTTGTATGCTCAGACCTTCTTCAGGTGATTAGAATTTTAAACCGAACCCTTTATTTCGTTCACCGGGGTATACTGATCTAGTTCCACGCGCCATGCCTTCAATATCTGTAAATATCTCTGAGATGAGGTATTATGATTACTTGCATTATTTATACTATTCGGATCGTTATCCTCATCTTCATTGCCATATTCACAACCTTTCGGCCGTTGTACGCTCCTTCTTCAGGTGATTGGATTTTCGATCCGAACCATTTATTTCATCCACCAGGTTAAATTGTTCAAGTTCCACATGCCATGTCTCTTCTGGATGACTCAGTTAAGCATCGAAACGTTGTGAATATGGCAATGAAGATGAGGATAACCGTCCGAATAATGTAAATAATGCAAGTAATAATAATAATTTTTACTACATCCCAAAAATTCAAAGCAATGCAATGTTTGTCATAATTCCGAAGACAATTTTTTATTCATAAATTTATGAAAATTTACTGGATTATACAAATATCTGAAAAAAACTATAATGAAATCATTATTATTTAACATTTTGTAAAGTTCAGTTCGGTTGGCAATACGCCGATGTTTTGCCAACCATTCTAAAGAATATAGTAAGTTTGGATAAAGTTTTGAATAAAGATTTCTTTTCAAGTTTATTTCTTTATAAAATGATAAATAATTAATCTTTATAAAATAGTATAAAATTTATTTCATTATAATTTAATTTTATTTATTATTAATTTTGTAAAACTTTATTGTAATTCTGAATTATATCATTATAATTAAATATCATTATAATTTAGTCATTATTTTAAAGATTATTTTGATTATTTTAATCATCATTTATTATTAATCATTTATTTAATCAATAAATAATTATAATTTATATCGTTATAATTTAATATTATTACATTACATTTATTATTCACCATTTTATAAAGTTCGAATCGATTGGCAATACGTCGAATTTTTGCAAACTGTTCTTAAGAACAGAGTAATTTTGTATAAAGTTTTGAATAAAAAGATTTTATTTCTTTATAAAATGATAAATAATAAATCTTTATAAAATGGTATATAATAAATCTTTATAAAATGGTATATAACAAATCTTTATAAAATGGTATATTATAAATATTGCATTGTACATAGTGCACCTATTTTTATAATATTGTAAATAAACATTGCAGAGGGAGTCTCGGTAGTTTAAAGTAAGAGCGGTGTTAACCGAAAAATCGTCCTTTTGACGTACCGATTTTTTTTTCCTTTTTTTGCCGGTACATTCCCTTTCTTTTAAAATATTTTTTCTCTTCCTAATCTTTAAATAAGTAAAACAAAGATGATCATCTTTTCTTTATTAAATCACCAACGTTACCATCTTATTGCAGTGAAAAACTAGAATTCGAATTTAAAACATCCAAACCAGATGGTCTTCTGTTCTACGCCACGCGTCGGAACGACGAATCAGAGCTTATGGCTGTGCAACTGGTCGATGGGCATCTCCTCTACTCAATTCGATGTAATCAAGGATACGCAACACTTATCATCCCGAAAAAGAGAGCAGATGATGACAAATGGCACAAAGTAAGTGAACAGTCTCTCAAACTATTATTATTATTATTATTATTATTATTATTATTATTATTATTATACGCATTATCCTATTATTATTGTGCTTGTCACTCGCTTCGATAGTTCACACGACCGTTACGCCCTGCCAATATTTCATAAATAATGGACTATTGCGTTTTGATTGCATGGGGAGAGGGGCAAAGACACTACTTGGTTTCAGTGAAAAAATGAAATAAATAAATAAAGACATAAAGAAAAAATAAACGCCCTCTGCTAAATATCCTATGAATAACGGACCATTCCGTTTTGATTGCATGAAAAGCAAAAGACATATCGGAGATGCTACTTGGCTTCAGGGATAAGAAAGAAAGAAAGAAAGAAAGAAAGAAAGAAAGAAAGAAAGAAAGAAAAAAATATAAAAGTGTTTAACGTCTGTTTCAGTGAAATGGAAAGAGTTGTCAATTTCAAATCTTTTCATTTGTACCCCCTTACTTCTTAAAATAATGACCAGCATTCATATTTATGGTTGAAGTTGTTAAGCTCAAACATTTAACGATGCGATAGTGGTATTTCAACGGGGATTTTATTGTCATAGAACTCGCCGTGAGCTTAATCATTAGCTTAACAGTTAAGTTCATCAGAAAATTCAAATAGGAAAACCGTCAAATGTTCACAGGTCATTCTAGTTATTATTATTATTATTTGTGTATTATGTTTCTTGCTTTGTATCCTGTAGATCTGTGTCCAACCTCTGGTCTTTAGACCCTATAAGAGAATTGTCATTTAATTGATAGCAATTTTCTTAGTATATGAGATGTTCCTAGTAGGGTGATATTCTGGGATACTTGTATATTGATATTACCTCGGACACTGTTAATAAAGCATGTCTATTCTTTTTCCCACGATGCCCAGAGCTCCGATTACTATTGGTACAGTCTCAGTCTTCATTCCCCACGTCTTGTTAATTTTAAATCTCCGGGTCTTTGTGTTTGGACAATTTCTCGATAATTTTCATGAAGGTGTTTCTCTCAGATGCTACTGCAATGTCAGTAAGTATACACTTCCTGAATTTTTGTATTTTATGATAATATCAGGTCTGTTGGCTTTTATTTTCGTCAGTTTGAATTGGCATATCCCAGAGGATAGTTACATCGTTATTTTGGGGAACTGTGGTTGGTGCTCATACCATCTCTCAGTGGTTTCGATTTTGTGCTTCTTGCATATCTTCCAGTACATATATGTCGCTATCTTGTTATGTTTGTGAGTATATTCATTTTTTGCTAGTTCTGGACACCCTGACAGTCGATAGTTTAATTATATTTTCCACAGATCCTGCATTTCGGGTTAGTTGCGTCGTTAATTATGTGACAGTGATAGGATCTGGTTGCAAGGCTTTAGCCCTGGATGCAATAATTAGACCTTCTGTTTCACTTTTAAGGTCAGAAATGGCATCATGACATTTTCAACTGAGCATTTGATTTAAAAAAAAATCAAACAAAACAAAAGAAAACCCCAAGAAACCTCCCTAATGTCACACACATTTTACATAGATAAAGCCCTTCGTAAGGTGTGAGCTGTATTCATGAGGAGATTTTTTTATTTTTGGTTTGGTACTAGAAATAATTTCAATTAGTCTATCGGAATCTTTTTCAATCAAACGAACGGCTCAAACTATCAGGTCATCCTATAAGTTCTGTCCGAATTTTAACTTTTTGTTAAAATTAACGAAATTTAAAGAGTATTTTATAATGTCTAATGGAGTTGAACATTATTTTTATGTTTAGATGAATTTAAACTGATCAAATTTTATTTCCGAGAACAACGAAATTAAATTTTGTTTGATTAAAATCCCGCTAACATGGAAGTACCCAAGAATCATTTGAGGCACATAATGCTTTATGAGTTCAAGAAAGGAAACTCAGCAGCCGAAGCGGCCAGAAACATTCACTCAGTTTATGGAGAGGAATGTGTGAATGAAAGAACTTGCAGAAGATGATTTGCAAAATTCAGAGGTGGAGATTTCACCCTTGAAGATGAAGATCGAATCGGACATCCAGTTGAGTTTGATGAAAAGCTTCTTGAAGCAGCCTTTGAAGAAAATCCTGCTTTATCAGTTGAGGAATTGGCAGTGGTTCTCAGTTCAAACCATACAACTGTTCATCGTCATCTTCAACAACTTGGAAAAGTTCCTAAACTTGGAAAATGGGTGCCTCGTGAATTGTCTGAAAACAACCTCAAATCCCGAGTTGACATCTGCCCTTCTCTCCATTCTCGCCAACTTATTTCACCTTTTTTGGATAGACTTGTGACTGGTGACGAAAAATGGATCTTTTATCGAAATGTTAAGCGTCGTAGACAGTGGCTTGGTAAAGGGGAAGGACCCCAGTTACAGCCGAGAAGGGAACTTCATGGGCAAATCTGGTAAGATCGCCAAGGAATAATCCACTTTGAATTGTTACCACCTAGTGCAACAATTAATGCTCAAATATAATGTCAGCAATTAGAGCGTTTGAACGAAGCTTTGAGGAAAAAGACCTGCTTTAGTGAATCGAAAAGAGGTGATGTTTCATCAGGACAATGTGCGACCCCACACAGCAAGAATCACATCACAAAAGATCGAAGAACTTGGTTGGAAGAAAATTCCTCATCCACCTTATTCTCCCGGTCTTGTTCCTTCAGACTACCATTTGTTTTGTAGCTTACAGAATCATTTGGAAGAAACAGCTTTTGTAACACAGGAAGAGGTCAAAACTGACATTTGTGAATTTTACAGTAATGGAATTAGTAAGCTTGTTAATAGATGGAAGGAAGTCATAGATAATCAGGGAAAATACATTGTTGATTGAATCTTTAATTAAATGTAACATTTGGTCACTTGTTTTCTTTATTCAAAATTCGGACAGAACTTATGGGATGACCTGATGCAAATGTAATTGTTGATGTCCTCATGGGCCACATTTTTGCGATTTTCATTTCAAAGTCCTTGCACTTTGATAGTTCTTTTCAAACATAGATTTAGATCTACAGGGACTGTCATGTCAATAAGAAAGGACTTTCTGTCTTTGTGGTCTTTGATAACGATGTATGGGCGATTAGCTTTGATTGTTCTGTCTGTGATAGGACCTGTAACAATTGAAAGAAAGTTAAGTTTCATCAGAAAATTAAAATAGGTAAACCATGACATTTTCATAGGTCATTCAAAGGGCCTTTGTTTTTTCCGTCCCGTAAAAGTTGCATATTTCCCAATTTTTGTTGTAAATTCTCAAGAGTAAAACCAAAATATATAAATTCCTTTTCATATGTTTGGCCTTTACTAAAATTCTAAACATTGCTTTTTAAAACAATAAACATTGCAGAGGGAAATTTATTTTGTTTTAACTTCTTATCTCATAATTTTTAAGCACTTACTCAAACTGAACAATATGGTTAATTCTATTACTTCATTATGGCCGACTCGCCCCTTCATGTACTACTGAACTACTACGTGACATCTGTCCTCCTTTACGGAAGCGAATGTTGGACGGTCCTTCTCAAAGATAAAGAAGAGTCTCGAGGCGGCGGAGGTATGGTTCTACAGAAGGATGCTGAGGAATTTAAGAGAAACAACTAATGACTAAACATCCGGTTCATTTTTGTTCATTAATATCATGAAAAATTAAAGGTTTAGTTAAATATATGATACGCAGATGACACAGTACTGATAGCAGATACAGAAAAAAAATTACAAAACTGCCTACAGAAGGTAGCAAAAGAGAGCGAGAAGAAAGGACTAAGCATAATTTACAAGGAGACAGATGAAATGACTATAAATTGTTACAGGTTTTATCTCAGTAACTGAGTCTGGGTGATGTTCACAGCAATTTCCTGCAGTTTCCGTCTCACAAAAGTTGCATATTTTCCAGTGCAGATATTGGCCCACTTTATTATTATTATTATTATTATTATTATTATTATTATTACTATCACATACTGTATTTTTTGCGCATAATACAATGCAAAAGAGTGCTGTTATACATAAGTACACCTTTTCCGAAATGAAAAAGAAACCTCTTATTTGAAATAGTAAGATTACAAATACACGCAGCACAATCTACGAGGGTCATTCAATAAATAAGGTGACTTTTTCGGTATAAGGACTTCTAATACAGATAGAAGCTTACTTTTTTTTTAAATTTTTCAACGTAGTCTCCCAGCACTGTCACACACTTTTCCCATCTGTGTACAAGCTTCCGTATTCCCTCAGCGTAAAAATCTTTGGATTGATGTCTCAGCCAGTCGCTCACAACACTTTTTACTTCATCGTTACTTTTAAACTTCGTGCCTCTCGTGAACGCTTTGAAGGGACCAAAGAAGTGAAAGTCTGAAGGGGCAAGGTCTGGGCTGTAAGGGGGATGAGGGAGCAGTTCTCAGCCCAGCTCGTTGATGGTCTGCACCGTTTGGGCCGCTGTGTGAGGCCTTGCGTTGTCATGATGCAAGATGACTCCTGACTGATAACCCCTGTTCTTTATGCCTTTCTTGACCTGCCTCAGCAGTTCACAGTAGTTCTTCTGTCAGACTGAATGAGGTCATTGACTGATTCGATCACCTCAGGAGACCTCACTTCTGTAGGCCTCGCAGACCTGTCTTCATCATCAATACTGCTCCGTCCTTCTTTAAACAATTTAGCCCACTTGTAGACATTTTTGGGCTGAAACATGTGGCACCATACATAGCTGACATTCTCCTATGAATTTCAACTGATTTGCACCCTTCAGCAACTAAAGACTTGTTCAATCCTGGAGCATGCTTCTTGGTCGGCCATCTTTGTTAATCGCCAAAACTCTCAAAGTTTTTTTTTAATCTGCAAAAGAAATTAAAAAAAAGAAAAAAAGAAAAGAAAAGTAAGCTTCTATATGTATTAGAGGTCCTTATACCGAAAAATTCACCTTATTTATTGAATGACCCTCGTATATATAAAATTCTGTGACTTCCGTTAATCCGTCCGTCCATACGTCAAACCCTCTAAAATCGCTATACATTAACTGATCGCTACCAAATTTTGGGGAGAAATGAAAACAGGTAAGTGTAGGGGGGTGGGTCCAAAGTACAGTTTGTTTTTAGAAGGGAGCGTAAAAACCTCGAAGTAGTTTTTTTTGGGTTTTGGTATTTTCCAAACAAATCAGCTTGTTCGAATTTCATCGATTGCTTTGCGAAATTGGATGAAGCGTAGAATTTGTAAATTTCGAGAAGAATGTTAGAGACGACTTCAACAATACTGTCAGGATTTCATCATGCGTTAGCGTGTTGCTGAAAATTTCTAGCAGAAATCTACAAAAGGTATTTGATATGTCGGCAATATCTGTTCTTTGAGAATCAGCAGAATGGAAAGTCTCACACACTGGAAATTCACTAAAAATAATAATAATAAAAAAAAAAGGAATACGCAAGATCTGTTATGTTTTGATAAAACTAATTTCACAACAATGCACCTTTCTTCGAAAATAAGTTTTGAAACGGAATTTAGGAGAAACAACTAATGACTAAACATCCGGTTCATTTTTGTTCTTTAATATCATGAAAAATTAAAGGTTTAGTTAAATATATGATACGCAGATGACACAGTACTGATAGCAGATACGGAAAAAAAATTACAAAAACTTCTATAGAAGATAGCTAAAGAGAGTGAGAAGAATGGACTAAGCATAAACTACAAGAAGACAGAATGCATGGTCATCGGTAAAATGGTGAGCCCAAAATGCAATTTGCAGGTCGGGGACACTTTAAATCAAGCAGGTGCAGAAGTTTAAATATCTGGGAAGTATTTTGACGGAGGAGGGTAAGTGCGACGCTGAGATCCGAAGACGTATTGGGATGACCAAGGACGCATTCCAAAAGCTGGGTAGAGTATTGCGAGACAGGAGGATTTCATTGGTAACAAAGAAAAGAGTACTGAGCTGCTACGTGACATCTGTCCTCCTTTACGGCAGCAAATGTTAAACGGTGTCCACAAAGATGAGGAAGAGACTTGAGGCAACGGAGGTATGCTTCTACAGAAGGATGCTAAGGATATCATGAACCGAGCGTGTGAGTGACGATAAGGTTTTTGAGAGGATGAAAACAAGGAGGAAGCTTATATTTAACATCATGAAGAGGCAGATGAAATTTCTGAGACGCATAATGAGAAAGAAGGGCTTGGAGAATCTGATACTCACAAGTCGAATAGATGGAAAGAGGGAGAAGGGAAAGCAACGCATGACATAACCTAACGGGCTTAAGCAAGTAGATGACAGAACAGGTCCTGGGGAAGTAGCAAAGGGAGAAAACTTATTGAGAGCGACAAGGATTAGGGGGAAGTGGAGAGCCATGATCGCCTACGTCCTGGATGGATACGGCACATAAAAACAAAGAATATGTAAGGCATTGAGATTTTCATGGATAATATGGTACACATTTTCAGAAGAAATTACATACAGATGGCTGTACTGGGGGATCGTATTGGTGGATGTTTTTGACTTCAGAAAGGGTCCTTATTATGCTCAAGACATTATACTCGAGTCGTATTATATTCAAGAAAACACGGTAACAATCTTCCATTTACTACATCCATTTACCCAATACAAGAGCCACTCAAGGTTGAGCGATTTTTTAATCGTTCCATCTCAAGCTAAGTAATAAAGCCACTATGACGAAATCTACATATTTTGAACACAATTTTATGGCTGCAACTAAATATAGTTTGAACGAAATTGTATACCTTCAACTACAGATTAAATGTATTGTTGGTAATTTTACTATAAATATGTATTGTTGGTTGGCTGACTTTGTTTAGCGGCATATCAACAACTCTATGGGTTATTTAATGTCGGAATTTAAATATTTTAAATACAATTTTATGGCTTCAACTAAATATATTTCGAACGCATTTGTATGCCTTCAACTACAGATAAAATCTATTGTTGTTCATTTTACTATAAATATGTATTGTTGATTGGTTGACTTTGTTTAGCGGCATATCAACCTCTATGAGTTATTTAATGTCGGAATTTAAATATTTTAAATACAATTTTATGGCTTTAACTAAATATATTTTGAACGCATTTGTATGCCTTCAACTACAGATAAAATCTATTGCTGTTCATTTTACTATAAATATGTATTGTTGATTGGTTGGCTTTGTTTAGCGGCATATCAACCTCTATGAGTTATTTAATGTCGGAATTTAAATATTTTAAATACAATTTTATTGCTTCAACTAAATATATTTTGAACGCATTTGTATGTCATCAACTGTAGACAAAATATTAATGATTTTTTTCAACCTCCGTGAAATTTAAATGATGAATGAACATCGTTTACAATATCTTTCTGGAATTTATCATCCATTTTCTGTTAATGAAATCTTTGGAGGCAACCTCTTAGCAACATCAGCGTATTTTATCAACGTTAACCCGTACCGTTGCTGACAAGTGAGGAGTCTACAAAAAATATGGTCAAAAATGCACCTTCGTGATCGCAGTAAGACGTATTGTCTAAAGGACGGTTTTTCCCTTGACACTGCTATTATTTTAACTATCTTCTATCCTCGACAATGTTTATTGGTTTAAAAACCGAGGATGAGAATTGTAATAAAATCTAAACATAGAAAATGTATTAATTCACTTTCATTTGTTTTTGAGAATTGATAACAACAATAAAAACAATAAGCACTAGCTAATTGACTAAAAAACAATTAACACTATTTATTAGCTTCTTTATTTACACTATTTATTCGTCATATTGTTTGTTTACACTATTTATTATATTGTTTATCGAGATGGTTGCAAAAATATCGGATAATTGCCGATTCAAACTTTATAAAATGGTCAATAATATGGATTTCTTTATAGTTGATTCACATATTTTAATTTAGTGAATGTTTATGAATTAATGGATAAAAAGTCATTTCATATTTATTTTTTTTATAATTTGGTAAATGATAACTATCTAATTACATTAGTTTAAATTATATTAGATTTTATAATGCAATTTATAAAATTATTCTTGTAAATAAACACGAAAATACTGCTTAGTATTTTTGCTGTAAATTCTCAAGAAAAATGTATCAATTCACTTGCATCATATATCTAGGGCAGAGGTTCTCAACTGGGGTCTATATGGACGCTGGGGATCAATGTAACAATACTGAAGGTCTACACAACGAAAAACAAATTGGCGGTCCACGGTAATATTTTAAGGATTTTATATAAAGAAAGCATATAATTTACTATTTCTATAATACAATTCCTAAACTTATCTATTAAAAAATAATTTTTTTTAATCCAATGGTTATGGGTGTCCACCGAAAATTATTAAGAGTAAAAGTGATCCATAGGTAAAAAAAAAAAAAAAAAAAGGTTGAGGACTACTGGTTTAGGATTTCATTGCAATTTTAGTGAGTGAAGGTAGTTAAAATAAAAACGGTGTCTAGGGAAAAACTGTTCTTTTGACACACTGTTTTTTTTGGGTTTTTTTTTGCGGAGGATGAAGATACAAGTTTTCCAAAATGTGTTTTCAACCTGTATGTAATGTTATAGAAACTACCCGTTCAATGCCTGTATTTGACTAAAGATGTTTTTGTCTTCTTACCTCATGATTCTTAAATACTTACTCAAACCGAACAATATGGTTAATTGTATTACTTCATTATAACCGACTCTCCCGTTCAAGCAACCGGCTTGCGTTCTTGAGTGAGCTTTCAAATAATTTATGGCTTTTGCCTGCAAGCGTAAAATAGAGAAATAAGACTTGAGATAAAGGAACAAAAGAAATGTAGCTTGACAGTCCAGTTGCTCGCAATAAAAGTTATTAAGCCGCTGCTACCTTTTAATTGACTTTTCAATATATATATATATATATATATATATATATATATATATATATTAGCTTGGTGCAAAAATAACGGCGTTTTCTCACATATATTACTATATGAGAAAACGACATTATTTTTGCACCAACTTATTTACATATATATATATATATATATATATATTATATATATATATATATATATATATATATATATATATATATATATATATATATATTGAGCTTATCTTGATTTGGTATAAGGTTTTAGGAAAGAGGAACCCTGTGTGATGAAACTCACCTGCAGGTTGTTGGTTGATTTTGTTTAGCAGCATATCGACATGTGTATAGGTTATTTAATCTAAATATTTTAAACACAACGTTACGACTTCAATTAAATATATTTTGAGCACAATTATATGCATTCAACTACAGATAAAATATATGTTTGGTCATTTTGCTATAAAATGCATTCTTGGTAATTCTATTATAAAATATATGGTCGGTATATCTTAAAATAAAATGTATTGCTGGTCATTTTACTTTAAAATACTGTTGGTAATTTTACAATATGCATTATTACTAATTTCACTATAGGTATTGTCGGTAATTGCTTTATATGAAAATGGATTCCTGGTACTTTAATATAAAAATGTAGTTTTATACGTTCATAGTATTTTTTTTTCGTCTGCGAGTTATTTGCCTGTAGCTGGAACCCTAACAGGTGCTGCCATCCTGGATCAAGGTGGATATGGGAGCAACAGCAATTAAGAAGTGGTTCCACTCTTCCCAAAAGCTTCAATCTCCCGATCAGAGGTTTTGCTGCCAGTTGTAGTATATCGTCCTACCCAGGACTGTCACCTTCAGGGCCTGAGAGACTGATAAATCTGATTAAAGATAAGCACCTGAACTGGTTTTCGAATTAAACTGGACGAATATATAAACCTGTTTAATTGTTAAGACAAAAACTGAATTCATAATGGAAAGAAAAGCAATCTGAAACTTGTGTGTGTGTGTGTGTATACACACACACACACACACACACACACACATATATATATATATATATATATATATATATATAAGTGAACATTGAAGTCAACACTCAGAGTTGACAGGCAGTTTCATAATGGACGCAATCGTCAGGCCTTATATTTATATTTACATACGCTGTGATATTGAGTACTTTACCCCATAAATATAGCACAACTTAAAAATATATTTCTTTATATATATATATATATATATATATATATATATATATATATATATATAGGGTGTGCCATAAGTTTCCATACATAGGAAAGTACTGGTATTTGGACCAGCAGTTTCCAGATGCTTGGATTGGTTGGCGTGGTCCTTTGAACTGGCCTCCAAGATCCCCTGATCTCTCAACACCCCCATTAATTTCTATCTTTGGGGGAACTTGAAGGCCAGGGTGTATCAGGTGAAGATACACGATATAACTTATCTCTAGGAACGTATCACCAACGCCATTACAAGTATAATTTCAACTATGCTAATATGTGCTCATCAACAGCGGGAAACATGTATTAATGTGTTTGTAAAACAATGGTAATCACATAGAGCATATTATATAAATAAACTGGTTGTCCAACATAAAATGTTTATTTTTTTCTATGTATGGAAACTTATGGCCCACCATGTATGTATATATATATATATATATATATATATATATATATATATATATATATATATATATATATATATATTATGCGCATTTAGGCAGCATTTTTTCATTGATGCATGTTTCATTGAAAACACAACTATACTTAAACATGAAAACAATAAACAAAAACTAAAAATTCTTGAAGCTATATACATAAAACTGTTGAAACCTGACCTGAACAAAATAAACTATGAAATCTCCACAAATATTCTCAAATGTCTATAAATTATAACAGAAGCCATTAGTTTATATCAACGGCTTCCCATACTTAATACATCTCGTTTTCACTGAGCTGCAGTGTGATTTTTGTTTCCAGCGTCTCGTATGCACGAGTTTGTCGTTGCTTGGAAATCTTCCATGTAAACAAAAACAGATTATCATTATTGTCTTGTCCGTGTATTGTTTAATATATTGTGCAGTAATTGTCATCTTTGATAATGGCTTATGTAAGCCGAAAGCTTAGGGAGGATTAAAAAATATGGATCAATATTGTGATTTTCTTTCTTCGTTTAATGATAATGTTATTAAGCTTATCAGATGATGTGTAAAGAATTTACATAAAATAGACAAAACTTGTCTATATTATTTAATGAAAAAAACATCAATATATATATATATATATATATATATATATATATATATATATATATGGAAAGAAAGAACAGTAAGATATATAATCCGGTGTTCTTAAAAAAATTGTTACCTAATAATATACATACTTATAGTTGATATGAAAATAACTCTACATACTGTAAGGGATTCTAATACATTTACTTGTTCTTAAAAGAAATTAAAAAAAAATTTTTTTAAATATTTTTCAAATTGTAGTTAAATAAAACGTATTCTAACCTGAACACCCCCGCAAAAAAATCTTTAAATATACAAATAGAAAAAATGCCGTAAGTATTTTTGCCATTAACAATAAAATTTTTAAAAATCCAGGCGACATGCATTTAACGGATGTCAGATTTCATTGAAGAATACATCCCTACCCACTACCAAAACGTAACTAATAACGGATACATCAAAATATAGACATAAAGAACACGCAAACACCCCTTGTCTAGTGGAAGTGAATTTATCTGTAACCTTGGAAACGTGAGTTATGATTTTAACGGTGTCTTTAAAACCCAGCAATTTTAAAAGTTACTCCAAAATCCGCTTGAGGATGAAATGGAACTAATGTCTTTAATTTAATTACAAAATTAAATTCGGACCTTCCATTTTTGAAATATGGTTAGAAGTGTGTAGCGGAAAAACCATATTTTAAATCAATTAATTTATAGTAATAAATCCATTGTATATAATCCAAGTAGATCCTAGTAATATCAAATATTAAAACTGATCCTCAAAAAGAACTCAATGTATTTATTATAACAGATTCTATTTACAACAGAATCCAAAATTACCTCATATGGGTTTAGGTATAGATCTGTTTGAATCAACGAGAAGTACATGAGTCTTATTCAACCCCGGTGTATAGACTGTGCTCGTGTCGGGATTAGAAATTTAAAATTTAATTTTGACAGCAGTCGAACACAGTCTATACATCGGGGTTGAATAAGTTTGCCCCCTATCATAACTGTCCGGGTTTCAATTCTCAGTAGAAAACATTACCAGCAATAAATAACCCACTGAGGTTGATATACCATAAAACAAACCAAACTAAACCAATATATATTGAGATAGCTAGCTAGCTAGCTAGCTAGATAGATACATAGATAGATAGATAGATAGAAAATATTACCAGTAATAAAAAATCTTGTCGACATTAAATAATCCATTGAGGTTGATATACCGTAATACAAATCAAACCAAACCAGATCACAAGTAGAACTCGTACATTCGATCCTAGGGCTAAAGATACTTGGAAAATGGCCAGAAATCTATACCTGACTCCTTCTACTACCCTCTACCTTTACATGGGCAGGTCCAAAATTGAGTACTGCTGCCATATATGGAGACGAACTGTCCATTTTTTATTTCCAGTCCCGAAGCAGCCCAAAACACTTCCGCGTCCATGTGGGTGATGAATTATTTACTACTTTATAAACCCTTTTCCACAGACATAACATTGCAATCCTCTTGCTGTTATATCGCTAATTCCATGAAAAGTGCTCAGACAAACTATATCCCTTGGTTCCACCAGTTATAACCTTCAGAACTAAGAACCCTGCCCAGACCATGTACATTGTAGTGAACTAGACTCATTCGCTTCATATTTCATTGCTACTTCAGCTGCTTCTTCCAACGAATCGGCTCCCAGGAGGATACTTCTCGTGGTATATTCGTGAAGTAATTTATACAGATATGTTCCTTGTATGAAAAATTAGTTAACTGTTTCCAAGTATCAGGCTGTCAATAGAGCTGTCAACACCTCATAAAAGACCCAGTTCCATGTTAAAAAGTTTTTCTTCGATATTTTGGAAGAATAAAACTGATAAAAAAATAGATTTATTTCTGTGTCAACCTAATAATACTGAAAAGGAGGAGATTTTTTTTTATGATTTTTAAATATCAAATTAAAATTAAAGTTGAGACATCCTCCATATCACTTTAAGATTCCGCCATGACGAAGCAATCTTTTATTTTTATTTTTCCCTTTTTTTTCTAGTATTATTATATCTTTTTTGATGTTTGGTATAAAAGAAAACATTCAGTTTCAATAAGTTAAATGTTTTCTTTATTTTAGATCAGATATTCCCGGAGGCAAATGAAAGGTTATCTTGAAATCAATGGTGTTACTTATTATGAAAATTATTTATTGACCTGCGGAGGCTTCACGTCGTTAGTGTTTGGAGGAGTGAGGGCCAACGATTGGGGATTAGAAGCAATTAAAAGCTTAGAGGTAAGTTCATTTATTTCTCTGCTTATCGTTTTCCATCAGTTAGCAGAATTACATGGAAAAATCCAAGCATGTCTAAGCCTGACATGTTACAGAAACATCTCAGGTATCTCCTACGTAAACCGCATAAAAATGACAGCAGTATAAATAAGAGCCAGATAAGCAACAGGCTCGTTGGGAGAACTCGTATCTAACGCCAGGAAGAGACATTTAAAATGGTATGGCCAATAATCTTTTTTCTACCGTTCAACAAGTTTCCACCTGAGGTAAGAGAAGTCAATGCAGACAGAGGAAAAAAGTGAGCTGAAGATCCTTCACAGAAGATGCTGGTCAGAGGCTCTGCTACGATAATTTCGCTATGGTAAAAATTAATCTACTCTAGCAAAATTTTGTCTTAGTGTAATTAAACTTGTTTTTTTTCTCTCTCTCTTCTTTATAGTCTTCGGATAACAAAGAAAGCAACCAAATAACGCGGTACCTCCAAATATTCACCACAAAATGGACGTACCCCCTTGTGAAAATTAATTGAAACAAAACGAATGATTTCGTTATTACTTACTTATTTCATATTTTTCCAATGAACTATGACCCATTGCACATGTTAATAAATCATATGTCCATTCCACAATTCCTTGCAAATTGACCACAGATTCTCAGTTGGATTTAAATTTGGAGAGCTTCCATGCCAATCTATAGTACTTTCATTTGCTCACTGGTTAGGCTGTCCAGTGTGATTGCTCATCGTTACAATTTTCTTACGTTTTATTGGAGTAACATCCATCGCAAATAATGCACGTAGGACAACTAATCGACAGTCGAAACAATAGTGTCTTGGCCCATAAAAAAACTGATACAATCACGGATGACGCAATATTTTTCAAGGCCAAACTAATTTCATCATACACCTCGAAAATAGATTCATATTACTGCCCACCACTACAAATGACCTATTCTGAAGAAAAAATAGAAATCGATTACACTTTTTACTCCAGTGGGTCAAAAACTGACCGTATGGTAAAAAGAAAAAGGAAACTAAAGCGGTTGTTTCAATTAATTTGGGTGTACATGATGAAAAACAAAATGCCCCAAACTTAGCAAAAACGTTTTATCCCCCAAATCATTGTTATTATAAGGAGGAAAGACCAGAGGATTTTTAGATTATTAAATTATATTTTTAATCTTTTGGGGATTCTTCAAAGTTTTTGATTAAAGTTTTTTTTCTTGTGTCAGCTGGTGACCATAAATCAATATGGGAAATTTTAGCGCTGTTTTGCAGTGAAAATCACACTGATTTGGAATTTTTTTGCAAAAATCAAATAATTATCAGAATTTGATGAAACTTTCTGGACTTATTTACAAATGAATGAAATTATTTTAGAAACGTTTATTTTTTTTATAACATCTTGATAATATATACATTTTGACATTTGCTACACACCTACGTCTTATTTCATTTTATAAAATTTCGAGGAATCATTTTTATCGGGTTAAATGTTTATATTAGTTATAGTCAAAAAGCATTGAAGAATTTAAATTGTTTTATGTAAAAAAATATATTATGTGTAATATTGTCTTAAGAAAATAATGAATTTGTACAAGAATCATTAGAATAATTCATACAGTTTTAAATTTTCTAATTCTTTAAGATTGCCGTGTAGTTAAGAAATATGTTAGGTTGTCACAAAAAAACTCTTCTGAAATGTTAAATAACTAATTTATCTAGTTGAAATAGGCACAATGGAATTAGAACGCTCTACCTCCGTGGACTAAATAAAGGGTTCGGATCGAATCAAATATCACCTGAGGAAGGCTGAGACGTACATCGACCGAAACATCTTGAATATAGGAATAAAGATGAGGACAACAGTAAAATGAATGAAGTGAAGAATGGGCAGTCGAAGTCTTCAAAAGGGTTAGATATTAGGTTGGTGCAAAAATAATGACGTAATTATGTCGTTTTTTTGACGTATTTTTTAACGTCAAAAACGACCTTATTACGTCATTATTTTGCAGCAACCTAATATTAATTAGTCACACATTAAATGACGCACTTTATAGAAAATGAATAAAACTCTTCTGAAATAACTAATTTATTTAATTGAAATAGGTACCATGTTGATGAATGACTGTTCTCCAACATACTTCTAAATTCTTGATCCCATCTTTAAAAAATCTCATCCTTTGATGTGATAAACTGTCCAAGCTTCAATTAGCTCTTCCTTATTAGAGAATGTTTTATTGCATTTGAAAACCTGCAAAGGCTTAAGTGATAATAAGAAGAGATATTAGATAAATATGGAGGATGAGGCAAAATTTTATAATTCAGGCTATGCAGCTTTTGGACAATTGACTGAGAAGCATGCGGTCATGCGTTGTCACGCAATGAAATTGGGCGCCATATTCACAAGTCTAAGATGTTTCTTCTTTGATTTTTCATGCATACACTCAATTTCTCCACAATATGAAATTGCTGTTATTGTTCTCCATTGATACAAGAATGAATAACCCCTTTGAAAGACCACCATAGAGTAACCATTAACTTTTGAGGGTGCAGTGAAAGTTTAGGGTATTGTTTTGATGATTCACTTGCATATAACCACTGGCCTATTCTCTTACCGTTGTTAAAGAGTATTCATTTCTCATCGCATGTAATGAATGATTCGATGCAAAAATGCTTCTTTTTCCCAGTTTGTATTCTCATACAGTAAGATTACTCGACATTGTTTCATTCTAATCATTTTCAACGGGCTTATGAATAATACTATATTGAAAGAAAAATTATCTAGAAAGAAAATGTCAGGAATAAGTCAAGTTTGTTATATACTAAGGAGGTTACTATGTTAAATGACCGGACCAACAACCAACCAAAAAAATGCGTCATTTCATGTGTGACAACCTAAGACACTCACGGTATATTCGTTAAGTAATTTTATTGATATTTTCCCTGTAGGAAAAAATAGTTAAATTTTTCAAACATCAGGTTGTCAATAGAGCTGTCAACATCTCATAAAAAGTTCTAGCTCTGTGTTAAGAATGCTTTTCTGGGATATTTTAATTAATATTTGTTTCAAATCAGATTGATTAAATCTTAAATCAGCTCATTTTCATCAGATAATGTTTCAGAAAATTATATTTTAAGAATGACGTTTTGCTAAGAGAATTTTAAATATAGCTAAAATTAGCTATTTTTAGCAATTAAAAAATAATTCTAATTACTTTAAATTTGTTTTGAAATACAGTAAAGCATTTTCCTCATTGGAAATATTGAATGTAATCTATTAGCTTGAAATTAGAACTTAAATAAAAGATGATTTAAAAAAAATATATTTTTAAAACTTACGTACCGTTTTTTTTTTTGGTTGTATCTACATATAACCCGAACAGCATAGTCGAATATATAGACGTCTCCGGATGGAGCAATATTTTCCATCCTCTGCTGAAAGACTTCCTAGGTATTTAATCTTCTGTACTTGTTTGAGATTGACATCTCCAGTTCGGGTCTTGGGCTTCCTCATCGATTATGCAACCAAAAAAGTGATTTGTTGCACATTCTCGGGTTAAATTTCTCAGCTGACATGAAGTGGAAAGACTATATTGATTCCATTGCTAGGTCAAATGCTAAGAAAGTCGGATTACTATGTCGGGTGAGACAATCTTAATCTCCAGAATCTATCTTCCATATCTATAAGTCTAGCATTCGTCAATGTTTAGAATATTGCTGCCACATATGGTCCAGTGTCACTGCTATTTACCTTGAGCTCCTTGATGAGATCCAAAGAAGAATCTGCCATATTATTGGTCCTGATCTGGCGTCTCGTCTTCGGTCACTTTCTCACCACTCTGTCTTTTCTATAAATACTTTCATGGTAATTGTTCTAATGAGCTCTTCGCTATGGTATCTAGACTTTTTGAATTTAAGTGCAGTACTAGTGTCGAGATTTCATCAAGTGGCAGTTGAGCTGGCTAGATGTAGCCGTAAGTTCTACGCTAACAGTTTCTTTTCTCGCTTGTGGAACTCCCTTCCAGCTCCATACTTCCCAACCAACTTTAATCTGAAAAAAACAATTTAAATGCAATGTCAGTCGCTATCTATTGTCCTCCTGATTACTCTTTCCTTTTTCCACTCATTAATAATGTTTATGTTCCTAATTCTTAAACACCCTGTAACGCCTTGTGTTTTAGTGGTTTTACTGCCTTGCATGGGGTGAAACAGTTTAAAAAAAGGTAGTAATAGTTGTATATGATTTAGATAAAGCACTGTTATTGAAATTATTCAAACAGCTTTTTTTTGTCTTCCCATATTTTGATATTTATTTTCCTTGTTTTTTTACTTTTCAGACTGTCCGAGGCAAAAATGGCCAATATCAGTTCAGTGGCTGCTTACGGAAATTAAACATTACCACCGGAACAGACCAGCCTCCCTACTACGTGAAAGTGACCTCATGCAACTCATGAGACCAAATCTCTTGATCACATTTGCCCGCCGCTTTCGAACATCCATCATTTGTGACTCTTACACATCACAAAAGAAAACAAATAAAGTAAAAAGTAACTAGTCCAAAAATAAAATGGCGGAAAGAAATTTAGAAAAGGGAGGTAACCAGTATCATAACCATCCCTGCAAAAAAAAAAAACAAAAAAACAAAAAGAAAAAAGAAAAAAAAAAAACAAACACTTGTAGTAACCATTGACGCTTATTTATTTATTTATATTAAGAACGTTTGTTTTATTTTGAAACTGTAATAATAATAATAATGATAATGTCGACTAAATAAAAGCCGGGAGGGTCGGATTTGCCCGTATTCGAGATATTAGATATTTACACCCATGTGTATTTTGTACATAAATTCATTGAATATTGTTAGTGGTGAAGTGATCTCTTTTCCTCGAGATTGAAATAAAATGCTTAGAGATCCAAATTCAAAGCAAGTTTATAGGAATGTAAATCGTCAAAAAAAAAAAATCTTTATAAGATGCGTAACCAAATCTCTTGTAGTTGAAATATACTTCACGCCTCCCCCCCCCCCAAAAAAAAAAGAAAAAAACTAGCATTTTGGTATTTATTACCAGATTTTACAAGTACAAAAGAGACACTGACTATATTCGAGAGACCTATCAAAAGGCTTTATTGTCACCACTAAATTCCAACTGAAGATTTGACCATTTAAGTATCTTGCCTCATGACTGAATTACTTAATAAATATGTTCGTACTATTTGAATAAAATGGTCCGCTCGAAATATACAGCGGGTCCATAAAGTTCGTGTGCACTTTAAAGTTATAAATCATTTAAAGTACCCACGAACTTTATGGACACCCTATATATATATATATATATATATATATATATATATATATATATATATATATATATATATATATTGTGGGGATAATTTTTGTAGATTAGCATTCTTTAGACATTCCTCGACCACGATTCGAAATATTAATTATTTTTTCATATTTTAGAAGGAGGTGCTCTTCATAATATAAATACAGTGTCAAATCTATTCTTGGCTTCATAAAGAGTTATATGTACTTATTTGTACTTGGCATTTGTATTTACAAATGTCAAGTTTGAAACTGGGTTTACAGCATTAATAACTGCGTATTACAAATTGAGAAAAAAAGACTGCATCATTAGCACGCAGTTATCAGTGCCATAAACATAGTTTCAAACATGACATTTGTAAATTGAGGCAATAAAATAAACGCACCCCACCTCCAGTCTCGCTTGTAACCACCGATTACAATAAACATAACATTTTTTTAAGTTGGCTTAGTCTAATAAAGCCTCATAAGCTTCTACATGGTGTTTTTTTATTATATTATATAAATGGAAACAATGTATGCTTAAATCTTTATGAAGTCAGTGATTCATTTGACATTGAGTTTATGTTGAAACGGGAGAGTTATTACTGAGAAATTACATCACATATCTCTACACAGTAAAGCAAAATTTAAGTAGAAACAAAAGGAAGGGGTCTTACGTATAATATACAGATACAGCTGAAGCCATTTGAGATTCAAACGGGATGGATTCATCTATGTCCCAGCCGAGGTCGTATTCCACAAATTAGAATCAACGAGTCTTTGGTTTTCCCAAATTGAGGGTTGCGAGTTGGAGTTTCGTTTTATTTCAGGGAAAGATAGATTTCCAAAGAGAAACGGCACCGTGGACTTGTAAGCTGCAGGGGGTGGGGTAGATTTAACCTCGGCCTGGGACGATTGGCCCTTGCTAAAAGAAAGCCACTACTTTGGTGTGGCTTCTGCAAAACAAACTGAATTCGACTGCATCTATGATCACTGTATGAAGTGACGTTATTAGGCAGCCGTCACGTGACTTGCCTCCATCAAAGGGAGATAAGCACCTTTTGTATCCTTACAATGTGATGAAGAGATCGCTCCTTCTAAAAAGATAAAAAAGTAAATATTATTTTTTTTATTTATGCTGGCAAAATCTATATCTTGGGGAAAGTCTAATAAAAGCTCATCTATAATATTAAGTTGGTGCAAAAATAATGACGTAATAATGTCGTTTTTTGACGTATTTTTTAACGTCAAAAAACGTCATTATTACGTTATTATTTTTGCACCAACCTAATAACTGTAAGCAAACAAACAAGCTCTTTCTTAATGTTTACGGGCAAAATTTAAGTAGTGTCCATATTTTCTTACCGGTTATAGGTTTTGAATATTTTGAAAGTTCATTTTCAAGCAAGCAACTCTTCTCATAACACTCTTTACTTAATTTACCTATATGTCGCTTTTTCAAATGCTAATTTATGCTGTGTACGATTCAATAACATTTAATGATTTGAAAGTAATTGATTTTATAGAATTAAAGACTGTTAAGTACGAATTTGCTATATGATGTAAAGAATTAGAAGGACAATTATCAAATGAACAACAGTTTATATTACTGTTAAGCAAAACAGACAAACGTTTATGCTTGTAGTAAAGCTCTACTCAATGAAAATTGACTACTGCATACAAGTGAATTTCGACCATTTCTTTTATAGTTGTGTAGCCTGAAGGGGAGACTACTATGGTTGTCTTCACAACAATTAACAAAATGTAAACGACATAAAAAAAAAAAAAAATACAACGGAAGTGGCATATACGCCGCACAGAACGAATACAATCTTTTATTATTACCAAAATTTTCACGAGTATTTACTTTAAATTTAGCTCTCCAGGCAAGACGTCCCCGTTACTCGGTGCCTGAGGCGTCCGCCAAAAAGAAGTGCCAAGGAGGCTGAGCAGTTTCTATAAACTAGTCCATGTATAAGTGGGCTACCAATCAATTTTGTCTCAGTCATGGCCGATTTGGCGTATATGGTTTTATACCAATGTTCATTTTTTTCTCTCGTTAAGATGAAAGCAGTCAAAGTCAAAATTAACGATCATTGACAAAAGAATTATATTTGGCTGAAACTGATGTGTCTAGAGCCAAAATAAATCCAACTAAAAAATATGACTTAGTATTCATATAAAAAAAAATAATACGTTTAAAGTTTAAATTCCTTCTTTTGCGAAACCGTGACGTTCTCGTAGCCTAGCTGTTAAAGCAGTTGTGTATTTCTCCGACTTTCTCGAAGCAAAAAGAAGACGAGTTCGAATTTCACCAGCTTCTGATTTTTTTTTTCCGATCTGCAAAGTTACTCATTGTCGTAGATTGACGAGCTTAGAAAGCTGCCAATAAATGCAATTAGAAATGTCCATGTAGTTATATACCACTCAAAAATTAATAGTAAGGGTCGACAGTATTTTATCTAATACAAAATGAAGGCGAAAGTAAACACCAGTCGAAAATTGATAATAATGGCTGACAATGCTTCATATAATAAAAAATGAAGATGTAATTAAATACTAGTCAAAAATTACTAATAATGGAAGACAATGCTTCCGCTAACATAAGCTGAAAGTAAATAGTAGTTAAAAATTAATAATAATGGCTGACAATGTTTCATCCAATAAAAAGTGAAGACGAAAGCAAATATTAGTTAAAAATTAAAAATAATTGCTGTCAAGGCTTCATCTAATAAAAATGAAGATGAAAGTAAATACTTGTTAAAAATTAATAATAATGGCTGAAAGTGCTTCATCCAATAAAAAATAAAAGCGGAAGTAAATACTAGTTGAAAATTAATAATGGCTGACAATATTTAATATAGTACAAAATGAGGACAAGAGTAAATCCTACTTAAACATTAATAGTCATGGCTGACAATACTTCATCCAATGTAAAATGAAGACGAATTTAAATAGCAACTGAAAATTAATAATAATGGCTGACAATGCTTCATGGAAAATAAAATAATACTAAGTGTGGCTAACAATTTTTCATTCATGGACAATCGAATGACGAGCTTTTCACATGAGATACAAATCATCCAATGTCTGAATTACTTAGAAATTAATATTAAGTCAGACATCCTGTTTCAAACAAAAATGAATTATAAATTTCATTCAAGCCTCTCAATTGTTTTCTCTCTCTAAACCCTAGAAAGGCGAAAGAGAAATTGTTGTCTTTAAATATAAAGCTTTAAATGGATTTACAATTTGATTTTTGATTTATTTTTAAAAATGATTATTATACACTGATTTATTCATACGAGTATTCTCATTTTGATTCCTATCGGTACAAATCACCCCAGCCCCAAAACAAATAGCTCTAGAAATGGTTACTACCCTTTATATAGTGTTAACTTGATGGGTTCAAACCTTGGGTTGAGTAGCTAATAGCTACCACATATTTACGCGTATAAGGCGACCTTTAAATCTTAAAATTAACCCCTAAAATAGGCGGTCATCTAATACAACAGTTACAAAAAGCTAACCTTAAATCCTGTTGCCTGCCGTCACTGGTAAGTAGGCTAGTATATTTGAGTCATGGATGGCAGTAAACTAACAAGTACCTCGGTATGGTAACTATATTTCTAGTTGAAACAGTTCATATTATAATGCTGTACTGCAGTTATAAATGTAATAAAACTACTTTTACTTATTGATTTCATATTAAAATGCAGATTCGAGAGACGATTACCCAACAATTTGCAAAAGTTCCGCAAAGCAAAAGCAACATAAAGAAATCTTTCGTTCTTGATTTGTAAAGAGATGGTGGCATTCACACCAAACATTATTTGTAATACTAGTGTTAAATACCAATATTTAGGATAACATACAATCTATATTTCCAATAAAAATTTATTATTATTGGGGTGTAATAAATATGGCGACAAAGATGAGGACAATAGTCCGAATAATGTAAATAGTGTACTTAATATTAGGTTGGTGCAAAAATAATGACGTAATAATGTCGTTTTTTGACGTTAAAAATACGTCAAAAAACGACATTATTACGTCATTATTTTTGCATCAACCTAATACCTAATCACAGAAATACACACACACACACACACGCATATATATATATATATATATATATATATATATATATATAGATAGATAGATAGATAGATAGATAGATAGATAGATAGATAGAAAGAAAGAAATAGATAGATTTAAGTATATATATATTATTTCACCCCAAGCAAATCAATAAAGCCACTAAGACGCAAGGGGTGTTATTGGTTGCTAGAGAATAATAATGAGAGAGAACATTAAAAAAGAAGAATTTATATACCGTATATTTGTGCCTATAAGGCTTTCTCTGTAAATAAACCCCAAAATATGGAGGTTGTCTAATACAACAGTTACAAAAAGCTAACCTTAAATCCTGTTGTCTATTGGTACTTGTAAGGTGACTAGTATGTTTGAGTCATGGATCGTGGTAGGTAACAAATAACTCGGTATGGTAACTATATTTCTAGTCGAAACAGTTTATATTATAATGCTGTACTACAATTAAAAATGTAATAAAATTACTTTTGCTTCTTGATTTCACATTAAAATGCAATTTTCAAGAGACGATTACACAACAATTTGCAAAAAGTTCTGCTGAGCAACACGCACAAGTAACATAAAAGAATCTTTCGTTCTTGATTTGTAGACGTATCGTTATTTACGTAGCTTAGATGTGGCATAAGGTGTAACTTATGACACACCCAGTGAGAATCGAACTCATTACTAATTGGTCTAGCGAGACAGGTTTGTTAATCAGTACAATATGTCGAATTGCCCAATTTTTCAGAGATACGGGTGAGTTTAAACAAATCATTATTTCTAATGGTTGTGTTAAATACCATGGATAACATCAGTTAGTTAAGTGCCATGCGTGATACACGTTTAGGCGATCATGTATCTTTCGATACATGACTGACGAGGCAGAATTTTTCCCGCAGTAGTCTTTCTGCGTTAGACCAGTTGCCATCCAAGGCTATAGAACCCGGTCTGTCCTGCTATTTACCCATAGCTAGGAGGGAGGAAGAAGAAGAGGATTCATATTTTTCCCAAAGGGTCTGTCAGTTATGTACCATGAGTGATACACGCTTAGGCGACCATGCATACTTCGATACATGACTGACGAGGCAGATTTTTTATCCAGCAGTAGGTTGTCATTTCTGCGGTAGACCAGTTATTTACTGAAGAAGGGTATTAGCACGTAAGTGAATGTAATTGTTTCGACTGGAATTCGAACCCGGACTTCCGATTTCTCAGCCCGAGCCGCTATCCATTACTCCACCTATAAAAGAAAAAAACAGTGTTCAAGGCAACAGAAGACGGCAGTCGAGGTTGTATTTAAATTTTTGAAGATTGTAGTTATGTGGGAAGCAAGTAAGGGAAAAGATGTTCCATTGATTTTCATTCGTACAAGTCATAAGAATGAAATCGTTATTGTTATTTTCATAAAGATTCATGTTAATCCTTTTTTATTATAATATTCCTTTCGATTTAACAACGATAAAGGTAAGCAAAACAACATTTGTAATAATGTCAGCTTTATTTTATACGCATCGCAGTCATTACGAGAGGCCTAATTGCTACTGGCGACGTAGGCTAGGCTACGTTCTCGGCCGTCTTATCCTACAGATATCAGATAAAATCACGAAAATTTACCTCGGTTTTGGGTCACGTCATATCTACAGGTCACCTTGTACGTGGAAATATACGATAGAGTGTAACCCGGATATAAGAGACCCGGATATAAAAGAGACCCTGATATAAGAGAGAGTTTCTTTGGTCCCAAATTAGAGCCTGTGTTAATGTATATATAATAGACCAAACCCCGATATAAGAGAAACCCCGGATATAAGAGACTTCTTCTCCGGTCCCGACAACTCTCTTCTATCCGGGTTACACTGTATATAATTTGTCAGAGAAACAGACTCACGGAACTAGAAAGAATAAGCTGATACAAGTTATGTCCCCTTGGTATGTAAATCAGGAGGAGAACAATTTCCATCTGAGAAGGCTGGCGGGTCAGAATTACTGAAATATTGTGACTATAACAATCGCGATAAGGACACTAATCCAAATAAATCTGTGTATAAGAATGAAAATTCCTAATCTCAAAACTTCAGATAAAGATTATCTTTATTTTTTTGTTTAACTTCTTTCTTTTTTACTACGTCATTTTTTCTTTTTTTATTCATGGTAAAAATTTTAACTTTTGCTATGTTGGTAGTAAGCTTTTTTTTAAGGTATCACCCCAATCAAGACTGGAGTGCCACAAGCACGCAAGGGGTTACAGAGAGTGAGAGCAAGAGTAAAGAGGGGTGTTTGTGGAATGGATAAAGAGAAGGACGAAGACCAAAATCAAGACATCAAAAGATGCCGATTGACATTACATTTGAATATTTGAAGATTATAGAATATATCAGGGAAGTAAGTAAGAGGAAGGAAGTTCCACTGTCGGGAAGTGCGAAATAAGAAGCTGTTGGAGAAGAAGAGACGGCTACACTTAACCGTTTCGACAGCAAAAGAGTGGGACCTAGATGCCAACCTTGTAGCACGTTTAAATTCATGCAGTTTGGGAACCCGTGAATGTAGTTCATCAGAGCAGTTGCCATGAAAATATGTGTAGAAAAGACAGAGGGAAACCATATCATTTATATGAGAAAGTAACTGCAGACGAGATGCCAGATCAGGACCTATCATATTGTATATCTGTCTCTGGTTTTTGTCAAAGACCTCGAGATGAACAGCAGGGACACCCGGCCCTATATGACAACAGTATGGAATGCAAGGACGAATGGTTGATTTGTAGATTTGAAGGATGGACTCAGCTGAGAAAAACCTTCTGGTGCGACACAGAGAACCAATTTCCCTTGCGGTAGATAAAGCTATATTGTTGATAATGTTTGTTTACTGTCAATTAATGTAACAAGGACGATTCTTATATAAGGATACCGATCCTATGTCTTCGATTAAGAAGTAAAAAGAGTCACAATCCCAAACCGGAACTGACACCTTCAAAATGTAAAGTGGAATCCTCGCCTCTCTTCCCCAGCGACCGTCTAAAATTAGAAAAAAAAGTACTGAGATTGGCTAGCAATAACAAAAACTCGAAATATGATCATATCAAAATTGTCAGATTAATATTTTTTACAGTGATGTTGACCCTGTACAAGGCCCAAAATCCACTGGAGAGTTAAAGGGAACTGATCATTTTGAAGAGTTTCCTGAAGGGATATGAAGGCAATGAGGATGGTTCGCTACTAAGGGTGTGGCAAGGTTGGAACTGATGGAACTAAGGAATATTGTTCGTCCGAACACTTCCCATGGAAATAGAGTTAGAGCAATGAGAGTGTTGCGACATTTCGTCTGTGGTTTGCAGAGTAGATAATAATTCATCGCCTCCAAGAGTGAATACTTTGCAGCTCCCACCCATATATGGCAACAGTACTCTCCTTTCGGCCTGATCTGACTCTTGTGCCGGACGGGAGGAGGGGTCAGGTACTTACTGGAGTGTTACAGTGAATTGACCATTTTGAAAAGAATTTCATGGAACTTACATCCCACCAAGGGATGATATGAAGGAAATGAGGGTAGTTCGATACAATGGGCGTGACTGCTAACCATGTTCACCATAGTCTATGAATATAGAATACAGCGCACTACGTAATCTGTTCAATGAAACAATGTTAAAGATTAATACTCACGAGTCAGACACTCTACTGAATCTGATTATATCGCCAATATCACCAACAGCTGTTTTGTAATTCTTCAGTCTTCGATATCAAAGGCTGGCTGTACATATTCGGAAAAAAACATGGCCGCCTTTATACACGTCGCATTGAATATTTTGAGCCTTCTGATTGGTTAACCCTTCTATTGGTGAATTATAAAATGACTCAGCTCATTTTGGCTGGCTCACTAGTACCAAGGTACCCCAAAATTCTAACAGTGGCATAGCGGATTTTAGCAATTAAGGTTAGAACTTAGGACTGTAGTTTATCCGAAGACACTACATGGAAATAGTGATACAGCAGTCAGAGGTTTGCGACGTTTCGGCTGTGAGAAAGAATTTGCAGAGTAGATAATAATTCATCGCCTACAAGAGAGAAAGAGTGGAAAGTGTATACTGGGCAGCTACCACCCATATATGGTAACAGTACCCCACTTTCGGCCTGATCTGGCTCTTCTAAAGGTAGCTGATAGCAGGAGGGGTCAGGTACTTACTAGAGTGATACAGGGAACTGACCATTTTGAAGAGTTTCTTGAAGGGATATGAAGGCAATGAGGGTGGTTCGCTACAATGGGCGGGTCTTAGCCATGAAGGTTATTTACTGGGGGAACTAATGGATGTATTTCGTCTGAACACTTTCCATGAAAATGACGATAGCGCAGTGAGAGGCTTGCAAGGTTTCGTCTTTGTGAAAAGGATTGTAAAGTGGAAAATAATTCGTCACCCACAAAGACGCGGGGATACTTTAGAGCTCTATCGAGATAGGCAAAAGAAGACTGGGCAGTGTAAAAAATGACTCTATTTTCAGCCCAATCTGGATTTGGTAGAGGATAGCAGGTGGAGTCAGATACTTACTGGAGCGATGCAGTGAAACGACCAATTTTTTCCCGGCATCTTTAACGATGGATCGTACGTAGAAGTTCCACTTGACGTCTGGATTGTGTTTAAGTCCCAATGGGGGTTCAAAGCACGGTGCCACCCAGAGAGGACACCAGCTCTTCGCGATCAGTGAAAGACGCTGGAGTTATCATTTTTGTATATAATAACAATAAAAGAAGCAGCGAATTGATTTATATCCAGTAGAATATTATGTTAATAATAGTTTGAATGTGCGATAGTTTAATAGGCAGCCGTTGAGAAACCGAGTTTGAATTCCAGTCGGATTCCTTACTGATCAAGCTCGATGTTGCTTAACTTCGGTAATTGTACGGGAACTGGTGTTTCAATGTGATGTGGCTGTAAGCCTGAGATGTAGATACCATTTTATTATTTAATAACAATAGGAAATCCGTACCTTATTATATCTCCAATACAATCATAGATTAAAACTAGTTTTGTGCTTATATATAAGATTTAAGATAGAACAGATATATTTTTATATATAGTGCTCAATATTAAAAATATTAAAATAATATTAAAAACAGTGCTTTAATGATATTGTATGAAAAGACTACTTAACTTTTAATTATCAATTTTATCCCGACTTCGAAGTTTCTTGGTAAAATTTCCAAGTTTCATGGGTTGTGGTCTTAAACGTTATTTCCAATTATTGCTTAAAATCTGTGTGTGGAGTCTTCTATTTAATAGGCTTACAAGATGGATTTAACACAATGTGGAGATTGTTCTAAGAAACCTCGAAGTTGGAATAAAATTGATATTTAAAAGTAATCTTTTCATATAATATTATTATAATTTTATGCGCGCGCACACACACACACACACACACACACACACACACACACACACATATATATATATATATATATACATGTTATTTTTATGGATACAACTTATTTGAATAAATGTTTTGTTTTTTTAATTAAACAGTAATACTTACATTTTCCGACCTGAATATTAAATGTAATTAAAGCAAAAATCTGGTTTGCTGTTGTTGATAAAGTTTGGCACAAGGCTGGAGTCGGAGGCTTCACTTCGGCAGATAATCAGGTGGGCCTCTCTTTTCTCTTCTGCTTCTGTCTCTTCTGTTCCGACTCGTCTCGCTAATTCGCTTCGCCCATTCGAATTTATGGACATAATTTTGGGGGAATTCCCTTCTCCCAATCTTTCATATCATTACCTCTCACTAAACCTCCTCAGTTAGCGTGGTGGCTTATCCACCCCCTCCTGTCTCGAATCCCTTTCGACCAGGTGAATAAACTCCAAATTCGTTGTTTACGAAAATGAAATTTTCGCTATACAACTAACATTTGCAGCTGTGTGTCAATCAACATTGCCCCCTAAGTCTGGATCACTTTTCCATTGTTCAAACTGATCGACATACAATTCAAGTCGTTTATATGTGAATTAAATCCTCAATTCTTCCCACGGGTTTTTGGTATTAACCCTTCTCGTTTCAATGTCTCTCAGCACATAACACTTTCTTATGTTTTAACAAAACTTTCTTCCGTTTTACTGCGGCAACAACAAATAGTATCACATTGTGAAGTCGAAATGTACCCACGTTTTAATATCAGAGGTAAAATCTTCGACTAGACTTGTTTCAAGTCTAAATAAAAAAAATCTATTCAGTTATTCAGGAGATGCTCTATACTGACGATGTGTACCTCCTTCCTCGCACCAAAAAGGACTTGCAAACCATAATGGACCATTTTTCGAGAGCATACACTGTATTCGGGCTAACAACGAGCATAAAAAGGACTAAGGTTACGTACGCATTCCCTAAACCTAATATTTCTGGGTCACAAGGTCGAGTTTGTTGATACTTTTGTCTGCCTTGGAAGTACTCCCATTAGAGACAGTTCTTTGAATGCCTAAATCAATCGTAGAATCGAAAATGCTAGCATAACCTTGGGTAATTTGAAAAAAAAAAACGTATCTGGTCAAACAAAGATACTTTACTAGACTCTAAGATCAGTGTCTACCACTCGTGTGTCTTGACAGCTCTCCTATACTCTTCGGAGACAGGGACAGTATAGCTACATCACATCAAAATCTTGGAGAGGCTTCATCGAAAATACCTTAGGCGTATCTTAAACATGAAGTGGCATCTTTCCACACTAGACACAGTTCAGCAACGGGCGACCCCACCCAGTATAGAGAAACTTCTCATTCGCAATCTATTGCATTGGGTCGGCAACTCGTGAGAATGGAAGATGGACGTTTTACGGGGAGCTCACTGTTGGTAGGCGCCCTAGGCACAAACTCAAGAAACGTTTTAAGGATGATGTTAAAGACAAACTAAAAATACTTGAAATTAGTGTCAAAGACTTGGAAAAAAAAGAGGCAGATAGTAGGTCTGATGGGAGAAAGTTTTTGCTGGTTTTAATCGTTTTGAGATCAAAAGAGTTTAGTATTTGAAGTTGAAAAAAGCTCTTGTGAAGGGACGTAGATACCATCCCAGAAGATATTCAGACTTAATTTATACATAACATCAGCGGGAAGGGTGTTCTATCTCGTCATCAAAGATCACATGAAAATTGGCAGTCACATGCCGACCATATGGATGTCATTCCTTACCGACCTATACGTTACTTACGCCAGATTTGTGATAAGATTTGTAGGTCTGATACCGGACTGAAGAAGCATATGAGAGCGCACGAGAAGAAAGTCACTTTCAAAGTCTTTCAAGTGTCATATCTAAAAATGGGTGCAGGAGCGAGGCTGGTTTGCAAAATCATCATCGGACTAATGAACTCTCAGTTCAAAAGGAGAAGCCTTTCTCTGCCTCTCTAGTCGAACTCTCTGCCTCCAGGCGAAGAGAAACCCAGGCGAGGCTACGCCGAAGGGCAGAGTCTCGTTTGGGGAGGTAGACAAACTCGACCCCGTGTATACGGAGTCTACGGAGAATTTTTGCCCGGGCCTACGGGCTCGGATCGCTACACGTTTAAAACTGGTCTTGTGCCACATCTTGCCTTGTGGGGAGGTTGGTAAATAGAGAAGTAATACCATATTTTATATCTGATCGAAATTTACGTCATCCGTAGTTAAACTATTGAGTTGAACAGAGTGAAATTCCCATTGTTCAAGATTAGTAGACTGAATAGACCTAGGAATGACTATTTGTCATCACGTTTCCTTTTAGCTTATTTTTTTTTTTAAGCACCATTACTTTGAGCCTGACTTATCTCAATAAAGAAAAAGAATCCTTAATTGGTGGGAATCGATATTATAATTCTGACCAATTATAAAATGTTTGTAGTACTTCAAATCCAGTTATAGGCAGAACAGGGCATTAGCATTCCCTTTCGGAAAAAAGGCCCTGCTAGGTGAGATGTTTAACCAGTTCAATATTTATAGAACAATGGAGTAGCAACAGTATGGCTTGTCGGGCGGGGGTGGGGCAGATTCTCGTTTGGGGATGTAGACAGAGCCAAGTTCGAATTCCAATCGAGTCCATTACAGCCATTTATGTGCTAATACTCTTTGGAAAGGTATGAATCCTCTTCTTCTTCTCCTCCCTCGCCGCGACGTCGGTAAATAGCAGGACAGACTGGGTTCTATAGCCTTGGATGGTAACTGGTCTACTGCAGAAAGAAATGGGAACCCACTGCGGAAAAAATCTGACTCCTCAATCATATAACGAAAGATACATGATCGCCTACGGGTGTATCATGCATGTCGCATAACTGACTGACTGATGTGCTAATACCCTTGGGAAAGGTATAAATCCTTTTCTTCTCCTCACAGCTATGGGTAACTAGCAGGGCAGACAGGGTTCTATATCCTTGGATGGCAACTGGTCTACCGCAGGAAGAAATGGTACCCTACTGCGGGGAAAAAAAAGATACATGATCGTCTAAGCGTCTATCACGAATGGCACATAACTGACTGACTGATGGTTTGTTGGAACTTGCGCCGATAGAAAAATAAAATTAATTTGAAAACCTAGAATGTGGTAGAAACGATATGAAGTTAACAAAATAGACAAGATTTTTTTTTAAATCATTAACGTTAAACCAGAATAAAAACAATTTTTTTACTTTTATGGCAGAGTGACATTTTTATACATGTGAAAAATAATTTATCGTAACTGAATGCTTTTTATTTTTTATATACATTAAATATAATTGACTGTTTTTCACTGAAGAAAGGAAGATGGCTGCAGGCTAGACAACGCCTATATCTAGAAATAAGGCTTTTACACTTAATCTTTCTATTATATTTTTGATTAAAATTATCTATCTATCTATCTATCTATCTATCTATCTATCTATCTCAGTTTTTTATCTATCTATCTATCTATCTATCTATCTATCTATCTATCTATTCCACACTGTTCATATCTATCTATCTATCTATCTATCTATCTATTCCACACTGTTCATATCTATCTATCTATCTATCTATCTATCTATCTATCTATCTATCTATCTATCTATCTATTCCACACTGTTCATATCTATCTATCTATCTATCTATCTATCTATCTATCTATCTATCTATCTATCTATTCCACACTGTTCATATCTATCTATCTATCTATCTATCTATCTATCTATCTATCTATCTATCTATCTATCTATCTATTCCACACTGTTCATATCTATCTATCTATCTATCTATCTCAGTTTTTTGTCTATCTATCTATCTATCTATCTATCTATCTATCTATCTATCTATCTATCTATCTATCTATTCCACACTGTTCATATCTATCTATCTATCTATCTATCTATCTATCTATCTATCTATCTATCTATCTATCTATTCTACACTGTTCATATCTATCTATCTATCTATCTATCTATCTATTCCACACTGTTCATATCTATCTATCTATCTATCTATCTATCTATCTATCTATCTAAGTTTTTTGTCTATCTATCTATCTATCTATCTATCTATCTATCTATCTATCTATCTATCTATCTATCTATCAGTATATTCATATCTATCTATCTATCTATCTATCTATCTATCTCAGTTTTTGTATATCTCTCTAATTTATTTCAGTATCTATCTTTTTCCGTTTACTTTTTTTTAAAAATCGATTTCATCCAAAGCCAGACCAGTAGAACACCAGGACACAAGTGGGTGTGAAAGAATTAGAAAACAGAAACGTTACTAAGGAGCAAGAACGAAAGAATAGCAATCAGGAGGACAGTATATAGCGATTGACATTGCATTTAGATTTTTTGAGATTAATGTTGGCAGGAAAGCATGGAGTCGGAAGAGCATTCCACAGGTGAGAAGCGCCAGAAAAGAAACTGCTATCATAGAATTTACGGTGAAATCTAGACAACTCACCTGCAAATTGATGAGCTCTCGGCGCCAGTTAAGTACTGCGCTTAAATTAAAGTCTAGCTACTATAGCGAAGTGCTTATCCAAACAATTGCTATGAAAGTATTTATAGAAAAGGCGCAGGGGGTTAACCTTACGGCGGTGGGAAAATGACTGAAACCGAGATGCCAGGTCAGGACCAATAATATGGCAGATTCTTTTTTAGATTTTATCAGGGATCTCTATATATATATAGCAGAAGCACCAGACCAGATGTGGCAATAATATTCTAAGCATGGACGAATGGTAGACTTATAGATATGTAAGATAGATTATGGAGAGAAAAAAACTGTCCCGCACGATACAGTGAAACAACTTCTTTAGCAGTTGATCTAGCAATGGATTCAATATAGTCTTTCCACTTCATGTAAGCCGAAAACGTTAGCCTGACAAGGCACAATGAGTAACTTTCCTGTAAGTTTAGTTTTGGTGGCGTTAAAATAAACAAATCATCTTTTGTCCCATTTAAAAACAGACTGAAGGTAATTTTGAATATCAACTACTAATTTGACCTGATCAGACTTACAATTGAAACAGGAGTAAATATTTCTGTTAGTGCAGATACCACAGACATTTGAGATTTGACGCCAACGGAAGGTAAATAATGAAAATTAAAACCAAAGTAGGATCAAGGGTAGCGCCCTGAAGAACATCTACATTAGCACGAAAGACGAATGACCGTTTAGGATAACTTTCATTTCATAATATCACAGAAAAGAATGAATCAGTTCTAATATTCGTTCGGGGACTCACTAACTGTTCAGCTTGTGGCAAAAACCTGTATGCCAAACCCTGTCGAAATCTTTCGAGTTCTCCAAAGCTACAGTCCCGGTTTCACCATTCTTACCTAGAGCTTCATAGACTCTCCGTAATTATCGTCAGTACATCAGCAGTGGAACTAGAGAAACGAAAGCCATATTGCTTGTCTGAAGAAAGGTCCTGCGATGTAAGATGCTTCCCTAAATTCAATATTGAATAGGGCCTCTAGGTGTTTCATCGAAAGAAGTAGAAAGCTGATAGAGTTGGAAGGGTTGGATGGCTCAACCGAGTTCTTAAAAACTGGCAGATGAGTATTTCTATCATGTAGGAAAGCAAGGCATTTCTTAGACAATTTGGAGAGAAGGAAAGTCATTTCGGAAGCAGACTTCTTAAGGGCTAGTTCAGGGATACCATCTGGTCCACATACTTTGCGGAATCCAATTTGAGTGGAGTTTAATGAGAATTTACGGGCGAAACATTCAGCTTTATCAGCGGAAGATGCTAACAACTCAAATTGATTGAACAGAGGAGGAGTAGAAATTATACTCTTGTTTATATTATAGAGTTGTTAGTACTCATGAAAGCCAAAGTTGTCAGATCCAATGCAGTGCCTCATTCTCAAGGTAAGCATATATTTAGCTCCTTCGCGAAGACGTCTATATTTATTACGAGCACCAACGAATATATTGTGATGGGAGCTGTCACGCTGGTATAACCGGAAACAGTGGTTACTGTGGGCTGTAGCGGCAGAGCATGCTGGTGTGAAACATGGAAAAAAAATGAGGTTATAAAATATTTAAAGATGATGTAAATGTCAACCTGAAAAACACTGAAATCAGAGAGATGTTTTTTTGCCTATATTTCTTAGATGAAGTATTATGTACACTATTTATATTATTCGGACTATTGTTCTCATCTTTGTTGCCATATTTATAACAATGTTTCGGCCTTTCAGTATCTTTCTATATTTCTGAGATGAGGTATTATGTACATTATTTACATTATTCGGACTATTGACCTCAATTTCTTGCCATATTTATCACAACGTTTCGGCCTTTCAGTATCTGTCTATATTTCTGAGATGAGGTATTATGTACACTATTTACATTATTCGAACTCTTTTGCTCATCTTTGTTGCCATATTTATCACAACGTTTCGGCCGTTGTACACTCCGGCCTTCTTCAGGTGGTTGGAATGTCGAACTGAACACTTTATTTCGCTCGATGGGTTAGACTGTTCTAGTTCCACGTGCCATGTTTAATGGTTGTTAGTTATCAGTAATCTCTTGTTTATTCCCTCTCCAAGTTCTCCACTGCCTTAACCAGGTATTGAACTCACAACCCTTTGGGTCCTGTAACTGGATCTAAATCAACGCCTTTATCCACTGTGCCATGTATCTTTGTTGCTATCATCACGTCTCATCCGTTCTGCTCACCGACCTTCTTCAATTCTCCTATGTCGCGAATTTCAAAACTGAAACCTTCATTTAATTTAAGCGTGTGTATAGAGTCCTGTCTAAGAATGTTTTCTTTCTTTTTTTCCCCCCTTTTTTTAGTCCTGCTCATTAATTGCTTGGCCTGTTTCCGCTGAGTTCATTTCTGTATTAGCCAACCCAGGGATTGAACTTACCTTTTGAGATTTGAATCCCGGTTGAATCAGCATGGGGCGTCTAATATCCTAATCGGTTTTGATCATTTCATAGATTCCATAAATTGACACAAATCATTATCAGAAACCTACTATTCATGGATTAGTGTCTTAAGCACGTGGAAGAGATTAAGGAAACCGTTAAGTGGAGCCAGGACGCCTTAATTTTGGTGGGCTATGAGGAGTTCTTTCAAGAAGAGGTTGGAGCGCTACAACAAGAGTACAGAAGTTGGAGGGTCGTATTTGAAAGGGGATTAGTTTTAAAATACACAAACGTCTCATAAAAAAACGTCTTCAACCTTCAGGAGAACACATTGCATATGACAAAAATTGTTTGTATAAAACAAAATTTTAAATGTATTTAAGTGTTTTTTTTTTAAAGTAGTTTAAATAGCCAAAAAAGCACCACTTCAACTGATACATAGCTTTAAATTACTCAAAACTATCAGTCAATTCTAATCCATTGATTTAAGCAATTTTGACGAGCTGTATTTAGAATCGGGTAAGGGTGGATTGTACGACCTATTCAGTCTATATAGCAAGTAGTGGCATGATTTTTTAAAAAATTATCAGCTTTGTAGGCCTTTTTTTATATTACGTAAATAAACACCAGCCTTTGGCAAGATTTTCACATCCGGTTTATCTGTAGTAATAGCATAGTTATAAACGAATTAGGTAATGTCTAACATCCACTCGAATTAACAGGATAAGGTTCTTCACGCTACCCATACGACAGCATACAATTAAGCACAAACAGAGGTAAACACACACACACAAATACACACACTCTCTCTTTCTCTCACTTTCTCTCTCTTTCTTTCTTTCTCTCTCCCTCACACACACAAATAGATTTTATTTTTGTAACAGCATAAATCCCGTATATAGACGTCTACACATCTATATATATATATATATATATATATATATATATATATATATATGCATATTTATCAAATGTGCATGTAGATATTTATGTTTAATATATATTTTTTAAATATATATTTTAAATAATATTTTTTGCTGATGTCAGGAGTCTTCGACGCCAATCGCACTAATAGTACTTGGTCGATAACCACTGAATAGTGTTACGAAAAGTGAAATAGTATAGTGAATAGAGTAGAGAATAGCGATCCGAAGAGTATAGAGGATAGAATAGGAATGTGATCAATTAGAAACACGCTACCACCCATATATGCGTTTCCTCTATGGTCACGTGTTCTACTTAATTCAGTAATAGGATCACCTGTGTTTGCTCACTGGCGATCTATGTTCAAACTCAAGTGTCGGCAGCGACACTTTATTCCCATATAACAAAATTTTTTATGTATATAATCTATATAATATATTTATAATATTATATATATATATATATATATATATATATATATATATATATATATATATATATATATATATATATATAGAGAGAGAGAGAGAGAGAGAGAGAGAGAGAGAGAGAGAGAGAGCGTAGGTAAATATAAAAGTGGACATTGAGATCATCACCAAGTGGTGGTAACATTCAGTTTCATGCTTAAACAGTCATATATATATATATATATATATATATATATATATGTGTGTGTGTGTGTGTGTGTGTGTGTGTGTGTGTGTGTGTGCGTGCGTGTATTATATATATATATTATTTTATATGCGCAGAGCTTATTGAAAAGTGCTAAATATGAGTGATAGAGCTAACATATTTAGTTGTACGGTTATGAGTTTGTGATCTTGCGTTTCACATTTTTAGCCATCATCAGACAAACTACGTATGTATGTATGCTCGAACGCATCGGTGTGTATCTGCGACTAATCTGGAATTGTTTATATGGTGTGTTTGTGTGAACTAAGATGCGTATACCTGTATGTATTTGTGTATGCGAGTGTGACCGCAACGCGGCACAGATGAGAATTTCCCGTCCCACCACCAAACATAATGAAACACAAACAAGTATAAATAGATCCAATTAAAAAAAATAAACCAGTTTGTCTGATGTTCGCAAAAGCGTGAAACCCAGGGTCACAAACTCGTATCCATACAACTGAATATATATATATATATATATATATATATATATATATATATATATATATATATATGTGTGTGTGTGTGTGTGTGTGTGTGTGTGTGTGCAAATTAATCAAAGCAAATGCTTTCGTTTCCTTTCTTTGACCATACGGCCAGTTTCAGACCTACTGGTGTGAAAGGGTTTAATCGATTTCTATTTTTCCTCAGATTAGGTCATTTGCAGTGGTGTGCAGAAATATGAATCTATTTTCAGGGTTTATGTTGACGTTTGTTTGGCCTTGAACTATACTGCGTCATCTGTGATTGCGTCAGATTTTTTATCACGGCCAGTCACTATTGTCTCGACTGTCGATTAGTTGTCCTACGGCCACTGTCTGCGATGGTCGTTACTCCAAGGAGGCGTACGAAAATTGTAACGCTGCACGAACACAGTGGCAAGCCTTACGAGTGAACAAATCAAAGTACTATAGACTGCCGCGGAAACTCCCCTGATTTAAATCCAATCGAGAATCTGTGGTCACTTTTCAAGAAACGACATCATGGAATGGACATACGAAATGCTAACAAGTGCACTGTGTCATGTTTCATTGCAAAAATACGAAAAAAAGTAAATAGTAACGGAATTATTCGTTTTCATTTGCAAAAAGGTATATTTATATATATATATGAATCCTGCCGCAGACCGCATATTCTCTTTTAATGAAATTTATCGAATATTCAGACCGGTAGACGAAAATGAATAAATATACTGTTTAAAAATTAAACGGAGCGTCTACTGAAATACAAGTATCCACTAAATTTAATGTTTAGTTAATAAAATCTGTCGGATTAATAAAAAAAAAATATCAATTAATTTTTTTTAGAAATTGTATGTGTATTTATGTATGTCTTATATCGTAGCAGAGCATATACCACTTAAATATATGTATATACATGGAAATATATCTATCTGCAGAGAGATGCATTAACATTTTTTGGGATAAATTTACAATTCTATGCTTATGAAATCTTTTAAATCTGGATGTATGTTAATTAGTTTTTTGACTTTAAGACATAATAGGGATTGGCTGTGAGATTTGTATAATATAAATTGCATTAAATTAGATTAATTCGAAATAAAAATAAAAAGAATGAAAATAAATAAATAAATAGACTAAAATTATATATATAAAATAAAAGACCCTTGTATAAATATTTTTAAACATCCTATTGAGAATTGCGCCAGTGGGTCAAAGTCGTCATACATGCTTTTATTCCTCAATTTTCTTGGTTCACACCAGCAAGTTCTGCTGTTATAGCCCACAGGAATCACTATTTCCGGCTATATCAGCATGACAGTTCTGATCACAACAGGCGTCTGTTCGTGGCTTCACGTAATAAATATAAACGTATCCCGGAAGGAGCGAAGTCTTAGTTTGTTGAGATAATTAGGTTCCGTATTGCATCTAACAACTCTGGCCCTCGTGATTACTGGCGGCTCTGTAATAGGATATTAAATATGAGTAAGTTTTTTTTTATTCCTGTTTTCAATCAATTTGGGGTATTAAAATCTGCTTATAAAGCAGAATGTTTTGCACGTAAATTCTTTTTCAAATTCTACTTTTGACTTGTCCGGAGAACCCTTGATTATCTTTTCAATGAAAAAGTGTTCTGATAACTTGGACTGATTTTAAATATGAATTAAGTTTAAGCGTCTAATGATTTTTTTCTTTTTCTTTCACATTTAACAACTTAAGTCTTTGGCAATTTCAACCATGGAAATATTAACAACCAAACAGCGTGTTAAAGTTATTGAAGCGTATTACAAAAATACACGTTCAAACAGAATTTGAATAAGAAGTTCCTAGATCGGATCATCTCTCGAAACAGCGAAGTCAATTGGCCACCATCACCGTGCGACTTGACGCCTTTAGATTTCTTTTTTTGGGGTCATCTCAAAAGTAAGATCTATACCAACAAGCCAACAACAATTCAACAGCTGAAGGATGAGATAATAAGGCATATTGGGGAGATCGAGGAGCAACTATGCAGAGACGTCATCAAAAATTTTGACCATCGAGTGGAGGTGTGCCGCCGAAGCCTTGGCGGACATTTGGGTGATATTATTTTTCATGCATAATTGCCATGACTTAAATAACATGATCCAATAGAGAAATAAATAAATTTTCACGAATAACACTGAATTATTTACTGCTGATTTTGATCCGTCTTAATGAAACACCCTTTATTTTTGAGTCTCTGTTGAATGATCTGCATATAACCTCTTCCATGGTTTTTGATACCATCTGTAACCTGGATCCACACAAAGCATGTGGACCTGATGGTATCCCTGTAATAAACATTAAGAAATATGTTCTCGAACTTGGTGATATCGTGATTGTCAGTTCAATCCTTGGATCGGGCTATGGGAGCTTGCACTCACTGTAAACGGGCGAGCAATAACGAAATTACTAAATAAAAATAAAAACAATCTACCCCCGGAGATTTAATGAAGGGTTCAGTTCTTAATTTTATGTAGTTTATCGATACACATGCGGAAAGTGCGATGGTAGAACGGCCGAAACGTTGTGATAACAACGAAAAAGATGAGGACAATAGTCCAAATATAAATAGTGTTAATAATAATAAATTCACTTCTACAACTGGAAAAGATTATGTGAACACTGTTCGAAAATAATTATTCGAAAAACATTTATTCGAATTGTAAATTCTTTGAATGAAAATTAATCGAAAGAAAATTATACTAAAGGATAAAACATAAAATTATTTATTGCAATAAAAATCTAAAAATTAAAAGAGAAAATGGACACATGATAATTACTTGAAAAACAAAGATCTTTAATAAAACTTTAGTTAGAAAAAATCCTTATAACCTTAAGTTATATGATTCTACCCGCAAATAGACAACTACTGAAAGGTACTCGTTAAAGGATACCTCTAATTTTTTAAGTTTTCCATTTACGTCGCGGTATTTCTTGGCGCTCTTGATACTCAGGCAACCTCCTCCTACTTTTGCAATATGAATTTCTTGCAAGTCTTGTTCTCTTTTATGAGCGTCTAAGAATTTCTATATTTGAGATGATGGGATGACATCTGCTGCTAAAAAGCCTTCTGCCATCTTTGAAGAGACGTTTGTATTTCTAAGTAAATTAGCATTAACTCTCTCAAAGCAAGACCACATACGTATTTCAAAAATAGATATTTCGAATATTTATCATTTAGTATAATTGTCCATTTAATTAACACTTTACAATTCGAATAAATGTTTTTCGATTAATTGTTTCGAAAAATTATTTTCGAACAATTTTCTTGATACGGCTGGAAAACAATCAAATTCATCCAAAAATACGCTCTTAAGTAGGCGCTGGAGGGGCTCGTCAGTGATGTTATTTGACTTGGTTCATCAGGGAGTTTCAGGTCTTTCAACATCATACACCTCATCACCAAGTCTACCCAATCACGGGAGATCAATCCTTGATTCTCCCTCTCAATCAAACGCTAACAGCTACTCTGGCCTTTTTAATTAAGAAAAGACCACGTTTTTCGCACACTCGAATGGATGTTTGTAACAACAAATCCGCTGCGTGAACTATATTTCAAATGGTCTACGGTGGAATTGGCTTCTTTTCTTCTTTTTTTCGGTGGATAGCAGTTTCAATGGATAGCCGAGCAGGTAATCTAACGTTCCTAAATTTAACCCTTTTTCCTAAGTAAGGTCTTACTCTAAATATTTACCTTTTTGATTTTATTTGTACTTTATTTTTTCGGTGGGAGACTTAAACTCAATCCTAGTATCACATTTTTATCGTTTAGATTTTATCGAACAATTCGAGATTATATCACGTAATAACGTGAAACGGAGTAATTTCTACGATAATATTATTTGAACACTTTAGTTTATTTACTAGAACTATACCAAGACTTCCGAGTGAAAGTAGTAGACGGAACTAAATGCGATCCATCAATGGTTTTGCTAGCACGAAGTCACAAGTCATCGTGACCGAGTGTTTGAGCGTACTGGCCTTGTTCAGATTGTTGATCACGCTAGATAACGCCCTCTCTCCCAGGAACTATAACTAGGGTCCGCTCAGCATAGCAGAAGGATAAGCCACAGGTGGGGGTCTGAGGGTATTGAATAAATACAAATGTGCCCGAGCAGGCATCATCAACAGGGATTTGCTAGTCATCCCAGTAGATAGCCATACTCAAATACGAACGGTCAGCCACCTTGTATATATATATGTATGCACACCCACAAACACACACACATATATATATATATATGCACACACACACACACACACATATATATATATATATGCACACACACACACACACACACACACACACACACACACACACACACACGAGGATCGTTCAAAAAGTTCTCAGCCAGAAAGAAGAGCCATAGTTGAACGTTTTTGTCATGTCTACACCCTGCCATTTCTTATAAAACTTGAAATACTCACTTTTACTAAAAATTTAGGTTTTTGTCTTCATTTCTGTGTAGGTGAGGCCCATATAAAGAGGGGTGCGAAAAATTTAAATATAGACAAAACAGAGGTCTGAGCAGATATAAGCAACTGCAAACAAAACCCACTGAAATGAGACACAATGAAATCCATGAGGACATTATACAGAGACTTGCTGAGGATTCCCCTTCCTGTGTAATTGTGGGCTGCGGAAATCATGCGGAGCAGGGACAGAGCAGAAGATGATCCTCGGTTAGGTCGTCCAAAAATCTCAACAACTAATGAATAAATCGATGCCATTCACCGTATGGTTTTGGATGATAAACGTTTTACTGTCCTGCAGATAGCTACGTCTATAGGCATCAGTTCTGATTTGGTCCATACTGTTTTAACTGAGAACTTGGGGATGAGCAAGCTGCATGATATGTTCCAAGAATGCTGGCAACAGAGCAGAAGCTGAAATGGGTTGACATTTCCAAGACACTTCTGACTCGCTTCCAGGCTGACCCGGAGAATTTCCACCACAGATTCGTAACTTAAGATGAAACCTTGGTTCACCATTTCAAACCTGACTGAGAAATTCAAAGCAAACAATGGTTCTTCACCTACTAAGAAGTTCAAACAGGCAACGTCTTTTGGCAAGGTGATGGCTTCTGATATTTTATTCTGAAAGCTTAATCATGATAAATTACCTGGAAAAGGGAAACACTATTAATGGACAGTACTATGCATCAAATTTAAGACAACTGAAGAAAGGAATCAAGTCAAAACGTCAAGGGAAGCTGAGGGAAGGTGTGCTCTTTCTCCAGGATAACGCGCCCGTTCACATTGCTGAAGTTGCCAACTGTATCTTTGAATTGATACTCCCCACCCCACTTACTCACCTGACTTAGCCCCATCTGTCTTTTTACTGTTTCCAAATTTCAATTTCTCCCATCTACGTCGTCGCCATTTTCGAAATAAAGATCATATGTCCCGTGGAGTAGATCTTGGAGGATCAGAACGACACCTTCTTCCGTGGTTGGGATGAAATGCATAAGCATCGTTGTAGCAAGTGCATTGATGTCAAGTGTGCTTTTGTTCGTGGATAACATGTCTGTTCACACTTCTCAAGTTGCAGTAGCTGAAGCAGCCGACTGTCACTTTGAATTGCTACCCCATCCCTCCTTACTCACCAGTCTTGGCTCCATATGACTTCATCCTGTTTTCTAAATTCAAATCACACCGGCAAGGTTGCCATATTGAGAAGGGCTTTTTGGAAGACCAGGACACCACCTTCTTCCGTGTTGGGATTGCAATGCTTAAAGATCGTACGACTAAGTGCATTGATGTCAAGGGGGACTATATTGAAAACAAGGAAAAAACTGTCTTGTTTCTCCAACTCCTAGGTTTTTGAACGACCCCCATATGTAGTGATTTTCCAAGAGTAGCTTAGATGTTGCACAAGACCGAAAGTAGAGGGTACCCAGTGAGGATCAAACTCAGTCGTAATTGTTCTAGCAAAACAAGCTTGCTAACCATTACACCGTCTTGAGGCGCCCAGATCAGAGAGATGTATAGAAAGATATGATTTTCCAAGCGTAGCTTAGATGTGATACAAGACCGAAAATAGGGGGTACCCAGTGAGGATCGAACTCACTACCCAGTCGTAATTGTTCTAGCGAGACAAGATTGCTAACCATTACACCGTCTTGAGATGCCCAGATCAGAGAGATGTATAGAAAGATATGATTTTCCAAGCGTAGCTTAGATGTGTCACAAGGCCGAAAGTAGGAGGCACCCAGTGAGGATTGAACAGTTCTAGCGAGAGAAGCTTGCTAGCCCTTACACCACGTCGAGGTGACCTAACGACCCTCGCATGTATATGGAGACAATGAAACAAAATGGATAGCTTTCATACTATGCGTTTCGTCGACGTGATATAAGATGTTTCGGCTATTTCAGTTAGAATAGAAACAAAACTGTGTGTAAAGAGAATGGGGCTTTTGAGGGTATGATATGAGAGATAATAAATTAAGTTACTTTATCAGATCCGACGACAAGAGTCTAGAAAGTATTTCTTTCTTATCTTTTTTTTATTATTTTTTAAGAATATACATTAGAGGCGTTGGTGTGTGTTGGATTTAAAAATCAGTCTACTCCGTGTAGATCTTTTTTCTTCTTTTTTTCTGTTAGTTCGCATATGGCATTGTGCTATTTATTGTTTTGCGGTGATCGGCCATATTATGTACGACCCCAGTCTTAAGCTTATTATCGATATTTTGAGATCAGTGCACTCTCAATGGATTTTCTTCTTAATGGATCTTTTTCTCTTTTCGTTTCTTTTTAGGCGGTTCAACTCTGCAATGATTATAAAGTCTTTTTTAATTTCTGGATGCTTCGCCGATGTATATTCTACATTTGTCTTATTATCAACGCTTTTTTTTGGTTTCTTATTATACATTGTAACACACACAAACATATATATATATATATATATATATATATATATATATATATATATATATATAGATAGATAGATAACTAGACTCGTTACGAAAAACCCTCGAATTTTTGATTTGCAAATAATCAAATCAATCTCGAGGGAAAAAAGGTTTTAAAAAAAGAAAGAGCTACAAACATGAACTACCGCCGAAAAAAATTGCACAAATGCAGGTCTGAAGCCCAAAGAAAAAACCCCGATACGAGTAAACAGCTAACTAACAAAAGAGCTCAATACAACCGTAGAGCAGACCTAGATACACCTAGTGAGACAGACAAACCTACCTAGGTTTCAACCTAAACGGATCGTCAGGGAAATATATATATATATATATATATATATATATATATATATATATATATATGTGTGTGTGTGTGTGTGTGTAAGCATTTCAGATAGACCATATCTGTAAAAAGACAATAGGAATAACGATAAACTAAAGGAAAACTTATCATAGCCGACGTTAAAGGCACTCAGAAGACAAAAGGCGTCAGCCAAGTTAAGTTTTCCATTGGTCTTATATATATATATATATATATATATATATATATATATATATATATATATATAAGATAAGCAAAATGTTCGTTCGTTTTATTCAGTAAATTTCTACTTAATAAACGAACGAACATTTGGCCAACGTATGTGTGTATAAATCTTAGTTATTTTTGAATATATTTATATTTTCTGTAAACCAACCCGCAAGACATTGATTTTTTTTGTCTATTTATTATACGTGTTAATTCTTCATCCGACTTTAATTCTCTTTGTTTATTTATTACGAGTTACTTCGTTTTTTGTTTTTCTTTTTAAATATCTAAATCTTCTGTGTGCTTATTTTTCTAAATTTTCGTGTATATTTTGTCTAATCTGATCGTTTTTTCTTCTTAATTTTATTTTTCGTGTTTTCGTTTGTTATTGGGCTGACTTGTTTTTAACGGCAGCCATCTTGTTTTTGTAATATTAGTTAATCTTACCAATTTCTCGTTTCGTATTTATTTTTGTAGCATATCGCTTTTTTATTATTGTTGTATTATTTAAACAAAAGAGACTTATTGCGTAACCGTTTTTCTGTTATCTGTCTTAATTTGTCTTTAATGTTTATTTAATTTTTCGTTTCTTGTTCAATTTTTAAAGTCTAACTTTTGTTCTCGTCTGTTTTTTGCGTAAGTTTTCTTTTTTAAGTAGCCCTTTTTTGCACGTTTAACTGTTTTTGTTATCATTTTGTCGTGTTGAATCTGTTTCTGTGATTTTTTTGTAATTATCTTTATTTATTTATATTTTAATTTTCTGTTTTCGTTTTGTGTAACAGGAAAAATAAGGGGCTTGTTTTATAAGGATAACAATGGTGCCAAGAAGATTGTCAAAAAATTTTATTCGAGTCAAAAAAAAGAAAGACCCAGACAATAAGCAGTTGGAAGTTCCCGATGCTATCGACAATGAAAGCAGTAATATGGATACCGAAAAGTGCCTTAATGTTGAGGAATCCACAAAAAGTATGGCCAAAATTTAGAAACCATAATTTTGAGAGAAAATATGTTGGCCGAAAAAGGCCAAGAGACTAATGACGACAGCAACAACAAAAAAGATGACAACTTAGCGATCGGAGAAACGCACTCTTGCTTGAATTCCCCTCCAAAGTGTACTATCAACATTACGGAGTTCCTTGAGAAAGCCAAAAGCTGCGCAAATCTGGTCACAGCAGATGGGCTTTTGGTTAATCCAGAGGAACTACAGAAAGTTGAAAAAAGAATTGTCAGCCTTTGTGGTGAACAAGACTTCGAGCAAAATTTGTCACTCCACAAAAGACACAGTCATAAAATCATTGACGTCTCTGAGAATCAAACCTCAGAGGGTGATAAAAGAAAAGGGATACTTACCCACGCCTCCCGACTGTGAAGCCGCTTCAAATCGGGATCATAAAACGAAAGACATAATTCTGCGAACGGAATATGAAAGCAGGTGGAGGACGCTTATCAGTATTTGAGGTTCCGCCTCTGATCATCGGAGAGCACTTGGCCGCCTATCTGTGCCAATTTGGACAGATACTCAGTGGTTCCTCTGATGATATGACCGGGATGGAGTTTTGAAATGATGATTGATCGGAAGGTATTCATCTCCATCCCCAACTGTCTGAATGTAGAGGGCAGAAAATGGCAATAATTGTCACCGAGCGTAGACCAACTTGCTGGAAGTGTGGGCAGACTGGTCACCTGTCCTTTTCCTGCTCAGAGAGGAAGGCCTCTGAAGTTCTGGCCTCCGCCGACCCAAATCCCTTTTTGGACGAATTTGTTATTTCCATCTTGCCTGTAATGGGCATGCCAGCGGTCGGGTGGTTAAACGCCCTGTTGGGTCTGTCTCTCTCCCTTCATTTCGCGAAAAGCCTTTGCCCGATGCTCGTGTGGCAGCACTAAAGGGTAGCTCTGGGCAATGGAACCTCGTTTCACTGAAGTCCCCAAGGCAAAAGACACGCACAGCCCCGCTAACCTCTACCAGTTCCAAAGGTATCTCTCCGGCCAGCTATTCTTAATAATTAAGGAAAGACACGCTGAAGTATAAGCCTTCCTTTGAAAAGGAAGAAAGATTACAGCAGCTAAAAGAATCTCTAAAGGAAAAACGTTACATATCCGAGGAAAACTTAGACCTACTTCATCGGCTCCACCTTCTCCAGCTTCAAAACAACATTCTATGCCCCCACTCAATAGTGAAAGTAGTAACATCGATTACCTTAGTCACTTAGAAAATCTATATAAGGAAATCTTGTAAGGAGAAATGATCATTACTATAAGGTAATTTTAAATTCCTATTATATGTACCATGATTTCCCAAGTATAATACGTATTTTTCTAAAATCAATAAGAAAAATCAGTGGTGCGTATTATGCACAACTACAAAAATTCTTTAAAAAATCTGTAAAATAAAATAAAGAATGATCATAAAACTAAATTAGAATAATATTATTCTATGTTTAAAATCATTTTTTATTTTTTTAAGTAAGAATAGGAAACACTGGCTGTAATGAAATTGGAGAGGTACAATTCATAGGGTTTGATTACCAAACAAGGGGTGCGTATTATGCATAAGCAGAAGCATTTTCCCAAACTTTCAGCACAATTTTATGAGAGCGGATTATGGATGGAAGCGTATTATACATGGGTAATTACGGTAATTTATATTTGCTCTTTTATAATAAATACATTGATTAATATATTATATTATTAGAATGGATTATATGCCAAGCGATATATATATATATATATATATATATATATATATATATATATATATATATATATCTTGGCAGCAAGTTTTCATTGAGATATGTTTCATTGAATAATTTAGACAAGTTTTATCTACTTATTTTAGGTTGGATCCTTTCATATTCACAGACAGTTTTTATGTCATTATTAAAGGAAGAGAGAAAATTACCGTGTTGATACATATTATTTTATTCCGTGTACTTTCGGTATAGCACAAAGTCATCATCAGGATGTGATTTATTTCAAGACAAATATTGTAGTGTTCATCATTTCAAAAGACAAAATTGCTGTGTTCATCTGAAAGTTAATTTTTTTTCCTTGTGAAGTGAAGAACGCTGTGTGAGTATGTGATTGCTAGGCACCAATTCAGGGGAGATAACTAAGTATGGTTTGTCAAGAGCTTTTAAGAAATAAGTAATAAAACTATTAGTACAAACTTGGATATTTTAAACTATCTATTGTACATATTTTAACACATTTGTGCAGTATTCATAATTAATTTTATTAAGGATTTGATTCAATTTTGTTCGTGAATATGAAAGTATCCAGTTGAAAATAAGTAGACAAAACTTGTCTAAATTATTCAATGTAATAATAATAATTAATAATGATGATATTGGATATATATAGTAATGGATAGCGGCTTTGATTGAGGAATCGGAGAGCCAAGTTCGAATTCCAGTCGAATCTATTATATTCACTTACGTGCTAATGCCCTTGAAAAAGGTATGGATCCTTTTTCTCCACCCTCCAGCTACGGGTAAATAGCAGGCCAGACTGGGTTCTATAGGCTTGGATGGCAACTGGTCTAAGAGAAGGACAAATCTGAATTCAAAACATTGTGGCACGTAGTGCACCAAGTTTCTGTATTCGGTTGAGAAACGTTGGTCTAATGATTACAGATTTCCGGCAAGGATTTATTAAAGAAATATGACAAAATTCGCATTCCGTCTAATGATTACATATTTTATGGCAAGGATTTATTAATCGTATATGTCTAATATTTCATTCCATCGAATGGTTCAATATGTACAGCGAAAATTTTTTTATACTATTTCATATTTTTACGTATTCTTTATTTAAGCATCGTATCAAATTTATTCATATTTTAAACTCTATCTACATCTCATTATGTTCTATCTGTACACACACACACACACACACGCGCGAGCGCAAATATATATATATATATATATATATATATATATATATATATATATATATAAAAGTGAACATTGAAGTCAACACTCGGAGGCGACAAGCTGTTTCATGCTAGACGAAATCCTAAGGCCGCCTAACGATTGTGTTTAGCATTAAACAGCCTATCGCCTCTAAGTGTTGACGTCAATGTTCCCTTATATATATATATATATATATATATATATATATATATATATATATATATATATATATATGAAGAAATATAGTTTTAAAGTGTGCTATATTTATGGGATAAAGTGGTCAATATTAGAGATAGAGCGTATGTAAATATAAAAGTGAACATTGAATTCAACATTCGGAGGCGACATGCTGTTTCATGCTTGACGCAATCCCAAGGCCGCCTGGCGATTGCGTTTAGCATGAAACAGCCTGTCACCTATGTGAGTTGACTTCAATGTTCACTTACATATTTAAATACGCTCTATCTCTGATATTGACCACATTATCCCATAAATATAGCACAAAAATCTATATTTTGCCATATATATATATATATATATATATATATATATATATATATATATATATATATATATATTATTGGTTTAAAATATGTTTTTTCGCTACACAGTTCTAACCATGTTTCAAAAATAGAAGCTGAAAGCTCCGAATTTAATCTTGTAATTAAATTAAAGACATTAAATTTAATTTTGTAATTAAATTTACTTTTAATTTTTATTTTAATTTAATTTTAATTAATTTAATTTTAATTTTGTAATTAAATTAATTTAATTTAAATTTTGTAATTAAATTAATTTACTTTTAATTTTGTAATTAAATTAAAGATATTAAATTTAATTTTGTTGAATTGAATTTATCTGTAACCTTGGAAACGTGAATTATGATTTTTGTTGTGTCTTTAAAACCCAGTAATTTTAAAAGTTACTCCAAAATTCGCTTGAGGATGAAATGTAACTAATGTCTTTAATTTAATTACAAAATTAAATTCGGAGCTTTCGGCTTCCATTTTTGAAACATGGTTAGAACTGTGTAGCGAAAAAGAACATATTTTAAATCAATTAATTTATAATATTAATGCTCTATAAATTTACATTGAGCACTATTTTGTAAAAATAAAAATAACTATAAGAACACCGGATTATATATCTTACTGTTCTTTCTTATATATATATATATATATATATATATATATATATATATATATATATATATATATATATATATATATATTGAGAAAGATTGAAATATAAAGAATAGGAGTGTTAATGTAATTTTGGGCGATATAGTAATGTGTTTGATTCTGAGTACGTCCCACACGTTGCGTCAGTGTAAACCTGCTCAGTAGAGAGGCCCACCTCTGTTATTTGTTTGTTTGTGTCTGTGTTTATATGCGTGTGTGTGTGTGTGTGAGAGAGAGAGAGAGAGAGAGGGAGGGAGATAGTTTGCATAGAGGGGAGAGTGTTTTAATTTATTTTCGTACTTTCGTGTTTTTCTTTTTCCCATCTTATTTCTGCAGCTGCAAATTACTCATCTATTGTGCCTCTTTTATAGTTGTACGTCTCTCGAAATCCTTTCTCGCATTTTTTCCTTACCGTTTAAACAATAAACGACGCACAGGTGTTTCTCTAACTAACTCTCTCTCTCTCTCTCTGTCATGCACTCATTCTTTCTCTCTCTCACACACATTCTTTCTCTCCTTCTCCCTTTACTATGATTTCTTTTCCCCTTCCCACAATTACTGATTTTTTTTTTTTTTTTTCATTCCCCTTCATAAGTGTCGGTATTTCAGTGTTGTCTATTTTATCTCTTTCCTTTTGTTTCTTTTCTTTTTTCTTTTTCTCTTTTTCTCTTTTTCCTTCTTTTGAATCTGCCAGACGAAAGGAGCCGTGTGAAATAACGCGTCCGTTGTCAACAATCGCACTAACGAGCCTGCTTTTTCTTTTGCTTGTTGTCGTCTTCTGGCGGGAAATTTTTTTATTATCTACAGGTGCGAAATAAAAAAAAAAAGAAAGAAAAGAAAGCAAAAACAAAGAAAGAAAGCACGGACAGAAGGTCAAAGTTCGCACTCTATTCGCATCGGGACACGACTCGTTGTATATTTATGACAAAGTAAAAACCTAACCGGACTTCACTCGTCGCTCTATACATTCGGCCTTGTGTCAGATCTAAGTAACGCTTAATAAATCGCTAATATACATCCCGGGATAGTGCGAAATTAATACCAGCTCAAGACCCAGGTGGATCCCCATTCCATGGACGGGGCTAGGGTCATTATCCGGTGCTTGGGGGAAAGGAAAAAGTGACGAGAGGACTTGAACAATTTTTGAACGGTTTTCCGAAATCTTACATTAAACTCCGACATTGTATCACATACAGTGGTGATTCTGAAACACTGAAAGTGGGGCGGAGGGGACACTTGGGGGGCCGAGATTTTTCTGCGGAGGAGGGGGCAAATTCAAGCAGTGTCTTTATTTTCATACTACACCACTATCGTATACACAACTTACGAATGAATTTTACTATAAGTATGTTAATTCACTAAATTAAAACAGAATAACGTTTCATTCATAATAGTGGAGTTCTCAGCTATTCTTGCCATCTTTTCAACTCTCAGCTGTTGGACCACAAGAGAGGTTAACTTCAAAACAAAATCAAAGGGTTAATACTAACGTCAATACTAGCAGAACAGTGTAATTCGGCTGGTCTGATTTTTTTCCTCTACAAAACTTTTAAAAAGTGGGGGGGGGGCAACCAAGGGGCCAGCCAAAATCCGGGGTTGGGGGCATTGGCCCTCTTCTTCCCCCTCCCCCCGTAGAATCGCCACTGATCACATACTCTTACGATGTGGAATCGCGGATAAATGCCGACTTCTCCACCACGATTCGGAGTAGTTGGACATTGATATAAGCTCAAACCCTACAGGGGAATCCACGCCTGCGGGTAAATAATTACGTGGTTTTCGTACTGGGATCAAAGTGTGTTATTTGGTTTTATCTCTGCTGTCTTTCTCTCATCGGACATGTGACAGGATGGCTTTAAGAGATGCGCAGTGTCAGGGATTCCAACCCAGCTGTAGCAACTCCCTCCAAAGAGAGAGGGTTGGCGGGTGTCAAAGCTCTCGTGGTAGCCGCTGTGGTGAATAGGGCCACTTTTGACACGAGCATGTATCTCCGTATACTGGTATCTCGCTGTGGCGTAATGATTACCAAGCTTGTCTTAGAGAATAATTACAACCGTATAGTGAGTCTGGGTACCCCATACGGTCGACCGTGTGCTACGCTTAGAAAATCATCATATATCGCCGGATATGAGCACCCCATTTCAAAAACAACCTCGATTCAAATCCCGGAATTTGTCAGTGGATGAAGAGGGCTGATGAGAAATTATCGAATAAAAGTGTGGTATGTTTTCTCATTTCTGTTGGAAGTTGCGGTTTGTATAATGGTCTTACAGGCATCCATGTGGAAACCTTGGTTTTAGTAAAGTCACCATCTCTTTTATTCTTGGGGCGAATTGATTAAAAACAAATTAATTCCTTTGATTCTCTGTTTTTTTCAACCAACACGCCTATTTTGTAAATTGAATAAATCCTATCCGCAGTATTATCAGTCCTGACAAGGCATCTCAACTTTAACCACTTGCCGAACAGCGTAGCGTAACATCCCTTTGAATCTTCTATAAATATTTTCCCGGTAATTATTTTGACGAGCTCTCCTCTTTGGGGTTTAATTTTTAAATATTTTTTTATTCTTCCACCCATATAAATTGTACATGTGAGAATCATTGAGTTGGTGCAAAAATAATGTCGTTTTCTCACATACTTGAGAAAACGACATTATTTTTGCACCATCCTAATAGTTAGGCCTTCATAGAGATACTGAAGTATTATGGTGACTGTAGTAAGAATGGTAAGTAAAAATGTATTATTTTGGTTTAAGGAATACTGTGATATGTTTGGGTCAGTAATTGTGCTAGCTAAATCTAAGATAAGATAGATTGAAGACCAGCCTATGTCTGTTTTGGCTTTGTGCCACACATTCGTATCTTTCAAAATAAATATTACTCTCCTCATTGCAGTTTCAGTTTTAAGAAATGTTATTTTTATTCCCCTCCCCGTCCCAAGACAAATTGTAGATATGAGAAATAGGACTTCATAGAGGCTTTTAGAGGCATCTCAACGTGGTGTAACGGTCAGCAAACAGGTCACCGTAGAACTATTACTGCTGAGTGACCAGTTCAATCCTCCTCGTTTCTCCGTTCTTTTTGGCCTTGTGCTACGTCTAAGCTACACTTAGAAAATCATCATTGGGACTATGTGGTATTATGGCGACTGTAGTAAGAATGATGTAAGGAATACTGTGGTATATTTGGGACAGTAATTGTGGTTAGCTAAGATTTTTAAGATAAGACAGTTTGAAGACCGTCCTTTCCCTATTCCCACGTTTGGCCTTGTGCCACACTTTTGCATTTCTCAAAATAAATATTGCTATTCGCTATGGATTCTAAGCGCAATACTAGACTGGCAGATTCTTCTTTATGTACCGTGCCTCCACAAGACGTGGGCGATCATGGCTCTCCACAACATCCTGTCCCTGTAGCTCTTAATAAACAGTCTTTATTGTCTCTATCTGCCATCTGTTTGCTCAAGCTCACTAAGAATGTTATGCGTTGTTTTCTTCTGTCCTTTTTGCCCTCTATCAGTCTAGTGAGTATCGGATTTTCCAAGTCCTCTTTCCTCATTATGTGCCCCAGAAACCTCAACTCCCTCTTCCTGTTTTAGTTTCTAATTCCTCCAAGATTTCTTTGTTTCACACTTGTTCAGTTCATTGTATCCTCAGCGTCCTTCTGTAGAACTACATTCATTTTGCTTCAAGTCTCCTATCCATTGCCAGATAAGTACCATAATTTCACTGTTGAAATTGCAAGTTGCAACCGCATGAGTTCTATGCTAATTACTTTACCTCTCACATTTCTCGCACGTGTAATTTTCTTCCTGCTTTCCTGTCAACTACGATCTTCAAAAATTTAAACGCAATATCACTCGTCATCTTCTATCTTCCCGAAACCTGTTTTTTATTGTCTACCCTTGCTTCTTTCACCCTTTGCATACCAGTGGCATCATTACCTTGCTTGGGATAGAATAATTATAAAATTAATATATCTAATATATATATATATATATATATATATATATATATATATATATATATATATATATATATATATATATATGTGTGTGTGTGTGTGTATATATATATGTATACATATATGCCTATATATATATGTATGTATATATATATATATATGTATATATATATATATATGTATATATATGTATATATGCATATATATATGTGTATATATGTATATATATATGTATATATATGTATATATATGTATATATGCATATATATATGTGTATATATGTATATATATATGTATATATATGTATGTACATATATATATGTATATATATGTATGCATATATATGTATATATATATGCATATATATGTATATATGTATATATATGTATGTATATATATATATGTATATATGTATATATATGCTTATATATACATACATATACATATATGCGTATATATATGCATATATATATATATATATATATATATATATATATATATATATATATAATTAAATATGAAATATATATATATATAATTAAATATGAAAACGGAGACTAACAAGACAGTGTGCAATGATTGTGATCTGAAGATTTGGGATCGAATTTCTTCGATTCTAATGAAATAAATATCCCATTGAATTTGTTACTCTTGTTAATTTTAGCTCCAAATAGAGAGTAAATTAGTAGAATGCTTTTCTCGGTACATTTTCTGATCTTTGAGAACTAGAAAACAAGTTCGCCGAACTGGATCCATGACAGCTTGATTCCGTGTTGAACTGCATGAAACCCGGTCATCTCTTCTGGAGACATTCAGTGGTAGACATTCGCGTCAGTACGGCTTGCTATTGTGACTGCTATGGCCTGTAATAGTTAATTCCATTATTGTCGCTAAAATTTACTTTACATATTTCATTACGAAAAATATGGTGTACAATTATATATGTCAAACTAGCGGTTTTCTTCAGAATAATAATTGTTTTATTAATAGCCTCGGTAGTCACACACACACACACACACACATATATATATATAAATATTGAAATTAAAATAACTGATCCAAGTGCAACTTTCGGATAATAAGTGCGACATTACTGTAATTATTGAACAATATAGTTCATGCCACTTTGACGGAAAATCTACAAGTAAAAAAGAATTCTCTTATTTGTACAAAAACGCACAACCTTAAAATTTAAATTCAAACTCAGCGTTGCGACTGCACGTTCCAAAACAATAACACATTTCTCATAGCATTTTTTCGGATTATATCTCTATTGTCGTTGTCCTCTTATTACTGAACGTAAAAACAAGAACAAAATCTATTTCCATACCTGAGGATGTATGTAGGAACAGACGAAAGCTTGTAAAAATAAAAAAGACCTTATGCAACTAAAATTTATAAACGAGGATCATATCATTCATATACAGGTTCGGGGTTTATGTATCTTATTTATATTGTTTGCGATGATGTATTCTCGCCATTTAAATCATTAACCTCTGTATTTGTTCTTTGTATGAATGATTCATGAATTTGTAAATTAATTGCACCTTTATTGAAATTAATATATATATATATATATATATATATATATATATATATATATATATATATATATATATATGTATATATATATATATATATATATATATATATATATATATGACTGATCCTATTAATAAAACAATTATATATATATATATATATATATATATATATATATATATATATATATGATTGAATAAATTACAGGCATTATGTTTGCTAATTTTTAACAATATCCGTTCATACTCACGAATAACCTTACGTGTATTGATGTTAAAGGTTGAGAGAAATGTGCTATAACTGTTTAAATTCCCTTTATTTTCATTTCCCAAGTACTTTCAATCTTTTTTCCAAGATCATCTTCAGGTGTGCGAGTAATATAGTTTTGTAAAACTTGCATTTTGTATATAGTTTTATATTATTGTATTCTTAAACGCAGTCGTCAGAGCATGTGCACTGAGTTTGACCTGAACTATTTACCTATGGTAGCCAGTGTTGCATTATGGGTATGTCTATTGTATTATTCTAACAGTTATTGGGTGTGCAGTGATTGTTACGTTTTAAATTATTCTAGAGGCTATTGAGTGGAAATAATTGTTGATCGCAATGCAGTTTTGTGAATATTTTATAGTGTTGATAATTAACTAACAACAAAATGTCCATTCGGTTAGTATTTATTTCATGAATAATTCAAATATTCATCTCTTCATACAGAATTCTTTAAAATAAAATCTTCGATCGGAAGAGATGAATATTTGGTATATTCATGAAATAAATTATAACCAAATACATTTTTAGGTATCGCCTTTACTCATTATATATATATATATATATATATATATATATATATATATATATATATATATATATTTCTTTTTTTTTTAAGCGTTTCACCCCAAGCAAGGCGGGAAGCCACTAGGACGCAAGGGGTTACAGAAAATTTGAAGCAAGATCAGATAGGACTGATAGAGGAAAAGATGAGGAGAAGGATAGTGGATAGATCAAGGCAACTGGAGATGTCGATTGACATTACATTTGAATAGCTGGAGATTATAGCTCTCAGAGAAACTAGAATAGGGAAGGGGGTTCCACAGGCGAGAAGTGCGAGACATGAAGCTAGAAGAGTAGAAGAGACGGCTACATTTAGGAGTTTCGATAGTGAAAGGGTGAGAGCGGGATTGCCAGCCTCGTAGGACGCTTGAACTCATGAAGTCTGGGAACCAGCGAATGCAGCTCCTCGGAGCAATTGCCATGAAAGTATTTGTAAAAAAGACAGGGAGAGGCGACGGCGCGTCTGTGAGAGAGTGACTGTAGACGAGATGCCATAACAGGGCCAATTATATTGCATATCCGCCTCTGGAGCCTATCAAGAACCCCGAGGCAAACAGAAAGGGCTTCAGACCATATATGGCAGCAATACTCCATGCAAAGGCGAATTGTTGATTTGTAGATCTGATGGATTGATTCCGGGGAGAAAAATTTCCGGGCGCGCCACAGGGAGCCAACTTTTCTTGCGGTGGACAAAGCAATTGACTCAATGTATTTGTTCCATCTTAGGTCAGCAGTTAACGTGAGACCGAGCAGCCGCAGAGATGTGCTCTCGAGAAGTTGAGCGTCAGACATTCTAATGGATGGCAGGAAAGGATCTCTGTGGTGATTAAAAGAGAGCAGTTTTGTTTTTGAGGCATTAAAGTTGACCAGCCAATTCCTGCCCCAGTTCCCAACCGATTGGAGGTCCTTTTCGAGACGCCCGGCCAGGTTAGTTTTGTCAGTGACACTAGATTTGTTTTTGAGGCAGGAATAAATTGTGGTGTCATCCATGTAGATAGCAACTTGGGAATTTATGGCGTCAGGATGGTCATTTATGTAGATAAGGAATAGAGTGGGGCCTAGGATGGATCCTTGAAGAACACCTGCGTTCGTGGGATAGGAACTGGAGGAGAATCCGTTGAGAACGAACTTCAGTTCACAGTTTGACAGGAATCATTGTATTAGGTCAAACAATTGACTCGTAATGCCATAACCCAGGAGCTTGCGAAGAAGGCTGGCATGCCAAATCCTATCAAACGCTTTGGGGATGTCAAGGGCCACGGCACGAGCTTCTCCGTTATTTTGAAGAGCTTGGTAGACAGTTTCAGTGATGGCCGTAATCACATCAGCTGTAGATCGGGCAAAGCGGAAGCCATATTACTTGTCTGAGAGCAGATCATGGGATGTGAGGTGGTTAACCACCTCGGTATTGATTAAGGCTTCGAAGACGTTGCCGAAGAGGGGTAGGAAACTGATATGACGGTAGTTAGAAGGGTCAGAGTGGTCGCCAGTTCTTGAAGACAGGAACAATCGAAGAAGACTTCCAGCAGTCACGAAAACAAGATTCATTGAGGCAGTAGTTATATAGTTTAGAGAGGGCGGGCGCCAGTTCAGGCTCGCATTTCTTCAAGACAATGGCTGGTATCCCATCTCCACTACTAGCCTTGTTGGGGTCTAAATTGGAGATATTGCCCAATACCAAAGACGGGGGTATGTGTAACCCACTCAATATGGCCTCAGTTCTAAGAGAGAAGTCGGGTATTGGTACACCGGAAGAGTCGAGCGTTGAGTTGAATGAAAATTTCCGAGCAAAGCATTCAGCCTTGTCGGCAGAGGATGTCAGGACTTCGAACTGGTTGAACAAAAGAGGTATAGAGGGTTTGCAATTGTTCAATACGGTCTTGGAGAGACGCCAATAATCTTTGGAGCCAAATTTGCGAGATGCAATACACCCCTTCATCCGAGCAGCAAATAGTGACTTAGCATCGTTGAGGACACGCTTACATTCGTTACGGGCGGAGGCAAAGAGACGTCTATTGCGGTCAGACATGTCACTATGGAATAGATGAAAGAAGTGGTTCCTATGGGCGATGGCGGCTGAGCAAGCGGCGGAGAACCATGGGATAATTATTTATTTAAAAATATGATTCCATCGCTACATAAGAGTTCTCATGTTTCAAAACAAGAGCCGAAAACTTCAATATAATTATTTGAATTAAATTGAATTAAAGTACCAAGCTCTGTTCCATCTTCAAGCGAAATTTTTTTTTGAATAACTAATTCTTGAAATTTACGCGTTTTATAAGCATATTCATTATTAAAATTAAAATTACTATGGTAACGGCTAGAGCAATTATTAAAAAAAAGGGGTGTAAGGGTTAATACTTTGTATCAATATCTCAGTTACATTCAAAGAGGTCGAGTCAGACTTTTAAATAAATAATTATATTTAGGCTCTACTTTTGTATTGAGCACTGTTTTTTAAAAATAGTAAAGAACTTTGGATTATTTACCTAACGAGTTCTTTCCTATTTTCTATATATTTTCACTCACACACACACACACACACACACACACACACACACACACACACACACACACACACACACATATATATATATATATATATATATATATATATATACATATATATGACTGAGCCTATTAATAACACATTTATTAGTTGGACGAAACGCATTAGTTGTTTTTTTATTGTTTATTCGATTACTTACCGCTAGTTTGACACCATATTTTTCGTAATGAAATATGTAAAGTAAATTTTAGCGATGATAAACGAATTAATTATTACAGGCCATAGCAGTCACAATAGCAAGCCGTACTGACGCGAATGTCTACCACTGAATGTCTCCAGAAGAGATGGCCGGGTTTCATGCAGTTCAACACGGAGTCAAGCTGTCATGGATCCTGTTCGGCGAATAAGTTTGACACTCTAGGGTCAATTTTGTCGGACGTCTCGACCCTGACAGGCACAAACTCCTATCTGTCAAACGGGGAACGATATTTAACCACTCCCAGTCGTCAAAAGCGGGCGAAGTGGTCGACGTAATCAGATTGTAATTAGTGTGGGGACAAAAAAAAAAAAAAAAGAAAAAAAAAAAAAAAAAAGAAAAGAAAAATAAAGCCTTCTAGGTCTGTTCCTAAATATGTGACTTTCTCTTCATGAATGGGATGGCAGTTATTCCATTAGGGCGTTCACCGTCTACCCGATTCAAGTTATTTGTCATCTAAATTTTATCTCGGTAAAAACTAATTTTTGCTACTTCTTTGAGTGCCTGATGATCATTACAGAAACCGCACTTACTAGAAATACACGTGAAAATTGCAGTGTTTTCCAATTTGAATTTTCTGATAAAATTTAATTCGAAAGTTAATGATTGAATAAGCTCATAGTTTTCTACTTGTCGTAATTACTAGAAAGACCCGTGAAAAGTTCACAGTTTTCCTATTTTAAATTTCTGAGGAATCTTAATTTTTCAGTTACCGATTGAATAAGCTCATGGCGAGTTCTACAATAAAACATCCATAGAAATTCTCCTATTGCATCGTTAAATATTTGAGCTTAACAACTGAAACAAAATATTGCAATACCAATCATAAATATCAATGGTGGCCGTTATTTTAAGAAGTAAGGGGGTACAAATGAAAATATTTAAAATTGACAACTCTTTCCATTTCACTGAAACAGACGTTAAACACTTTTATATTTCTTTCTTTCTTTCTTTCTTTCTTTCTTTCTTTCTTTCTTTCTTTCTTTTTATCCCTGAAACCAAGTGGCATCTCCGATATATATTTTGTTTTTCCACGCAATCAAAAAGGAATGGTCCATTATTCATGGGGTATTAGCAGAGGACGTTAAACACTTATTTCTTTCTTTCTTTCTTTCTTTCTTTCTTTCTTTCATTTTCTCACTGAAACCAAATAGTGTCTTTCCTCCTCTCCCCACGCGATCAAAACGCAATAGTGCATTATTCATGATGTATTGGCAGGGCGTAACGGTCGTGTGAACAAACGAAGGGAGAGACAAGCACAATAATAATAGGATAATCCGTATAATAATAATAATAATAATAATAATAATAATAATAATAATAATAATAACTTCACTGCACTCGAAAAACCAGCAAAGAACACCACCAATCAAACATACCAAATATGGAGAAATATGGTGGGAAATGATATAAGACCTAACCTCAATCCAAACATGCTTGCCAATGTCCGCAGAGATATCATGCGAAACAACAGACTCTCAAAGGCAGAAATAGATGAGATAAAATTAGATATAAGACAAAATACTATGACCCATCGCTCAAACTCTGTTGAGACGAATGTTGAAATAAAGAATGCGACAGAGGATGAGGTGGACGCTAAAGCGAATGAAATACGAAATAATCTCCCAGGAAATGAAACCGAAGATTCTACCTTAAAACACAACCTCTAGTTCTCCAGAAATTGTCACTGAAGATGACTCCAGGTACATTAATTTAGAATTCCTTGAAAACCACGAAGCTGAAATCACCGAAGCGAAAAATGACGTCATCCAAGTACTCAGCAGAGTAACTTTCATACAATTGTCAGACAGAGACCAGCTCCCGAAAATCCATATGACAAATCCCAACAAGCACATCGTGAAAATATACAATGCTGCCCTGGAAACACTGTTAACAGATAAACCACCGGGAAACATAACAGAAGTTAACAACGTCATATACGCAACAGCTCTAGCAGCGATTCGGAAGCTTGGTGTCAAGACAATAAATAAAATTAACAGACACAGAGAACCAGCTTGGAAAACCAAACTGATACGAGAAATAAAACTAATCAGATGTGAGCTGTCTATATTAGATGAGCTCACCAGAAACCCTAATATTTCCACACGTAAATCCAAAAAGATCAAACGGAAATATAGCATTAAATCCCTAATTGATATTCCATCGATCAAGGAAATGCTGAAACAGAAACTTCAGCTAAAAGCACAGAGGACAAGACGATACGAGAAACGTTGTAGATTCTATCGCCAAAATAAAATATTCCGAACAGATCTTAAGAAATTTTACAGGTAAATTGGAAAAACACCTATACATGTCGAAACGCCACCATCGATTGATAATGTACAGACATTTTGGGAAAATATTTGGAGCAACCCAAAGGAATGTAACCCAAATTCAGAATGGATACGGCGTGAAGAAGAACGACTGCTGGATACACCTCTGCAAGAATGGGAAAATATATCCACAGATGATGTTAAGCAAGCACTAACGAAATCCCAAAAATGGAAATCCCCAGGAAATGACAAGTTGCCCAATTTCTGGCTGTATCATCTCTCATCTACCCATGGAATTCTTGCAAAAACATTATCAACGCTTGTAAATAATCCCAATAAAATCCCGGAATGGGTTACTGAAGGTATTACATACCTCATACCAAAAACAATTGAAACAGACGACCCGAAAAATTATAGACCGATAACATGTCTTTCCACAACGTATAAGTTGATCACGTCTGTACTGACGAACCGTACTTTATTCCTCTTTCGAAACAAACAGCATTCTCCCGACAGACTGCGACAGACTGGTATTTACCGGTCGCCACACTGCGGACTATATCCGACACAAGGTCAAGTTTTATGTTTGGAACATGAGTGTTTTCACACGGGTCACTAGTGAAAATTTACCAAGCCCCCGCAAAAGCTGGCTAGGGTACAGTAATCTGTTTTTCTCAGTCGAGTATCTTTCCGAAGACAGAGCCCGACTGGGTCACCCTCTGCCCGAAGACAGATGCCTTTTGTCTTATAGCGAACCTGGGATAGACTACGACGAACTGGTATTTACAGGTCGCCTCACTGGGGATTAGATGCGACACAAGGTCAAGTTTACTGTGTGGAACCCGAGCGTTTCCAATCGGTCCAGTGTTCAAAATTTACCCAGCCCCCATCCAAAGCAGGTTGGGGTACAGAACTGATCTGTTTTTCTCAGCTGAGTCTCTATCTGAAGACAGATCCCGACTGACTCATCCACCGCCCGAAGACGGAGGTCTTGTCAACCTCTTCTCGAAGACAGAAGGCTTGTCTTTTCTCGTGAACCTGAGACAGACTGCGACGATCTTCTCTTGACTCACTTCGAGTTCTTTATTTAAGGCGTCATGCCAAGTTCATTTGTGTTATCGTGAGTGTCTTATTTACTCCACAGCTCAGCACAACCATCTCTTGTCAGAGAATGGCCCCACCAAAAAAATAAAAATAAAATAAAATAAAATAAATAAATAAAAATGAAAAAAAAAAAAAAATTCCAGATCCTTGTTACCAATAAATGATCACCAATTCTGATCATGGAAATCCCTTGTTGATGACAGAGTTCAGTGAAGAATGTCCAGACTGGTTCATAATGATAGAAAGGCAACAGCAGCTGTTGCCCATGTCCATATATGGTAGTAGTACTCCATTTCTGTTCAGATCGGCCTCTTGTAAAGTTTAGAGGATAACAAGAGGAGCCAGGTACTTACTGGAGCACTTACAGGCAAATGACCATTTTCCCAGCATCTATTAATCCATGAAGAATTAATAGTTTATTAGCTGACATAATTTTAAATTTGAACCTTGTTCAAAATTTTCATTCTTCTTACAATTGTTCGGATTATTTGTTGCAACTGAACTCCATGAAAAAAGATTTTAAAAGCGTTGTAAGAATTACCCCCCCCCCCCCGAACAAACAAGGGGTACTATAAACTGTAATAATTAACATAATCAAACACAATCCTAAATGATGTTTGAACTTTGATCAAACAAGCCAAATTTTCCAAGCGTGTGAAATCTGCAATATATCGTAATTAAATTACATTATTTAACGATATTAGTATACACAGTTATCTCCCTTAGATTATGCGAAATCTAAGGGAGATAAATTCGTGTTCTCAGCCCTAATCGTTGTCTGCTGGTTTATTTCGTGTAAATTTCATATTCTTTTGCCTGATTTCCTTTGGTTTGATTTGGTTTGTTTTACGGCATATGAACCTCAATAGGTTATTTAATGCCGACAAGATTTTTATCGCTGCTAATATCTATCTATCTATCTATCTATCTATCTATCTATCTATCTATCTATCTATCTATCTATCTATCTATCTATCTCAGTGCATGGTGATTTGCTTTGGGCGCCTCGAGGTGGTGTAATGGTTAGCAAGCTTGTCTCACTAAATCTATTACGACTGAGTAGCGAGTTCAATCCTCACTAGGTGTTTCCTACATTCGTCCTTGTGCAACGACTAAGCTACTCTTGGGAAATCAGTATATTTTGTTTTACGGCATATCAACCTCAATGGGTTATTTAATGCCGACAAGATTTTTATTGCAGGCAGACAGAGAGAAAATATTTCTCTCTGTCTGCCTGCCTGCCTGCCTATCTATCTATCTATCTATCTATCTCAGTATATATTGGTTTGGCTTGTTTTGTTTTACGGCATATCAACCCCAATGGTTTATTTTAATGCCGAAAAGATTTTTGTTGCTAATAATATATATTTTTAAAAAAATGTATTGCTGCTAATAATTTTTTCCCAAAAAATGTATTGCAGGTATTAAAACATTTTTACACTTTCATAGTGGTTTGACACGAGTTTAGGGGGTTAACTATTTGACCATAGCTGGGACCAAAACCGGTGCACCACCCCGGATCAGGGTGGGCCTGGGAACACCAGCAATTAAGAGGTAGTTCCAAGCTCCTCAAAACCTCCTGATCAGAGGCCTTGCTGTTGGATGTAGTCCATCGTCTTACCCAGGACGCCCTGGTTTCTTTCCGTGTGAGCAAGAAGTAACACTAGAAACATTGCCTTTACTCAGGACCGGATTTAGATGGACAGGTCTTAGGCTATTCTACTTGTAAAGACCCTCAAAATCCCTGATGCTCACAATTAGAGGAAAATGGAATAGTGTTAAATAATTAAACAATTTGAGTAAAGCCGAGGTTGATGATGGGTGTTTAAAATTACTGAAGAGTTATTTAGAATCTAAAATGCGTTATGACAGCATGTGCGAGAAAGACTTATAACACTGTTAAAATATTTTACGCTTTGACTGGAGACGCCCAAGATTTTGAGGACCCTAGGCTTCAGCCTGCTCAAATTATAGCACTGCCTATAACAGATGCCTTTTAATGTCACATGTCAAATTCGAAATACTAAAATTTCCGAGGAAAACCCGTAGTGAGAAAAACTGAAACGTCATGATCTTAATATATATATATATATATATATATATATATATATATATATATATATAAAATACAGAAAAAGGAAAGAAAAAAAATAGATGAGGATGAAATAATTGCCAGACGGTATTACTGGAAAATACGAAAACTTAAGGAATCAGCACATATGCTAAGCCAAGCATAGAAATGAACACAATATGGGAACCAGTAATAAGGAGGGCTAGAGAAAAGAAATTAATAACAACAAAAATTGCAATATAAGCTCTGGTAAAAAATAAAACAATAATAATAAAAAATGTAATATGAGCACTGGTAAAAAATGAGCGGAGACTTTAGGTTTATAACTCCCAAAAATTCGTACACAGATTTCATGAAAGAGTCATGGCCTAATGGATAAAGACGTTGGTTAGATCCAGTGATTAGACCCACATAGTTCAATACCAGGCCACAAAATAAAGCAACTTGGAGAGTTAAAGGGAGATAACTGAGACATCCGGAAGAAGCATGGTACGTGGAACAAGAACAATTTAAACCGGTGGACGAAATGAAGGGTTCGGTTCGAAATTTCAATCTCCTGAAGAAGGTCGAAACGGCTGAAACGTTGTGAATATGGCAATGAAGATGAGGATAACAGTTTAAATAATTGCAAGTAATCATAATACCTCATCTCAGCGATATAGACAGAAACAAATAGAACGTTAAAAAAATTCACAGTACAATAATCACAATTATACTTAAAACAATGACTAATGATTTTGTTGGTGTATTCTTTCTTTCTTTCTAATCTTCAATTTCTTTCTTTCTTACTTTCTTTCTTTCTAATCTTCAATTTCTTTCTTTCTTTCTTTCTTTCTTTCTTTCTAATCTTCAATTTCTTTCTTTCTTTCTTTCTTGCCGTCCTATTTTAGCCTTTCCTACTTTCATTCATTACATTTCTTTCTTTCTCTCTTTCTTTCTTTCTTTCTTTCTTTCTTTCTTTCTAATCTTCAATTTCTTTCTTTCTTTCTTTCTTGCCGTCCTATTTTAGCCTTTCCTACTTTCATTCATTACATTTCTTTCTTTCTCTCTTTCTTTCTTTCTTTCTTTCTTTCTTTCTAATCTTCAATTTTTTTCTTTCTTTCTTTCTAATCTTCAATTTCTTTCTTTCTTTCTTTCTTTCTTTTTTTCTTTCTAATCTTCAATTTCTTTCTTTCTTTCTTTCTTTCATACTTTCTTTCTTTCTTGCCGTCCTATTTTAGTCCTTCCTACTTTCATTCATTCATTCTGAACTTACATTTCTTTCTTTCTTTCTTTCTTTCTTTCTTTCTTTCTTCAATTCCCTTCTTTCTTTCTTTCTTTCTTTCTAATCTTCAATTTCTTTCTTTCTTTCTTTCTTTCTTTCTAATCTTCAATTTCTCTTTTTTCTAACCACCCATGACTCTTTTTCTTTCTTATTTACTACCTAATTCTATTGCCTGTATTATTTCAAGTCGTTTCTCCTTAAAGCAAAATCACTTTTTATTATCTCCTTCAGTGTAAAGCAGTTTCTTTATTCCATTATTTTTACTTACTCTCTATTTCTTCCAATCCATCTTGCCAAATCTCAGTCGTTTTGTCAGAACTCCAATTGTTCTTCTTATTGTTAAAATTCATCTTTTACTATACAGAAAACAAATAATTCCTATTTAATTTGGGGTCAAAGGGCGATAACTCTTCAATACAAAGCGCGACGAAGCGGCGCCATATTTTCCTCCATGATTCATTTAAACAAATTGTTAGCTTTTCCTGTACAATCAGACCATTATATCGACATTTTAATTTTGTAGTCTTTTAAAATATATTTTCATTCATACCTCCACTGATTCGCTAAAAAAATTAGCATACCACAAATGAATAAAAACAAAATCAAAATCTTTATGTTATTAAAAGGAAAGAACGACCAGATAATTTTTTGGTTATTATTAAATTATGTTTTTGTATCTTTTTAGAACGCTCGAAATTTAGTTTAAAAATCTTGCTCTTTTTTGTTAGGGAAAGATTAATATAGGAAATTTTAGCCTCTTTTTTTTGCGGTGAAAAACACATTAATTTGGAAATTATTGTAAAAGTCAAGTAAGTGTCGAATTTTAATGAAACTTTCAAGACATAAATGAATGAAATTATTTTAGAAATGATTTTTGGTAAAATATTTTTTTACATTTGTTATTTCATTTTATGAAATTTTGAGAAATTAAATCTTGTCTTTCTTACTGTTTATATTAGCAAAAAGGAGAACACCTTGGAGAATTTAAATCAATTTCTTTTTGTCGAAAATCTACGCCGAATCATCAGATAAAAAAATGATAAATTATGGCCACTGTTGTCTTAAGAAATACATTTTCGATGAATAAGGAATTTTTACAAAAATTGTTTCCTTTTTTTAAAAAAAAAAAAATTAATTAGATTAATTCTAAAAAGTTTTAAATCTTTTAAATTTCTGTATTAATTTGTACTGATTAGGTAATATTGTTATTAATTTGTACTGATTAGGTAATATTGTTATTAATTTGTACTGATTAGGTAATATTGTTATTAATTTAAAACCCTATTTACTAATCATAACTGGAAAAGATTACTACAATTCAGCGACTCCAATATTTTCAAAAGAATTTTGAATTTTTTTTTCTGTGTATAAACCGTGCTGATTTTTATAGGTATCTTCATACACGACATTATCAGAAAGTAAGAACAATAACTATAGTAAATTTAAAGACAAAATAACTAAAATTCAGTAAACATTAGATTATGAATTAAATTTCTAAATTTTTAAGATTACTGGGTAGTTAAAATTTATATATAAATGGCACTCAGGTTGTATTCCTCAAGTAAGTTTTGAAGTTATGTCAACCGCAAAAAAAAAAAAAAAAAAAAAATCAAAAAAATTCGATAAACTTCCGTCTATCAATTAAGCTGTCAACATGTCAAAACCTTAAATAAGCAGCTACCACCTTGTTAAAAATGCATTTCTGCGATATTTTAAAGGTACAGTAAGTAATATTTATTTCAAATTAGATTAATTACACTTTAAATTTGCTAATATTCCTCAAATAATGTTTCAGAAGAGTATATTTTATTTTATTTTAATAACGAGAACTGCATTGTGATGAAAGATGGCTAAAAATGGCGCTAAAATCGGTGATTTTAGTAATTTAAAAACGAAAACATCCAGTCAATTTAAATTAGTTTTGAAATACAGCAATAAAAGTCTTTTAATAAATTTCCTATTGACGTCAAGCTGTGAAAATAACTTTAATCAATTTTAAAATGAACCGTTGCTGCTGCTGCTGTTGTTGTTGTTTCTATTTTCCAAAAATGTCCATATCCTTATTGACCGCAGATGCAAAATGAAAAGTAAATTATTAGTTATACAGAATACGGCAAAAGGATTTTGACACATTTATAGGTTTAATAAAAGCCAATTAGAGTAAAGAATGGTTTTGGTTTGGTTAATTTTACGGTATATCAACCTCAATGGTTTTTTTTAATGCCGACAAAATTTTTATTGTTGCTAATATTTTTCCCCAAAATCTAATGGTGGTAATATTTTTTCAAAAAAAGTATTGCTGGTAATATTTTTTCTTCAAAAATGTATGGCTAGTAATATCTTTTTCCTCAAAAATGTATTGCTGGTAATTTTTTTTTTCTTCAAAAATGTATTGCTGGTAATAATTTTCCCAAAAATGTATTGCTGGTAATATTTTTCTTCAAAAATGTATTGCTGGTAATATCTCCTTCCTCAAAAATGTATTGCTGGTAATATTTTTGCTTGTTCAAAATGTATTGCTGGTAATATTTTTTTCTTAAAAAATGTATTGCTGGTAATAATTTTTCCAAAAATGTTTTACTGGTAATATTTTTTCTTCAAAAATGTATTGCTGGTAATAATTTTTCCTCAAAAATTTATTGCTGGTACACTTTCATAGTGTCTTGACCCCAGTTTCGGGGTTAACTATTTGCCATTGCCTAACAGGTGCTACCCCCATGGGACATGGTGAACCTGGGAACACCAGTAATTAAAAGGTGGTTCCACGCTCCTCAAAACCTCCTGATCAGAGGCCTTGCTATTGGAAGTAGTTTATCGTCTTACCCAGGACGCGGATGTAGTTTATCGTCTTACAAAGGACGTAGTAAAGAACGAAAAATGTTGTTTTTTTATTTATTATTTTCGAAATGTACATATGATGCCATTTTGTTTCATTTCGTTTTCAGTTGCGAACAAGAATCGGATGGGCGAGCATAATGCATTGCGGAAACGTTTACCAAGAACAACTAATCGATAACAGCGACATAAAGTGCGTTTAGTGTGCACTTCAGGCTTTGCAGACATACTTACGTACCTACTTGAAACACGATTTTGTTATGAGTTACCAACTTTAGAACTAGTGGATCAGCATTGAAACGAAAATCGACCTCGGACCGCCAGAACTCAGAAAGATGTGGCAGCGGTAAGAGCTATAGTTAAAATGTATTGCTGGTAATATTTTTCTTCAAAAATGTATTGCTGGTAATATCTCCTTCCTCAAAAATGTATTGCTGGTAATATTTTTTCTCAAAATATATTGCTGGTAATATTTATTTTTTTCAAAATTTCTAGTCCATGACGTTCTGGACTGAAACACGCTGATTTAAGTTTTAAAAAGAAATGAAACAAAATGGTATTATATGTAGATTTCGAAAATAAAAATACATTTTTAATTCCTTACTCTATTTTACTTTTATTAAACTTACAAATCTGTCAGATCATTTTGCTCCACCCTGCTGCTTGATTTTTATTCACACGTATATTTAACGCTAACTAGATCCCAACAAAATGGATGAGATCTTCATTAAATGAAAACAACAAATCGCTATTCACTGTTTTCAAATATTCGCTATAAATCAAGGATTTATCAAATTCCGAGGAAATTTTCCTTGCCTATTCATTAACGGACGAATTGTAGACTGAATATATTATTTTGAGAGAAAAACTTGAAGACATATCTTTTAGAGTTCCTTTTCAACCCCTACCTTTCCGATTTCTTGAGTGTACTTTTTTTTTATTTTGCCGTTGTTTATTTATTTAATTTTTTACAATTATAAGAAAGAAAACTTCCTGAAGATGTTAATTCAGTAAAGAAATATGCAATATCAAGTGTGAACAGATGGAAAATTTGTCTCGAATCTTACCAAAAATAATTCAATAAAACTCAAAAAATAATTTTTTCTAACAGTCAGTGCTTTCACAATTTAACAAAACACTTTATTTTCTTTCGGTTTCAACAGAAAAAAAATCTATGCATAATATCTATCTAAAAATTTTTTTTTTTCAGTACAGTTTTGAAAATCATTCAGTTGTTATTCGTAAGAATATTTCTTTAGAAGAAACGAAAAATGTAAAGTTTAATGTTATTTTCGAGTGTGATCCTTATTTTCTTTTTAAAGAATTACATTTTTTTTTTCTTTTTCATTTTAACAATTGTTAGATTATTTTTTTGTATGGATATTCAAAAAGGAAATAATTCTGAATTACATACTTTTACTACTTTTCGATATCAAAAGAATAATATAACATATGATAATTATAATAACATTGAAATTCAGAATAATAAAAAGCACAGACATTGGGTGCAATCCGATATTTTTATGACATCAAACAGATACACAATAATAATAATAAAAACAAAAAATGAAAGCCGAAAGCATCATTTAGCTAAAAAATGACTTCTAACGTATATAAAAATATATATATTATGAAATGGATTAAGGCAGGCCGGTAAATGTAATTAATACTGCTTATTTAAAAAAAAAAAGAAGGGGTATTTACTTTTAAAAAATGCATCTATTAAAATATCGTATAAACAGAAAATATATTAAATAATTATCGGACCTTTTATACTATGTTGTCAATGTTTACGTTAAGGTACGTTTTGTGAGCAGATATAATCGTTCGGGAAAGATCGTCGAAGATTTGTTGTTTATAAACATAATTAGAACTTTGCTAAACAGAACCATCTTTGTGGTTGAATAGTTAACAGTACATCAAAACAAATAATGGTTTTCCTTTGGGGTTGCAGGTTCAATTCCTGTTGGAGAAGCACATCATTTATACGGAATTTCTCGAACATTCAAGCCAGTAAGTGTAAGTGTTTATTAAAAAAAAAACAAAAAAAAATGGAGATTTACTTAAATAAATTGCATCTGTTAAAAGTAACTTATAAACAGAATATATATCTTATATTTAAAATACAGTGTATGTGTGTGTGCATGTCCAAGCAACTCCTCCTCTCCCCCTGATTCGATTTCAAAGATTCATTGCTCATACAAATCCCTAGAAAAATTAAGACATATGGAACGATTTTCGTTGAACTCCGATTCAGGGTTGCCAGATTACGCGAGATTAAAAATGCATATTAATATATTATACTAGCCATTATCGTTGCTTTCGTCGCTCAAATGGAGTAACTATTATTTTCCTTTTATATTCAAAATTACAGTGCACGTTATATTATAAACTAGCTTAAAAGCCGTCATATCTGGCGGCATTTAAGCTATCTTCTGTAGAGCACTCTTGGTTTGGCCACCATCATAGTAGCTAGGGAGAATTAGATGCGATAGGCATCAATAAACTACAAAAGAACTCAAAATTGATCGCTGCATTTAAG
>OZ010592.1:81601995-81701995 GCA_963932145.1 Acanthosepion lycidas | reverse complement strand
TAATTAGTTTGTGTGACTGGATGGTAGGACGAGTACAAAAAGTGATGGAAAGAGTAAACGAAATCACTTAGCTCCACAAGAAAAGGAAGTTGTAGAGAGTCATGATTACTTGAATTCTGAAGTGATAGAATACATACATGAAGAAGTGGATAGATGGCAGTAAAAATAGAGATAGAGGGTTAAAGAGTAAGAGGTACCTTTTTGGGGGATATGTGGTGAACAATGACTTGTGGACCTGGATATCATTGTGTTTAATGCACCTCTACCGTGGTTACATGTCCCACTAAGTATTTTACACGTCTAATAGCGTAAACTTGCGCGTCTCCATGTTGTCAGGGTAAAATAATAAAATACGGTTCACAAGGGGTCAAGATGATTAACATATTTCTAAATCACTAGAAAAACATGTCGGTAAGGTAGGGGAAAGTACTGAACCCTTATTTTCATGTTTATTCATTTTTCACAAAAATTTGCACCTTTAAAGCTAAGGAATGTCCTTACTGTAGGAGCGTCCTTGACGCCGGCAAATACTGTACAAAAGACAGAACGTTGTGGAGATCCATGATCATGAAGGGATATGTCACATGAAAATGTAAATAAGAGAGGATTTATAAAACAAAACTAGTGCTGTTTCTGTGTTTACATGCAGGAACACTCAGCAGCCACCATTTCGTGAAACTTCTTTGCGATAATCACACCATATTTGTTAAGATATAGAAGAGTTACCGGCGTCATTCTAATGGGTGTACAGAACGGCTTGGGTATGTCCGGGTCGAGCCGGTGAAAGAGCATGAATTTACTGCGTAGATATGCGTGATTAGTGGCATTAATGTTCTCCAGAAATGTCGGACAAAGCCCCCAGCAGTAATTAGCATAATATCCTGGCGGTTGAAGAATCACATGGTGCCAGTTCATTTCCGAGAAGTTAACGTACCACTGGCGAAGGTGACAGGTTATAGGGTACGATGTGGAACTGGAAGAGGTATTAGTAGCGTTGGTATCATAGGAGACCGTCGGTAAAGAGAGATCGGATAGAGCTGGTAAAATGGGATCAGATGAGTTAGTATAATTTCCATCCCAGTCTGTCCAGTTGACTACCGTTCTAATCTCAATCGACGGTAGGGTGCTGGCGCTTGCGTCTTCCTGGCCGGTTGTGTTATTCTGTTCCGTCGGGGCATCACGCTTCCGTCGGAATTTCTTGTCCCCGCTTTCAAGGAAAGGGAGAATATTTTCATAGACGACTAAGAGAGGGCGTTTTTCTATCGAGCTCCCGCTGAACTGACATGGTTGTTGAATGGTCGCGTTTCCGTGACTGGACGTCTGAATCGAGAAGTTTAGAATAGTTTGTCTTTGAGCGATGCTTCTTTGAACCATCTTTGTTATATTAATGAGAAGGTAGGACCGGTTATTTTCCACTGGAAGTCGAAGATGAAGTCCTGCAGACAAAAAAGTAAAAGGGTCAATAAAATTAATTCGCAATAAAGACTTGGAAATCATTAATATGACGGCAATATTTAAATTTAATATAAACACTGTATTAAAAAATCTAATATAAACACTTAAAATTTGTAAACATAATGTAATAAAAATATATTAATGAAAAGGAAAGAACGGTTATTCTTCACTAGAAGTCCTACATGAAGCCCTGCAGACAAAAAAATAAAAGGGTCAATACAATTAATCAAAGGCATGGAAATCATTATACGACAACCCATAAATTTGGGTAGAACGTTTTTCTTGTCATATATAAATTAAGCAAACTTTAATTACCAAAAAAAAACAAACAAATGAAATGCACTTTTGCACAGACTTAGTGAAAAACGTTACCAATTTTTAACAAAAATAAAAATATAGATATTGATGAATTAAATCAGATAATTTAAATCATATCATTTAGATTATAGTATATAAACTCTTATACTCATATATTTATATTAATTTAGATTATAGTATATAAACTCTTATATTCATATATTTATATTAATTTAGATTATAGTATATAAACTCCTATATTTTACAATCAATATGTGAAGCACAAACAAGATACATCTTGAAATAAATCTCATTAAATTCAGTCGAAGCGAAAAATGGCTTTATAATTCTATGCAAAGACGGTTCGAAAATTAAATAAATGGTTTCTGGAATCGGATTGGATATGACAAGTCACGTGATGTTCTCTCTACATCGTCCGCGCGGTTGAAATCCAAATGACCTGGAAATAGGTGAGGGCTTGAAACAAAAATTAGATTCCCGCGCAAAAACTCAGCAGTCATACCCATGTTTCGTTGGCGTGTACTTCACTCACAAACGCGCACACACACAAACACACACACACACACACACACACATTGGCGTACATAAAATCTCGAACTTTGCAGACTCACTTGCATCAATTCACTTTGAACATTCGAACTATTGGTCTTTTTATGCCGACAACAAAGAACATTCCTTTCCAACATGTAAATACATGTATCAACTGTATAAATGTTATTGTCAAAATTAAATTGATTTTCTTTCTTTTCTGTGAAGATCATTTCTTCGCGTTGTTTATAGTTATGTATTGTAATTTGTGAACATGACGCCCGAATTTTATTTTTCCATATAAAATCTTGGTATACTACCTCCCACGAAGTATATATATATATATATATATATATATATATATATATATATATATATATATATATATATACATATATATATATATATATATATATATATATATATATATATATATGTTTTGAACAATAAAAAATATTAAGAAATTAAAAGCTTCAGATACACTGGAATATATTCTTTCGTTTTTATTATTATTTCAGTTTGATTTCTCGACTAGTTTCAGCCAACATGGCCATCATCAGGAGAAAAATAATTTTCTGCTTGCTGGTAGCAGTGAACTACAGAAATGAATGTCTTGATGGAAAAAATGAACTTTTGCCTGTACTTTAATTTTTGTTTTATATATATATATATATATATATATATATATATATATATATATATATATAGAGAGAGAGAGAGAGAGAGAGAGAGAGAGAGAGTGAGAGAGGCTGAAGATAGATACAGATATAGATAGGAACAGGGTGGCGACAGATAGCTGGATGCCGGAGGTCGCATATTTTTCTGACGAGATTTCTCGAATATTCAGGTTGGTAGTTACAGCTGAATAAAAAAGACTGTTTCATTAAAAACAAAACTTCTACTTGAATATGAGTATCCATAATAAATAACGTTTAAAAAAATAAATTAAAAATAACAATATAACGGATTTAATCCATTTCCTAGAAATAAATAGATATGTAGATAGATACATAGATAGACATGAAGAGACTGTAGTAAATAGATAGACAGACAAACAGATATATATATATATATATATATATATATATATATATATATATATATAGATAGATAGATAGATAGATAGATATAAACATGCAGAGAGCGAGAGAGTGAGTGAGAGAGAGAGAGAGAGAGAGAAAGAGATGCTGAAGAGGCGGAGAGACAAAGTGAGATAGTTTAAGAATGAGAATGAAAGGGACTGAATCCGGACACTTACGCACACACACATCATAGATAGATAGATAGATACACACACACACACACACACACACAGAGAAAGAGAGAGATGCTGAAGAGGCAGAGAGACAAATTGTAATGAACATTGTTGTGTTTGTGGCTAGCTAAGATTAAAGTTAAGCCAGAAGAAGACCGCCCTTTTCATCCACTCCTCATTTTGGCCTTGTGCCACATTTTCAGTACATAGCAGAAATAAATATTGCTCTCAGATTATCATTTCCGTGTCATTATCCATACACCACCCCCACATACAAGCTTATAACACATTGTATTCCCAAGCATTCACCCATCTAGTTACTGACCAGACTCGACGTTGCTTAACTTCAGTGATCATACAGAGAACCAATGTTTTAACGTGATGCGGCTGTAATCCTGAAAAATAATATTATTTTTTTTACAATGAATTTCCCCGTGTACAACGCCCAAGCGCCACTCAAGGTACAGGGTTACAGAATAAAAGACACGATTTGGGGGGGATATGTGTAGAGATAATCTGTTCAAGTCTAGGGTTAACCGTTAAGATTTTACTGATCGGGGAAGCATCTTATTGGGAGTCTGTTCCACAAAGTAGCTGTTCGTGGGAAGAAGCTGTTCGAATGGAACTTAGATCTCATCAATGGAATAGGAAGAGAATGAGTGTGGTTCGCTGCAATGTAGTGGCATGCAGGTCTTTTCCGTGATTGTTAAAACTGGAGAAACTAAGAAATATAGTTCATCTGAACACTTTCTATGAAAATACCGAGAGAGTAGCGAAAGGCTTGCGAGGTTTCGTCTGTGAGAAAGGGCCTGTAGGGCGGAAAATAATTCATCACCCTCAAGGACGCGGAGACACTTTTGGACTTTATGAAAACAGGCCATCCACTGCCCATATATGACACCTGTACTCCATTTTCAGCCTGATCTTGCTTCCTTCCTGAGGCATAGTGATTTTCCAAGCGTATATTTGATGGAGGCTCCAGTGTGGATCGAACTCACTACTCAGTCGTAATTGCTCTAGCGAGACAAGGTTGTTAACCATTACACCGTCTCGAGGTGCCCTCCTTCTTAACACATAGTACTGTCTATTTATATTTTTCCATTCTCCATGTAGTCTGTCTTGATTATGTTTTCAGAACACCCCCCCCCCCCAAAAAAAAAATCACAAGCCATCACCTTGCCGACAGACGCTGCCTGCTTGAACGTCTTCCAGGGGTGGAGAATCAGAGTGTTTCCATTTTCTTCTTTGAATCTTACCGTAACGTATCTTTAGGTTTGTCACGCTGCCTTCTACTAAGGCGTGCTTATAGTTGGAACTATTGTGGCCCCGTGATCTAAGTTTGAGTTGGATCAAGCCAGTTTTCTTGCACCGTTAGCACTGCGCACCAAAGAGGACCAAAGTGCAGTGATCTGAGTCTGCAGAGAACATGTCGCCTCATCGATGATAATTCGCCGGTTCACCACTACCATCTCCCCAGCTTGCTTAATCTTCTCGTCAGTGATGGACCTTTACGGGCGTCCTGTTCGTTCTTCGTGCGTAACACTTGTCCGGACACTTTCTCGATCCACTCATACGCATCGAATTGTGTTAAAAGCCTCCTATGAATTTTAGACCTTGATATAACTTGCGACCAGAGAAATCGGATCACTGCTTTTTGTTCCTTCTTGTTGCACACCGCTAACGGAGCGGCCATGTTTACATTGTAAACCTCGCTTTATTATAGTGGTTAGCACAGTCTTCTGAATTAAATCTGATGGAGTACTTGTGAGGAATCCTTGCTAAGGAGCATTATATCCAAGGGAGGTAACTGGAGGTTAAGGAAACACTGATTTCTCGTATCCAAACAAGTTTGGATAAAACTTCAGCTATTTTTTTAAATAGTTTCACCCAAAGCAAGGCAACAATACCAGTAGGACGCAGGTTACAGGGAGTGAAAGGGAATGAGTGCGAAGAAGAGGGAAAAGGACAATTGCGATTGAAGTTGCATTTAAATCTGTGAAGATTGTAGTTGTCAGGGAAGCAAGAAATCGGAAGGGAGTTCCACAGATGGGGAAAAAAAAACTATTAGAATAGAAGTGGCGGTTGAATCTAGCTAGTTTAATAGTTAAACGGTGAGACCTAGTTGCCAATCTAGTAGCACGCTTAAATTCGTGCAGTCCACGCACTAAGGAAAAAAAAAAGCTTATTGGACCAGTTTTCATGAAAATATTTGCAAAAAAAAAAACAAAAATAACATAGAGAAACTACGTCAAGTCGGTGAGAAAGTGACTGAAGCCGATATGCCAGGTCAGTACCGATAACATTACAAGCTCTTCTTTGAATTTTATCGAGAATCTCGAGATATACTGCAAGGGCACCAGACCAGACCAGACCAGACCAGACCAGACCAGAAACGGCAGCAATATTCAATGGACGGATGAATGATACATTTATAAATGTGCAAGATGGATTCTGATGAGAAAAAACTTTGGTGGTGGGAAAATAAAGTCGTGATTCTAGGTGAGGACCAATAACATTACATTCTTTGGATTTTATCGAGAATCTCAAGATATACAGCAAGAGCTCTAGACCAGATACGACAGCAAAATTCAATGGACGGACGAATGATACATATAAAAAATGACGATGGATTGTGACGAAAAAAGTTTTCTGGCGCGTCGCAGTGGTTCAACATTGCTATCAGTAAACTAAAATTTATGAAATCTTCCCCTTAAAACAATTATTCGGGAAAACAGGTTTTTCGAGCCCAGTCGCTGTTATCATTCTTTCCAGTATTAATAAGGGGTTTTATTCTGAACATTTTATTTGAAGTAATGTGGTATATCAACATCTTGACATTATTTGCTCTTCGTTAGATGTGCTATCCATTTTAGTTGTTGCTGCTGTTGGTAGTCCTCAAGTGATGTGGTTTCTGATATTTGGTACAGTTCTTTGTTTGTGATTCTGTAACGCCAGTCCACAAGGTACGAAGAAGGATTGTCCTAGATGAAACCAACATTTATTCATCCGATCAAATCCAGTAGCTGTCCAATATTGATGGGGGTCTCCTTTTTAATGTAGCATGTCAACATCTTCATTATATCATTATTTTCTCTTCAAGTTACGTCCTATCCATTTTAGTTGTTGCTGCTGTTGGTAGTCCTCAAGTGATGGGTTTTCTGTTATTTTTATTTTTTTTAAGAATTTCACCCCAAGCAAGTCAGGAAGCCACTAGCACGCAGGGGGTCACAGAGAATTTGAGTGAGACCATATAGGAATCATAGAGGAAAGATGAAGAGAATGATAGCGGATAGATCAAGTCATCTAGAGAAGTCGACTGATATTACATTGTAATATTTGGAAATTATAGCTATCAGGAAACAGGAATAGGACAGGGAGTTCCACAGACGAGAGGTGCGAGACATGAAGCTATTGGAGTAGAAGAGATGGCTACATTTAACAGTTTCGACAGTGAGAGGGTGTGAGTGAGATGCCAGCCTAGAAGAACAGTTAAATTCACGAAGACTGGGAACCAGCGAAAACAGCACATCGGAGCAGTTACCATGAAAATATTTGTAAAAAAGACAGAGAGAGACGACGGCACGTCTGTGAGAGAGCGGCTGGAGATGAGATACCAGATCAGGGCCAATTAAATTGCATATCTGTTTCTTGATCATATCAAGAACCTTGAGACAAACAGAAGTGCCACCGGACCATATATGGCAGCAATACTCCATGCAAAGGTGAATGGTTGATTTATAGATTTGAAGGATCGACTTCGGCGAGAAAAATTCCTGTCGCGGCACAGGGAGCCAACTTTCCTTGCGGTGAAGGAAGCTATTGACTCAATGTATTTGTTCCATCTCAGATCAGCAGTTAATGTGAGACCGAGTAGTCGCAAAGAGAAACTCTCGAGGAGTTTCGCGTCAGACATTCTAATGGTGGGGGCAGGTATGGTTCTCTATTTGGTACAGTTCTTTGTTTGTGATTCTGTAGCGCCAGTATGTAATGCTCAAAGAAGGACGATAACAAGTCTTTACTCGCTCAAAGACTTTTTCCCCATTCATCTTAAACTCTAACAATCTTCAGGAGTCCAATATTTGGCTGGTATGTGATATTTTTATGTGTGTGAATTATTGTGTTATTTTTGCTCCTGTGACGCTGCTTGTTATCCGTTCCTGCTTAATTAGAGGATATTCTTTCATTACCTGATGCAGAGACTGAACTCACCACCACTAGGTACCTTAGTGCAAAGGAAATGACTGTGGCAAAGAGAAAGCAAAAAAATGATACTCGCAAATCGATGCCAGAGATTATCTTCTTAAATATAACACTTGGTATTTTGTTAGTCGATAAAATCGGTAGAAAATGGGTTTACAAAGAACTTTGTCGACAAAGACAGACATTTCTGACGAATTATCTTTAGAGACAGACTTTTAAATAATAAAAACGTTTTGCAACACAGTACTTAAGTTTTGTCAACCAGACCAAATATGTCATTCAAAATTTATCGAAGCGGAAATAATTCAATGAAAAATTCAGTGAATAATTAAAGAAAGGTGTCAGTAATTACAAGAAAATGTCGCATCACAACAGTTTAGAAATCTTTAACATAACCAAGTGAAGCAATCTAGTTCAGCCATGATCAATGTAAGAATTTTTCCCACTTGTGCATGCGCGTGTGTGTTGTGCTCGGCAATGAGAGCGGAATGAACAAAACCCAGGTCTTAAAATAACTGTTTAACAGCTTTTATTTTTGGTTGAAAGAAGAGTGCAAAACAGTGGTATTTTAAGGGAAAAAGGAATTAGGTTTCCTAGATAAGCTCTTCCCCTTGAGTAGATGTTTTGTCAAGAGAGATCTCTCCGATTGTTTCCACGGGAAGAAAGAGAAATCAATATGAGTGTGAAAAATGCTAGGTCTGGTACGTGTTTCTGGAGCAAGTGTTATGTGTACTTTTCCTTTGGGTAGGTGTCTCTAGCGGAGATTTCTCCGCTTGTTCCGGTTGCACCCTGCTGATTACTTCCGTTAATTTTACTGAATCGAGCAAAGTAAACCTGACTGGAGGTTCGATTGTTCTCTGAGCTTTATTTAAGGGTGAATTGATATATATATATATATATATATATATATATATATATATATATATATATATATATATATATATATATATATAAGAAAGAGGTTGTAGTGGTTCCAACGAGAGAAAAGTATGTATATTAAAAAGAAGAGGTGCCGCAAACGTTTTTGGTTGTAATGTGGATTTTTTTTAGAAAAAAATATTATGCTTTATTTTCCATAATTTTACTACACGTGTTTCTGGTCTCGCGACCATCTTCAGGTAAAAGGCGGAGATTTCCACATATTATTAAAAATAATTAATTTTTTCCTTATGACCCTTTGCGCAGAACTCTTCATTGCCAATTCAAGAAAGAAATTTGGATTACTAACACAAAAACAGAAAATGTCTCATATCGAGAATATTTAACATTGAAAAACATAAGAAAAAATGTCCAAGAACGCATTTTCTCACCAGTCCAAGAAGAATTTGGATTATTACCACAACCAAAAGACAATAGTTAAACATAAGAAAACATGAGAAAAATAATTCATTTATTATATTATTTCTTATGTAAAAAGTATATATATATATATATATATATATATGTATTTATATATATATATATATATCATAGTTAAAAAAGAACAGTAAGATATGTAATCCGGTGTTCTTATTGACATTTTTATTTTTACTAAACAGTACTCAATGTAAATTTACAGAGCATAAATATTATACATTAACTGATTTAAAAAAATGGGTTTCATCGCTACACATGAATTACCATGTTTCAAAAACCAAAAACTTCAAATTCAATTATATTAAATTAAAAGGATTAATTCTGTTTCATCTTCTAGCGAATTTTTGGAATATATATATATATATATATATATATATATATATATATATATATATATATTCACACTTACTGTTATGTCGGCGTCGTCTCTTGGTTACCATAGAAATAGTGATGTTCAAATATTGTGCAGTGCCTTCTGACTTTTTAGCTTTTCTGCTATTTGCATGCAGCTCAACGGATGTTGAACACATATGTAGCACTAATTCAACGTAGGTTATATTCTCTTTCAGGGGTTGAGATGTTGTATTGAAAACTAGGTATCTGAGGCCCGGTCTCTGCCAGTCTTCTGGAAAGAAAAACGAATATATCATTAGACAAGATTAAAGTCATAAATCTCATTGGATATTTGACGCGTTCGGCGGAGGAGTGGGGCGTATTCAACATTTGATAATTTTTGCGGCAATTCGCGCTTAGAGGTTTTAGGTTGTTTTGATCAACATTTCTTTTCATGGTTAGCCGTAATGATTTGTAAATGTAAGACTACATCTAAGTAAAATAATAACAATAATAATATTAAGAATTTATTATAGGAAATATCAAGTTTTGTCACTGTATGAAATGAGGTCATTAAGCAGCTGTTATGTGGCCTCACCATCATGAAAGGGAGATAATTGCTTTTTGTGTCACTAAACCAAATTGAACAGAAACAAAACCGCGGGGCCAGACGGAATTGTAACGGACATGCTCTCAGCCTTATTTGAATTTGGCATGGACAAGAGTACAGAAATAATAAATGAAATCTACAACAGTGGTGATATATCGGAAGATATCAGCAGATCTATTTCCATAGCTCTACCTGAGAAACCAGGCATAAATGAATGCGAACTCCACCGAAAAATAAACCTAATGAGCCACGTGACAAAACTCATCATCCGTATTCTGATGTATAGAGCGCTCAGCGGAATCAGGCCAGAGATAGGACAAGAACAGTGCGGGTTCGTTAAAGACACCGGAACAAAGAATGCGATATTCATACTCAGAATGTTATCAGAAAGAACAATACAAATGCAGAAAGACGTGTATCTATGTTTTATAGACTATGCAAAGGCCTTCGAAAAAGTACGCCACAATGATCTGATGGAACTGCTCAATAATCTCGATGTATTCGGGAAAGATATCAGAATAATCAAGAACCTATACTGGTAGCAAACAGTATACATGCGCATAGAGAACGAGTTCAGTTATTATACAAAAATAGAAAGGGGCGTAAGGCAAGGATGCGTCTTCTCACCGGACTTGTTCAACCTATACAGCGAGGCAATTCTGAGAGAATAGGAAACCCTAGAGAGAGAGAGAGAGAGAGAGAGAGAGAGAGGAGAAGAAGAAGAAGAAGAAGAAGAAGGAGAAGAAGAAGAAGAAAAAGAAGAAGAAGAAGAAGAAGAAGGGATTAACCATAAACTACAAGAAAAAAGAATGAATGGTCAACAGTAAATGGATCAGCCCGAAATGCGCTTTGCAGGTCGGAGAAACTAAAATCAAGCAGGTGCGGAAGTTTAAATATCTGGGAAGTGGTTTGATTGAGGACGCTAGGTGCGACGCTAAGATCCGAAGACAGATTGGGATGGCCAAGGACGCATTCCAAAAGCTGGGTAGAGTATTGCGAGACAGGAGGATTTCTATAGTGACAAAGAAAAGAGTACTGAGCTGTTACGTGACACCTGACCTCCTATACAGCAGCGAATGTTGGACGGTCTCCTCAAAGATGAAGAACAGACTCGAGGCAGCAGAGATGTAGTTCTACAGAAGAATGCTAAGGATACCATGGAGAGAGCGTCTGAGCAACGACGAGGTCTTGGAGATGATGCATATAAGGAGGAAGCTTATACTTAACCTCAGCAAGAGACAGTTGAAATTTCAGGGGCACGTAATGAGAAAGGAGAGCCTGGAAAATCTGATACTCACAAGTCGAATATAGGGGAAAAGTGTCAAAGGAAAGCAACGCATGCCATACTTGGCGGAAATAAGCAAGTGAATGACAGAACGTGACCCCTGGGGAAGTTGACGCACGAAACTTATTGAGAGCTACAAGGGGTAGGGTGAAGTGGAGAGCCATCATCGCCTACGTCCTGTATGTACACGGCACATAAAAAGAAAAAAAAATATCCCGAAACCTGTATAATAACATAATTTTTCTATAATCTAAACGTTTTTTAGTACATGACGCTTTCGGCAGAGGTGGGGCATATTCAACATTTGATAAGTTTGTCGCAATACTCACTTAAAGGTTTTAGGTAGTTTTGATCAACGTTTCTTTGCAGGATTAGCCGCAAGGAATTGTAAATGTAGGACTACCTTAAAATAATAATGATAATATTTATTAAGAATTTATTACGGGAAAAATCAAGTTTTACGGAAACATTGTTGACAATTATGTATTTAGTTACATAACAAATGAATAAAAATAATATAAATTTTGATGCCATATTCAATTTGCAAGGTATTTTTCATTTTCTTGTTTGTTACTGGCAGCATTTTAGAATATTTTGACTGCAATACAAAGTTTCCTAATTTGAACAAAGTGGAGCAATTTTATTTATGCTTTGTCATCTCGCTTTCCCATTGTTGTTTTTAGATCTTCTTTCTTACACTTATTTTGATGGGCAATAGCGAAATTCTGAAATTTAGAATGATCTTATTCCACTAAAAAATATAAAGACTTTTAAAAAGGAATAATTTAAATTAATATACGACCAAAAATAAGTAATGCTTTTGATAAAAACCCTTAATAATTTCACTATAATATGTAATGATATTCCGCAGATAAATCTACGGTTTATGGTACGCCATCCCATTGCATAGTTACGAACTATAAAACTAAATTGAGCTTGAAATATTGTGTAATCGGCTCTAATTTTTTAAAAATATTTGGATATGATATAATGAATAATTTCCTGTGTATTAGGTTGGTGCAAAAATAATGACGTAATAATGTCGTTTTTTGACGTATTTTTCAACGTCAAAAAACGACATTATTACGTCATTATTTTTGCACCAACCTAATAGAAAGCAATTTTCGATTTTTTGTTGAATACACCATTTCTCCGACGAACCCGTTATTTAATCTTGCTTAGAAAGTCGATACTTGTGGGCAGACATTTTAGGATTGATTTGAAAGGATGACGTCAAGTAGCATGACATTATTTCATGGTTAAATTATGATTACTTAGCTTCAATTAATTATTAGGTTGGTGCAAAAATAATGACGTAATAATGTCGTTTTTTGACGTATTTTTTAACGTCAAAAAACGACATTATTACGTCATTATTTTTGCACGAACCTAATATAATTAATTATAAATTATAATTACTTGATGCATAAGCCTTATTTGGGAGGGAACTGCCCAGTCCTCACTTTCTAGTCTCGATAGGGTCCAAATGCGTTCATGTGAGTGACAAATTATTTTCCACCCTGCAACCCGGCTCTCACAGACTAAACGTCGCAAGCCCTCTCATCCTGGGTATGACAATAAATTACATCTGGCAGTAAGGCATCTGAGAGGTTTTGAGGATTGTCGAACCACCTCTTAAATGGTGTTGTTCACACATACACTCTGACCCGTGTTGGTAGCCCTGTTAAGGTCTCAGGTATGGGAACCACTAAACTAAAATCAAAATATTAGGAAAGTATGAAAATACATTTTTATAGTAAAAATACCAGCAACACGTGTATCACGTATGGATTGAATAGCAGAATAGACTGCTATATGGGTGATAACCAGTCTACTGCAGAAAGAAACGGTGACCTAGTGCGGAAAAAACTTCCCCCTAGTCTGTCATAAATAGAAAGAGCCATGGTCGACCAAGCGTTGGGTTGAATAGCAGGAGACACTGGGTCCTATAGCCTTGGTTGGCAATCAGTATACCACAGAAAGAAACGGCAACCTTCTGCCTTGTCAGCCATGAATCGAAAGAAACATGATCGCCCAAATGTCTATCAATTAGGAGTTAAATAGCTGTACAGACTGGGTCATGGTTGGCAACGAGTCTAACACAGAAAGAAATGGTAATCTACTGCAGGGAAATCTTCTTCCTAGTCAGTCATGAGACATGATCAACCAAGCATGTATCACGTTTGGTTAGAATAGCAGGGCAGACTAGATCCTATAGCCTTTGTTGGCAACCAGTCTACCGCTGAAAGAGACGGCAACCTACTGCAGGGAAATCTCTCTAGTCAGTCATGAATCGAAAGAGACATGATTGCCCAAATGTCTATCATTCATGGGGTAAATAGCTGTACGGACTGGGTCCTATTAACCTTTGTTGGCAACGACTCTAAAACGGAAAGAAATGGTAATCTGCTGCAGGGAAATCTCTCTAGTCAGTCATGAATCGAAAGAGTCCTACTAATTAACGTAATCATTATCACTATATGAATATGTTTCTGAGGAAGAAAAAAAGGAAAACTTTCGGTATTAAGTTACCATTTGAGTAGAAGGTTTTACAAGTAGTGTTGGAAAATAATGTTTAAGATTTTGAGATTATACTTTCATATCAAATCTGGCTTCTTTCAGTCATTGGATTATTTCGGATAGATTAAATTTGTTGATTAAGTTCTTTTAAGATGTCATCATGACAATATTTTGTATTCTTCTTGGCATGCAATACACACTTATCGTTCTTTCTCTTTTATTAAATGATGAATTATGATTCAATTCTGACCTGTTCAGAGTCTGACCAACAAAAGATCCTTTCTTATTGAAGAGTTCTTTTAAGTTGTCTTTATAATATTTTGTTCAGATTAGATTTCAATCTCTGCAATTCACTAGAATGTGTTTAACTCTTTATTCTTCTTGGCATGCAATACACATTGATCGTTCTTTCTCTTTTATTAAATGATGAATTATGATTCAATTCTGACCTGTTCAGAGTCTGACCAACAAAAGATCCTTTCTTATTGAAGAGTTCTTTTAAGTTGTCTTTATAATATTTTGTTCAGATTAGATTTCAATCTCTGCAATTCACTAGAATGTGTTTAACTCTTTATTCTTCTTGGCATGCAATACACATTGATCGTTCTTTCTCTTTTATTAAATGATGAATTATGATTCAATTCTGACCTGTTCAGAGTCTGACCAACAAAAGATCCTTTCTTATTGAAGAGTTCTTTTAAGTTGTCTTTATAATATTTTGTTCAGATTAGATTTCAATCTCTGCAATTCACTAGAATGTGTTTAACTCTTTATTCTTCTTGGCATGCAATACACATTGATCGTTCTTTCTCTTTTATTAAATGATGAATTATGATTCAATTCTGACCTGTTCAGAGTCTGACCAACAAAAGATCCTTTCTTATTGAAGAGTTCTTTTAAGTTGTCTTTATAATATTTTGTTCAGATTAGATTTCAATCTCTGCAATTCACTAGAATGTGTTTAACTCTTTATTCTTCTTGGCATGCAATACACATTGATCGTTCTTTCTCTTTTATTAAATGATGAAGTATGATTCAATTCTGACCTGTTCAGAGTCTGACCAACAAAAGATCCTTTCTTATTGAAGAGTTCTTTTAAGTTGTCTTTATAATATTTTGTTCAGATTAGATTTCAATCTCTGCAATTCACTAGAATGTGTTTAACTCTTTATTCTTCTTGGCATGCAATACACATTGATCGTTCTTTCTCTTTTATTAAATGATGAATTATGATTCAATTCTGACCTGTTCAGAGTCTGACCAACAAAAGATCCTTTCTTATTGAAGAGTTCTTTTAAGTTGTCTTTATAATATTTTGTTCAGATTAGATTTCAATCTCTGCAATTCACTAGAATGTGTTTAACTCTTTATTCTTCTTGGCATGCAATACACATTGATCGTTCTTTCTCTTTTATTAAATGATGAAGTATGATTCAATTCTGACCTGTTCAGAGTCTGACCAACAAAAGATCCTTTCTTATTGAAGAGTTCTTTTAAGTTGTCTTTATAATATTTTGTTCAGATTAGATTTCAATCTCTGCAATTCACTAGAATGTGTTTAACTCTTTATTCTTCTTGGCATGCAATACACATTGATCGTTCTTTATCTTTTATTAAATGAAGAAGTGTGATTTGAGTTGGACCTGTGTGGAGTCTAACCAAAACAAGACCGTCTCTTCTTATCTTTCTTAATCCTGGTTTTCCAATTTACTACGATGGACTGGATTCTAAATAGTTTGTTGTCTGAGAGCTCCATTACTGCTGTTATTTATTTCAGATGAATTTATGGATGGTAGAGTTTGGAATCAGTATAAAAGTTATTTTGTATTTCACTTATTAATATTTAGTGCTTTCTTTAAGCAACATCGAGCCTGGACATTAATTAGATAGAAAAGAGCTCAGTAATAGCAGTTGCTGTAAGTTTGGATGTGCGACTGGGGTAATGGATAATGGCTCTACCCGGAGAGTAGAGTTCCAATCCCAGTCGGGTTTGTTACATTCACTTACACGCAAATACCCTTGGAAAAAGGTATGAATCCACCACTTCGACTTATATCGCTAAAACCATAATTATCTCCAATAAAAATTCTTACAATCTACAATTATTTAATCCGCAAATCTTCATAAGCCTTAGAAAACGAATCAATCAACCAATCTCTATAATTGCTTTGCACATCAATGTACCTTGATATCAAGCCTGGAGTAATGCTTTAATTTTGTTTTAGGATGTGCTACAATGTTTTTAATAATTTAGTAGTTACGGAGTATGCTGTTTTCTTGTTTTATAGAGCTATACTAATGCTACAGACGAAATATATGGCCGTCAGTAAAATGTTAAAGACCAACCTAAAGTCAAACCAGCTCAGAAATTTAAATATTAGGACGTGTTTGAACAGAGGACGGAAAATGCGACACCCAAATCAGAACGGGAATTAGATTAGCGAAAGTTGCCTTGCAAAGGTAAAGCAATGTATTAAGAAACAAGAAAATTTCGTTAGAAACTCGTATTGAATTATTATGTAATATCGGTGCTACTCTATAGCAGTGAATGCTGGACAATCTCCTCACAGATGAGGATGGGACTTGAAGCGACAAAGATGTGGTTCTACTGATGAGTGTCTTTAGAAGCAAAGAAAAGATTGTTGGACGGCTATGTAATATCTAATCTCCTATATGGCAGTGAATGCCGGAGAATATCCTCACAGATGAAGAAGAGACTTGAAGCGACAGAGATGTGGTTCTACTGACGAGTGACCTTAGAAGCAAAGAAAAGATTGTTGGACGGCTATGTAATATTTAATCTCCTATATGACAGTGAATGCTGGACAATCTCCTTACAGATGAAGAGACTTGAAGCGACAGAGATGTGCTTCTACTGACGAGTGTCCTTAGAAACAAAGAAAAGAGTTTTGGACGGCTATGTAATATCTAATCTCCTATATGACAGTGAATGCTGGACAATCTCCTTACAGATGAAGAGACTTGAAGCGACAGAGATGTGGTTCTACTGACGAGTGTCCTTAGCAACAATGAAAAGAGTGTTGGACGGCTATGTAATATCTAATCTCCTATATGGCAGTGAATGCTGGAGAATCTCTTCACAAACAAAGAGACTTGTAGAAACAGAACTGTGTCTCTACAGAGGGATGCCGAGATTACCGTGAGTAACGACGAAGTTTTAGAGAAAAATGGAAAAAAAAATATATTTATACTTGAGACAAGAATCAGAGTTCAAATTTGAGACATTGAAGGCAAGAGGGACAGAGAAACAGCTCATAATCTGCCTAACGAGCTTGTGCAAATGGTTGGAAGAACGGGGATTAGTAGAGATCGCAGAAAGAAATTTCTACTAAGAGCCACAAAGGAAAGGGACACAGCACATAAAAGGAGTACTGAAGAAATGGTGTCTGTTAAAAGGATAAATGTATTGTTTCTTATTATGCCAAATGCTAATATATATATATATATATATATATATATATATATATATATATATATATATAAAAGTGAACATTGAAGTCAACACTCGGAGGCGACAAGCTGTTTCATGCTAGACGAAATCCTAAGGCCGCCTAACGATTCTGTTTAGCATTAAACAGCCTATCGCCTCTAAGTGTTGACGTCAATGTTCCCTTATATATATATATATATATATATATATATATATATATATATATATATATATATATATATATATATATATATATATGAAGAAATATAGTTTTAAAGTGTGCTATATTTATGGGATAAAGTGGTCAATATTAGAGATAGAGCGTATGTAAATATAAAAGTGAACATTGAATTCAACATTCGGAGGCGACATGCTGTTTCATGCTTGACGCAATCCCAAGGCCGCCTGGCGATTGCGTTTAGCATGAAACAGCCTGTCACCTATGTGAGTTGACTTCAATGTTCACTTACATATTTAAATACGCTCTATCTCTGATATTGACCACATTATCCCATAAATATAGCACAAAAATCTATATTTTGCCATATATATATATATATATATATATATATATATATATATATATATATATATATATATATATATATATATATATATATATAATAAGGAAAATACTTAAATATTCACCATATAATCGGTTATAAATTTATTTCAACAAATGTACATATATAGATCTGCCTCATCAAACCGACTATATTTTATACATAAAAGGTAGCCAGTCTGCTGAGGCAGGGATATATATTTATATCTGCTGAAATAAATTTATAACTGATTATGTGATGAATAATTAAGTTTTTACGTTATTACTTATATTCCTTCGTATATAAATTTAGCTCTATCATCGATTGAACTTTTTAAAATATTTTTATATTAAAAAGAAAACTGATTATCGTAAAGCATGAAAACCAGCTTTACAAAACGATAAGCATACAACAGGATCGGTTAGCCTCTATCACTGATATCGAACGCTTTCCACAATTATATAATATAGAAAATTTATATATGCACACACACATATTATAATATATATATATATATATATATATATATATATATATATATATATATATATATAATGGGACATATATATATATATATAAATATAAAAGTGAACATAGAAGTCAACACTTAAAGGCGACAGTCTGTTTCATGCTATATGCAATCGTCAGGCCACATACGCTGTTATTTTTCTCGGCTATTTATATATAAATAAATAAATAAAATAAGAAACAAAAAAATAAAAAATAAAATAAAAAATAAAAACAAGCAATATAATTTGACCCAAATAAATGAACAAACGACTTCCGGTAAAATAACCGCCATAATAGAATACCCACAATGCACCACTAACCCGTATATGTATAAATAGCCGAGAAAAATAACAGCATATGTGGCCTGACGATGGCATATAGCATGGAACAGACTGTTGCCTCTACGTGTTGACTTCTATGTTCACTTTTATATTTACACACGCTCTATCTCTGATATTGAGCACTTTATTCCATAAATATAGAACACATTAAGACTATATATCTTTATATATATATATATATATATATATATATATATATATATATTATAATATTTTAATATAAAATATTATTATTATAATATTTTGCTCTACGTTGTATAATTCACTTTTAAAAAAATGTAAATGCTAAGAACGGTGGATACTTAATCTGTCTGTTCTTTGTCTCGATATATATATATATATGTATATATATATATATATATATATATATATATATATATATATATATATATATATCGATGCATGTTTCATTAAATAATATAAAATGTTTTGTCTATTTATTTTAAGTAAGTTCCTTTCATATTGCCTGATAAATAGACAAAATTTGTCTATATTATTTAATGAAACATGCATCAATGTAAAATTGCTGCCTAAATATACACAATATATATATATATATATATATATATATATATATATATATATATATATATATAAATAAATATATATATATATATATATATATATATATATATATATATATATATATATATATATATATATATATATGAGTGGACATTGATGTCAACACCCAGAGCGAATCTGTTTCCTGCTTCAGCGGATTATTGCGTTTAGCATGAAACAGATTGTATTAATGTTCACTTTTATATTTACATATGCTTTATCCATGATACTGACCACTGTAACTCATAAATATAGCATACTTTAAAACTGTATTTTATTATATATATATATGTGTGTGTATGTGTGCGCGCACGCGCACGTCCCCTTTTTGAGTGAGTTTTTGCCTGTTTTCCTGTTTTGCTTGTGTTTCTGTTCTTCTTGCTTTGCCAGTATGCAAATGCCAGTTTATTTCCAATTTTTGATTCACCCCTATATATAAACCTATGGTCTGGGTGGTTATTTTTAATGGTGTGTACTTCCTGGCATATAATTGGATTGGATTTGGTTTTAGAATATCTTGTTAGATCCAGTATAATTTGGGGTTGTTTTATTAGCCAAGGTGGAATTTCAGATTTGATGGCTTTGTGTACTTGGCATTTGTCTCTTCGTGCTCCTGAGATGATCGCTTTCATGCGCAGGCCGTAGGGTTTGATTGCATTTTCTTTCTTTTAATCAAATTTGTCATTTAATTTTGGATCTGATAAGCATTGGGCTGCTTGGAAAACTTGATTTATTTACGAAAAGTATGCGAACTACCCAGAACATCTACAGGAAACTCACTGCCTGTATTTTCATATTCTATGTGCCGTGTTACTTGGCGATCATGTCTCTCCACAATTTCCTGACCTTCGTAGATTTTATTAAATATTGTTATTTTTATATCTCCCCTAAACACTGTTCTTTCATCCATTTCCTCAAGCTCTCTCGGTAGTTTATGCATTGTTTTCCGCTGTCACTCAAATGGATCGAATTTTCCAAACCCTTTTTTCTTTTGATATGCCCTAAATATTTCAGGTGTCTCTTCCTGATGTTAACTAAAAGTGTCCTTTTCGTTTCCATGTTATCTAAAACTTCGTCGTTGCTCACGTGTTCGGTCCATGGTATTTTCTGTTGCTTCAAGTCCCTGTCTTTTGAGGAAATTGCGCCACATTCACTGCTAAAAAGGAGGAGTAATATTATGTCACTGTTCAGCACTCTTTTCTTTGTGTCGATCGTCCTGTGTATGACGATAAACAACATCCGCGTTCTGGGTATGACGATAAATTACATCCGGCAGCAAGGCCTCTCATTGGGAAGTTTTGAGAAGCTTGGAACTACCTCTTAATTGCAGGTCTTCCTCTGTTCACCCTGAGCCAAGGTGGTAGCACCTGTTAGGGTCCCAAATATGGGAAAATAGTTAACCACCAATCTGGGGTCAAAATACTATGAAAGTGTAAAAATAGGTTTTAATACCAGCAATACATTTTTGTAAAACATACCAGCAATGAATTTTTGAAGGAAAAAATATTACCAGTAATAAATTTTAGAAAAAAAGAAATATGGGATTGAGGTTTAATTTTTTATTATATTTATTAGTTTTAGTGTCTCATAATAGTTGATACATTCTCATGCAGATTTCTTACACGGAATATAACAAATATTATGGGACAGAGGTCTTATTTTGTATTATATTTATTAGTTTTACTGTCCCATAATAGTTGATACATTCTCATGCAGATTTCTTACACGGAATATAACAAATATTATGGGACAGAGGTCTTATTTTGTATTATATTTATTAGTTTTACTGTCCCATAATAGTTGATACATTCTCATGCAGATTTCTTACACGGAATATAACAAATATTATGGGACAGAGGTCTTATTTTGTATTATATTTATTAGTTTTACTGTCCCATAATAGTTGATACATTCTCATGCAGATTTCTTACACGGAATATAACAAATATTATGGGACAGAGGTCTTAATTTGTATTATATTTATTAGTTTTACTGTCCCATAATAGTTGATACATTCTCATGCAGATTTCTTACACGGAATATAACAAATATTATGGGACAGAGGTCTTATTTTGTATTATATTTATTAGTTTTACTGTCCCATAATAGTTGATACATTCTCATGCAGATTTCTTACACGGAATATAACAAATATTATGGGACAGAGGTCTTATTTTGTATTATATTTATTACTTTTACTGTCCCATAATAGTTGATACATTCTCATGCAGATTTCTTACACGGAATATAACAAATATTATGGGACAGAGGTCTTATTTTGTATTATATTTATTACTTTTACTGTCCCATAATAGTTGATACATTCTCATGCAGATTTCTTACACGGAATATAACAAATATTATGGGACAGAGGTCTTATTTTGTATTATATTTATTACTTTTACTGTCCCATAATAGTTGATACATTCTCATGCAGATTTCTTACACGGAATATAACAAATATTATGGGACAGAGGTCTTATTTTGTATTATATTTATTACTTTTACTGTCCCATAATAGTTGATACATTCTCATGCTGATTTCTTACACGGAATGTAACAAATATTATGGGACCGAGGTATTGTTTTTATTACATTTACCAGCAATACATTAAAAAAAAAATAATATTACAAACAAATACAGTTGCATATTTTGAAAAAATATTACTAGCACTAAAAATCTTGTCAGAATTAAATAACCCATTCAGCTGTTGATATGCCGTAAAACAAAACAAATCAAACGAAACAAAAATATCTTTATTTCTAACGACATTTTCCTGTTTCACAAAGTGCACAAAACAACAAGTGGGAGTGCATAAGACAAGAATACGCCTTCTCGCCAGATTTATTCGACCTATATTACCAAGCGGAATTAAAAGAACAAGCAGTTTTACCAGATTTTTTAATTGATTATTATTATTGTTTTTATATCTTAACAACATAAAATATGCCGATAGCAGTGTTGATAGCAGACAAGCAATGGAAACTGTAGGTATTCTTAGAGAAGACAGTAAAGGAAAGACGGAAGAATGGACTAACGATCAATTGTAAAAAATACAGAATGTGTGGTCATTGACAAGAGGAACAGACTAAGATGCGATTTAGAAATAAAGCAAGTAGAGAAATTTAATTATGTAGAAACTTTTAAAACATGTTGGAAAATGTGACATCGAAATTTGAAGACACACTGGAATATCACCCATGACTGTTGTGGAGGTCCATGATCACTCACGTCCCCAAAGAAGAATATGAGAGTAAATGGAATCATAAAAATCGCTTTCCTCCTTAGTAACCAAATATTGATTGTTATGTCTGCTGCGTCTAGTTTTAAAATGATATTATGAAAATAGTTATTCGTGATTTTGCGAACACGTGATCACTAATTTAAGCGAGCTTGAATAGATTTTACAGCTATAAAAATATTCTGACGGGTTTACGAAGTATTGCAATTATTTCAGAAGCTATTAAAACGGCAATAAAAAATTACTTAAAAACGATAATGTGTATGACTTGTTTGAATAGCAAATAGGTTTTGTAAGCAATTACAATACGTTCATTTTTTTCTTTTAATTCTTTCATCCCCAAAACACAATGAAGCTACTAAGAATCAAGGACTTACTGAGGTTGAAAAAAAATAAAGTAAAAGAAGCTGAAAATTTTCAGATATTATATGATATTGTGGCGATGTATGGGCAACCTCTTCTGACCAGTGTTGTATTGTCATTGTGTTGTATAATGTCATTTGTCTCGAGAGTTAATTGTGTTGTATAATGTCATTTCTCTCGCGTGTTAATTGTGTTGTATAATGGCATTTCCCTCTGGAGTTAATACCCTTAAGAAAGGTATGAATCTACTTCTTCCCCCCCAGCTATGGGTAAATAGCAGTACAGACCGAGTTCTATAGCCTTGGATGGAAACTGGTCTACCGCAGAAAGAAATGGCAACCTACTGCGGGGAAAAATATGCCTCGTCACTCATGTATCGAAAGATACATGATCGCCTAAGCGTGTATCACGCATGGCACATAACTGACTGACCCTTTGGGAAAGGAATGAATTCTCTTCTTCCCCCTCCAGCAATGGGTAAATATCAGTACAGACCGAATTCTGTAGCCTTGAATGGCAACTGGTCTATTGCAGAAAGAAAAGACAACCTATTGCGGGGAAAAAATCTGCCTCGTCACTCATGTATCGAAAGATACATGATCGCCTAAGCGTGTATCACGCATGGCGCATAACTGACTGACCCTTTGGGAAAGGTATGAATTCTCTTCTTCCCCCTCCAGCTATGGGTAAATAGCGGTACAGATCGAGTTCTAAAGCCTTGGATGGCAACTGGTCTACCGCAGAAAGATATGGCAACTTACTGCGGGGAAAAATCTGCATCGTCAGTCATGTATCGAGAGATACATGATCGCCTAAGCGTGTATCATGCATGGTATATTACTGACTGAATTATGGCTGATGCTAACTGGTAGCAGAGCATTTCATTGCGTCTTCTTGGTCATACGTTTTCCCCTGACAGGAAGTCAAACGATCATACTGAATAACTTGCTATGTCTGCTGCTAAGGAATATACTTAAGTGTGTCGTGTTAGAAAATCTTTCTCACTTCTGGTCTAATGGTCTTGCTATATCTCGACAAAATCCAAAGAAGTCTTTATATTCTTGACCCTCTCCTTGCTTCTTGGTTTCAGTCACGTCCCACCAACGTGACGTGACTACCCGGTATCTTGTCTATAGATATTTTCATAGTAATTCTAATAAGGTTTCATCGTTGGTACCAAGTCCACATGGATGCGAGCGTGCTACTAAATTTTCAAATATTAGGTTGGTTCAAAAATAATGACGTAATAATGTCGTTTTTTGACGTATTTTTTAACGTCAAAAAACGACATTATTACGTCATTAATTTTGCACCAACCTAATAGTTTTCATTGTTTTACTGTCGAAATTGTTAGAGGTAACCGTAGATTCTATTCTGTTAGTTTCTTTGTTCACACTTCTCGCCTGTGGAACTCTCTTCTAGATTCTTGATTCCCTGTTACATAGGGTCTTCAAAAATTTCAACGCAATACCAGTTGCCATCTACTGTCTTTCTTATACAGGTGAATTTCTTGTCTTTTCTCCTGGCTAACATCATTTCATTTTCATTCACTCAGAGTAACTCCATGCGTCTTCATGGCACTATCCCCTTGCTTGGGGCGAAAAGATTAAAAGACATTAAGGAATCGGGTAATATTTTTACAAACAAAAGAAAAAAGTGCTGATTGGTATGCTAAATCTAACATCGTATATTTTTTGAAGTATTAGGTTGGTGCAAAAATAATGTCGTTTTTTGACATTCAACTTCAAAAGAAAAACGACATTATTTTTGTACCAACCTAATATATGAGGGGAAGATGACAAGGAAACACACATGCTATATTTAACGAAACAAGATGAGGAATTTATTTACAAATTTGAAGTTTTCAATATTTTGTTTCAGGTAAAAGTGGTCAAATATTTAAAATTCGTAGTTTCATATTAAATCATCGGACACAAAGTAATATTCCAAAATGTTTAAAACAAATTGAGAGAGTTCATTTTTCACATAAAAGATATCAAATTGTATTCAACATGAATGAAAAGATATATTTTAAGGTACTTATCTTTGGAGTTGAATAGAGTTCTTTGAAATTGCCCTGCTTTCATTAGAGGCTGCTATTGTATCAGCGTGTAATTTAAAACCGGCGTCACTCAATCGCATGGAACTCTGCTTCTTTTCGCTCTCTCTCTCTATCCCACTCTCTCTCTATCTCTCTCTCTATCTATTTTCTCTCTCTCTCTGTCTATCCGATTTTTTCTGTCTATTTATATCAAAAAGCGATTTGACATCGACTCGTTACTTATTTCAGTTTGTAAGCCGCTCCCTTTCTCCATTGGTCAAAATAAATTTTCACATAGGCTCGTTAAGCTTTGCCTTGGTCTTTTCTTCAGCTCGGTGCCAATCCCTTTTTCTATTGGTCAAAATAAATAGAAATACGATCTGCTTCGGTATCTGAGTCAGGAGTGTCCCTGTTATTGCTCCCGTTTAAAGAATTCAAACTAGATTTTTGGCAAACAATTTTTCACAATCTGTTATTTCTGATGAGGAATATGCATATGCATTTTAAAGAAACGATTCCGTCAAATTAAACTCGAACCCAAAGCAGGCTGGAAAACGCAAAGAGAAGATACTACGATAGAAAACTTGTGGTACACTGCGTACTACGATCGAAACCTTGTGGCATATTGTGTACTGCGATAGAAACCTTGTGGGACAGTGCGTACTACGATCGAAACCTTGTGGTATACTGTGTACCACGATAGAAACCTTGAGGCATACTGCGTACTTCGATCGAAGCCTTGTGGTATACTGTGTACTACGATCGAAACGTTGTGGTATACTGAGTACCACGATAGAAACATTGCGGTATACTGTGTACTACGATGGAGACTTTGTGGTATAGTGCGTACTACGATAGAAACTTTGTGGTATACTGTGTACCACGATAGAAACATTCTGGTATACTGCGTAATAAGGGAGAAACCTTGTGGTATACAGTGTACTACGATAGAAACCTTGTGGTATACTAGGTACTTTGATCGAAACCTTGTGGTATACTGTGTACTACGATCGAAACCTTGTCACATAGAGCGTGCTACGATAGAAACCTTGTGGTATACTGTGTGCCACGATAGAAACTGTTATAGTGAAAAACACCTATTCTATAGTTAATAGACTCTCCAACCTATAATAAGTAGGAGTAGTAAGAGTAACGAGGGTGTCGCTCAGTGGTTCGGTCAGTCAGTCGATGTCGGACGACCGTTAGTCGGATAATAAAGTATCAGCGATCACAACTAGATTACTGCGTCATTACCTATTATATCAAGTTCCTAACATTTTGTACGTCGAACCTATTTTAGGACCGACAGTACAAATACAAGCCTCCACTGTGAAACCACTCCATAACAGAAACCTTGTGGTATACTGCGTACCACGATAGAAACCTTGTGGTATACTGTGTACTACGGTAGAAACCTTGTGGTATACTGTGTACTACGATCGAATTCTTGTGGCATAATGTGTACTACGACAGAAACCTTGTGGTATACTGTGTACCACGATCGAAACCTTGTGGTATACTGTGTACTACGATTGAAACCTTGTTGTATACTGTGTACTACGATAGAAACCTTGTGGTATACTGTGTACTACGATCGAAACCGTGTGGTATATTGTGTACTACGATTGAAACTTTGTGGTATACTATGTACCACGATCGAAACCTTGTGGTATACTCTGTACTACGATCGAAACCTTGTGGTATAATGTGTGCTACGGCAGAAACCTTGTGGTATACTGCGTACCACGATAGAAACCTTGTGGTATACTGTGTACTACGATCGAAACCGTGTAGTATACTGTGTACTACGATCGAAACCTTGTGGTATACTGTGTACCACGATCGAAACCTTGTGGTATACTGTGTACTACGATCGAAACCGTGTAGTATACTGTGTACTACGATTGAAACCTTGTGGTATATTGTGTACTATGTTCGAAACCTTGTGGTATACTGTGTACTACGACAGAAACCTTGTGGTATACTGTGTACCACGATCAAAACCGTGTGGTATACTGTGTACTACGATTGAAACCTTGTGGTATACTGTGTACCACGATCGAAACCTTGTTGCATACTGTCTACCACGATCGAAACCTTGTGGTATACTGTGTACTACGATCGAAACCGTGTGGTAAAGCGCATACTACAATAGCTCAAATGAATCATATTTTTTTATATACTTTTGGATTAATTTTTTTTTGTTTACTCGTCTTTTCACATTGTTAGGTGGGGGCTTCTGCTTGCAATTAGTTTAAGCTGATACTTTTGTTCTGTTTGATATTAGCAATTAGTGTGTTGCATTAATGAATTCTCTTTAACACTATTTTGATATGAATATCAACACTGTGAATTAAGGAAATGGCTAATATAAAGCGCTTCTTTAACATAAGTGGATTCTTTTTAAATATTGATTTACAGAAAGCGATATTTGGTAATGTTGATTAGGTTTTCTTATAAATGGTCTTTTATAGTCTTGCAACATTGACTTTGGTAATTGAACAGACAAGAATTAATACTACAAAGTTATTTTTGTATATTGAGCTCGTCTAAATTTAACAATTTTTAAAATATTAATTTAGCGATATTTACCAGTCATTCTTTGTCTGTTTTTCTCTTTCTCTCTCTTGAATTTCTACGAATTAAAAACAATTATAGTTTAAGAACTCATATCATCAAATGTGTATATAAATTAATTAAAAAAACATAAACACGTACATAGACATACACACACGTCGAAACCCTCTTTGTGCTTATGTCTACACTAATCAGTTCTACGAAACTCACCCTTTGTCTCTACGTACCCAGATGATGACTTAAGAAAGTAGAAATCTTGGAAAATATTTCTTCCAGAATTAACTTTGGACAATTTTTAACGGAATTTCCTCTTTAAGGGAGAATGATTATTCATAATTTGGAAAAGTCAATCGATAAAATTTCTCAGTACAAAATATCTATAGTTTTTAAATGCAATATATATATATATATATATATATATATATATATATATATATATATATATATATATATATATTGTGACGTAGCCACGATTTCATTAACCATATAGGCGTAAGGGTAAAAAGCACCCTAAAGAAAAATCCAAAGTTCTAGTCGAAATTATATATAAAAGAAAAATAAATAAATAAATAAATAAAAATAGATAAAATCCAATGCTTCCGACTTGCGAGCGAATATGTTCCATGATCAGCCATACCCTCCTCTTCTCCTCACAAATTCTTTTTCTCTTTACCTACTCTTCCACTCACAAACGAAGAGCGCGTGAACTTTGAAGTGACCCGACGCGAGAATGGCCTGGTTCCAAAATTTCGCAGCTATCAGGCGTTTGACCATAAGTGAATTCCAGGCACTATCAGGATCTCCTGCTGCGATTCACGTGATCAGAACACACTAAGCGTGGATTGAACCTTTGGCCATCACACAAACACTACGTGATTTGCGCCCCATCCTCCTGCGTACCTGGTCAAGGACGAAGAGAACCCACGTGACTGTCTTTGGGGACAGCAAAAATCTAAAAAGGACTTTCAGTTTCCCTCTGACCAGTGGCAGTTGAACGTCGCTGGGCAAACTCTAAATGGACTGCCCACTGACATGAAGAAGACAGCAAAGTCTGTCGACTAGAGATGAAAGGACTGCTATGAAATTGAATCGGCCCAACAAAACGCCTGTACGAAATGCTGTCGACCCCGAACACTTGCGAAAGAAAAGGAATCCAGGAAAATTGCCGACCGACCAAAATATGGTTTTAGCATAAGATCTCTCACTTCAGAGAATTAGAACTTTGTGTGAAAATATCAACTCGACTGAAAGATAAGTTGATTCTCTTGTCTTGATCTTTTTTTTTTTTTTATATATGTATGTATGTATTCGCTCGCGCCCTCTTTTCTTTAATGGTCCCCTTCCCCTTTGTTAAATGAATGTTCTTTTTTTCTTTCTTTATCTGTTTATGTATTTATAAATAAATGTTTTATTTTGAAATCCATCGTCTTGTGTCTGTTCTTCGTTGACTCCCTTGTGTCGCTTCTATTTCTGAGTGAAGACCGAGAAAGGATTCCAAGTTTCCTTTTTCTTTTTAAACCCGTGGTTCATCTATATGCTACAATTAGCATAAAGAAAACTGAAGTAGTTCACCAACCTTGTCCTACTCCAAAGCAATTCTGTGGTGAGAAACAAAAACCACCAGTCTACAAATTTCCAGAGAGACCATTGAAAGTAGAAGACAAAGCCCTGAACTATGTAAAGTCTTTCACGTATTTTGGTAGCAAAGTCAACTACAGTGGAACTTTAGATGATGAAATAATGCATTGGATTGCTAAGGCTACCAGTGCTTTCGACAAACTTCGCCATCACTTGTGGAATGAGCGGGGTATTCGACTGTATACGGAAATTTGGGTTTACGGAGATGTTGTTCTTGCCATCTTTTTGTACGGCTCAGTGTCGTGGACTCCATACAGGTACCATATACGCCAGCTGGATATTTTCCATAAAAACTGTCTGTGTACCATATGTGGAGTTAACCTTCAAGTTAGGGCATATAACGTAGACCTGTTTAACAGGTGTAATATTGGAGGAATCGAGACTTTTCTCATACAGTCTCAGTTACCGTGGACTGGTCAAGTCTTGAGAATCTCTGATCACAGGATACCCAAGATCCTAATGTACAGACAGTTAGATCAGGGCTACAGGAATGTAGGACGCCTATGGCTTAGATACAAGCTGAAGAGCAACTTGTCAGCTGTCAATATACCCCAGACCACACTCGAGCGCTTACCCTTGGAGAGGGTAGAATGGTGATCAATGTGTTTTAGTGGACTCAGCAGTTTTCAATCTGCTTGTCTGAATCGTCTTCAAGAAGCGAGTGAAAGATCTAATAGGTCAACCAATTTAACATTGATCTCATCCCACAATCCTGACTCTTGCTCCATATACGGCATCCTTTGTAAATCCCTAGCGGGTCTTAAGTGCCACTTAAGATTATCGCACAAAATTTTATAACTGAATCAATTAAGTTGTCAGATCCCCATACATCGAAACCGACGGGAGAGTTCATTATATATATATATATATATATATATATATGTGTGTGTGTGTGTGTGTGTGTGTGTGTGTTTCTAACATGTTTGTATTCTTAGTAGCCTTCTATAGAAAAACATTTCTATCGTCTCATGTATAGCAACACCTTTCTATTGCCTCAAGTATTTTCTTCATCTGTGAATAGATTGTCCATATAGCAAGCGTGATATTCATAACAATTCTGTAATCTTCTTTGTTACTAACGATATTTTCATATTTTTTGATAATTTGCTTAGTATTCAGAAGACACGTTTCGTTATCCCAATGCAGTTTCGCACTTTCCGTCCTCCGTTAAAACACTTCTTAGATATTTAAATTTTTGTACTTTCTTGATTGTTGCATCTCCCTTTTGTAATTGGCACGTCTGACTGTTCCCTTTTGTTAACAACCATGTATTCTGTCTTATATTTGTCTTACTATCGAAACCAAAAGCATAACAAAATAAGACTGTATTTTCACATATACGCACGTGCATTTGTGCCTGCAGGGAGGACAAGTACCAGACACGTAGATTTTCTTAAACAAAGAAATCTAAAGCAATGTATCTGATGTGAAAAAAAAGTACCGGTATTGATTATGGCGCGAAAATAATGATACGCATGCGTACTTCTTACCTGAGAGACAGACAATAGATTACGGTGTAAAAATTGTAAAACTAATTTTTCTTGCTCAATAACAATGGAAGATTGATTACTGTGTTATATTCTTAAGCTTACTCATACTTCAGCATTGTTTATTCATTTTGTTTTAGCTTTTCTTGCATTTATTTTTTTTGGTCTATTTACAATCTTTCTTGACAGGTATTGTCGTATGTATTGTTTGTTTTCCCATCCCGCCACTGTCGTCTTTTTGTGGCGTTTTCAATTAAAAACAATAAAGTATCATTAAGTTCTAGTCTGGACAGAGCCAAGCAGTGATTTCATATTTTTATTTCGACTAAGTTGTTGAGCTCACATCACATTTATTTTATCTGGTATGGCATGTCTGGTGACCAAAGCGAACGAAGACACATAGTGAGGAAAATGCCTAAATAGACAGTATAGACTAATAAAGAGACAGATTAATGTATAGCGATTTGCTATTTTTTCCAGGCCCACATTTTATTCGCCTGCGATTGGCTAATAAATTACTACTACTTTTGTATAGGACAATTTAGTCATCTCAGTTGTTCCTTTGAATCTTTTGGTTCTGAGCATACTTACCTATTTGTTTAGTACGAGTGTAGTGATTGGTTAATTTTTTAACCAATCACATATTTTTAATGTAGGGTCGAGTTTTCCCGCGGTTCCGTGGTAGCCTACCTTTTTTCCTTAAAAGGGGCGACTTTTTCCAAGTCGCCAGTAAGGTCCAGTAACATTCCAGTCGTCAACACAAATCCACGATCTTGCTCAACGCACACACAGACACAGAATTTCGTAACTACAAACTTACAGTTTCTCTCTGTTACTTTCACCAAGTACAATTTACCAGAACTTTGTCGATTCACACCAGTTTTTTCCCAACACATACCAAGCAATTGCATTCTTCGTGTTATTCATTCTTAACATGCAAACTTTGTTCTAACAATTATTTCGGAATATTTATCTCACAGGAGAACTTTCTTCGAACAATTAATTACAAATCAATCTACAGTTACAGCGGAACAACTTCTTTCTCTTTAATCTACTTTGTGAATAACATATTATTTCATGCTTGTTGCATTTTATTTCAATATATATTTGTTGTTTAACAAATTGTAGTTGTTGTTATTATTACTTGAATCTTGAATGTTGGAAGTATCGTTAATATAATCGTAATGCCGCTACAACTGAATCCCGCACGCAGTACCCTTTACAATTGGTGAAACCGACGTTCCAGAAAGCAATCTTTCAGCCAACGCAATACAATTGGCGACGCTATAGATGGATGGAAGATAGGATTGGAAAGTGGGCAAAAATAAGCAAGAACGGATAACAGTTTGTTTTGTCCCTGCACCTAACCTCATCATTGGCTATTTTCTCAGTCAAACAGAATTCAATTTGATCTCGTTTTTTTTTTTTTTTACAGTATTGGTTTCAATCTTGGGAATGGCTGCTAAAACCATTCCACTGAGCAAATTTATAGATAAATCGTACAGATGCATGTTGGGATTTCTTCTTAACCAATAAAGATGAAACCATTCATAGTCTCATGCGTATTATTTTGTGTTCTTTCTTTCACGAGCTCGAATTGAATTCTGTTTGACTGAGGAAATAACCAACTTAGACATGCTGTGCAGGGACAAAAGTCATTTTTATTTCCTCACAATTTGCCTGTTGGCCATCATACTTATTCAGCCCAAAGTCTTACGGCCACATTACATTGAAACACCGGTCCTGTACGATCACCGAAGTTAAGCAACGTCGAGGCTGGTCAATTGCTAAATGGTGCTATAAACTCGGATGTGCATCATTTTTTTAAGGATTTCACCCCAAGCAAGACGGGAAGCCACTAGCACGCAAGGGGTTACAGAGGATTTGGAGCGAGAGCAGATAGGAGTGATAGAGGAAAGGATGAGGAGAAGGATAGTGGATAGATCAAGGCAACTGGAGATGTCGATTGACATTACATTTGAATAGCTGGAGATTATAGCTGTCAGGGAAACTGGAATAGGGAAGGAAGTTCCACAGGCGAGAAGTGCGAGATATGAAGCTATTGGAGTAGAAGATGCAGCTACATTTAACAGTTTCAACAGTGAAAGGGTGAGAGCGTGATGCAAGCCGCGTAGGACGCTTGAATTCGCGAAGTCTGGGAACCAGCGCAAGCAGCTCATCGGAGCAATTACCATGAAAGTATATGTAAAAAAGACAGAGAGAGGCGACGACACGTCTGTGAGAGAGCGACTGGAGACTTGTACTGAATGAAAAATAGCACCCTCCCCCCCAAAAAAACTGTCCTATTTCAACAGGGTAACATCACTGTTATATAGTGGTTTCACAGCGGAGGCTTGTATTTGTACTAAGTCGGTCCTAAAATAGGTTCGACGTACAAAACGTTAGGAACTTGATATAATAGGTAATGACGCAGTAATCTAGTTGGGGTGGCTGATACTTTAATATCCGACTAACGGTCGTCCGACATTGACTGACTGACCAACTCCCTGAGCGACTGACTTGTTACTCTTACTACTCCTACTTATTATAGGTCGGAGAGTCTATTAACTATAGAATAGGTGTGTTCCACTATAACAAATACAAAAATAGTTACAAATCAAAACACAGGTGAACCGTTCGATTATTCTAACTATCGGTCTTATAGACCGATAGTTAGAATAACTTTCTACCTTTCTGGTAAACGACTAGACGCCCTAATAAACGCTGAATGAGTTAGGCATCCCATAATGCAGGTCCTTCTTTCAGACAATCAATACAGCTCTCGTTTATCAAGGTCTACTGCTGACGTATTCATGGTCATCGCGGAAAGTGTCTATCAAGATTTAGATAAGAATGGTGAAACCCAGACTGTTGCTTTTGACAACGTTTGACAGACTCTCGTATACTGCCACGTTAAAGATGTCGAAATGTCTCAGAAGGAAATTTTGAACTGATTCTCTCTTTCTGAACAAATTCTTAAATAAAAATTATACTGAATTGTTGTGACCAAGTAAATAGTTAAAGAAATAACAAGTATTGCAGACATATCATATATTAAACAGTAAGTACAACAGAAGACTATTACACGACTAGTGAGTGTGTGTCGGTTGACCCAGCGTTCAATCTATTCGACTGTTAATATGTAACAGCCCCCACCTCCACGAGGGATGTATGTGGCACAAGGCCGAGTTTACCGTGGGTTCTCCGAGCCCGTAGGCTCGGCCAAAAATATCCACTTAGAACCCGTATAAACGGGTTCAGGGCCTGACTACCTCCCCGCTCAAGGCAAAGAGATCAACAGATGAAAAAATCTGGTTGACTGTTAATATTTAACAGCTACCCCCCTACCCCACAAGGGATGTATGTGGCACAATGCCGAGTTTACCGTGGGTTCTCTGACCCCTTAGGGTCGGCCAAAAATATTCCCTTCGAAACCGCAAAAACGTTTACCCCCCCACCCCGGACGAAACTTTGCCCTGCGGCAAAGCTTCATCCGAGTTCCTCTCTGCTGAGGCAGAGAGTTCGACAGTTACACAATCTGTGTGACTGTTAATATTTACACGTGGGTGTATGTGGCACAAGACTGGCTTATTTTCGGTACGTAAAACCCGTAGGCTCGGCCAAAAATATTCCCTTTGATCCCGTATAAATGGGATCAGAACCTGTCTACCTCCCCGGACGAAACTTTGCAGAGAGTTCGACAGGGAATGTCTACCTTCCCGGACGAAACTTTGCCCTCCGGCCAAGCTTCGTCCGAGTTCCTCTCTGCTGAGGCAGAGAGTTCGACTGTGCGACTGTTCCCACAAGGCCTTCTCTCCTACTAATCTTATAGTAAGCGGAAGAGTCCAACATAGACTTTTTAGATGGAGGACACCACAACATGAATAGTCACTCTTCTAGATCCTTTTGTACTAAAATATATGTCCCCCAGGGCTCTACCCTGGGTCCTTTTTTGTTCTTAATTTTCTTTAACGACCTCCCCAACAGCATCAGTTCTCAACTTGATATCTATGCTGATGAGGCTACCATTTATTCTTGCCTCGACAGGTTCAAATTGGCGGCTGATCTGAAAAATGGCTTGCAGTCTGTGGTTAACTGGGGCAAAGAATGGCTTGTTAATTTTAACACCTGCGTAATAAAACTGTTTCTTTATTAACCATCTGAGAGTCTCCTTCCAGCAGAATTGCTAATGCTAACCTCCAGGAAAGTAAGTCATTAAGCCTTTTATAGTTAATAATCTTGGCCAACATAAAGTGGAAAGAGTATATCGAATCCATTGCTTGGTTTGCTACTAAGAAAGTTAGCTCAGTGGGTCGTGCTATATAATCTTTCTTTCAATAAATTCGTTCATACTTAGAATATTGCTGCCACATATGGTCCGATGCTACTGCTATATATTTAGAGATTCTTGATAAAATCTAAAGAAAATTCTGTAATGTTATTGGTCATCTCGGCTTCAATCACATTCCCACCGACGTAAAGCTACTTCCCTGTGCATTTTCTATAAATACTTTTATGGTAATTGTTCGGATGAGCTCTTCGTTAAGGTAGAATTGTTATTTTATTCCCCCCCCACAGACAACGAATTGTAAATATGGGGACTAGTTAGTATTTTCATAGAGACAAAGAGGCATTATGGTGGTTGTAGTAAGAAAGGTACTTATGAATGTGTTGTTTTGGTGTCAGGAATTTTGTTTTGTACGATTGGGTCAGTATTTGCAGCTAGCTAAGTTATAGTTAAGACAGAAGAAGACCGTCCTTTCCCCAATCCCCTTTTTCGGCCTTGTGCCACATTTCTGTAGTTAAACAGAATAAATATCGCTCTTCGTTAAGGTACCTAAACTTTATAGATTTAAGCGCAGTACTAGATTGGCGGCATGGTCTCATTAACTTACAGTTGAATTGGCAAAATGTAACCGTAAGTTCTATGCTGACAGTTTCTTTTTATCTCTTGTGGAACTCTTTTCCAGCTCCATGATTTCCAGCCAGCTCTAATCTGCAAAAATTTAAATGATTTTATGAGGTTATTTAAGAATATGACTCGCGCTTTTAACTGCAAGAATTCAGAATACATGGCTGTTACTAAAAGGATGGACCTAAAATGCAAATTGCAAAAGGGAGATACCAAAATTAAACAAGTACAAAAAAAATCAAATATCCGGGAAGCGTTTCAACAGAGGACGGAAAGTCCGACATTGATATCCGAAGGAGAATTGGGACAGGGAAAGATGCCTCCCAAAAGCTAAGCAAAGTATTACGAAACAGAAACACAACTTCGTTAGAAACAAAGAAAAGAATGCTGAACTATTACGTGATATCTGTTCTATTTGGCAGTAAATGCTGGACAATCTCCTCACAGATAAAGCGACTTAAACCAACAGAAATATAGTTCTACAGAAGGGTGTTGAGAATATCATGGACAGCACATGGCAACAACAAAGTTTTAGAGAAAATGGATACAAAACGGAAACTTATACTCAACATCAAATACAGACAGTTGACATTTCTACGGCGCAATCTTAACAACATCAGATATGTAGATGACATATTGCTGATTAGCAGACAGAAAGGTAACTATTTGACCTCCTTCGGAAGGTAGTGACGGAAAGCGTGAAGAAAGGATTAAACATCAATTGCAAAGACACATTGCATGGTTGTTAGCAAAAAGGACGGTTCAAATTACAAACTGGGGATACGAAAAATCAAACAAATAAAAATTTTAAACATCTAAAAAGTGATTTAAAAGAGGAGAGAAATTATGACATTGAAATCCAAAGGCACATTACGATAGCAAAAGACGTCTTCCAAAAAGCTAAGCAGTTTAAGATGTTTAATCCATTCTTTTCATTTTCCCCTAGGAGTTCGTCTTGTTTCTTTTCGGTGTCTGCTATCAACACTGTGTCATCTGCATATATAATGTTGTTAAGATTGTGTCCACTAATAATAAGTTGAACCGATATTTATTTATTTAGTTGTTTGTTTTATTAGCGTATCAACCATTTTGGATTATTTAATGCTGAAGAATTTGTTTGGGTTTTTGTTTACTGCTTGTTGATCTTTTGTGAGTTTATTGTTTTCGAGATATACGTAGAGGTGTTGTGATTTAGTACATGATGATTATATGCTATCTTCTTTGCCAACTATATTTTGTTATATAATTTTGTTGCTTTTTAGAAATTCTAAAAGGTTAATTGGGTCAGTTTTGTTGAAGATGTCTTTCAGATTGTTTTCTTGATAGGATCTTAATCGTATTTGTTCAAGATCTATGCAGCTTGTTAGTAAATTTTTCCCTGTGTAGAGCTTCTGGTATGGAATGAAAATTGAGGCTTCTTCATCTTGCAGCAGGTGTGAATGGGTGACAGGGGTGGGGCCTATTTGAAGTCTGTTCATTACTACTTCTCTTGACATTTTCCAGTTGGAAATTTTAGCTTCTGTCCATTCTTTGAGGATGAGTTTCATTTGGTAGAGTTTGTTATTTTTACAGGAGTTCCAGGACTCTTGTCATTTGATCGTAATGTAACAGTTCAGTAATAATTTCTTTGTTTCTAATGCAATTTAGAAAACAGAAAAATAACGAATCGTTGTACTTTCCCTGACGTTTCTCGTGATTAAAAAAATGAGAAAATTTTTGAAAAGTTGTTAATATTTAATCTTGTATCTAAGCATACGCACAAATACACATACGCACAAAAACACATACACACAAATACACATACGCACAAATATACATATACACAAATGCACATACGCACAAATGCACACACACACAAATGCACATACACACAAATACGCAAGTGCAGAAATATACATATACACAAGTGCACATACGCACAAATGCACATACGCACAAATACACATACGCACAAATATACATACACACAAATACACATACACACAAATACACATACGCACAAATATACATATACACAAGTACACATACACACAAATACACATACGCACAAATATACATATACACAAGTGCACATAAGCACAAATGCACATACGCACAAATACACATACGCACAAATATACATATACACAAGTGCACATACGCACAAATGCACATACGCACAAATATACATACACACAAATACACATATACACAAATACACATACGCACAAATATACATAAACACAAGTGCACATACACACAAATACACATACGCACAAATATACATATACACAAGTGCACATACGCACAAATGCACATACGGACAAATAATACACATACACACAAATATACATACGAACAAATACACATACGCACAAATACACATACGCACAAATAAACATACGCACATTTCCTTTTTTTGTTTTCTAATTTGATGGAATCTTGAATTTATATTCAATTAAATCTTTTTCATGAAATGTTTCCATTTGTCAAAATTTCAAAACTCTGTCGGGATTTCTATTAGGTTAGTGCAAAAATAAGGACGTAATAATGTCGTTTTTTGACGTTTTTTTTAACGTCAAAAAACGACATTATTACGTCATTATTTTTGCACCAACCTAACATATCCTGAATAAAAAAACATACATACATACATACAGAATACACACAAAAACGTAGCATTTATTTCAATAAACTGTATCTATAAAAATAACGTATCAACGGAAACTATATTAAATAATTGTCGGACATAATTCATTTGTTGTCATTGTTTACGTAAAGATACGTTTCGTGAGTAGATATAATCGATCGAGAAAAATTGTCGAAGATTGTGTGTTTAAAAACAGTAATTCGGACTTTGCTAACCACACGCTTCTCTTTAGCTAAAGGGTACAGCACGTCGAGCCAAACGACGTTTTCCGTATTGGGTTACAGGTTCGATCCTGTTAGACAACGTATTTTATTTTCTACGAAATATCTCGAACATACAGGCTGGTAAATGCAATTAATACTGTTTAATTGAAAAACAGCGTATTTACTTAAATAAACTGTATCTATAAAAATAACATATAAACAGAATATATATATATATATATATATATATATATATATATATATATATATATATATATATATATATATATATATATATATATATATAAAGGTGAGGTTATATTTGTTTTAACGAGGGAAAAGTCCATATTTAAAAGAGAAGCCGCAAACATTTTGGTTATAATGTGTTTTTTTTAAATATATATTATACTTTATTTGCCATATTTTTTGCTACACAAGTTTCGGGTCTTGTGAAACTCATTAGGCGAAGAATGGTTATTCCCACATATTATTTACAGGAATTAATTTTTTCTTATGTTTCCTTAGTTTTAACTTTTGTGTATATATATATATATATATATATATATATATATATATATATATATATATATATACACACAGATTGTGTGCGTATGTATATATATATTCCTTTATTTCCTCTATTTCCTATATAAATATATATATTTAATATTACAGTATTTCTTGTCTATATATATATATATATATATATATATATATATATATATATATTTAATATTACAATATTTCTTGTTATATATATATATACACGCACACATTCTGTGTGTATGTATATATATTCCCTTCCATATATATATATATATATATATATATATATATATATATATATATATATATATATATATATATATATATGTATATATATATATATATTGTTTTATTACAAGGAAATAGAATATATATATATATATATATATATATATATATATATATATATATATATATATATATATATATATGTGTGTGTGTGTGTACATTGTGTGTATGCGTGCTTAAGATCCGTCAAGTGTGTTTGTTTTTGCTAGTATGTGTGTATATATTTTGTTTATTATAAAGAAATCTATGCACTAACTGTATACACTTTGCATGGTGTGTGTGTGTGTGTGTGTGTGCGTGCGTGCGTGCGCGCGCGCGCTATGTTCGGTACGACTAGTATGTCTGGCGATTATATGTGTATGGTATATGTTTATGTGTGTGCGGTTATGTTTTATATATACTGGGTGTAACAGCAAAATTGTCCAAATCGTGGAACTCATTCAGATATGAATGTACGTGAGAGAATCATGGAAGATTAAAGTTTAAAGACAGTAAAATCGACCTTGCTAGCCGAACGCTCCTCTGTGGCTCAAACGCTTAAGGCTCGTCAGGCTGTATGACGGTTTTGTATAGGATACAGGTTCGTAATCCTGTTGGAGGATGAATATTATCTAAGAAAATTTCTCGGACATTCAGGCCGGTAAGTAAAGGTTGTTAATGCTTTTTATTATAAACAGAGCCTTTACTTAAATATTTGTATCTATAAAAAGAATATATGAACATAAAAATGTCTTAACATATATATATATATATATATTTCTTTCAGTTTTTAAAACCGAATTCGCCAAAATGAAAGCAACTAAGACTTTTCTTTGCAACATATATAAAAAAGAACATTAACAACAAGTTAATTATGTAATTTAATATTACAATATTTCTTGTTATGGAAATTATCTCCTAGTATATTTAAAGTACGTATCTGTTTTTCAAATGCTAGACTAAAAGTCCCCCTGTGTATTTTGTCTGGCAGCCGTAAAGTAGGGATCATTTGCACTTTTCTAAATTTTGTCGATAGAATCAGACATGTTGGAAGGATGGTTGTCCCCATGAGAACATTTTCACACACAAAAAAAGAGAAAGAAAATTAAAAAAGAAAAACCATCGACAAAACAACGTATTTTTATCGCCAGTTGCTTGATATAAAATTGTTTGATGATAAAATGAAATACGTTTAGCACTTTACAAAAAAAGCGTAGCAAACAAAACGAACAAAGAATAGAATATGGAAGCGTGGTGTACAATTTAAAACACATTCCTCTCAAAAATAATTGTCATTCGAAGCAATATGTCTTGTGTATCTCGAAAATAAAAAAAAAAATAAAATCTATTAATTCTTTTAGCATTAAAAAATAAAAATAGAATATGCGTGTCCAGATTTCGTTAGAGAAAAACATCAACACCAATTTTTCGAAACTTGTGCAAGAATAGAAATATATATTTCTTTCCTAAGGCTATAAGATCGCAAGAATTTTTAGATTCCTGATCCTAACATGACGTAAATATCAAAAATTTTAAAAATAATAATATTCACTTTAGAAATGTCCCAAGGGCCTCTAGAGATAGAGAACACTGAAGGCGCTTGTTGTGTTAGCGGAAAGATTAAGGAGCGTAGTTTATCTAGATATGTGTAAAAAGAACAGTTAACCCTAAAGTTGAAGGGGTCAAAATTCTAGTAGTCGGGAAAGTATCCACTTGGAATTCTGTTGCACAAAAGCAACAGTACTTGTGAAGAAGCTGTTCCAATGTAACCTATTCTTTAATAACAGAATACAAAAGGAATTAGGCGGATCGCCTCAAAGTACGCAGTTACTTGGGAGAACTAAGAAATATATACATTGTCCATGGAAAAAGCGATAAAACAGCGGGAGTCTTTGAAGTGTTTCGTCTGTGAGGGAAAGGTTTCATGGTTGAAAACAGTTCATCTCACACAAGTCACAGTAATTTTTTTTTGGACTCTGTCAATACTGGGATGTAAAAAGTGAACATCCTCAGCCCAGATATGACTGTCATATTTCATTTCCGGCCTGATCTGACTCCCCCCCCTGCTATGTTTACGCTCCACCATTACAAAAGGTAGAGGATATAAGGAGGAGTCAGGTACATACTGGTGCGGTACAGGGAACTGGCCATTTTCCCAGAATCTTTAGCGATGTAACATATATATGAGTTCTGCTTGAGGTTTGGTGTGATGGAAGGAGACATTTCATCACCGCCGACTCAACACCGCCGGTATCTATCTATCTATCTATCTATCTATCTGAGTCTATATAGTATCTATCTATCTGAGTCTCTCTCTCTCTCTCTCTCTCTCTCTCTCTCTCTCTATCTATCTATCTATCTATCTATCTGTCACTCAGTCAGCCAGTTTTTTTTTCTATTTATCAGTTTGTTTCTATCTATCTATCTATCTATCTATCTATCTATCTATCTATCTATCTATCTGAGTCTATATAGTATATATCTGAGTCTCTCTCTCTCTATCTATCTATCTGAGTCTATATAGTATCTATCTGAGTCTCTCTCTATCTATCTATCTATCTATCTATCTATCTATCCGTCAGTCAGCCAGTTTTTTTCTATTTATCAGTTTCTATCTATCTATCTATCTATCTATCTATCTATCTATCTATCTGAGTCTATATAGTATATATCTGAGTCTCTCTCTCTCTCTCTATCTATCTATCTGAGACTATATAGTATCTATCTGAGTATCTATCTATCTATCTATCTATCTATCTATCTATCTATCTATCTATCTATCTATCTATCTGTCAGTCAGCCAGTTTTTTTCTATTTATCAGTTTCTATCTATCTATCTATCTATCTATCTATCTATCTATCTGAGTCTATATAGTATCTATCTGAGTCTCTCTCTCTCTCTATCTATCAGTCAGCCAGTTTTTTTTCTATTTATCAGTTTGTTTCTATCTATCTATCTATCTGAGTCTACATAGTATATATCTGAGTCTCTCTCTCTCTCTATCTATCTGAGTCTATATAGTATCTATCTGGGTCTCTATCTATCTCTCTATCTATCTATCTATCTATCTGTCAGTCAGCCAGTTTTTTTCTATTTATCAGTTTGTTTCTATCTATCTATCTATCTATCTGAGTCTATATAGTATCCATCTATCTGAGTCTCTCTCTCTCTCTCTCTATCTATCTAGCTAGCTATCTGTTCGTGCGCGTGTATACATGAGTTGAATACAAATTGTATTTTACGTGGTATGTATTGTCAACATTTATCATATAAATACAAAGACAATGCAATTATAGCAAATTGATCGAATGGCGTATATTACGACATTAACATTATTTATATGCGTCTTAAAACCAAATATATTAAATATATTTTTTGCATTTTTCTTCAAGGAAGCATTCTGTTGTAAACATGTCTTGAAATCATTTTGAAATTTTCCCTTCTTTATTTTCATTTCACAAAGTAATTAAATAAAAATTCTAAGTAAAAATGCAAAATTAATTGACATTGTAAAAAGGAAAACAAGTCCTGCCAAATTATTGTTTTACTGAGAAATACACATATCTATCGACTAACCGGAGAATGTATGGTCATCATCAAAAAAAAAAAAAACAAAAAAACAAAAAAAATACGCCCACAATGCAATTTACAGAATGGAGATGTCACCATGATACAATTCAGTCAGTCAAGGGTCATACGTGACATACGTTTGGGCGATCAAGTTCTTTGTCGATTCATGACCAAGCGGAAGATTTTCCAGCAATTGTTTTGATGTCTGTTTAAACCTTTCTCGTTGACGTGTCCATACCATTTCAACTTTCTTTTTACGGTTGAAATAGCTAAATGTAACCGTAAGTTCTATGCTAACAGTTTCTTCTCTCGCACTTCTCGCTTGTAGAACTCTCTCTCGGCTTCCTTGATTTCCAGTCCAGTTTGATACTCAAAAATTTAAACGCAATGTCAATAGTTATCGTCTGTCTTCTTAATTCTTCTTCTATTGTTCTTGCTTCTTAATAATATTTCTATTTTTTCGTATTTTTTCACGCTCAGTAACGCCTGTGTCGTAGTGGCTCTATTGCCTTGCCTGGAGTGAAATGAATATATATATATATATATATATATATATATATATATATATATATATATATATATATATTCGTTGGATTGATGTGAGTTTGCGACCCTGGGTTTCACGCTATTTGTGATCGTACGATCACAAACTCACATCAATCCAAATATGTTAGCTCTATCACTGATATTGAGCGCTTTCCAATAAGTACCGCGCATATATAATATATAAATAATATATATAAAAAATTGCATATACATATATATATATATATATATACATATATATATATATATATATATATATATATATATATATATATATATATATATATATAAATACATACACATTTCACACACACACACACATATATACATATACATATCTTATGAATATTACATATATCTACTGCGGTTACTAGCAAGACAGAAACTATTAATTTGAAACAATGTTTAAAGGAAAAAGTCTATTTCAGCATAGACTTGATCAAATGCAAAGAAGAATCGGCAATGTTATTAGTCCTGAGCTGGCATCTCAGCTTCAGTCATTTTCCCCACACATTTTCTATAAATACTTTTGTGGTAATTGTGGTGATGGTCTTTCCTCCATGGTACCTAGACTTTATGAATTTAAGTACAGTTCTAGATTTACAATAAAGTTCCGTCAATTTATAGTCGCATCAGCTAGACTGTAAGTTCTATGGTAACAGTTTGTTCTTTCACACTTCTCGCTTGTGGAACTCTTTTCCGGCACCATGATTTCCAGCTAATTTTGATCCTCAAAAGTTTTAATGTAATGCCAATCGTTATCTTCTGTTTTCTTAGTTTCTATTATTTTGTTGTTCTTGCTCCTTAAAAATGATTTGTTATTTCTTATATTCTTTTCCACTCAGTAACCATTGTTCCTTCCAAAGGGACCATTTGATGTTTGATAGTGCTTCATTCTGTATCATTTGTGAAGCAGTTTACGTAGTCCGGTGGTTCCCAAACAGCGCGACAGAAGAGGATAGCAGGTGAAGCGGAATGTTTATTAATTGAAAACGTGAGGCGCAGTGTGTTGCCTTCCAGGAGTTTAGAGTCAGCCACGTTGATAGAAGGCAGAAAAGTTTCTCTCTGTTGTTTTTGATACACAACAGACCTTACTTACAGAGTTCTTTTTTTTTTAAGCATTACGTCCTGAGCAAGGCCTGGACTCACTAGGATGCAGGGGGTTGCAGAAGATTTGGAGGGAGAGCAGATAGGAGTGATAGAAGAAAGGATGGGGAGAGGGATAGTGGGTAGATCAAGGTAACTGGATATATCGATTGATATTACATTTGAATAGTTGGAGATTATAGCTTTCAGAGAAACAGTAATTGGGAATGGTGTTCCACAGGCGAGAATTGCGAGGTATGAAGTTATTGGAGTAGAAGAGACGTCTACATTTAAAAGTTTCTACAGTGTAAGGGTGGGAGCGGGATGCCAACCCCGTAGGGCGCTTGAATTCATGGAGTCTGGGAACCAGTGAAAGCAGCTCATCGGAGCAATTACCATGAAATATTTGTAGAAAAGACAGAGAGAGGCGACGGCGCGTCTGTGAGATAGTGACTGCAGACGAGACGCCAGATCAGGGCCAATTACATTACATATCCGTCTGGATCTTGTCAAGAACTCCGAGGTAAACAGAAGGTGCCCCAGACCATATATGGCAGCAATACTCCATGCAAGGGCGAATGGTTGTTTTGTATATTTGAAGTATCGATTTCGGGGAGAAAAATTTCCTGGCGCGGCACAGAGAGCCAACTTTCCTCGCGGTGAAAGAAGCAATTGACTCAATGTATTTGTTCCATCTCAGGTCAGCAGTCAACGTGAGACCGAGCAGACGCAGATAATTGCTCTCAAGAAGTTGACTATCAGCCATTCTAATGGGGGACAGGGAAGGATCTCTATGGTGATTAATAGAGAATAGTTTAGTTTTTGAGGCGTTAAAGTTGACCAGCCAATTCTTGCCCCAATTAACGATTGGAGGTCCATTTCAAGACGCACGGCCAGGTTAGTTTTATCACAAACACTAGATTTGTTTTGAGGTAGGAGTAAATTGTAGTGTCGTCCGCGTAGATGCCAACTTGGGAATCTATGGCGTCAGGAAGGTCGTTGATGAAAATAAGGAAAAGAGTGGTGCCAAGGATGGAGCCTTAGGGAACACCTGCGTTCGTGGGATAGGAACTGGAGGAGAATCCATTGAGAACGACCTTCAATTCTCGGTTTGACAGGAATGATTGTATTAGATCAAACAGTCGACCAGTAATACCATAACCCTGGAGCTTACGAAGAAGGCCGGCATGCCAAACCCTGTCAAACGCTTTGGAGATGTCTAGAGCCACGGCACGAGCCTCACCGTTATTTTGAAGGGCTTGGTAGACGGTTTCAGTGATGGCCGTAACCACATCAGCTGTAGATCGGGCGTAGTGGAAGCCATATTGCTTGTCTGAGAGAAGATCAAGGGATGTAAGGTGGTTAACCACTTCGGCATAGATTTGGGCTTCGAAGACTTTGCCGAAGAGAGGTAGACTAATAGGACGGCAATTAGAGGGGTCAGAGGGGTCTCCAGAGTTCTTAAAGACAGGAACAATGGATGAGGACTTCCAGCAGTCAGGAAAACAGGATTCCTTGAGGCAGTAATTATATAGTTTAGAGAGGGCGGGTGCTAGCTCAGGCGCGCATTTCTTCTCAGACAATGGCTGGTATGCCATCTCTACCACTAGCTTTGTGGGTGTCTAAATTGGAGATAATGCCTAGTACCAATGACGGGGTTTTGTGTAAGCCGCTCAATAGTGCCTCAGTTCTTAGAGGGAAGTCTGGTACACCGGTGGAGTCGAGCGTTGAATTAAATGAGAATTTCCGAGCAAAGCATTCAGCCTTGCCGGTAGAGGAGGTCAAGACCTCGAACTGGTTGAATAAAAGAGGTATGGGGGGGTTTCTATTGTTCAGGACACTATTGCAGAGCCGCCAATAATCTTTGGAGCCAAATTTGCGACATGCAATACGCTCCTTCATCCGAGCAGCAAATATTGTCTTAGCTTCGTTGAGGACACGCTTACACTCGTTACGGGCGGAGGCAAATTGCATGTCTATTGCAGTCCGACATGTCGCCTACGAAATATGTGAAAGAAGTGGTTCCTATGGGCAATGGCGGCTGAGCAAGCAGCGGAGAACCAAGGGAAGGAGTGCGACTTGACCTTGAATTTCCTTGAGGGGATGAAAGCGTCGATTCCAGCTTTAACCCAGGATGAGACCTCAGAAGCACATTATTGGACAGGGAGTGTAAAGGCAACATCCCAGGGGACATCGCGGAGGAAGTCACTGAACGAGTCCCAATCCGCTCGTTGATAGTAGAACGAGGTTCTAGTGATGGGAGGTTCTTTGCAGGGTGTGGAGTTGAAGGAAACGTTAACAGATACCACGGGATGATCGGAGTTACCAAGAGGGCAGAGCTGCGTGGCGCTACAAGATTCGGGGATGGAGGTAAAACACAGATCGAGTTACAATACAAGGATTTACTAGTAGTAGTTCTATGCTTTACAAGCAACTCTATAAAATTCAGTTATATGGCATCACCTTATCTAGCTTGTTTTTTGCAAAAAATGGACAGACTCTTTGGGTAAAAAAAAAAAAATAATGAACACTCGATTTTTTTTCGAAATCAGTTTGCAAGTAAATCAATATTTTGTTGCTGAGTATATATATATATATATATATATATATATATATATATATATATATATATATATATATATATACAGGTAAGATGAGAACAAATGATTTGTATTCCAGTCAATTTGATCTACAAAAATGTAAATGCAATGACAATCTTTATTTTCTATCTTCTTAGTTTCTATTATTTCGTTGATAGTGCTTCATTCTGCATCATTTGTGAAGCAGTCTATGTAGGCCGGTGGTTCCCAAACGGTGCGACGGAAGAGGATAGCAGGTGAGGCGGAATGTTTATAAATGAAAAACGCAAGGCCAAGAAGAGCGTAGTGTATTGCCTTCCAGGAGTCTAGAGTCAGCCACGACGATGGCAGGCAGAAAAGTTTCTCTTTGTTGGTTTTGATACAGAATAAGTGCGTCGGAAGAAGATAACAGGAAGCGGAATGATTGAAAGACAATCAAAGATTTAGAAACAGTTTCAAAAAATTCATATGCCAAAAATAATTATGATTTCAAAATTTAAAATATTATTATGTATTACTTGTAATTGCACGCATGAATCTGTTGTGGATTCCGCGTGAAAAATCGGTCTCCCCAAAATGACAAACGTAAGTATTTAAGCTAAGAAATTAAAAGTATTTACACAAAATACAAAAGGTAATGCTGTTAGTAAAATCCAGGAACGCCGGTTAGTATTAATCAAAGATCGCTATATACAGTCTCGAAGTAAACTTCCTTAGAGTCGGGCGTCCTTGTAAGTGACTTCTAACGTCAACTCAATCACAGTGTCTATGTACTTTCCACTCTGTACCTCCACCCTGTTCCTCCACCTACTTCTACTATCAGACTCTCTGACTGTTGCTATTTTATGACAGCAGGACGAGTCCATTTATATCAGAAAAGGGTGGACCCCATAACAGAATCCCTGTATAATTAGTTATTAATAATTATTGACCGATTTATTTTTTGTGATATTTTTGCAATATATCAAGTATTAAGAATATAGTAACTAGGGTCAGCAAATTGGAGGAGAGAGTTATCAGTGATAATGTTCTGACTTTGAATCTGCGTTCATCTCGCTTGTTTTTTTTATTTTAAATTTATTTTTTATCACATACAATTTGCCTTCCGAAAATGCGGCCCAGAGAAATAAAGTTAAGGAAAACAGGGTAGGTGATACCCAGGAACGTTCTGTATCATCACATTTCGAATGCTTTGATTTTTCGCTGTACTTACGCTGTTAAAAATTTTAACACATTTATAAATTAAGAAACTCTAAAAAAAACAAAACACATCACGTATACAAGACGTATGCGATTACGACTGTAAGCATTTTTATTTGTTTTTTTTTAATATATGTAGATATGTGCATGTAATAATATGTTGTAATGGATATCGATTTGGAGTGAGATCTCGGAAAGCCGAGTTCGAATCCCATTTGAGTTCGTTATATTTGTTAACCATGTTTGCCGTAGTCTCTGAATATAGAATCCAGTGAAGTCCGTAATGTGTTCAATATCAGAGGTTGGCAGTGAAGATATTTTGGCAGAAAAAAACAAAATGGCTGCCTTTATACACGACGGATTGAATATTTTGAGCTTTCTGATTGGTTAACCCTTCTATTGGTGGACTATAAAATGACTGGCTCACTAGTACATAGATATATCCAAAAAACTGTAACAATATTCACTTACGCATTCATGCCTTGGGAAAGGTATGAATCCACCTCTTCTCTCCCAGCTATGGGTTAAATAGCAGGACAGACTAGGTTCTTTAGACTTGTAAACCAGAAAGAAATGGAAACCTACTGCAGGAAGAATCTTCTGCCTCGTTATTCATACACCAAAAGATACATGATCGCCCAAGTGATACTTAACTGACTGGCTGACATATAAATTGTGAATTACCCGGCTCTTGATTTACCCAAGTTTTCTCTGCTGTCTTGAATTCGGAATTGTCCTTCTAGGCTGATATCGAGAGTCTGGGAGAAGAAAAAGCTTAATACGAACACTGAAATTGCAGTCCTTAGGGCATATATCTTCAGCGGGCTGCCCTACGGCAACTAGACCTGGCGCCTCTATTCAAGACAGCATCTCTGAAACGCATTCTGGGCATCAGTTTTCCCGACCGGGTCACCAGTGTCATAGTTTTCACCCATGCCCTGTTATCTAGCCTATATGTCTTTCTCCAACAGCATCGCCTCCGATGACTTGGATGTATACACCGTATGCCCGATAGAAGGATTCCGATGGTCCTACTTTACGGCAAGTGGTCACGAGTACGACCTCATCTTCAGTTCAAATACGTCTACAAAAGTGACATAAGGGCGACGGAGATGAACATCGAGAAATGTGAAGATATTGTTGAAGGTGCGATTTACCTCCAGGGCTAGAGCGGGGAGAAAAGGAACAAAGGTTTGCCGCCAGGGAGAAGTGTGCTTGGCGGAAAGAAAACAAGGCGATATCAGTGAAGGGCGTTGTAATCGAGACTATAACTCTCGTGTGGACCTGTACAGCCATAACAGATGCTGTGCTGCCAGCAGCAGCTGAGGCATAACTTTTAAAGCGCAGATCCAAGGTTTCTTCGAGACCGACAGATGCCACACCCACCTCCTCGAATGGATGACGCACGAAAATTAAAGAATCCGGTCCTGCTAATGCATTTAAAATTCCATGCTGAAATTAGGTGTCTTAAATGTTGTTATATACTATAAAAGTTAACATATCACTTTCCAATTCCAAAATAGCCAATAGAAAATGGTTGCATATCAGAAGGATGTTATTCAGAGATGCCCTGGCCACAGGACAGCGCCTAGCAGGACGCTCTGTACCGTGCATTAAGGATGTCGGCAAGCGTAACTTGAAATTTGAAGAGATTGATCGATAACTGAGCGATTGGTGCACCAAATGCTGGCAGGCTGTTCGAAAAGGCATCAACACTGACGAGGAAGAGCGTAACCATAGGATGGAGAATGGAAGACGAAGCAAGGCGGGTGCAAAGACGTTGGTTGAAATGAAGTTCACGCTTCAAGCACCAATTACGCGTGTCTTAGTAGCCGACAGGTTTCTCTGAGTCATTCTCGACGTTTCTCTCGGCGGGACTGATTCGAAATAACCGGGCACGTACCATTATCTTACGAAATCGACGGTTTCATCCCGCCCCACACACACGCGCGGGCGCGCGCGCACGCGCGCACATATTCTCACTCTCGCTCTCTCTTTCTCAATCTCTCTTTTTTGTCTCTTTTTCTCCCTCTCCCTTTCATTTTCCCTTTCACTTTATTTTTCTATATTTCTTTCTTTTCTCCCCCACTCTTTCATTTTCTCCCTCTCTCTTTCTTTTTCTATCTTCCTTCCCTTTGCTCCTTTCTTTTTCATTTCCCTCATCTCTCTCTGTTTTTCTACCTTCCTTTCCTTTTCTCCTCTCTTTTTAACTTTCCCCATCTCTCTTTCTTTTTCTATCTGTCTTTTTCTCCCTGTATCTTTCTTTCTTTTTCTCTCTCTATTTTTCTCACACTCTTTCTCTTTCTTCCCTCCCCACACACTATACATACTAGCAATGATAGCCAGGCATATGCGGGACACGTCGTTTCTTTTTGGGAAATCTATACAAACAAACACATATCTACCTACATATGAAGGATGTTTGCATGTAGGAGGATACTATGAAGGGTAAGCTGGCCACGGGGCAACGCCCCGTAGTCGACCCTCCATTGCATTTTAAGGATGACTACAAATGCAACATGAAATTCACAGAGATTGATCCGGATAACTGGCAGGCTGTTCGAGAAGGCATTGGCGAGGAAGAGCGTAACCATCAGATGGTGAATGGAAGACGACGCAAGGCGGGTGCAAAGACGTTGGTTGAAATGAAGTCCACGCTTCAAGCACCAATTACGTTGTCTTAGCAGCCGACGGATTTCTTTCAGTCATTCACGACGTTTCTCTCGGCGGGACTGATTCGAAATAACTAACCGGGCACGTACTATTATCTTACGAAATAGACGGTTTCACACACACACACACACACACACACACACACACACACACACATGCACGCAAACAGAAATATTCTTTCTCTCTTGCTCTCTCTTTCTCATTCTCTCTTTTTTGTCTCTTTTTCGCCCTCTCCCTTTCATTTTCTCTTTCACTTTATTTTCTAACTTTCTTTTCTCCCTCTCTTTTTCCTTTTTTCCCATCTCTTTCTTTTTATATCTTCCTTTCCTTTTCTCCTCTCTTTTTCACTTCCCCATCTCTGTTTCTTTTTCTATCTTACTTTCTTTTTTCCACTTTTGTTTTTCATTTTACCCATATTTCTTTCTTTTTCTATTTGTCTTTTTCTCCCTGTCTCTTACTTTTTTTTCTCTCTCTGTCTGTCTACTTTTCTCACACACTCTCTCTATCTCCCCTCCACACACACTATATGTACTAGCAATGATAGCCGAGCATATGCGGGGCACGTCGTTTTGTGTGTGTGGGAATCTATAAAAAACAAACACATAAGCACCTATATATGAAGAACGTTTGCATGTAGTAGGATGCTATGAAGGGTAAGCTGTCCACAGGGCAACTCCCCATAGTCGACCCTCCATTGCGTTTTAAGGGTGACTACAAATGCAACATGAAATTTACAGAGTTTGATCCGGTTAACTGGGAAAGGATGAGCGTAGGACCGCAGCAAATCGTGACAACATGTTCAAGTATGGCTCAATGGAGGCATGAACGAGCGAGTTATTCCCAAATTCCATGCTACTGGACAATCCTCGGTATCGCCTACGTTTAACCGTATCTCAAATGAAGCAGTGGATTATACAGAAATGATGGGTTGTTAATAGTTAAGGATTCTACTAAAATTAAGGTAGACTCTATTAGCAAAATGATCCATAGGGAGTTAAAGTCAAAATTACCAACATTCAATAAGGAGACTTTCTAGATGTTACCCTAGACATTAACAATAGTTCTTTTCAACCTTTTCTGATGGTTAATTCGAACTCAATATATGTACACCCTAATTCTAACCTATTCTCCGTCAGTATTTAAACATATACCCATTTCCATAGAATTTAGAATCAGCGCTAACTCTTCTAGCAAAGAGCTTTTTAATAATCATAGCAAATTTTACAAATCTGCCTCTAGAAATAGCGGTTATAAAGGTATTATTAGGTTGGTGCAAAAATAATGTCGTTTTCTCATATAGTTTAACGTCAAAAAACGATATTATTTTTGCACCACCTAATATTATTACGTACAGAGATCCGATTATTTATGACCATAATACGAAGAGAAGATCTAGGAAGATCATTTGGGTTACTCCCCCCTTTAACCTAATAGTTTAAACTAAATTAGAACAAAAATTCCTAAATCTTATTAATAAAAATCTTCCCAAACCTAATCCGTTTAGTAAAATATTTAATAATAGTACACTTAAATTAAGCTATTGCTGTGACGACAACCTTGAGAAAATAATTAAAAAATAACTTAATAAATTCTTCAACAAGTATAAAAATTTAAAAGAAAACATGGGGTATTGCAATGGTGAAGTAAATGGTTAAGTATAATCTTACTAATACCAGCGGATGTAATTTTAGGAATACCAATAATTGTCCACAACAAAATAATTGCTTAGCTAGTTTCGTGGATTGTTCCAGTACTATTTCTACACTTGAAAACACGAGAAGTAAAAAAAAATTACATTGGATGCACTAACAATTTGTTTAAAATCCGTTGGTATCCATATGTATTATCTTTCAACAATAATATATTATAAAAATAGTACTTCATAGTACTTTAGAAGTTTAAAAGAGAAAAACAAAACTCCTACAGTTAAATGGAAATTAATTAGAAAGGCTCAAACGTATAATTCCCTATGCGCAGCATGTTACCTTTGGTTCAATGAAAAAGTGGAAATTATTACATTTAAAAACAGGATTAATCTCTTAAATCAAAGGAATGAAATTACTGTTAACTGTAGACATAGTTCACCTGTTTACATTGCAATATGAGTAATAATATTAGGAATGATAATAGAATGGTATTGTATGTTTGTATTATATTATTATTATTTATTGGTTCATTATTTGTATTTATGTAACTATATTTTTTATTGTAACCGGATCATCGACTTTAATTATAACCTGCCCTTATTTGCTAGCAATTTAATCTGACATAGATTGTCAATTTGATATTGTGATCATTTATGCATTAATTTTACATTGACTCTGAAATCGTTATAGTTATCTAGCTTAGCCATAACGTATAAATATATACATAGTTATTTCTATATCTGTTTATATGTGTGTATATACCTGGGTACATATATTTGCTCATGTGTGTTTGTGTGTTAGTTTGTATATATGTATATGTATGTATGTGGCTGTATGGGTTTGTATATATATATATATATATATATATATATATATATACACGTGTGTGTATATTTGTGTATATATGGATATATTTGTGTATATGTGTGTATGTTCATGTGTTTTTATATTTGTATATATGCCAGGTTTTTGTAGGTTTGTGTGCATATTTTGTTTGGACATGCGAGTTTGGTAGTTGGGTTTTTGTATATTTATCCGTATGTGCGTGTATGTATATATATATCTTTTTTCTTTGATTGTCCGATATGCCTATTTCAACTACGTATATGTATGCATCTTACATATGCATGTACTTGCCTTTATTTCATCACCTTTTAATCTGTATGTTTGTGTATGTAAAATATTGATAATTAGTTTGTGTTATTTTATTTTGGTATTCATGCTTGAATTTTGGTAAGTCTGATTATTTGTATAAAGGTACGTGTGTGTGATTGCTTGTATATATTTTTACCTGTATATACATGTGTCTGATATAAATTTTCTTTTGGATATTTTTTTATGATTGTCTGTTTCCTTCTTCGTTTTATTCTTATTTTATTCTCTATTTTTATTTTCCTTTTTTTTGAATTTTCCTTTCTTCTAATTCCTATGTGAATATCCGTCTTCATATATTTGATTATATATAAGTATTTGTGTATTAGGATGTGAAGGTGTTGGCCCTGTCATTTAAAAATTCCCTTCCCTATCCACCTCCTTATTTGAATTCAGATTTCCATGTATCAAATATGTGTAGCGATCGTAGACACTTCTTACATCAGTGTCGAACTTAAGTGATAAATTGGAACTTCGCTAAGAACAATAAATTTTCTTCTGTTTCATTTCTGAATCATTTTGTAAACTCGGATAAATTTAGAATTTGACATTTGTAATTTTAATTTTTACTCTGAACTTAAAACTTATTTTTTATGATTTCTAATTAAATCTAATCTTAACTTTAATACACTAACAGATTGTGCTTATGGTTTATTGTCACGGAATCTTGAATTACCATATACTTGGTCATCATATGTTACGTAACAATGTATTCTCCACTGAGGAGGTTTGGTTGGCGTTTGAACTATTAAAACTGTTTATTTTCCAATCAAAACCATCACTTGAACTGTTTAAACAAAATTGCAATTTTTGTAGAGATGTTATAACATGCATGTTATAATTTTGAATATATATATATATATATATATATATATATATATATATATATATATATATATATATATATATATATTATGAAATGGACAAACTCAGACAATTATTTTAAGATATTTTTATGAACGCAGGCATTCAAACGCTCAATTTTTCAATCTTTCATTACCGCAGACAGGTAGTTAACTTCCCCACTCGTTTTGCCTTCAACCGGGAAGGTAAAGCCTCTCTTCTCGACCTGTGCTTTACCTCCATCCCCGAATCCTGCAGCGCCTCGCAACTCTACCCTCTTGGTAACTCTGATCATGCTGTAGTATCTGTTAACATCTCCTTCAACTCCACCCCCTATAAAGAACCTCCTACCACTAGAACTTCGTTCTACTATCAACGAGCTGACTGGGACGCGTTCCGTGATTTCCTCCGCGATGTCCCCTGTGATGGAGTCTTTAAGCTCCCAGTCCTAGAATGTGCTTCTGACGTCTTTTCCTGGGTTAAAGCTGGAATCGACGCTTTCATCCCATCAAGGAAATATAGGATCAAGTCGCGCCCCTCCCCCTGGTTCTCGGCTGCTTGCTCAGCCGCCATCGCCCATAGGAACCACTACTTCCACCTATTCCGTAGCGACATGTCTGACCGCAATAGACGTCTCTTTGCCTCCGCCCGTAACGAGTGTAAGCGTGTCCTCAACGATGCTAAGTCACTATTTGCGGCTCGGATAAAGGAACGTATTGCATCTCGCAAATTTGGCTCCAAAGATTATTGGCGTCTCTGCAAGAGCGTATTGAACAATTGCAAATCCTCTATACCTCCTTTATTCAACCCGTTCGAAGTCCTGACCTCCTCTACCGACAACGCTGAATGCTTTGCTCGGAAATTTTCATTCAACTCGACGCTCGACTCTTCCAGTGTACCCATACCCAACTTCCCTCTTAGAACTGAGGCCATATTGAGTGGGTTAAACATAACCCCATCTTTGGTACTGGGCGTTATCTCCAATTTAGACCCCTACAAGGCTCGTGGTGGAGACGGGATACCAGCCATTATCTTAAAGAAATGCGAACCTGAACTGGCGCCCGCCCTTTCTAAACTATACAACTACTGCCTCAAGGAATCTTGTTTTCCTGACTGCTGGAAGTCCTCTTCGATTGTTCCTGTCTTCAAGAACTCCGGCGACCCCTCTGACCGTTCCGACTACCGTCCTATCAGTCTCCTTCCCCTCTTTCGAAGCCCTAATCAATACTAAGGTGGTTAACCACCTCACACCCCATGATCTGCTCTCAGACAAGCAATATGGTTTCCGCTTTGCCCGATCTACAGCTGATGTGCTTACGGCCATCACTGAAACTATCTACCGAACTCTTCAAAATAACGGGGAAGCCCGTGCCGTGGCACTAGACATCCCCAAAGCATTTGATAGGGTTTGGCATGCCGGCCTTCTTCGTAAGCTCCAGTGTTATGGCATTACGGGTCGATTGTATAACCTAATACAATAATTCCTGTCAAACCGTGACTTGAAGGTCGTTCTCAATGGATTCTCATCCAGTTCCTATCCCACGAACGCAGCTGTTCTTCAAGACTCCATCCTAGGCCCCACTCTATTCCTTATCCACATAAATGACCTTCCTGACGGTAAAACTTCCCAAGTTGGCATCTACGCGGATGACACCACAATTTATTCCTGCCTCAAAAACAAATCTAGTCTCACTGACAAAACTCACCTGGCCGTGCGTCTCGAAAAGGACTTCCAATCGATTGTGAACTGGGGCAAGAATTTGCTGGTCAACTTCAACACTTCTAAGACAAAACTGCTCTCTATCAATCACCACAGAGATCCTTTCTTGCCCTCCATTAGAATGTCTGACGCTCAATTTCTCGAGAGCAACTCTCTGCGGCTTCTCGGTCTCACGTTGACTGCTGACCTGAGATGGAATAAATACATTGAGTCAATTGCTTCGTCCAAGGCAAGTTGGCTCCCTGAGCCGCGCCAGGAAGTTTTTCTCCCCGGAGTCCATCCTCCAGATCTACAAATGAACAATTTGCCCTTGCATGGGGTATTGCTGCCATATATGGTCTGGTGTCTCTTCTGTTTGCCTCGGGGTTCTTGATAGGCTCCAGGGGCGGATATGCAATATAATTAGCCCTGCTCTGGCGTCTCGTCTACCGTCACTTTCTCACAGACGCGCCGTCGCCTACCTCTGTCTGTTCTACAAATACTTTCATGGAAATTGCTCCGAGGAGCTGCATTCGCTGGTTCCCAGACGTCATGAGTTCAAGCGCCATACGAGGCTGGCATCCCGCTCTCACCCCTTCACTGTCTCTTCTACTCCAATAGCTTCATGTCTCGCACCTCTCGCCTGTGGAACTCCCTTCCCTATTCCTGTTTCCCTGTGAGCTATAATCTCCAGCTATTCAAGTGTAATGTCAATCGACATCTCCAGTTGCCTTGATCTAACCACTACCCTCATCCTTTCTTATATCACTCCTATCTGATCTTGCTCTAAATTTTCTGTAACCCCTTGCGTCTTAGTGGCTTCCCGCCTTGCTTGGGGTGAAATGCCTAAAAAAAAATGTTTATACATTTTTTTTATAGATACAAATATTTAAGTAAATGTTCTTTTTTTATAATAAACAGTATTTATAACATTTTTTTCGAGAAATTTTCATAGAAAATATTCGTTCTTCGGCAGGATTCGAACCTGTATCCTATACGGAACCGTCATTTAGCCTGACGTGCTCTTAACCGATCGAACCACAGAGAATCGTATATATCAATCGACGTCTCCACATGGCCTGATCTATCCCCTAACGTTCTCTTCATCCTTTCCTCTATCACTCCTCACGCTCCAACTATATATATAGCGAAACTCTTCGGCAAAAAAGCGAATTGAGTCACTGTCGGTAACTGTGTGTGATTATGTAAAAATAAATACACTAAAAATTCAAAAAAATATCCGTACGCCGACGGTAGAATCCCCGACTGATGACAATTCAGTCAGGTTTCGTTCCTAGCTAGAGGCAACCGGATGTCTAGCCACACTGAAGAGCTGTAAAACAGCGAAACAGTCTGTCTATGGATGATATTATATATACATAATTATGTATATATAAATAAACAAGCCAATAGCAAAGGGGAAAAAAGGTGCAAAAATGAAAGAACCAAGAACATGTAAGTTAACCGAAAATAATCGTCTAGCAAGCAAGTCCAAGGCCCAAAGAAAAAAAAACCCGATGCGAGTAGGCAAAATAACTAAATAAAATGCTCAATACAATTAGTAGAGTAGTTAAACCTATGGAGCCAAACAAACCTATCAAGGTTTCATCTAAGCGGATCGTCAGGGAAGTCCGGCTGTAACCTGACGATCCGCTTAGGTGAAACCTTTATAGGTTGGTCTGGATCTCTAGCTTTAACTATATCTATCTATCTATCTATCTATCTATATATATATATATATATATATATATATATATATATATACATACTTGGGCAGCAACATTTTCTTTAAACATCTTTCGTTAAATATGGCAGTCATGGAAAAATTTTAATTTTTTATTTAATTTGTTAAATGAGTGTATATATATATATATGTGTGTGTGTGTGTTGTGTGTTGTGTGTGTATGTATATAATTAATACTGTTTAATTAAAATAGTGCATTTACTTAAATAAATTGTATCTATAAAAATAACGTATAAACAGAATATATATATATATATATATATATATATATATATATATATATATATACACTTTATTTTAGGTTATAACGAAAAGCATGTCAAAATCGCTACTGTGTTGCAGTGTTTTTTCGATGCGTATCAACGCATGTAATCAGGCGATTGTAAAAAATAACTTACGATCGCCTGATAAGATTGCATTGATACGCATCGAAACACGACAGCCATTGTGTAGCGATTTTGACATTTTTCGATGTAATATCCTAACATAAAGAATATTACTCTTTTTGGTATTTATATTAAATCTTACGAACGTTGCAAGTGTACTCTATTTGTTCTCACCTTACCTATATATATATATATATATATATATAAGGTGTGTTTCGGCGACATGAACGCTCTAAATCATGATTTGTTCAAAAATATAATAATATGGCATAGTTCTGCATATCAAATTTTTTATTACAGCTTTCAAGTTTCCGAACAAGTTTTGTATTGTCGGAAAATTTGCCAAGGTGTGTGTGTGTGTGTGTGTGTGCAAATATATAGAAAAATAAAAAAGAACACGTTAGGTAAATAATCCGAAGTTCTTTAGTATTTTTGTTTTTATTAAAAAAACAAAACAGTGCTCAATACATAAATAGAGCCTAAATTATAATTATTCTTTAAAAATATGATTCCATCGCTACATAAGAGTTCTCATGTTTCAAAAACAGGAGCCAAAAACTTCAATATAATTATTAAAATTAAATTGAATTAAAGTATCAAGCTCTGTTTCATACTGAAGCGAAATTTTTAGAATCAAAATTTCCAACAATTTCGCTTGAGGATGAAACAGAGCTTGATACTTTAATTCAATTTAATTTTAATAATTATATTGAAGTTTATGGCTCCTGTTTTTGAAACATGAGAACTCTTATGTAGCGTAGGAATCATATTTCCGATAAATAATTTTATATATATATATATATATATATATATATATATATATGAACCTAAAGAGCCAGGTAAACCTAACTAGGTTTCACCTGTACGGATCGTATACTGACGATCCGTAACGGTGAAACCTAGGTAGGCTTACCTGGCTCTTGAGGTTCATATTATGTTTGCTCTGCTTAGCGTATTGAGCACTTTACGTAGTTACTTATGCTTTACTCGTTTTGGGTTTTTTTTTCTTTGGATTCTGAGCTTGGATTCTGGACGATTTCATGTTCGTAGTTCCTTCTTTTTTTGTCCCTTATTTTTCCGAGTGTATTGGCTCAATTACAAGCCAATATACCTAAGGTTTTTTCAAACGAGTACAACTATTCATATTATATATATATATATATATATATATATATATATACAGGTAAAACTCCCTTATTAATGGCTTATAGATTAACCGAAACTGCACGGTCCACAGATCATTTGGATACTTCCAAGCCACTCTATATCAAAAAAAGAAAATACGAGAACCAATGGATAACGAAGCTTAATCACAGTGCTTTGCTCGTCGTTTTCAGTGAAACATGTATAAAAGAGGGATTGTTACTCGAATGCACAATAATATATATACATATATATATATATATATATATATATATATATATATATATATATATATATTGTAAAAACACCATATATATATTGCAGAAACACCAAGTGAACGTAATTTGTATACGAATAATAATTGATCTTCCACTGGCAGCTTTACAAAATTCAACCGAATGCGTATATCATAAAACGGATTTTAGCCAATAAAATTCTACATCAAAGAAGTAGGAACATATATATAATTAACTTGCCACGAGTAGCCTTGGCAAAATGCAACCTAAATCGTGTATAATAATAAAATAAACTCTATTAGCCAAAGCAACACATATCGGTACTAACAATTGATTTTATACGCACGTGGAGCCTTCAGGAAATTCATCTTCGGTTTAAAAGGGCGAGAGAAGATTCTGAATATTCGTTGTAGGCTTCTGAAATTTTAAGTGTCGGTTTAAATTTGGCATTCTCTCTCCCGATATATATATATATATATATATATATATATATATATATATATAGTTGGATTGATGTGAGTGTGTGACCATGGGTTTCACGCTCTTTGCGATCGTCAGACAAACTGAAGAAAGATGTTAGCAACACAATCCAACATTGAATACTGCGATCAATTACTTACGTATGTACGCAACGATACATGGATATATACGTATGCGTATATGTCCAGTCACACACTGTTCATATATGTTTATGTTTGTGTGAATTCCAATGAGTGAGCGTGCGTGTATGTATGTTTGCGTACGTCAATGAGCAAACGTGCGTGCATGTATGTTTGCGTACGTATGAGTGACGTTCCGACGACAATGTTTCCTCCCACTTCCATGAAAACACCGATATATGCAACCATATATACATCCAAAATTTAAAAATTAATCACTTTGTCTGATGATCGCAAATAGCGTGAAACCCAGGTTCACAAACTCACATCAATCCAACTAATATATATATATATATATATATATATATATATATATATATATATATATATATATGTAATAAAAAGGCTTAAACACTAGTGTTCAAGCCTTTTTATTATATACTTACTTACTAATGTTTTGAAGAGGTTAAAAGTCATGCATTTTCAGTGACTGGTTGCAATATAGAGAGGTAATTTTTGTAGAGTTTAAAAGTCATGCATTTTCAGTGACTGGTTGCACTATAGGTAGGTACTTTTTTGAAGCGGTTAAAAGTCATGCATTTTCAGTGACCGGTTGCAGTATAGAGAGGTAATTTTTTGAAGAGGTTAAAAGTCATGCATTTTCAGTGACAAGTTGCACTATAGAGAGGTAATTTTTTTGTAGAGGTTAAAAGTCATGCATTTTCAGTGACTGGTTGCACTATAGAGAGGTAATTTTTTGCAGAGATTAAAAGTCATGCATTTTCAGTGACCGGTTGCACCATATAGAAGTAATTTTTTGAAGAGGTTAAAAGTGAAGAAGGCCGGAGCGTATAACGGCCCAAATGTTGTAAATATTTCAAAGAAGATGAGGATAACAGTCCAAATAATGTAAATAATGCAAGTAATCATAATACCTCATCTCAGAGATAGAGACGGATATAAAACAATGTGATTGGAATTTCGAATCCGACCCTTTCGTTCACCGGCGTAGATTGTTTTACTTTCACGTGTCATGGCCCCTCCAGAAGTTTCATTTATTAATTGCCATCCGGAAGAGGCATGGCATGTGGAACTAGAATCTACTCCGGTGGACGAAATAAAGGGTTCGGTGCAAAATTTTAATCAACTCAAGAAGGCCGGAGCGTACAACGGCTGAAACGTTGTGAATGTGGGAATGAAGGCAAGGATAACAGTCCGAATAATGTAAATAATGCAAGTAATTATAATACCTCATCTCAAGGATATAGAGGCTGAAACATTGTGAATGTGGGAATGAAGGTGAGCATAACAGTCCGAATAATGTAAATAATGCAAGTAATGATAATACCTCATCTCAAGGATATAGAGGCTGAAACCTTGTGAATGTGCGAATGAAGATGAGGATAACAGTCTGAGTAATGTAAATAAATGAAGCGATTAAATTCCAGTAATAAAGAAGTTACGGGCAAACATTTCTACAGTTAAGCTCGAGGAAACTTGATCATTTCGGCGCCAAATTAAATAAAAAATCATACATCAAAAGAGAAATAAATGTCGTCTTACCTGATATTACATGGTATCCTCTGATTGTCTCGTGAATTATATCACCTGCGTCCTCCGAATGGGCAGTGTCAGGAGGCTGAAATCCTCTCTGTTGTACTTTGTCCACTTTAAGATGTTGGTATAGGCGGAACATATAATCCGGCACTGATGGCTGTGAGGCGTTAACTGGGCGAGGCAGGGTTTCGAAGTCCAGATTGGCCAAGAGATTATTTTCAAACAGACGGAACATTAAAGCTTCGATCTGTTCGTTCTCGGTGTTGCGTCGTTTTTGTTTTTCTCCTGTAATTGATCTTAAGAGTTGTGGGTCCGTTGTACATGTTTCGCCGCCATCTGCCCCAATTGTTCTGTTATGAGGTGTAGAACTGGCGGGTTCATTTTCACCGGCCGCTCCGTTCGGTAAATTCCTTTCTATTTCCCGTTGTCTCCAGTCAGCTCCACAGGGTTCAATCACAGACAAACACAGGAGGAAGGTGATTATGGACATTGACAGTTTTTCGGACATATCAGACATTTTTCCCATATGACTAGAAATTAAGCACAATGTGTGCGTGTGTCTCTCTCTCTCACACTCTCCCCCCTCTCTCTCTCTCACTATATATATATATATATATATATATATATATATATATATATATATATATATATATATATGTAGAAATATAGTCTTAAGATGTGCTATATGTATGGGATAAAGTGCTCAATATCACAGATAGAGCGTGTGTAAATATAAAATGAACATAGAAGTCAACACTTAGAGGCGACAGTCTGTTTCATGCTATATATATATATATATATATATATGCGTGCAGGAGTGCACGGACGCGTGTGTATCTATTTGGGAAGGAGAAAAGAAAGAGAATGACAGAGATAGGTTTGGTTATGAGAAAACAAATGAAACGGAGAAAAAGAAAAGGGTTGAAAATATGAGATGGAACTAAAGGAAGAAATATTTGTAGGCTAGATAGATAGATAGATAAATAGAGAAAGGCAGAGAGAGAGAGAGAGAGAGAGAGTGGGAGAGAGAGAAATGACGAGATAGAAAAGTGAGAGAGAGAGACAGTGGGAGAGAGAGAAATGACGAGAGAGGGGGGGATAAAATAACATGAAATGAAGAATAGAAAAGATTGATGATACGAGGGAAGATTGAGAAAGAGAACGAGAGGCAAGACAGATTAATAGATATAAAAATACTTAGATATATAGATAGATAAATAGATATAGATAAATAGATGCTAAGAGAACACGAATGAGAGAGAGAGAGGGAGAGAGAATTACAAAATGTCTTAGATAGATACAAAATATCTTAGATAAATACAAAAAGTTTTATATAAATAGATACAAAAGTCTTAGATAGAAATTATCTTAGACAACTAGCAAGATAGATACAAACAGTCTTAGATAGATAGATAGATAGATAGATAGATAGATAGATAGATAGATAGATGGAAAATGCCTTAGATGGCTAGCTAGATAGATAGATACAAAAAGTATTACATACAAAAAATTTCAGATCGGTATATATATATATATATATATATATATATATATATATATAGATAGATAGATAGATAGATAGATACAAAAGTCTTAGATCGATAGAAAATGTCTTAGCTAAATAGCTAGCTAGATAAATATAACAAGTCTTAGATATATAGATAGATACAAAATCTCTTTGATAGATACAAAAAGTCTTAGGTATATAGATAAATGGACACAAAATCTCATCGATAGATAGATAAAAAGAAAGAAAACATCTTAGATAGATAGATAGATAGATAGATAGATAGATAGAGAGAGAGAGAGAGAGAGAGAGAGAGTGAGAGAGAGAGGCAGAAATATGGTGTAAAATTGTTAAATAAAAATAAAACTTACGAAATAATAGATGAATATATTTCCATAATTTTTCTTAACTATTGCATAAACCAAAGAAAAAAAATTAACCACCTCTCCGGTAAAGAATAGTCAAAATGTTCACCAAGTGACCCAGAGAAATTATTATTAGTTCATCACTAATAAAACTTGGGACAATGCGATTAACGACGATACTTGTTTGACCAAATATTTAATCGTTAAAATTTAAATTAATAAACTTGCCAGGCAAAAATATTTCAGTATATGAAGAGGAGAAGAAAGTCTAGTAATATACAGAAAGAAAAAATTAATAGACGTTCTGGCATCATCAAATTATTTTTGGGGTGTTTTTTTTTTTTAAATAGCTCTATCTGCTTTTAAAGAAAAACATATTTGAAGCTAAAGGCTGCAAATAGTCCTCGTGTTTCGATAACAAAATAAAAGTTAAAATGAATAATTACAGGACGTTAATAATACTACTAATAATGATAATAAGAAAATGGAAGCAGGGTATACCTGATGAAGGCTGAAAAAATATAGGTCGAAACGATGTATTTGAAACACCCAAGATGAGATTGGTGGGCTAAATAAATCATGGAAACCAAAAAATGCTTCTGCTTCTATTCAATTTTAGCTTGTGACTGACTTCTGTGTGAGAAAAATTAAAATAATGGGATCAACAAAAACATAAAGGGGTCAAAAAAAACGAAAGAAGAAATGAAAACGAAAAAAAAACTTAGTATAAAACAAGGAATGATGATAGATAGACATAATTTATTTAATAGATTCAATCAGCACGAGTGGACAGACTTTCATTTCCATTGGCTCTTATAGCATCTGCATGAACATATATATATATATATATATATATATATATATATATATATATATATATATATATATATATATATATATATGGGGGCTGTATGTGTGCGTGTGAGAACTATGAACAGGTCTACACAATTGTCAAGCATATTCACGCATAAAAAATTATTTATTTACAGACAAGTTGCGCTCGTTGTTTATAACCTGTGAAGGTGAGATGATCATATATATATAAAACAAACTTATCAAATTGATTGACCCCGACACTAAATGCGTGCGACTCACCCCCCCACACCTCCATACACACATATTCACCCACGCACCCACACACACGTACACAAACAAATATATATTTACGAAGTGTAAATCATATTTAGTTTAACATATACATACACAGACAACCTCGACACGCATTAACAGGATTCAATCCCTACATGTCATAGGGTACGATGTACGCAGGTGTTAGAACGTTTTGTTTTGTTTTAGTTATTTTCCTTCCTTCCTTGCTTTTTTTTTTTAAATATCATGTCGATCACAGCTCTCCACAGATTCCTTTTTCTCTATTATCTGTGAATTGCCATGATTTCTCGGGAAATAAAGGGAAGTTTCTCATTGATGGGGTCAAAAATTTACCCTTAATTTATTTTAGTTGGTACTTTGTTTTAACTAACAACCAGTGATATTTCTAGCAAATCTACCAATCACCAATGTTTAACCACATATGGTCTGGACCTTTCGTCGTATAATTCGAGACTCCTGACAGAATGCAATGAAGGGTTTCTGTTCCTTCAAGTTTCTTCTTCATCTGTCCAACATTAACTGACATAGAAGAGATTAGATATTACATAGCAGTTCAGTACATTTCCTTTGTTTATAACGAAATTTTTACGTTTCTTAATACTTGGTTTAGCTTTTGGAAAGTATCTTTAGCTAATACAAAACCCTTCGGATTTCTCTGCCATTTCTGATACAGTTATTGATTTTAGATAAAGTATGTCACATTATCAGCGCTGTATACAGTGTCTGACCATTGCGTTTTTCCTTCTCCTTGATCAGTTGCCACCCAGGGCTATAAAACCCAGTCTGTCCTGCTATTTACCCATAGTTGTGGGGGTAGAGGAAGAGGATTCATACTTTTCCCAAGGTCTTGGCACGTAAGTGCATGTAACGGATTCGACTGGAATTCGAACCTGGCTCTCCGATTCCTCAGTCGGAGCCGCTATCCATTATTCCACTGTGCCTCTCTCTCCTTCTCCCTCTCTGTCTGTCTGTGTGTCACTCTCTCTCTATATATATATATATTTATAATATATATATATATATATATATATATATATATATATATATATATATATATATATATATGAGTTCCACTTTATATATCTCTATCTATAAAAAGCAGGATGTGTGTGTGTGTGTGTAACAAATGCACGGCCGAATTTTCGACGGATTTGCACCAAAATTTACATGCACATGCTCCAAGTTAGCGAGAAGGCCAAGACCGACTTTTCATTTCCCAACTCCCATCGATAGTGGAAATAATCGATTTTTTTATGCTTCTACGGCAGTTTTCATGTAGTTTGTGGTCATTTTCTACTGGCCAGAGTGAGAGCCTATATCTGGCTGCCACGAATAGGCAGGAAGATTCTATTGGTCAGCATGGGAGCCAACAGCTTACTGACACGAATGTTAACTAGCATGCTAGCATGCAAAAAATAAAAAAAATCAATAGCTGCATTCGTCACAAGTGGGAAAAATTTAAATCTGCATGGCACTTTACTCCAGTTGGCTAATTATCTTGCTTTAACTCAACGTTGATTCTGATTCCGCAGTACTGTGTTGGATGTTTAAAAGTATTTGTTGTTAACATACTTTTTTCATTCGGTTTTTCCAGTAACGAGTCCTTTTTTAAAGCTGATCGTTTTGTGTTCATTTTGTTTAGTTCTTTTTCCGTAACAGATTTAATGTTTAGTATAGAGCTTAGAAAAAAAATCGCAATGTAAGATAGGCAAGAAGTAAGGCATGTAGCAACATCAGCACGGCAAAGGGCACTCCTTTAAAGCAAAGAAGAGCAAAAATATTTTAAGTCATGTGATTGCGATTGCTGTATGAGCCATACGATTTTTGAATCAAGCACGGGCAACGCCGGGCCATGCTGCTAGTATATATATATATATATATATATATATATATATATATATATATATATATAAACTTTAAGGGGTAAATGTGCACTGTAATATATAAATAAGTACTTGACACCTCATGCTATCCTCTACGTTCATAAGAGCCAGACCTAAAATAGAGTACTGTTGCAATATTCAGGCAGGAGCTGCCTAATCCACACTTTTCAGTTTTGAAAGAGTCAGAAAGGGTCTCCGTGTCCTTCTTGGAGAAGAATTATTTTCCACCCTCCAACCTCTCTCTCACAGCGGAATGTGGCAAATCTCTCACTGCTCTATTGCTATTAACATGAAAAATGCTCGGACGAACTACATTGATTGTTTCCGCCAGTTTTCACCTTCACGGCTAGGACCCGTCATGCCACATGCATTGTAGAAAACCACCTTTATTCTTTTCGCGGCTATCAACAGCCCCTAAGTGTCTGTCTCGGAGATATGTTTTAAATTTATTTTCAATGTGAGTCCTCCTCTGGTAGACGCCTTGTTGAAAATGGGTTTGTGTAAGCGACTGGTGGAGGCGTACGGTATCTTGTCCCTGGGAAAGTAGTCTGGGGTTGGAGTTTATTTATAGCTAGAACCTTTCGTCGTTTGTAGTGTAATATCAGTTCCTACTATGTGACGTTTCTTATACGAGCCCATGGTGTGTTTTTCTGGGGTTCACGGTAAATAGTTCTTGTACTACTGGTGTATAATATTAATAATAAGGGATGAGGGACTTAAACTTAAACCCCTTAGGATTAATTCAAATTAGTTGAATTTATAGATTTATAGATTGTGGGTAATACCAGATCACCTAGTGAAATAAATGTTGTTGTCTAACACACTTATATGCGTATATATCTTCAAAAATACATATATGTACATTTACATGTCCATACATATATGCCACTATACATACACATACACCTCTAAGGACTGACATTGAAAATAAATTAAAACAATGCTCCGAGACAGACACTTCCGGACTGATGATGGCCACATACTAACGGCTTGAAACAGACTATCCCATGTTGACATAATTTTTTTTTGTTTTGATGTAAAAATACATATGCTCTGTTATAATAAATATGTCGAGCTCTGTGTGGATCATTTTTAATAATATTATGAGGATCCTCCCGGATTATATGCCAATGAATCTGTTATCCGGACTATGTATATATAGTTGTATGGATATGAGTTTGTAACCCTGGGTTTCACGCTTTTGCGATCATCGGACAAACTCTCTCTCTCTCTCTCTGTATCTATATATATATATATATATATATATATATATATGGTCTAATGATTGCGTTTAGCATGAAACAGTCGGTCGCCACTGAGTGTTGACTTCAATGTTCACTTTCTTATTTACATACTCTTCATCTCAGATACTGAGCAATTAATCCCATAAATAGAGTGTACCTTGAAACTATATATATATATATATATATATATATATATATATATATATATATATATATATATAGCTGGGGTACAGCGAAACAGGCTTGTATGTGGATGACCAAATTAGGCTCTCTTCATTTTTATTGGGCACTATTAAGAATAAGATAATTCCAAAACTTTAGCCGTTATTAACGCACCGCTCTCCATTAATGAATTGAGTACTGTGGCTACTCGCGTTTGTTTTTAGAACATTTATACAATACGTTAGAATTTCCCTTTCTCTCAGCCATGCACCGATAGCTTAGAGGCAGGATCTCCGACTGATGCCAAATCGGTCGGGTTTCGATCCCGGCTTGACAATGGGATGTCTAGCCACACTGCTGAGTTGTGATACTACGAGACAAGTTTGTATGTGGATGACCAATATATATATATATATATATATATTAATAAATAAGTTAGATGCACCGGCATTGCACTTAGTCATGGCTGGCACTTAGTCATGGCTTACATCTAGCCACCTAACTCCCCAGACTGCAACACCCTTGATTATTATGTGTGGGGCTTAGTTGAGCTGGAGACCAACAAAACTCCTTGTCACACCAAAGATGATGCTGAAGGCAAAGATTATGGTAGCGCACACCAAATCAAATAAGAAGACCGTCCAGAAGAGTTGCAGTAGATTCCGAACATAGTGAACATAGAAGTCAACACTTAGAGACGACAGTATGTTTCATGCTAGATGCACTCGTCAAGCCATGATTGCTGTTATTTTTCTCGGCTATTTTTATATATATATATATATATATATATATATATATATATATATATATATATATATATATATATATATATATATATATATATATATATATATATATATATATACGGGTCAGTGGTGCATTGTGGGTAGTCTATTTTGGCGGTTATTATTATAATATTATTATATTAAGCGTCAAAATAGACTACCCACAATATACCGCTGACCCGTATATAATATTATTACAATAACTGCCAAAATAGAATACCCACAATGCACCACTGACCCGTATATATATATAAATAGCCGAGAAAAATAACAGCGCTCATGGCCTGACGATTGCATCTAGCATGAGACAGACTGTCGCCTCTAAGTGTTGACGTCTACGTTCACTTTTATATTTACCCACGCTCTATCTCTGATATTGAGCACTTTATCCCATAAATATAGCACATCTTAAGACTATATATATATATATATATATATATATATATATATATATATGTGTGTGTGTGTGTGTGTGTGTGTGTGTACCGTATATACTCGCGTATATTGCTACTTTTGAAGACAATTGTGTAGGTATTATTTAAGGGGGTCGAAACATACACGAGATAATATAAAATTAGCGTATGTACTGCTGGCCCTGGCTCCGCCATTGACCATAGTATATATCCATTTAGTATAGTCAAATTAACTCCTGAATGGTGGCACGATCAGCGAGTATCGATGTTATGTATAATATTTCTCTTAAAACAGCTTTAGATTTCCTCAACTTCAATAATCGTTGTCTTTCTAATGTTGATGGGTAGCTTCCTTCTTAAGCTTTTGTTTAACGTAGTGTTCAAAGTCAACTTCTGACATTTATGTAGTTGGGACAAGGGGAGGAATTAGAACTGAATTACTTGTTCTTTACTTATCTGTCTATATTTCTGAGATGAGGTATTATGTAAATTATTAGGTTGGTGCAAAAATAATGTCGTTTTCTCACATACGTTACTATGTGAGAATATTTACATTATTCGGACTATTGTTCTCATCTTTGTCGCCATATTTAAAATTAATTAAGATTGCATTATGAGCTCTGGTAAAAACATGAAATGATAACAGCAAAAATTGCAATATGAGCACTGGGAAAAATGGTTGCTGAAGACATTAGGTTTATAATACCCAGAAATTCATACACAGATGTCCCTGAGGACACATATTAACAGTAGATAAAAGTGCTGGTTAGATCCAGTGATAGGACCGAAAAAGAGGATAACTTGGTGAGAGGAATTAACAGGAGATGACTGATAACTGACATCCATTAAACATGGCCCATGGAAATATAACAGTCTACTCCATTGAGCGAAATAAATGGTTCAGTTCGACATTCCAACCACCTGAAGAAGGCCGGAGCGTACAACGGCCGAAACGTTGTAATAAATATGGCGACAAAGATGAGGACAATAGTCCGAATAATGTACCTTTGTTTCTTGGTTTTCCGATTCCTTTTCATTCTATTTCTCTCAATGTGGTTACTTGCATATTAGTGGAATTATTGCCTTGCTTGAGGTGTCTTGATTTAAGAAAAAAAATGTAGTTCCACGATTTTAATTTTTCTAGGGAAGCTCCCGTCAAACATTTATCAACTTGATGGGTTTCCAATCTTTAGGGCCATTTATGTCAACTTTCTAAAACTTTACGAACCATTCCTGTCACATTCTGGCGACTACTATAATACTGCAATTTTTTTCGTTATTTTTTGCGTAGAGTTCGTTTCCTCCTACTTCCACAGAGTTGAAACCGCCCCATTTCCTCCGTGTTTCAAAGTTAAAAAGAAAGTTTCACACAGGCAGCTTCTTCGTAAGAACTGAGCACTTTGTGGACCAGACCCTTGCATAAATGCTTACCTGAGCACTTTAATCTAGTCACATTTCCAAGGCAAATGTTCAGATGAACTCCAGTCTTCAGTTTCATCAATTCAGACATTATCTGATACTTCCACAGGGTTGAAACCGCCTCATTTCCTCCGTGTTTCAAAGTTAAAAAGAAAGTTTCACACAGGCAACTTCTTCGTAAGAACTGAGCACTTTGTGGACCAGACCCTTGCATAAATGCTTACCTGAGCACTTTAATCCAATCATAGTAACTCGTTATCCATCCTCCTTATCCTACTAATCTTTGAGTTCTCTTTCATTCATATCATTTCGCTCTTTCATCATTACCATTTTAACTGTAAACCTCTTCCTTGAGTGGCTCTCTAGACTTGTACTGAGTGAAATTTAGAAAAAAAGAAAAAACATTATTATATAAGAATTAATGTCATTTTTTTCGATTGGTTTTGCCATGCTAAACCAAATTAAATGAACTCTAAGGTGAAGATAAAAGGGCAAGTGACATACCAATAAGCCGTCGTACTGCTGCTGAAATATTTGGGTAAAATTAACTTTTGAGTTTTAACTAAGAACTTCATTTTTTTCATGTTTGCTATTATTCATGTAAGCAACTTTCTTTTTCAGATAATCTTCATTTTCTACCACCGCATCATTCATTCATATTGCACACACAGGCATTATCATTTTAATAACTAGCAGCCATACCCAGTTGATCGATCAGAAAAAAGCGTTCAATTAGAATAGAGCAAAAACAGCATCATCTTTAGTTGTAACAAAGTCTATCTTCAAGTACCTTAAAGTACTTAAAAACATTTTGAATTAATGCAGTTACTGATATAACAGACATTGTCTATTCAATCGAAATGAAGGGGTAAAACAGGCAACATGAAGACCCACTTCAGACCACAATTATTTTAGAGTTTTTGAAATTCAATTCGTCAGTGTGCTACCAGGGATGTAAAAGTATTTACAATTATAAAGCAATTGTTAAGTTTGATGAAAACTGGTTGAAACATCAACGAAATATAATAAAGAAACAATTAAAAATTGCCATTTTTCGCTATTTACGCAGATTTTCACTATATTGATGGACGAATTATCAAGTTAAATGACTATTAAATAATCAACTTATTATTGGCTGCAATTGAGTGAAGTTTGTATTAGATTGCTTGAAAATTGAGAGTTTTTAGGTTAGAATTTGTGTTGGAATCGATTTTTCGTTTTTCGTGGCATTTCGCTAAATGCAGTGGTGTAGAAATAAAAATGAGGTATCGTTGAGCTCGTCATGATGTAAGTAACCTACATACCGAGTTTGAACGAAATCAAAGGAAAAAAAGTTGAATTTATCGATTTTTGATCGGCTTTATGGATTTTTTTTTAATTATCGATTTTCTACGCTAAGAACCTATCTTTTACATTGTACAATGTATGTACCAAGTTTGGTCACAATTGGTTGGATGAATCTCGAGCGGAAAAAGAATCACACAGACAGGCAGACAGACACAGACACAGACACACAGACATTCTCTGTTTTATATATGGAGATTGTGTCCACTTTGAGAGTTTTTCGAGCATTCGATAAATTCTATAATAAAAAAGAAGAATGCTGAAGGCGGATAGAATAAAGATGTTTCTCCAAGCAATTGCTCAGGCATGAACACACAAGCGATAAATACGCTTCTAAGATTTTCCTATCATTGGGGAGGATTAACAGTAGTGCAATAATTTGATTTAACAATGAAATTTAACTGAGAGTTCTCACGATCGAAATTTGAAGTTGGTCAGCTGTTAATTTTTTCCTCGCGACCCAGCTGGTAACACGTAATACCGAGCCTGTTTTGTCAGGTTAAACCAGTATGTATTTTAGGAGTACATAACACCTTTTCCCTGAACCAGGGGTCGAGTTAACAGGTACGCGTCTGACATTGTCACCAACTTGTTGGCGAGTTTTTGACAATCAAATTTGCTCACTCTCTTTCTGACGTCCACAATCCAACAGGTGTCCCTTTTCCCTCCCGTCTCCCTCCACGTTCAAATGCAGGGATATTTTTGTTAAAGACAAGGAAAAGAGTGGGTGAGGGGGAGGCGCTTAAAATGCCAAGATTAGATCGCTTATATGTCAGGGAAAGAGCTTGGGAAAGTAATTTATACTTAAAAAATAAAAATAAATTGCATGCTGTCATCATCGTCTGAAACAAATTTCTGATATTATTTTTGCAAGATGTAATATTAAATAGATTTTAACTATCTATTAACATATGTATCCGTCGTGTATAAAGGCGGCCATTTTGTTTACTCTATCCGAATGTCCAGTGCCAGCTTGTCAGGCGAAGAGGAACAGAAGGAAGAACTAAGCTCTGCTACTTTACCGGGATATCCACTGCTAACCTGAACTACGCTTCCCTACTGTCTTCGAAATATTCACTGCTAACCTCTGGATTCTATACTCAAAGTCGACCGTCATCATGAACAACATACAGCTGATCTTACAGCTTCTACAGGGTGCGGCATTAATAACTCCCATATTTTAAAGTTTGACAAAAGGCCAAATTAAAATCTTCAGCGTGCCCAGTAAAAAAAGCAGTTAATTCAGAAAAAAATATTTATCTATCATGATTCATGCACAAATTGAACAATCATCGTAGATGCTTGAAATGTTTGTCTGAATGTTCAACACAAAGAGCTTTGCGGATAGTATCAAAAGGAATTTCAATCCAAGATTTAGTTAAGTTCAACTTCAATGAATCAGTATCATTGATGTTACTACGATGGTTTTGCAAGTGAGATAGGATTATACTCTACAGTAATCCACAGCATTCAGATGTGGGATTTTCGAATGCTACTGAGATGGACCTATCAGAGCTGGTGTATTTTCTCGAAGAATAAATGTGTCACTTTCTTACTCTGTAGTTGAAAATTCAAATTGGGATTCATTAAGATAATTTTTAGTAAAAAACTGCAAAATAGATCACCCCAGAGAAAACTAGACAATGGAAATACGAATGTATGATAGGTTATATTTTTTAAGATGATCAAAAGGAGGCAAAAAATAATGCCAAGCAATGGACATAACATTTCCCAATTAAATTCAGAACAGATACCGCCGAGCTAAAGAGGAATGACTCAACGAAAAGTGTGCGGAAATAGAAAGAATGATTTGTTTGTTTGTTTGGGTTTTATGGCATATCAACCACTGTGGGTTATTTAATGCCAAATCCAGTTTATATGAATTTTAAATGTCTATTTTGTATGGAATAAAAAATGTATAGCTGGCAACATTATTGTTTTAAAAACGTATAGCTGGCAACATTATTTTTTACAAAAAAACGTATAGCTGGCAACATTATTTTTTTACAAAAAACGTATAGCTGGCAATATCTTTTACAAAAAACGTATAGCTGGCAACATTATTATTTTACAAAAAACGTATAGCTGGCAACATTATTTTTTACAAAAAACGTATAGCTGGCAACATTTCTTTTACAAAAAACGTATAGCTGGCAACACTGTTTCAAAAACGCATAGCTGGCAACATTATTGTTTCAAAAAACATTATCTGAGACCTTGCTGTTGGATGTAGTTTATCGCCGTACCCAGGACGCGGATGTAGTTTACCGTCATACCCAGGACGTAGAAAGAATGAGTAAAAAGCTGTAAATGTTCAACGCAAAGTTGTAAGCGTGTTAAACAGGAGGCAGTTGCTTTTCAGATTGTATCATGAATCAAATGGTGGAAGGGTAAATGAACTCATGCTAATGATCTAAAATTAGCTGTGTTATATGTTTGGGATGAAGTGTGAGAAGAGTAACTTTCATTTGTAAGGTTGAAATTCAGAATTGTTGGAAAAATATACGCACGTGTCATTCACGTTCCATTACAGAAACTTGCAGAACGTGTCAAACCTGAATCGCAGAGCAGATTTCGCGCCAACAGATCGAGAGTAGACATGATATTCTCTTTCCGACAGCTACAGGAAAAAATACAGGGAACAGAAAATGCTCTTGTTCATCGAATTATCGATTTCACGAAGACGTTCACCTTGGTTACCATAAAAGGCATATTTAAGATCTGACCAAAACTGCAACGCACATTGAATCTTTCCACATCAACATGAAGCGGATAGTACAGTATGACGGAAGCATATCGGAGCCATTTGACAGCGTCGTTGAACAAGGCCGCATCCTTGCCTCAACATTCTTTGGGGATTTCTTCACCTCGCTCTTGAAGCATGATATCGAGGGTCTGCATTCACACCAGATCGAACGGCAGACTGTTTAATCTTGCACGCCTCTAGTCCAAGATCTGTTTGCGGATGATGCTGCAGTCGCAATCTACACATAAGACGAGCTCAAAACTCTGACAAATCGCTTCTCTGGTTGACTCTCAGCCTGAAAGGAATATGTCCTAGGACAGGATGTCGATGTGCCATCAATCATCACTTTTGACGACTAAGGAATGGAAGTTGCAAACCAGTTCACGCATCTCGGCTCTACTGGACACAGAAATATACAAGAGGATTGAGAAAGCAGCAACCATATTCGCTCCCTCACCACGCGAGTGTTGGAGAACTCTAAGCCCTCTGTCAAGACAGTCTACAGTGCCTGCATAATAAGGACACTTCTCTGTACGAACGATATATGGACGGCGTATGGTAAGCAAAAGAAGAGACTGAACACTTTTTCATTTGAGGTGTATCCGCTGCATCCTGAGCATATCGTGGAAGGACCAAGTACCCAACACTGAAGTTCTTTTTTCGGCTTAATCCCTCTGTATCGAATGATGGCCGCCTATATTTGGTCAATGTACTTTCTATGAAGGTAATATGTACTTATAATATCATGTGAGCTTTCCATGTTAGTCTGTATCTGAGTGTTCAATTTAGAAAAGGAAAACCATTTGTAGAAAGTACATATTACACCCAAATATGTGGCGTTTCACAAAAATTTTAACTCCCATAAATGCCTAAAACTATGATTGATATCATTCCGCTGATTAAAGTGATTAAGTTTTATTTTCAGAAAAAGGAAAATTCACTCTATTGAGATGAAGATATATGAACTATATTGTTCAATTGTTCATGCCACATTGACGGAAAACCTACCAGTACAAAAGAATTCTCTTATCACTATATTTGTACCAAAACGCACAACCTCAAAATTTAAAATTCAAACTCAGCGTTGCGACCGCACGTTCCAAAACAATAACACATTTCTCATAGCATTTTTTCGGATTACATCTATATTTTCGTTGTCCTCTTATTACCAAGAAATAAAAAACAAGAACAAATCTATTTCCATACTTGAGGATGTCTGTAGGAACAGACGAAAGCTTGTAAAAACTAAAAAAGACCTTATGAAACTGGAATTTATAAACAGGGGTCATATCATTCATATACAGGTTCGGGGTTAGTGTATCTTATTGAAATTGTCTGCGAAGATGTATTCTCGCCATTTAAATAATTAACCTCTATATTTGTTTTTTGTATGAATGATTCATGTAATTATATATATATATATATATATATATATATATATATATATGTATATATATATATATATATATATTTAAAGAAAAACAGACCACTTTAAAGTACCATTACAATAATTTATTTCACCAAAATCCTTTTAAAGGACTCCGGATCATCAGGTAACACTTCCAACATCGAAATGAAAGGAAAAATGAGATTAAAAATTGATGGGTAGTGTAATATTTGTAATTTAACAGGGGGGGTGAGGGTTGTATTTAAAGAGACAAGGTAGAGTATAGGGAGGGGTAAGTTGTTAATTTCGTGCGTTATATTGGGGTGGGAGGAGTGACGGGACCTAGACCTATTTAGATGGTTAACTTAACGGAAATAATATATAGAGATAGGAGGGTGGTGGGGTGAAAGTGAAGGAAAAATGGAAAAGAGAGAGGAGACAGAAGACAGTAATACAGATATATACAATTGAGTATTACGACAAGGAGAGAGGGGGAGAGGGAAGTGAATCGAAAGAGGCTGTAATTGTGTTATAACAAATTTATATATATATATATATATATATATATATATATATATATATATATATATATATATATATGGGATGCGATGGACAAATTGCCGTCTAAATTACGTAAAAATGAAAATAACACCATCTCATTTTTAACTGATGTATTTACCAAAATATCTTGAAATACTAAAGAGTCAATTTATTCAATAAAATTGCCATTGGTTTCAACCACGGTCTCCAGGCAACTCTTCTGGACGGTCTCCTTGTTTAAGTTGGTGAATGTTACCATAATCCTTACTTTCAGGTATTACACGGAGTTTTGTTGGTCTCTCGCTCGACTACGCCCCACGCATAACAATCAAGGTGGTTGCAGTCCGGAGAGCTAAGCGGTCAGATGTAAGGGATGATGTGGTTGAAGAAATTGTATAATAACCATGAGAGGGTTCTCCTGCTTGTATGACATTGTGTAGAGCCCTGTTGCCAGATATAGGGACTTCATGCAGCCAAACTCTTGACCCAGGATAGCACTATCTCCTTAAGGCATTAGATGTTGTCCTCCGTGTTGAGTCTTAGGCCCTCACCAACAAATCCGCCGTTCTTTTCTTATCAGAACGACCAGAGTGAGTTTTCCGACCAACCGTATCTTTGTAATCACCATTAGACTCATCCAACTCTTTCCGTTCCTCTGCACACTGATTGACACCCAAACGCCCTGAAATGTTCGTATTGGAGTTCCAGCACGAATATCAAGGAGTACATGATGCCGTTTCCAAAGTTTTGACGGAAGGAATTGCGTCATGGTGCTCTTTTTCTCACAGACGGTGACACACTGACCATACTATAATGTACAGACGACAAAATCAAAAACAAACAACGCGCATGCGCGAAATTAGAAATATAAAACGGCGACAATCTACATATCTCACTGTGTGTGTGTGTTTATTTGTGGGTGTATGTTTGTGTATATATATATATATATATATATATATATATTTATGTGTGTATATGTAAGCATGTGTGCGTGTAACACACACATACAGAGAGAGAGAGAGAGAGAGAGAGAGAGAGAGAGCGAGAGAGAGAGAGAAAGTCTATGAGAATACGTGAAAGTGAAAAGGCTTTGAAGAGGAAACGAGGCTTGGGAGACATTAGTATGAAGACAGGTCAATATTTGCAGATGCGGCTGGATCTCATCTGGTGCACTTTATAATTCTCGTCCCCCAATACACACCACCACCACCTATCTATCATTCCCGCTTTCATTTACCTGTCCCCTCTCCTCGGTTCCACGTCACCCAAGAAGCTAGGCAGTCCTTTCTTGTAGATGATGAAAGTAATATTTAGTTGTCATCGATTTCCAATAAGGCTGAGCGGTACTATCTTCCAGTCGGCGTATAGCCCAAACCGAGATTTCAATGATTGGGTCTGCGGTAGTGGTTGGTCTTGTTGTCCCTGGCAACAGAGAGCCTGCGTTCTTCAGATTGGAACAAAACCCCGTAGAGAGAAAAACGGACAAAAACACACACGTATGAACAGGAAGACATTTTTTTTTTAAAAACAAAGCATAACTTACTAAGTGAACTTGAATAAATGTATGGCGGAATACAGTTTTGGAAAAATAACACAATTTTTTCTATAAATATTTCCATGGAAATTATTCCGATCAGACTTACTCTTTGGCACCTGGACCATCACGAATTGAAGAGCAGTACGAAATTAGCAACATTCGTTTGCGCCTGGTTTCTTAGGCAGTGCTATAAAGATTGGGACACTGAAATCCGAAGGCGCAAAGCGAAATATGATTTCCAAAAGCTAAGCAAAGTATTAAGAAAAAATTAAAAATCGTTAGAAACAAAAAAAAAGAGTACTGAAATTTTACGTTATATCTGTCCGCCTATATAGCAGTGAATGCTGGACAATATCCTCGCGGTTGAAGAAGAGACTTGAGGCGACTAAATGTAGTTCTACAGAAGGATGATGAGGATACCATGGACCGAACATGTAAGCAACGACGAAGCTTTAGAGAAGAAGGGGGCATACTTAACACCAGGAAGGGAGAGCTGAAATTTCTAGGGTGCATAATGAGGAAAGAGAACTTGGAAAATCTGATATTCATAAGACAGATTGAAGGCAAACGCGTTGTTTTCCACTGGGACAGTGGAAAAAAACGCATAACTTACTAAGTGAGCTTGAGTAAATAATGGATTGCGGAATAGGGTTTATAATAAATAATATAAAGATCAAATTTATTAAGACCTACAAAGGACAGGAAGTTGTGGAGAGCCATGATCACCTACTTCCTGAATGGACACTTCACAGAAAGAAGAAAAAGATTGGCAGGTAGGTCTCATCATTATAATGTTGAAATTTCTTGATTTAACCGTATTTTCTATCCTAATAATATTTTTCTCGCACTTCTCGCCTGTGGAACTCTTTTCCAGATTTTTGCTTTCCTGCCAACCGCTGATATTGTTCTCTGGGTTAAATTCGTCAAATAATTAATTTGTCATGTTTTTTTTCTTAATAGAGTTTATCTAGCACAAGGCTCGAGATTAACTCAAGGTAGAATATTATTGTTATAATAGTTATGAAGAATGTGGTGTATGATAGGAATAAAAGAGGCGGTGATCGAAAATAAAGGTTATGACGATAAGGAAGATACATTCACATGAAGCTGTTAAAATTGTAATGTTCAGGAAGCAAATCCGCGTGAGTCTGTTCTACAAAGTAGAAGTTATTGAGAAAAAGCTGTCCAAGAGGAACTTTCTACTTACAAGTAGAATACGGGGAAAATGAGTGTGTTTCTACCTCGTGGGAGTAGAATGGCGTGCCTTAGCGGTAAAGGGCTGAACTGATGGAACTAAGGAGAGGAGAGCTTTAACATTTGCCGTGGAAATAGCGATGGAATAGCGATTGACTTTCGACGTTCCGTCTGTGAGATATCCTCTATCTTTACAAGAGTCAGAGCAGATCAAAAATTGAGTATTGCTGCCATCTTTTCCGTGGACATGCCCAGTTCCTACTATCTTATCTCGATAGCGTTCAAAAGCATCTGTTGGGAGACGAATCATTTACTATTCTACAACTACAGACGAAACCCTGTAAGACATACGACTAACCTATCGCTGTTTCCATGGCAACAGTTAAGATGAGACACATCAATTACTTCTAACATTTCAGACCTTCATAGCTTAGAGTGGCCATGACAGTAACAATGGAGCTATCCCCATTCCATCAGCAATCCATTTTTAACGAGGAAGTTTAATTTGGACAGCTCCTTTCTAAGACCTGTTAATTTGCGAAACAGACTCCTGTATGGATCACTGCAATCTTCAGGTCTAGGATTAACCGTGATCTTTCAAACATATCCCCACTTCTTGACTCATCTTCTTATGTTCTTACAACAACCTCATTCATTAACCATCTACCTTGAGTGTCTCTTGTGCCTTTCATTGGGCCATCCTGGGTATAACGATGAACTATTAGGTTGGTGCAAAAATAATGTCGTTTTCACACATAGTAACATATGTGAGAAAACGACATTATTTTTGCACCAACCTAATACATCTGCATCCTGGGTATGACGGTAAACATAATCCGGCAACAATCAGGAGGTTTTGAGGAGCGTGGAGCCACCACTTAATTTCTGCTTTTCCCAGGTCCAACTTGATCCGGGGTGGTAGCATCTGTCAGGGTCCCAGCTATGGGGAAGTTATTAACCCCTCAAAAAGGGGTCAAAATATTATGAAGGTGCAAAAATAGGTTTTAATGCCAGCAATACATTTTTAGAAAAACATTACCAGCAATAAAAAATCTTGTTGGAATAAAATAACCCATTGAGGTTGATATACTGTGAAACAAACCTTTTATTAGGTAAACATTTAGTATGCAGTGTAGAGAATAGGGCTTCTTTCACAACAGCTGTTTATAGTATCTTGAATCTAAAATATGGTATATTTCTAAAAAAAATATCCTTGTTTATGAAACTTTCGTAAAAACTGAGGATTGAAATCGTTCGCATGAACGGGTCGCCTAACGATTATCGGTGGGCAAAGACGAAGCGGCGTGCTGAGTCCTTTATGTTTGCTTTGCACGAATAAATGCTACTGGGAAAGGCATGAACCCATTCTTTGTTGGTTCGGCTATGGATTACTAGAGCAGTTTAGTTTTGAGCCTCAACTGGCAACCAGTCACGGAGAAAAAAAAAAAATTCTAGAATCAAAACTGTAAGGCAGTAAGATGTATCACAATACGTTTCCGAAGAAGTGATGGCAATTTACAGATATTAAGACATAAAGAGAAGCTGTGGAGATCCATGATCAACTCACACTTAATGCATCCCTTTACCGTAGATAACCACTGAACTAACCCTTACGCAATCACTGCCGATCAGTGATTGTGTAAGTGTCACTGTTTTTGTAATTTTTCATTCACTTTGTTGTCCACTTGGAGAATTGGCACAATAACATCTTAAACTTATTTCTACTTATGCTTGGTGGGATATTAAATTAAATTCTCTCGAGACCAAAATTAAATTAGAAATCTAAAGTAACCGATATATGTCTATATTTCTGAGTTGAGGGATTGTAATTATTTACAGTATTTACTATGTTCAGTCTGTTGTCGTCATCTTTACTGCCATATTCACGGCGTTTCGGCTATTACACGCTCCGGCCTTCTTCAAAATCTGTCTATAATTCTGAGATGAAGTATTGTAGTTATTTACACTATTTATATTGTTTGGTCTGTTGTTCCCATCTTTACTGTCATATTCACGACGTTTCGGCTATTATACACTGCGGCCTTCTTCAAGATCTGTCTATATATCTGGGATGAGGTAATGTAGTTATTTACACAACATTGTTCGGGTTATTCTCCTCATCTTTATTGTCATATTCACGACGTTTCGGCTGTTATACGCCCCCGCCTTCTTAAAGATCTGTCTATAATTCTGTGGTGAGGTATTTACATTATTTACATTGTTCGGACTATTGTCCTCATCTTTATTGTCATATTCACGACGTTTCGGCTGTTATACGCCCCCGCCTTCTTAAAGATCTGTCTATAATTCTGTGGTGAGGTATTTACATTATTTACATTGTTCGGACTATTGTCCTCATCTTTATTGTCATATTCACGACGTTTCGGCTGTTATACGCCCCCGCCTTCTTAAAGATCTGTCTATAATTCTGTGATGAGGTATTTACATTATTTACATTGTTTGGACTATTGTCCTCATTTTTTTTGCCATATTCACGACCGTTTGTTATATTATTATGTGTGAAAAACAAAATGTATGACGCAGAGAAAAAAATTAACTGCCTAAATTTTTATATTGGTGCGTCTACACATGCGCATAAACAATGGATGATGGGAGTTTTGCGTCGGTTTCCCACCGTAACGAGACTGACCACAAATTTGACATGAAAAATGTTAGTCTGATGAAAGGTGAAAACAATTCATTACAACGAAAATGTCGAGAGAGTATCTTGATCGTCAGGTCATCTACAGTAAATTTACGCCATGGATCTTTCACCATTCCTGGCTGATCTTATATTATCAAAGTGTCGGATATCCTACTAATAAAAGTGAGACAAAGAAAAAGAATCTAAATGAAATCATTTCTGCGCATGTGTAGTCGAACCAACATAACAAATTGAGCTTGATGAAATCCTAAAGGACGAAATACGTCAGAAGAAAACCTTTTCCACTTTGTCATTTATACCAGGTGTAACTGCTAAATTGTCCAAATGGTGTAACAGTATAACTGACATCCCAACAAAAATGCTTAATATCTAAAAAAATACAAAACTAATTGAATTTCTTTTTTCCGGGTTTTCAGATGTGACGTGTAAACCTCTTGACACCATTTGTCGTAAGAATCAGTGAAAAAACCCTTTAAGTTATTCAGAACAGGTTAAAAATCATTTTGCGCCAGACCCACTATTTTTCGAAATGAGCAATGGTGAGAGGAAACAGATCATTCAGGCCTTTAGTAATGGTACCAACATTCATACTCAGGCTTCCATCTTCACATCCATTGAAGACCCATGAAGAGAATATTTCACACACACACACACACATATATATATATATATATATATATATATATATACATATATATATATATATATACATATATACATATATATATATATATATATATATATATATATATATATATATATATATATGTATATATATATATATATATATGCATACAAGGTGTAATAGCAAAATTCTCAAAATCGTCTAATAGCATAATTGTCCATCCACCCAAAATGTTTCATCTGTAAAAACAATACTAAACTAATTGAGATACTTTTTCCAGGTTTTGAGAGAAGACGTTTAGCCATCTTGACACCATTTGTCGTAAGAATCAGTGAATTTGCCATTTAATCATTGATAATGTTGTAATCTGAGATGAAGTATTGTAATTATTTACACTATTTACAATGTTAGGACTGTTGTCTTCATCTTTGTTGCCATATTCACGACGTTTCAAGCGTTGAACGCTCCAGACTTCATCAGAATCTGTCTATATTTCTGAGATGAGGTATGATAATTACAGTATTTACATTGTTCGGACTTTTGTCTTCATCTTTGTTGCTATATTGACGACGTTTCGAGCGTTGGACGCTTCAGCCTTCATCGGGATCTGTCTATATTTCTGAGATGAGGTATTGTAATTAATTACACTATTTACATTGTTCGAACTGTTGCCTTCATATCTGAACTCAATACGATCCTTGATACAGTTAACAATGGAGAAAGCAAATGACAACTCGCCTTCCTGGATTTTTTAACATTGCGAACAGAGCATGGGTTCAAGATATCCGTATACCGCAAGCCTAAATTCACGGGGCAGTACCTCTATTCCCGCCACTCATATAGTGTAAAGAAAGGGGTCGTCCGCTGTTTACATCATCAAGCAAAAGTCATAAGTAGCGACCCAGAGACGTATAAAGAAGAAATGGTCAGTATAAGCAGTACCCTACAAAGTAACAAATATACCGTGTACATGGCAACAGTTCAGACAAACTGGGATAGAAGGAGGATAACTACACTTCGGTCTGTCCATCCTATGTGATGGAATTATTGGAAAAAATACAAAATATCTGTGGTCCATATAACATTGGGACGAACTTCAGAAGTAGCTCAACACTTCGCAGACACCTCTCCAGAGTAAGCACCCTCTCTATAGAGGAGAATATGACTAAGTACTGTGTGTACGCCATCTCGTGCAGCTGTGGTAAGAAATACAAAGAAGAAACAGGCCGCCCCATTAAGATAAGACTGCAGAAACATTGTAAAGACGTAACACGAGGGGAGACAGAAACATCAGGCTTAGATGACTACATATAGAGGAAAATGGAGATCATCGCCCCCTGTGGGATGAGGTTGAAATAATAGACCGAGGACATCACTGGAAAATACGAACACTTAAGGAATCTGCACATATGTTAAGCCACAAGGATCTTCTAAGCCGGCCAAGCATAGAAATGAATACAATATGGGAACCAGTAATAGGGAGTATCAGAGAAAAGCAATAATAACAACAAAAATTGCAATTTGAGGTCTGGTTAAAAAATACAGAGACATTAAATTTATATGACCCCAAAATTAATGCATTGATGTCCTCAAGGACACATCGCCCAGTGGATAAAATCATTGGTTGAGTTCAGTATTTTGACCCAAAGTGTTGTGAGTTCAATACCTGGTTACAGCAGAGGTGAACGAAAACTTTAAGTTGAGCTGTGACACCCAGAAGAGGTATGACGCGTAGAACTAGAACAATCTACCCAGGCGGACGAAATAAATCACCTGAAGAAGGCTGGAGGGTAGAACAAATGAAACGTCGTGACTATGGCAACAAAAATTAGGGCAACAGTCCGAACAATGTAAATAAAGTAACCGGGTCAAAAATAACTTTTATTTATCTATTCTTAATATTTTTTACTGTTATTTACCGAGTCTACTTACGTATCTATTGAATTTGCTTATTCATATATATCTATTCCAGTCTCTTCATATCTATCTATCTATCTATCTATCTATCTATCTATCTATCTATCTATCTATAGAGTGGGTAGATAGATAGATAGATAGATAGATAGATAGATAGATAGATATGAAGAGACTGGTATAGATAGATAGATAGATAGATAGATAGATAGATAGATAGATAGATATAAAGGGATTGGTATAGGTAGATAGATAGATAGATAGACAGACAGACAGATAGATAGATAGATAGATAGATAGATAGATAGATAGATAGATAGATATGAAGAGACTGGGATAGATAGATATGAATAAGCAGTTTCAATAGATACATAGATAGACGCAGTAAATATCTATCTATCTATCTATCTATCTATCTATCTATCTATCTATCTATCTATCTATAGAGTGGGTAGATAGATAGATAGATAGATAGATAGATAGATAGATAGATATGAAGAGACTGGTATAGATAGATAGATAGATAGATAGATAGATATAAAGAGATTGGTATAGATAGATAGATAGATAGATAGATAGACAGACAGACAGACAGACAGATAGATAGATAGATAGATAGATAGATAGATAGATAGATATGAAGAGACTGGGATAGATAGATATGAATAAGCAGTTTCAATAGATACATAGATAGACGCAGTAAATATCTATCTATCTATCTATCTATCTATCTATCTATCTATCTATAGAGTGGGTAGATAGATAGATAGATAGATAGATAGATAGATAGATATGAAGAGACTGGTATAGATAGATAGATAGATAGATATAAAGAGATTGGTATAGATAGATAGATAGATAGATAGATAGACAGACAGACAGATAGATAGATAGATAGATAGATAGATAGATAGATAGATAGATAGATAGATATGAAGAGACTGGGATAGATAGATATGAATAAGCAGTTTCAATAGATACATAGATAGACGCAGTAAATATCTATCTATCTATCTATCTATCTATCTATCTATCTATCTATCTAAATAGATAACCATGCCTATGGCATATCAGATTATTATGGCTAACAGATAGATAGATAGATAGATAGATAGATAGATAGAGAACAATTTACTCTATTGCTATTTCAATGACATTTTCTCTAACGAAATACATTCCTTGATCCCACCAGGTCTGACCTTTTCAACTGGGACCTTCCAGCGACGTACATGCGGAGGAATCTTCCTCCATCCCTTCGTATTCCATTAGCAAAGTTAGTCCCACTTGGATAGCTTGTTTCCAAGAACTGCTTCATTGCGGAACAGACGACCAGCAAGATGTTTTTCTATTCTTGTATACGTCTGTGCATTTTTGTCTCTTTATGTTCAAACATTATCATAACTATTCGCTTTATCCCGTTTTTTTTTGACACATGTGTTGGAATAACAAAAAAGAGGAAAAGGTAGAAAGAAGCGACGTTGACAACTTTTGTCGCAGATGGTGTTGACAGGCCTAAGCTTCAAATTAGCTGTCATAACAACAGGAATGCCATCACCTTCTAACGACTTATAACATGTCTCTCTGTAAAAACTACATTTTGTTTTCTTTCTTGAACAAGAGAGAGCGAGCGAGTGAGAGAAAGAGAGAGAGAGAGAGTGAGAGAAAGAGAGAGAGAGAGAGAGCGAGATAGGGGCGCAATTTGAGTGTTTAACACGTTGAACAAGGGAATTCAGGATACACATTTCAATAATAATCAATCTCGTCTCGCTAAAACAATTACGACTGAGTAGTAAGTTTGACCCTCATTAGGTACCCCATCTTTTCGGCCTTGTGTGGCATCTAAGCTGATCTTAGAAAATCCTCATAATACATTTCATTGAATATTTTAGTGGTTTTTAGTACCCACGTTGAGCGGTTGTCTCATTCTTTAAACCATTGTTACCTTCTATCACTTTGTCGTAAACTGTACTGGGGACAAACACGTTTGATGCAGACAGAGAATGTGTTAAGTGAATACACCAAATAGAAAGAGGAATATTCTTCTAGGTATCGTGACGCTATCGAATGTAGACGAGAGGATCATGACTCTCCATAGCTTCCTATAATTTATCGCTCTTAGCAATGTTGGTCTTTTTACAACACCCCATTCCCTGTTCTACGATTCATTCACACAAGCTTTTTAGGTAGGTTACTTTCTGTATCTTTCTATCCCACCTGCCTTCAATCTGCCCTGTGAGTATCAAATTTTCCAAGTCCTCTTTCCTCATTATGTATTCTCTTGATTTCAATTGTTCTTGTCGATTCTAACTATGTTTCATTTAGTATCAATTTACCTGAAGACTTCCTTATGGCTCATATGTTCCGTCTATGGTATTCTCAACATTCCCCTGTAGAACCACGTCTCTGTTTCCTCGCCATCTGTGAAGAAATTGTCCCGTATTCATTGCTATATAGGGGGACTGATAATGCATTTCAATTGAGCATTCTTCTTTTCACTATTTCTAATGAAATTTTCCTGTTTCTTAATACTTTGTTTAGTTTCGGGAAGGCATGTTTCGCTATTCCAGTTAGCCTTCTACTTTCGGCCTGACAAGTCTCGTCATCTGCTAAAACATTTCCGACATATTTGATGAAGTCGGCAAAAAACCGTTAATCCATGTCTATTGTTTAATAGATTTTTATTATTTAGAAACTTAATAATGTGCAGTTTTTCATGGAGGCACAAAGGCTATCCATTACTGGAGTAATGGATAGCGGCTTGGATTGAGGAATCGCATATATATATATATATATATATATATATATATATATATATATATTAGGTTGGTGCAAAAATAATGACGTAATAATGTCGTTTTTCGACGTTAAAAATACGTCTAAAAACGACATTATTACGTCATTATTTTTGCACCAACCTAATATATATATATATATATATATATATATATATATATATATATATATATATGTGTGTGTGTGTGTGTGTGTGTGTGCGAAAATATATAGAAAATAGGAAAGAACGGGTTAGGTTAGTAATCCAAGGTTCTTTAGTATTTTAGTTATTATTTTTAAAAAAATAGTGCTCGATACAAAAGTAGAGCATAAATATAATTATTTATTTAAAAATATGATTCCAACACGCTACATAAGAAGTCTCATGTTTCAAAAACAAGAGCCAAAAACTTCAATATAATTATTAGAATTAAATTGAGTTAAAGTGATCTCTGTTTCATCTTCAATCGAAATTTTTTTGGAATAACTTGTTTCTGAAATTTACGTGTTTTATATAGGAATCTAAAATTCCCATGGTGACAGCCATCAATGATATTTGAAATAGGTAGGGGTGTTAGCTGCTAATGATATGTATCAACATAGAGTTACTTTCATAGATGTTAAGTCAGGGTAAGGTGGGAGTGTCAAAATTGTTATTTTTTTATCTTATCATAACTTTAATACGGATCGTTACTTTTTATAAATAATAAAATAGATAATTAAAGTGAAATAATTCCAATACTTTAAAGGTATCACATGCATTCCAGTTTTTTTCTGGAAATATTGAATGGAAATTTAAAATTTAAAATTAATATATTTTTTAAGTGCAGAAAGTTTATTCAAAGTCCAAAATGGGCATTTTTTCGATTTTTCAAATTACACGTTTTCACGGTAATTTTTTATTTTTTGTTTAGATAATTGAAGTTTTATTAAGCAAAATAGACTAAGAATTAAAAGTATGATAACATTTATTTCAGTTTTTAAAAGTGAAATTAATTTAATTGGCCTTTTAATTTTTAGTCTACTGTTACGTTGGTGCAAAAACAATGACTTAATAATGTCGTTTTTTGACGTTAAAAAATACGTCAAAAAACGACATTATTACATCATTATTTTTGCACCAACCTAATACTTTGCTAATAATAACTTCAACTACGTAAAACAAAATAATTTAAAAAGATATTCCATTTTTTTTTTACATTGTTAAAAGAAAAACGAACCGTGTTTCTGTTGATGTGACATTTAATTTATGACTCGTCACTTGTTAGAATTGAAATAAATATAAAAAAAAAACCTGATAAATTATGAATTAAAAGTACAATTCGTTTTTTTTTGTTTTTCTTTTCAAATAAAACAGAGTGTATATAAACAAAAACAATTTATATTTTCTTTAAATATCGTAAATTTTTTTCCGATTTAGAAAAAAGAAGTAACGACTTCGCTCTCTTTTTTTTTTTTATATATATTCCCAGTTTTGATTTTAAAAAAAAACACACACACACAATTTTAAGTTTATTTCATAATTTATCAGCAAGGAGTTATAGATACCACGTTAACAGAAAAACGGAAAATAACCTGGCATCATATGGGCATTAGAATCTGAGAAGTGAATAAATATATTAAAATTGATGGGTGTACGAATAATTTCGTCTGTGACTGTATGTATATATTAGGTCTGTCCCATTTAACGCTAAAAAAAGTGGTATGCCCTGGAGAAAAAGGGTCCCCAAATTGATAAAAAAATGTTAACGTGTAAATGATTTGTTAGTATTAAAGAGAGAAGATCAAAGTATTTTCTGAATATTTTTTCAGATTTTTTAATCCTTCCTATAAATGTTAAAATTTTTATTTAATAATCTTGCTTTTCTCGAAAAAAAAAATTTCGTAAATTCGATCTTATCGGCCATTTCTGCCCGAGTTTGTAGACAAAAATCAAAATTAGTTAAAAAATCATGTAAAATTCAGTTACACCTTTTTTTTTCTTATCTTAAGAAATTTAGAAAGATTAAAGTATACTTAATGTAATGTGAAAGAAACATTACTTACTTTTTTAGCAGAAAATTTTTTAATAGAGATATTTCCAACCGTGGTGATTGCTTAGGTGCGTGTTTGAGAGACGTTAATTGATGTACGTCAATATATTGACAACTTACGTCAAAGGAAATTTATCGTACGGTAGCGCAGAAGTGATGTAATTTGTTCTAATTTTAAGTGAACCTGGTTAGTAAATTTAAAAAAAAAAATCACTTTCAATTTTTTTTTTTTTTAACTTTACGTTTGAGGAAAAATTTCTGCACTGAAAATAACATTTAAATTATGAAAAAAAAAATCAAATTTTACAAGTAAAAATAAAACAGTAAAAACATTTTTTTAAATTGAGTTGTATTATTTGTCATGAAATATTTTTCTGAGAATATAAAAATTACATGAAACACGATTAAATTTCATAATTGAAACAGGTTAACTTAATGAAATGAGATTTTATTTCTTTTTATTAAAACAGGCTTTTTTTCTATTTATTAATACTTGTGATATGGCAGTCATGGGAGTTTTATACATATTTTATTTATTAATAAAAATTAACATTGAAATGCTATGCAATCAATTTCAAACTTTGCTGTGTTGTTAACTGAACGAATGCAAAGCAATTTCTGAAGTAAAAAGAACTTGCTTCTATCAAGAGAAACAAGTCTACCTCATGTGACATTGTTTCAAAGCTGTGCATCCATAATTTCGTTGGAGACAATTTAATGGAATATTAAAAAATTATTTTAAAATATCAGATTTTAATAAGCTTTAAAATTTATGATCTTTACAAAGTAGAGAACATAATATGTCATTTCTATAAAGTTGCATAAAGAAACTTAATTTTAAAATATATAACAACATTTTGTTATTGTGTATTTAAAAAAAAAAGAAAAAATTATTGTAAAAATTCATTTTTTATCAAAAATTTTTTTTCTTTCAGATAAAATTTACCTTAGTGTATTTTATTCAGAAAAGTCATAAAAAGTTTTTTTAATTAAATATTGTCTTAGTTTTATTGGGTTTTGTATTTTTACAATTAAGGTAAAAGTTTGGACAATTTTGCACATTTTTTTACCAAAAATATCGATGATTTAGAATCTTCAGAGTCTTGTGCATTTAATAAAAAAAATTCAGGTTGTAAAAATGAATTTTTGAAGTTTTCATAAAATAAATTTCGAGGGGTGTAACATATATAAAAAAATAAATATTTATACCATGACTTTCAAAAAGACAAACATTTCTAAAATAATTTCATTCATTTGTAAATAAGTTCTGAAGGTTTCATTAAAATCCAACAAGTACTAGATTTTTGAAACATTTTCCAAATCAATGTGTTTTTCAACTGAAAAACACCCCAAAAGGGACAGACGTAGTATGTATATATATATATATATATATATATATATATATATATATATATATATATATATATATATTTTTTTTTTTTTTTTTCGTAAGAGATTTAATGTTTAGTATAGAGCTTGGAAAAATGCGCAGTGTGAGATAAGCAAGAAGTAAGACATGTAGCAACATCAGCACGGCAAAGGAACTCCCTTAAATGCAAGGAACGGCAAAAATATTTTAAGTCAAGTGATAGCGATTGCTGTGTGAGTCGTACGATTTTTTAATCAAGCACGGGCAACGCCGGGCCATGCTGCTAGTATCACATAAAAATAAAAGAAATGAACTTTTGTTCCATTTGCCGTGGCCAGGTATTGAACTCACAACATTTTGGGTCAAGTCACATATGAATAAAAGTTAAATCCCGGTGGACAATCAATTACTTCCCTTTAGTATTAGGTTGGTTCAAAAATAATCTCGTTTTCTCACATAGTAACACATGTGAGAAAACGACATTATTTTTGCACCAACCTAATAACTCAAATAATGAACAATTCTTTGGGGTAAATCACTTTTTGGATTACTTAAACAACGTTTTTATCCACTGAGCCATGTGTTACATATCCTCAACGTCCTGGGTATGACGATAAACTACACCCGGCAGCAAGTCCTCTGGTTGGAAGATTTGAGCTTTTGGGGACCCTGGAACCATCTCATAACTGCTGTTGTTCCCGGGTCCACTCTGACACGGATGGTAGCACCTGTTAGGGTCCTAGCTATGATGAAAATAGTATAACTATGGAAAAAAAATCAGCATGTCATTTTTACAGTAAAATGACACACAGTGCAACGCTAAAAGTGTATAAAAATATATTTTTATGAATGAAAATACCAAAAATACATTTAATAAACTACACCCTTGTGCATATTAATTGAAAAAAAACGCTTTAGTTTCCTTTCTTTCACCATATAGTCAGTTTTAGACCCACCGGAGTAACAGGGTGTAATTGATTTCTATTTTTTCTCAGATTAGGTCATTTGCAGTGTTGTGTAACAATATGAATCTATTTATGATGAAATTTGTCCTTGAAAAATATTGCATCATGCTAATTGCATCAGATTTTCATCACGTCCAGACACTCTTGTCTCGACTGTTGATTAGTTGTCCTACGGCCACTCTCTGCAATGGACGTTACTCAAAGGAAGCGTACGAAAATTGTAACGCTGCACGAACATACAGGCAAGCCTTTCCAGTGAGTAAGTCAAAGTTCTATAGACTTGTCCGGAAACTCTCCTGATTTAAATCTAATCGAGATTCTGTGGTCAATCTCCAAGCAGCGACTTCGTGGAATGGACATACGAAATACTAACATGTGCACTTAGTCATGTTTAATACAAAAAATATGAAAAAAAAGTAAATAATAACGGAATTATTCGTTTTGTTTTAATTCATTTGCAAAAAGGTGTATATATCTAAATATACCTTTACCCGAAGATATAAAATTATGAAGAAAATATTTAGATTTCGGCATTAAATAAGCCATATTGGGTGATATGCCGCTAAACAAAAAGAACCACCTCCACTACATATCGTAAACGCTAAAACTCTAGACAGCACCAGAGCTAAAATAACACAAAATTCCTCTTCCTACCCTTTAACACTCTTTCTATGAAACCTGTAAATGATTTATTATCCCTAATACTGGGATCTTTACCACTACGTCCAAGACAATCGGATATATAGTTTAGAAGAAAAATAAATCCAACATCAATTCTGTAATTATCAAATAAATCGTTTACAATGTAAAAGCATTTATGTCGGAGAGACATCACTTCAGTATAAGATTTCTTCTGGAGAAAGGTATTTGCTTTAATGTCGGTTGCTTCTTTGGTATTATAATAGCTAATAGTGTTTATTTTTTAATTTTGAAAAAAAAGAGCTCGTATGAAGAATTTATTCGAAACATTAGCTTCTAAAGTTGTGCATCTGGAGTCAAATTCCAGAAAATAATGTCTGAACGAACAGTAAAAAAACAAAACACCCCCACCCCGCAAAAAAAAAAACAAAAAAAACAAAAAAAACAAAACGTTTATTTAAAATAAAAAGAAAAATGGTTCAAACAAAATAATAAATATGAATTTTATGATGAGATCAGATAAAAAAAAGTATAGAATCAGGAATATTAAAAATTAATACTTGATTTAGTCCTCTCCATTGTCTTAGTATTTACGGAAGTGATATATAGAAATGGGAGGGGAGAAGGGAGAAAAGAAAAAGGAAAAAAAAGACGAGGGATAGGGAGAGGGAAGTAAAGAGAAAGCGGCTGTAATTGGGTTTTAGCAATTTATGTAAAGAATAGATTTTAATGCTTAAAAATAGAAAAACAGACCACTTTAAGGTACCATTATAATAATTTATTTCACCAGAGTCCTTTTATAACTTATATATATATATATATATATATATATATATATATATATATATATATATATATATATATACAATAATGTTCACCCTGGACAAATCCTGTGAGTTAATCGAGGTAGAGTGTCCCCTTCTTTCTGTCACTAATATTTATTAATTAATTTTATTTCTGTCAGGTTTTGCTTTTGGTCTTACTGTCGTCTTTTACTATCTATCGATCTATCAATCTATTGATACACACGGTTTGTGTGTGTGTGTGGGGGGGTGCTCACGCACACAAATATGTAATCTCAAATCGTCATTTGTTCAAACTCTTCCTTTCCGAATGTTTTTTTTCATTACTCCTGTACTTTTTCGGGTTTTTTAATATCAGATTTTCATTTCGTTTTTTTTTCTGTCCTTAGATAACACACACAAACACGCACATCAATTTTTAAACTTTTCTTTGTTATTCTTTTATTTATTCTTATACTTTAGCTTCTTTCCGTCTTTCTTTTTCTTTCTTTTTATACTAGCCTCTTCTTGCTTTCTTTCTCTTATTCTTTCTTTTTCTCTAGCCATTACATTTTTTTTCTTTCTGTTTTGTATTTCTTTCTATTTTCTATGTCTTTCTTTTTTCTTTCTTTTATTGCTAGGCATTTCTTTCTTTCTTTCTTTCTTTCTTTCTTTCTTTCTTTCTTTCTTTCTTTCTTAGCCATGTCCGTATGTCGCTCTTTATCTTTTTTCTTTCTGTACTAGCCTTTTCTTTTTTCTTTTTTTTTGTCTGTCTGTATTTCTTTCTCTCTGTCTGTCTGTCTCTTTCTTTTACTTTCCTTCCAGACATGATATTTTTTCTTTGTTTCATTGTATTTCTTTTCTTTCTTTCTTTCTTTCTTTCTTTCTTTCTTTCTTTCTTTCTTTCTTTCTTTCTTTCTAGACTAGCTTTTGTTTTTTCCTTTCCTTTTTTTTCTTTGCTTTTCTTTCTTTCTCTGTTTATTTTTCTCTCTTTTCCTTTCGCCATTTATTTCTTTGCTATCTTTTTCTTTCTTTTTCTTTCTTTCTATACTAGACACTTCTTGCTTTCTTTCTCTTATGCTTTCGTTTTCGCTAGCCATTTCATGTTTTCTTTCTGTTCTGTATTTCTTTCTTTTTTCTATGTATTTCTTTTTTCTTTCTTTTATTGCAAGGCATTTCGTTCTTTCTTTCTTTTTTCTTTCTTTGTCATTCTTTTTTTTATTGCTAGGCCTTTCTTTTTCTATCATTGTCTTTCTTTTTTCTTGCTTTCTTTACTAGCCATGTCTGTATTTCTTTCTTTCTTTATCTTTTTTCTTTTTTTCATTCTCTACTAGCCATTTCTTTTTCTTTTTCTTGTCTGTTCTTGCATTTATTTCTGTCACTCTCTCTCTCTCTTTCTTTTTTATAGACTAACCATTTTTTGTCTTTCTTTTCTTTTTTCTTTGTTTTCTTTCTTTCTCTGTTTATTTTTCTCTATTTCTTTTTTCTTTATTTTTTTCTTTTTTCTTTTTGGTTTCTTTCTGTCTTTTTCTTTATGCCGTTCTTTCTTGCCTTATTTATTTTTTGTTTGCTTGTTTCTTTCTTCCTTTCTTTCTTTCTTTCTTTCTTTCTTTCTGTCTGCTTGTTTTCCTTTTTCTTTCATTCTGTCTTTCTTTTTTCTTTGTGTATTTGTTTCTTTTCTTTTCTGTCTGTTTTTCTTTCTCTTTCTCCCTTTCTTTCTTCCTTTATTTGTCTTTCTTTCTTTCTTTCTTTCTTTCTTTCTTTCTTTCTTTCTTTCTCTCTTTCTTTTTAGACCCGCCATTTCTTATTTTCTTTTCTTCTATTTAAGCAGACATTATATTTTTTTCCATAAATCTTGTCAGTTTATAACCATAAAAACTATATACTCATTCCAGTTCATAAAGAGACAAAAACATCTCCATCACCCTCCCCACCTTTCGAAAAGAAGAATTCAAGAAAACAAACCCGGAAAAATCAGTTAAAGAAATTCCATGATTTTGTTGTTGTTGTTCCGTTTTCCACTATGACATTATTTCACAAGTCCAACTGGAAGGAAAGCAAAGAATGGTTTCTGTTATTCTATTGGTATTCGAACGGCTTTTGCAATTTCGTTTCTTCTCCCAGTATTTATGTAAACATTTCCTTCAGTGTACAGCCGATGTAATTCAGAACTGCCACACTTTGTTGATATTTTTTTTCATTCAGAATTATTACGTTTGTTCGGCGTCATCCTCAACTTCACTGAAATAATATACACTTATGTCTATCCACAGAGGTTCGTATATCAACCATACTTCAAAAAATATTACCCATTTATCTATTCAGTCGTATGTCTATACACAGGCTTGCTATCTATCTACATCTGTTCATTATCTAACACTGTCTTTTTTTTCTATCTATCATATAATGTATGATAGCCTTATGTTAAATACAGTGGGACGTTACTCGTTTGATTACAGTTGGAAATAGTCTAAATTTATTTTACTATATTTCTTGCTAGTTTAAAACGAATATTGTTCATAGTAGGTTAGATTAATTTTTATGTTATGGTCCTCCAAAATACATTTGAACTGATAGAGTACTATTTTTTTTTGTCGACCAAACTCTACCAGAAATTAGAAATGACGCCGGAGAATTGTTATATTTTTAAATTTGTCACCAATATCTGTTGATTATATATATATATATATATATATATATATATATATATATATATATATATATATAAATAAATAAATAAATAAATAAATAAAATAAATATTTGTGTAATTTTGGAAATTAAGAATTGTTATATTTTTAAATTTGTCACCAATATCTGTTGATTATATATTAGGTTGGTGCAAAAATAATTTCGTTTTCTCACATAGCAACATATGTTAGAAAACGAAATTATTTTTGCACCAACCTAATATATATATATATATATATATATATATATATATATATATATATATATAAATAAATAAATAAAATAAATATTTGTGTAATTTTGGAAATTGAGAATTGTTATATTTTTAAATTTGTCACCAATATCTGTTGATTATATATATATATATATATATATATATATATATATATAAATAAATAAATAAAATAAATATATATATATATATATATAAATAAATAAATAAATAAATAAATAAAAAAAAAAAAATAAATAAATAAAAAAAATAAATAAATAAAAATTTGCGTAATTTTGGTAAGTTTCCAGGCATGCACGCTCGGATCGCCCCATCCAGAAGAATAACATTAAAATGCCACCTTCCGGACAAATCGAATATGGTGAGATTCGAACCTAGGTCTTATGGTCAGAAAGCAAGCGTTCTAACCACTCAGCCGAACGTAGAGAAACATAGGCGATGAATGAGTGGAAGACGATTAATAATCGCCAAAAAGTCACACTCGAGAGTGGAATCTAAAACATTTGTATGAGGCAAATTAGTAATGGCGAAGTTATCCCTACATTCATCTTTCCACATTGACTCAGCATCGATAGGGAGGGCTACATCAAGTGCCTCGAGGAGGTAGTACTACCCTGGGTCAAGAGGGTCGCTGCTGGAAGACCCTATGTCTGGCAACAGGACTCTGTACTATGCCACACATGCACGAGAACCCATATATATATATACATATATATATATATATATATATATATATATATATATATATATATTATTAGTATTAGTAGTAATCTTATGAGTACAAGAAACTATACTCGTCCGGAAAAACTTCGGTGCCTTGATTTGCAAATAATCAAACCAATACCAAAGGGGAAAAAAGGTATAAAAAAGAAAGAACCAAGAAGATGTACGTTAGCCGAAAATAATCGTCTAGCATGCAAGTCCAAAGTCCAAAGAAAAAAAAAACCGATACGAGTAAACAAAATAACTAAATAAAGTGCTCAATACAGTAAGTAGAACAGACCTAGTTAAACCTAGAGAGCCAGACAAACCTACCACAGTTTCACAGTTTTCTTCCCTGACGATCCGCTAAGGTGAAACCGTGGTAGGTTTATCTGGCTCTCTAGGTTTAACTATCTCTCTCTCTCTCTCTCTATATATATATATATATATATATATATATATATATATATATATATATATACGAGTGTGTGTGTGTGTATGTGTGTGTGTGTCGATTTCACCCCTTACACCTGCCTACCTAAATCGCCAGACTGCAACACCCTTGATTATTATGTGTGGGGCGCTGTTGTAACACTAAAGATGAACTGAAGTCAAGGATTATGGCAGCATTCACTAACTTAGACAAGGAGATCGTCCAGATGGGTTGAAGCAGATTCCGAAGTTTTATGGGTGCTGGGATTAAAGTCAATGGCGATCTTATTGAATAAATTTACCTTTTAGTATTTCAAGATAATTTTGTGTAATTTTGGTAAATATGCATGTTAAAATGAGATGTCAGTGATGTTTTCATTTTGCGTAAATTTATTAAATAATTTATCCGTTGTATTTTGTTTTGGGCATATGTAATGGTGTGGCGACTTCACTGTACCGTTGCAATCAACTATTTCCCAGACCGCAACCTGACGGCTCATCTCCAGCTTTATCTCCAACAATATTATGGTAATTTTGAGGGGGAAATTTCCCTACTAATCAAATTATAATAGAATATTTTCCACTATCTAACAATATGTAGAGAAGGTATGAAATCAATTTTTAAAAAAATAGAGAAATCACTTACTTAAATGAAGAATAACAGTTACTGGAAGCTATACCTTTTTTAATAATGAAACGTTACAAGGTAACGCATTTTCGACGTTACAAGGTAACGTATTTGGAACGTTATACGGTAACTTATTTTCAACGTTACCAGAGCAAATATTTATAACGTTACAAGCCAGCGTATTTACAGCATTATAAGGCAAGGGATTTTCAATGTAGCAAGACAACGTATTATAAACGTTACAAGGCAATGTATTCGCAGCGTTACAAGACAATATATATGCAAAGTTACAAAACACCTTATTTTCAACGCTACAAGATAACGTATTTGCAGCGTTACAAGGCAAACTATTTGCAACGTCACAAGAAATCTTATTTGAACATTATTAGGTAACGTACTTAATGTATTACAATACTAGGTACAACGTATTTGCAATGTTACAAGACAACGTGTTTACAGCGTTACAAATCAACGTACTTTCAACGTTACAAGACAACCAATTTGTAATGTTACAAAACAACGTATTTGCAACGTTACAAGACAACGTGTTTGCAGCGTTAGAAATCAACGTATTTTCAACGTTACAAGGCAACCAATTTGTAATGTTACAAAACAACGTATTTGCAACGTTACAAGACAACGTGTTTGCAGCTTTACAAATCAACGTAATTTCAACGTTACAAGGCAACCAATTTGTAATGTTACAAAACAACGTATTTGCAATGTTACAAGACAACGTGTTTGCAGCGTTAGAAATCAACATACTTTCAACGTTACAAGGCAACCAATTTGTAATGTTACAAAACAACGTATTTGCAACGTTACAAGACAATGTGTTTGCAGCGTTACAAATCAACGTACTTTCAACGTTACAAGGCGACCAATTTGTAATGTTACAAAACAACGTATTTGCAACGTTACAAGACAACGTGTTTGCGGCGTTAGAAATCAACGTATTTTCAACGTTACAAGGCAACCAATTTGTAATGTTACAAAACAACGTATTTGCAACGTTACAAGACAACGTGTTTGCAGCGTTACAAATCAACGTGCTTTCAACGTTACAAGCCAACCAATTTGTAATGTTACAAAACAACGTATTTGCAACGTTACAAGACAACGTGTTTGCGGCGTTAGAAATCAACGTATTTTCAACGTTACAAGGCAACCAATTTGTAATGTTACAAAACAACGTATTTGCAGCGTTACAAATCAACGTGCTTTCAACGTTACAAGCCAACCAATTTGTAATGTTACAAAACAACGTATTTGCAACGTTACAAGACAACGTGTTTGCGGCGTTAGAAATCAACGTATTTTCAACGTTACAAGGCAACCAATTTGTAATGTTACAAAACAACGTATTTGCAACGTTACAAGACAACGTGTTTGCAGCGTTACAAATCAACGTGCTTTCAACGTTACAAGCCAACCAATTTGTAATGTTACAAAACAACGTATTTGCAACGTTACAAGACAACGTGTTTGCAGCGTTAGAAATTAGATTTCACCGATGAAAAAATAAACACAATCTTTCTTTAGTAACTCTTTTCAATTTAGGCCGCTTGTTGTTAATTTCACTGTTCATCCCTTGCGTTGGTCACCTCGGATTTCGGAAAATGGATAACCCCCGTGGTCTGTTTACATATGCCAATGTAAGACTTACTTTAAGTCTAACAACTGTATAAAATATCTTCGTACTGTTGAAAGACTAACATAACAGCCAATCTCCGTTAAAATATACGTTATTTAAAAATCGAACTGCTAAAATTATTCATTGAAATGAAAATAAACATATATTGTAAATTGTGGGTGAAAAACAGCAAAAATACAGAGAAAAGTTTTATTCATAAAAATAGACAATATATTTCCATGAATAAAACGATATTACATTAACTAAACTCATAATTACAAAACTGAAATATATATATATATATATATATATATATATATATATATATATATATATATATATTGATTATATTTATCGCCATATTCACGACGTTTCGGACGTTGTACGCCTCTTCCTTCTTCAGGTAATTGGAATTTCGAACTGAACTGGCGGCGTTGCATTCATTTTGACG